>CM077644.1:150486961-151120961 GCA_039707465.1 Rhabdophis nuchalis | reverse complement strand
TTATGTCTTTTTCAGTTCCATTTACTTTTATTAATCTATATTATATTTCTTTCTTAATTCTGTATATGAAAACCATTGAAAGCCTAAATCCCTGTGTAGGCAGTTTTTCTCTTGACATTATTATAAGTTCCCCTTGTTCTTGTACTTAACCAATCTTGATACTTTCACTTGTTGCATTTTTGTCTCAGGCATATTTTCAGGTACTTCGAGGGGTGTGTGTATGTGTGTGTGTGTGTGTGTGTGTATCAAATATATATATATATATATATATATATATATATATATATATATATATATTAAAGACATAGTGAGTAGAAAGTTATTATGTTTCTTTTAAGCTCTCGCCACATACAGTGAGATTTCTGCTTAAATTTGTGTGGATTCATCATTGAATATGCAATTAAATAAAATACTAATGTGCCCAAACTTTGGCAGGGTTACTCCAAATCATGCAGACTCCAAATTCACAATCTGATCAGACTGTAAAAAAAGTGCCACAAAAGTATGAATACAAGATGGGAGACCAAAATTAGAGAAGATGCAGCAATTGCAAAAGTGATAGTATACAGAAGCTTAACCAAAGTAGATTTATAATACATTCAGCAACACATCCAGAAACTTTGAATACAGTTTTAAGGGAAGGCGCTAAGGGACCAATCAAAAACAACAGAATACGGAATTACTTAAACAGATACTAGCAATAACCTATAATGTTTAACCTTCAAAGTACAATACAAATATTTTGGTTAGCAATTGGGGAAATATGTTTTCATAATGTTTATCCTTATATACAATAGCAAAGTTGGAAGGGACCTTGGAGGTCATCTAGTCCAATTCCCTGCCTAGGCAGGAAACTATATCATTTCAGACAAATGGCTATCCAACATCTTCTTGAAGACTTGCAGTGTTGGGGCATTCACAACTTCTGGAGACAAGCTGTTCCAATGAAGACAAGCTGTTCCACTGATGTTTTATGTTATATTATGATGTTTTATGTTTTTATTATTATGTTTTATTATTACTAATATGTTTTATTAGTGGCTGCTTATCTTCTACTTTGCTTTTTTGCATTGTGATTGCTGTTTAAATGAACTGTCAAAGTTTATGCAATAAAAAAAGGAAAGTGCGAATCCATCTCTCTTTGCCTCCTTCCTTGTCATTTGCATCCAGATTTGAAAATCTATTAGGATTGGGCTGATGGGGGCAAGTGGCATCGTGTATCACGGTGTCATTACTTGAATTATGCAATTGGAACATAAATTACATACTGTATGTCATTTGTATGTTGACATGCTGATGCGTGTAACATTACGGATGCCCACGTCTCCAAATTTCACAAGAATTTTGTATTCACAGGAATGTTTCACTGCACCAAAGTTTCATGTATATTTATAATGTCAAACTACCTATAAAAAGAGTTTCTAATGTATTGAAAGTTCAAGTTCTCTAGCTTTCTTACATCCTTCAATTTTGTTCTTTCCTTGTTCGTCCATAAATCAGAGCAGGATCTCTAGACTCTGTCAAAGAAAAAAAGTGACAGTCTTGCTTCAAGCAGCTTATTTTAAACAGTATGATGGGACAATACATATATATCCATAGCTGTTTTTCACAAGGAAAAACAGAAGCAGAAACACTAGTGGACTTTTCTATGTGCAAGAAAGAAAAGTCTATTATCCATATTATGTGGAGAAGGAGTGCTTTTATTTGTTTATTCACTTGAAAGCACTTCAGTCAACAGATTTGAAACAATGAACAAAAGCGAAAACCACAGCCAATGCAGCCACTATTACAATAATACAAAGTACTATACCGTAAGACAAATTTGGTCTTATAATTACAATTAAAATTACTATTAATTATATAAAAGTAATTAAACATTCTTGGTAGTATTCTTGTCTCTACAGCTAGTTGGGTGTAACAGTTAAGGCACCAGGCTGGAGACCAGGAAGTTGTGAGTTCTAGTCCTGCCTTAGGCAAAACATCTAGCTGGGTGGGGCTTTGGGCCAGTCCCTCTCTCTCACAGTCCAACCTACCTCACAGGGTTGCTGTGAAAATAGGAGGTGGAAAGAGTATTAGTTATGTTCTCTGCCTTGAGTTATTTATACAAATAATAAATGTGAGCTAAAATGATTTTTTAAAGAAAATATCTTCTGGAAAGGTAGGTTTTTCAAACTTCTGAAAGGCCAGGAGCAAGCTCTGGGTAGTCTGTCTCAGAGGTGAATATTTCTTAAAATGAACTAGTCCCGTGATGTCGACCCTATGTCACATGTGCCACAGGTAGCATGCTGAGCCTTCTCTGCGGGCACATGTGCTGTCACCCAGCTCAGCTCCACTGTGCATCCATGTGTGCCTCCCACTGCCAGCTGATTTTCGGGTCTCTGCCACACATGCACAGGTGGCGGGGCGCATGCAGGAGACACACAGACATGGGCAGAGACGGGGGTTCATGCATGGTCCATTTTTGGTCCCAGGAGGCTGCAGTGAGGCCTACTAGGCCCAAAATGGGGTGCAGGGGAAGTTGCATGTGTCTATGTGGGGGCGGGGTGGGGAGAGCACAGGGGGTCAAATGTGCATGTATAGGGGCGGGAGGGACGCGGGCACTCTTTCAGCACGCGACAACAAAAAGATTAGCCATCACTGGAGTAGATCAATCAGGGAGGCCTGCTAGGCCCAAAAGAGAGCATGGTGTGTGTGTGTCATGCACGGGGGGGAGGGGAGCGCAGGGGATTGTGCGTGCATGTGCAGGGGTGCGAGATGCATTGCATTATGGGCGTTGGGCACATGCATGATTTCAGCACACAAGGAGAAAAAGGTTAGCTATCACTGAACTCGTCATTTCTCCACCATAAAATCCAGAAGGAGAAGCAGAATCTGGGTAGATTGTAAAACTACAGTAATAATTATTTGGCCCTAACCTAGAGCTACTTGTTAAGTGAGTGCCTGAGCAACAGGAAACTTTTTATTTAAATTATCTAGCTGAGACTCTCTCTCTCTGCTTTGAATTCAGGATTGCCTACATTAATTTGAAGAAGATGACGAAGATGATGTAACAATGCATTATTTAAAATATTTACAATTTATATATACTAATTTTAAACAGAACAGTATCTTTATTTATTTATTTTTTTGCCCCTTTGAGTCTGTCTTGACTCCTGGTGTCTACCTGGACAAGACCCTGCAGTGACCTCGGCAAGTTTTTCCAGAGGTGCTTTGTGACTGCCTGTTGCTTAGGGCTGAGAGAAAGTAACTGCTTTGTGCTTAAAGCACAAGTAGAATTCATGGTCTCCTAGTTTCTAATAATTGGATGACTTGACCACCACACCAAGCAACTCTCACTTAAAAATATTTGCTGTACTGTAACTTAAATAGAAGCACAACACTTCTCATAATAGTGGGGATGATCAGGTCTAGATTTGAGTGCCTGCTCATTTTGAGGGGTAATCTTAAGACTTTGTACTGAAATTTCCTTCAACTTTCACCAAATCAGTCCTTAAAATGCTTTTTCAATAGAGGACCATGTATGTATGACTTACCTATATATTAAATTGAGAAGTGGCTAGGCTAGAATTAATATACAATCAGTATTTTAAATATATAGAAACAGTTTAGTATAGTGTTTCAGACCTCAGGCTAGAAATTGAGAGGCCATTAATTCTAGTCTTGCCATGGGCACAAAGCCAGCTGGGTAAGCTTGGGGCCAGTCCCTTTCTCTCAGCCCTAGGAAGCAGTCAATGGCAAATCACTCCTGAGATCTTGCAAACAAAACAATCCTGTAGGGACTTGTCCAGGAAGATGCCAGAAGTCAGAACTACTTGAAGGCATTAAAAAAAAACCCACTTCATTTGAAGAAGAAAATGCAGAAATAAATTGTTTCCCTTAAGTTACCAAGAACAAGAAAATATTCAACAATCTGCAAACATTTGAAACAGTATGGATCAGCAGGCTCTGACAGGTTCTGGAGAACCGGTAGTGGAAATTTTGAGTAGTTTGGAGAACTGGTAAATACCACCTCTGACTGGCCCCAGAGTGGGGTGGGAATGGAGATATTGCCGTATTCTCCCCCTGCCATGCCCACCAAGCCACGCCCACAGAACTGGTAGTTAAAAAAATTGAATTTTACCACTGGTATGGATGAACAGCCTGGATAATTTTAAAGTAGAATTTCTTCAGCCTGTTTGCTTATCTCTCACTTTGCCCCACTACAGTGTGGTTAGAAAATTTGCAAAAATGCCAGTGTGGTTATCAGCCCAATTCCAGACACTTTATATGCAGCAGAGTGGAGTTGGCAAGATAGACGATGGGTGCCTCCTTTCCCCCCCCTTATGAATCACAATTTGTGTTGCATAGCTTCCTGTCATAACAACATTGATTGGGGGAGGGGGGCATAATTGTGAATGTGCGCAAATGACTAAGCTCATCTACTGTGGATGCTTTACGTGAAGACCTAGCTTTTTGGAGAAGGTGCTAAGAAAGATGGAAGCAAAGAGAAGAAGACATTCAGCAGGTGGATGGACCCATTGCAGGGACAACGGGTGCACCAGTCCAAGATTTGCAAGACCAAGTTAAAGTGATGTGAGAAAATCTATCTGTGTGGTTGCTAAGAATCAACAATGTCTTGACGGCATATCATCCCTCAATCAACAACTCCGTGCCCTTGTATGTGGGTGTTTGCGTGTGAAGCAGGAGAGAAGGGATTCTTGTTGTTTAGGAACCATGACAGCTCAGGAAATAGGACCATGATTGAATGATTAATCAGTTGGAGCAGGCGTTGGCTCCTGCTGATCTCAACACACTCCCTGCATTTGAGGCCAGCAGCAAGGAAAACCTTTGCAGATCACTTGCAAACTGCTATAGTCAAGTATGACTGGAAACAGCAGTGATTTTATATGGAAATACCTTGCCATCTGAGATCTCCCCAACTGGATCAAGGTGTGTGTGTGTGTGTGTGTGTGTGTGTGTGTGTTTGACTAAAGCAAAGCAAAATGTTTTGATTACTGGTCAGCTGCTAAAAGAAAAAAATATTCACTTTGCACTAAATGAAATGCAGCCCATAGCGACACAAACCAGCAAAAGTTGAAACTTCTCCATTCTTTTTCCTTGGTTCTTTTCCCAATGTTTCAGAATTTTCCAAGCGTGTGATGGTGTCCATTTTGAGCCAACTTCACTTTCTCACATCTTTCTGACGATTTCAGGGGAACGAATGCTGTGTGGCCCACAATCAAAGCATCTCTCTCTCTCTCTCTCTCTCTCTCTCTCTCTCTCTCTGTGTGTGTGTGTGTGTGTGTGTGTGTGTGTGTATGTGTGTTTGTATGTATGTGTGTGTGTGTGTATACGGATCCCCCAGATAAGAAAAAAGCTGAAGGGAAAAAAAACCCTGCCTTTAGAAAAAGGAGCATTGGGGATCGCGCACAGCAGTAAAATGCAAGCAGCAGCATTGCTGTTCATTGCACAGCCAGTCCTTCGCTCGCCTTTTGCCAGCAAGCAGGGTCCGGGGACAGATACGTGACAGGACTTGTAATCAGAAGGATGGCACATTTTGCAGAGAAGCTGTGCAGCTGCTCGGCTCTTGGTTCAAAGCCGCTCCGAAGGAAGGGAAAACTGGGTGGGGTGGGTGGGGTGTCGGTGGGGTGTCCCAAAGGTGCATTTCAGGAGGCAACTTGACTTTCTTGTTTTTTTTTCTTTTGAAGATGTTTTGCTTCTCATCCAATAGGTTTCCTCAGCTCTGACTGGATAGTGAGGAACGGAAGGATTTGTATTCCTGGCAAACAGTTGGTCCTTTGCATCCTTTTTAGAGTTCCGAAGCACTTGGAGGTTTATCTGTGTCCTCAGGGTCACCTGGGCAGTGCTCCTGGTTCCTGTAGTCTGCAATTTTTCCCTCTGGAAATCCATTCACACTCCCACGCTAACTCGAAGGGTCTTCATCCCCAATTGCATAGCTAAAAGCCTGTAGAGATTCTCAGTCATCCAGGTCCCGGTTGTTCCCAAAGGTGTTTTTCTTCAGGAGGCAAATGTCTTAGTTTTTTTTTTCTTTGAAAATGTTTTCGCTTCTCATCCAAGGAGCTGGGTGGGGGTTGGGCGCCGCCGAAGAGTCTCCCTCCACCACCACCCACTCAATAGAGGAGCCAGGCTGTCCAGTAAGGCCAGTGGCATCGCCCTTTTAAGAGGCGGGCTCTCTCGCCACGTGCTCACAGTGACTGATTGAAATACATAAACAGACCAAGCAGCAGCGGCGGCGGCAGCAGCTGGAGCGGCAACGGGAAGCCGAGTTTGACCGATAATAACCTCCCTGTACAGCGCCGGCGGGGGTTCTATATAAGGCGCATCGGGCTCGCCGCCGCCTGCTTTTCTTGAGTCACGGTTGGGGGAGCGCGCAAGAGTTGAGGTGGCTGGTGTGTGTGTGTGTGTGTGTGTGTGTGTGTGTGTGGCACTACCCACCACCACCACCACTACCACATTCCCCTTCGTCCCCCACCCCACCCATTTAGCTGGTGGACGACTCGTCCGGCCGTCAGGTGGATCTAAAAGTCAAGAGAGCCTCGATCAAAACTGGGGAGCAGGTAAAAGGGGGCGAAAGGGAGGGATTTGGGGGGAGGGGGAGATCGCGAAAGAGGGGCATCCTTGGAAGGGGCTGATTCCATTGCAGCCAAGCCCCCCCCCCCAACGGATCTGCTGGTCCTGCTTCTGAAAGAAGGGGGGGGGAGGAGGAATATGTCTCTGGCTCCGACCCCGCGCAATTCTGCACCGATTTCGAAGCTTCTTCGGCTCCCGTTGGGCTTTGTGGCTTCCCGGGAGCTTGGTTTTTTTGTTTTTTGATTGTAAAGGAAAGGGAGCCAAGCGGAGTTTCGGAGAGTATTCAGAGCGCGTTTTCTGTCCCTTTGGAACTCTCGCCATCCCTGGAACAAGGCTGGGGTTTCCTGACAGGCACGTACATCTACAGCCCGGCTTTTAGGTGGTTTGCTGGGGCCGCCTTGAGGGCGCGGGACGGTCGCTCCGAAGGATAGAGGAGCTCCGAAGATAGGAAGGGCGAAGAGGAGTTGGGAAGAGAAGAGATCTGGTTGTTTTTTAGTAGACAAAATCAGGCGCCGATGTCTCTCTCTCTCTCTCTCTCTCTCACTCTCTTTGTCTCTTTCTTTCTTCTCACTGTCTTTGTTTTCTCTGTCTTTCTCTCTCCCTTTCCTCTCACTCTCTGTCTCTTCTCACTGTCTTTGTTTTCTGTCTCTTTCTCTCTCTCTCTCTTCCTTCTCACTTCTCTGTCACTTCTCTGTCTCTTAAGTCTTTGTTCTCTCTCTCTCTTTCCTCTCACTCTTCTCTGTCTCTTTCTTTTTTCTCTCTTTCTTTTTATCTCTCTCTCTCTCTTGTCAAACAATGAACATATGTTGCCTTCCTCTTTAACCATGCATGTCTTGCTGAACAATTGCAAGGATCATAGCTTATTTCCTACAAACCCCTGGTTGAACTAGTAAAACTCTCAATTCCTCCCCTACATTGCTGGACTACAAATCTCTTCATTTGCAGCCAGACCCAGTAGCCATTCTGGGCATTGTACCCTTCTCCGTGTTAAGGATGCTTGCCCAGGTCAGAGAAGGAATCCGATAGCATCTTTGCAAACCCAAAAAACCTTCTCAAAGAGGGACTTGTGGTCTTCTTTCTGGGGCTGCTCTCTAGGAAGATGCCTCAAGTTGGAGCTACTGAGGCAAGGAGGAAAACTCACAGAGCAACTCCAAGTCAGCAAGGAATGACCGAGAGTAACCTTGTAATATGTGTGACAGCTTAATAAAAGCCATCAGCTTGGGAATCGCACCCCTTAATCTGAGGGGGAAGCTAGCTTTGTAAGAAACAAGCCCATGAAACACTTGTGCACGGAGAGAAGCACTGTAATGGGGTGATGGGGGTAATCATAGGCTGTTTATTTTATTGCTATTATTATCATTGGCTTTGTTGTTCACCTCCGGGCTGTATTGTGAATCTCTGCGTTTCCTTCCCATTCTGAGTCAATACTAAGCAAGACCAAAGAGAATAACTTTGCAAAAGGAAACGAAAGTGTTACGGGCTTGCAATGTTGTATTACTTTTGATCTTTGTTTGGGGCTATTGTGCATGCTTGAACTGTAAGTTGTCAGAGCTTGGTACCATGTATATAAGGTAACTTTAACGGATATGGTGAACAGAGAGCTCTTTTGGGGGGCATTAAAACATCACTTTGATGCCTCCTGTTAATTAAGCATATTACTTTGGGGGCCCTGATTTGGAGTCTGCTTCTAGTGATCGCATGGACGATCACTAATTCAGCCTGGCTCTAGTAATATCTTCAGCGCTCTCAAGGAAAGTGCTGCATCTTTTGATACCATTCACTCTCCTTATTTGAGGCATTCTCCTTTTTCCCCTTTTTATAATCTTGCCAAGTCTGATTGCTTTTTATCATCAAGCAACTGCTTCCCCCCCAAAGACAAAAGAATGTGAGTTTCTCCTTGTTGATGATGTTCACTTCAAGGGAATGGTCTTTATTTGATTCAGGATTGACTGCTTGTAGCCCATGTCGTACTTTTAATAACCATTTCTAAATCCATTAATCTTCTTTCACTAGCTCTTTCTCAGTGCCCAGCTTTCAAATACCATTACCACTATGTTAACTATTTTGATCTCTGCAGTCATTAAACTATCCTTCCTGATCTTGTCTAAGTTTGCCATTCCTTTCCTCCATAGAATTAATCTCTATGGTGCATTATATGTTTATCCTTCATCCCAAGAATACAAAACTCATTTTCCATCTTCGATCATTCAATCATTTTTTTTCTTTTTCCTATTTAAGCTGAATCCTGGTTTTCTACTTCTACTTTGCTAGTGAGTTCTTCTAAGACTTCTTGACTTTGGGCTGACAAAATACTCACCTACCTCAAGTTGTAAGTGTTTCTGTCCCTAGGGATCGATTTTGGTTCTAGATGTCAGTGCTTTTAATATAGTTGTGGTATAAATGTGACAGATGGAGTTGTTGTCTATCCTTATCACACTCCTTTACCTATTTTGACACCGCTCCATTTTTCCAAATTCACTTCTACTTCTTGCTCATTATGAAAGTTTCTTGAAATAGATGTGGTTTATCTTTTAATCTTAATATATACATCACATGTGGGACTGAATGTACAGATATATGGGATGATATACACCACCAAAAGCATAAATGTAGTCTATAAATTACACCTCTTTTGTCATATTTTGCTATTTCCATTATCTTATGACATCTGATATGTTCTTCCTTTTTGGTAACCATTGTTCATTTGATGCTTTTCTGTCCATGCGTGGATATATTGTTTTATCTAAGATCTAAAGGAAAATGTTCCTGGCATGAAGACTTAATTATGTTGTTTGGTCATTGCCACTCTCCTTTCTTCTGTAAAAGTATATGTATATTTCCATTTGCAACTTTAAACAATCCATTCAACTGCAGCGGTACTTTCTTACAAAAAGCTGTTTGTTATTGTTTCTATTGCAATCTGTTCCTGAATATATTCTTTCTCAGAAAATGTTGCTCTCATTTTTTTGTAAATGATTTGTGTATAGTCTATTCTTTTTCCCTTAACTTCATTAGATTCCCCCCCCCCCCAATAATTAAATCTGAATAGTCCTACTTCTAAAATAAGTTTGGTTTGATAGTTATGATTCTGGAGTAGGACAGGGAAGACTAGAACAGAACAGAACAACAGAGTTGGGAGAGACCTTGGAGGTCTTCTAGCCCAACCCCCTGCTTAGGCAGGAAACCATATACCATTTCCGACAAATGGTTATCCAATCTCTTCTTAAAAACTTCCAGTGTTGGGGCATTCACAACTTCTGGAGGCAAGCTGTTCCACTGATTAATTGTTCTAACTGTCAGGAAATTTCTCCTTAGTTCTAGGTTGCGTCTCTCCTTGATTAGTTTCCACCCGTTGCTTCTTGTCCTACCCTCAGGTGCTTTGGAGAATAGCTTGACTCCTTCTTCCTTGTGGCAGCCCCCCGAGATATTGGAATCCTGCTGTCACGTCACCCCTGAATTCTAATCCTAAATTAGATATGAAACCAGCTGGGTGACTTTGGGCCAGTCATTCTCTTTCAGACCTAATAAAATGGCAATGGCAAACCACACAGTCCTGCCAAGAAAACTGCAGAGACTAATCTGGGCAAGTTGTAGGAGTCAAGCCTGACTTCAAGAAAGTGCATATATAGTAGTTCCTTAACTGTGAATTTTCTAGTTATTTTCCTGATTTTAAAAAGGTTTCTCATTCTTTTTGTTGTTGTTTTCCCCTCTATATTGACTTTTTGGGGTGAAATATCATTCCTTGATATTTCTTGCTTCATGCTGAAAGTTATCCTTCTGTCCTCCAAGTCTTTCATTCTTTATCTTTATCCTCCTAAGGATATCATGGGTTTCACAACAAACTCTTTGGATCTTTTCTCTTTGAAATTTCTTAACTCTTCTTGTAGCTCCTTAGTTTCTCTTTCGTGTAAAGTTAAGTAGATTGCATCTGTTTCTGACATCAAATTTATATTTTTACTGTTTCTTCATCTTTTGTTTGATATCAAATAAATCATCTCTAGCCTCCAGATCTGCACTAGGAAGCTTTCTGGATGACTAGATTATACTTTTTCATATTTTGTTTCCTTTTACACAGTTCATATCATCCCAGTGACATTCTAATAAGGGAGATTGCACTTGTGTTCCTTGAATCAAGGGCTGACAAAGGACATAATGCTCTTTGCCAAACACATGCTTAATAATGTTCTTGTTAAACAACCTTTCATACAGATTCCTACCTGAATGTAATTTATGGATGTATGGATTATATAATCATCGGATTTAAACAGGACCATTTCAGCCCATCTAAATTTATCTATTCCTAAAATAGCCAATTTGATGTTTCATTTCCATTTTGATAATTTCAAGTTTTTTGTTTGTCAGCCCTTCGAGGTAGACCATGGACGTCAATACTACAACTATACTTCAACTATACTTCAACTACAACTATACTTCATTAGTATAGATTATAATAGCACGATCCTGAAAGCCTGAAAGAATTTCTCTTTCCCTCCCTTTTATACTAAACTAAAGAGAGTCAAGGTGGGGCAATCTTGAGTTTCTTTCTCATGCCTTCCTCTTTTCCTAGAGTGCATGTTTTCTCAACAATTGCTAAGAGTTTTCTTCAAGGATAACTCCATAAATCTCTACAGCGCAAGTAGTACAATAACAATGACAATAGTGATGGAACTTAGCACAAATTCTCAGTCAGGCTTTTGATCCACCAAATAGGGGAGTGTAAAACTGGGGGGAAAACTATTTGAAAAAACTCTTGCAATAACAGATATTCCTTGACTTATGATCACAATGGAACTCAAAATTTCTGTTGCTAAGCAAAACATTTGTTAAGTGAGTTTTGCCCCATTTTATGACCTTTCTTGCCACAGTTGTTAAGTAAATCATTGCAATTGTTAAGTTAGTAACACAGTTATTAGGTGAATCTGGCTTCCCCATTGACTTGCTTGTTGGAAGGTGGCAAAGGCTGGTCCCATGACCCTGGGACACTGCAACTGTTAGTTGCCAAGCATCTGAATTTTAAACACCTGAGTATAGGGATGCTGCAACAGTTGCAGGTGAAAAAAGGTTGTGTCACTTTTTTCAGTGTTGTAACTTTGAGCAGTCACTAAATAAACTGTTGTAAGTCGAGGACTACCTGTACAAAGTTTGTGAAAGCCATTCATGAAATAATGCTCCTATACCATGTTTTTCAGAGTATAAGACGCACCGAAGTATAAGACGCAGCAAGATTTTGAAGGGACAAATTTTTAAAAAACGTTTTTGCACTCTGCAGACCTCCCCAAAATGGCCCATTTTTCATGAAAACAGGCCCGTTTTTGTCCAAAAAAGGGCATGTATAGCCATAGCTCCTGGGAGTCATAGCTCCGTTTTTCGCTCATTTTTCCCCTCCCCAGCCCCCAGAAGCACTCTGGAAGCCTCCTAAAGGCCTATGCATGGCCATGCTTGCAAAGGGGGTGGGATTTCGGGAGGCCAAAAATTCTGTATTCAATGTATCGGATTTTCACCCTCTCTTTTGTGGGGAAAAAGGTGTGTCTTATACTCCAAAAAATGTGATGAATTCTTCTTGAGGCTTTTAAGTGCCTGTATACATTGTATATTTACAACTAAGTACACTGGAGTTGGCATAGATTGTTGTAGCAAAAATGTAATTATATAATGGGTACACAAGATAATACGTATACAACTTTCACATCACTTTCAGGATTAGTTCTCCATAATTCATCATATCTGTGTTACTTCAGGATGCTTAGAGTGGAATATGACATCATGCTTTCCTTCACACCAAGGAAGGTAGACAAGATAGAAAGCTAGTCATTAGCTGAAGGCTATTCTGTAACCTTTGGAAATGGCCTCTAATAGTTTTAGTAAAAGTAGTGGTGCTAATGGAAATTTGTCTCTTGAACTATGAATCATAAAGATTGTACCAAAGATTCATACCTCATCCTAAATCAGTTTTATTGGAGTTTTGTTGGAAGTTAGAGTTGTTATGATTCAAATAATAAAACGAATCTGGCATAATGAGAATGTGGCTTAATATTATATGTGTGTATTACTTATGGTTTCGCAAATATATGTTTTATTGACCTGTCAGTAGTACGTGTTGAATTGGCAGTATATTACGGTAAAAAGTAATCACAAAGTGTGGTATAAGCTGGAAATCAAGGTTTATAAACTAGGCTTCCAATTACAAACTAAAGCAAAGCGAACAATTCACATGGCTCATTATGGGTTGACAAGCCCTTGTCTTGTTTTGCTGAAAAGTTCTATGGAGTCCTGATTTCTACAAGTGAAATCAAATCTTAGTCATATATTCAGTAAAATTATTTGCTGGAGTTCTTATGAACTTATATTTCCCGCTTTTCAAATGATTTCACGCCTGATTTGACAACAACTGAAACACTTTCAGTGAATTTTTGTAAACCGTTCTTCATTGGAGACGTCCCCCTTTTTTTAATTAACCAGAATCTTAACCTTCTCTGACTGTCCATTTGCATGTATTATGAGCCACAGTGGCATAGTGGTTAGAGTGCAGTACTGAAGGCTGCTTCTGCTGATCACCGGCTGCCAGCAGTTTGGCAGATCAAATCTCACCAGGCTCAAGGTTGACTCAGCCTTCCATCCTTCTGAGGTGGGTAAAATGAAGACCCAGATTGTTGGGGGCAATAGGCTGACTCTGTAATCCACTTAGAGAGGCCTGTAAAGCACGGTGAAGCGGTATATAAGCGCTATTGCTATTCTGGATGGCAATACACATAGTAATACACATCTTCATTTCTTTCCAGGACAAACGGCGTGTTCTAGCTTTTATGAGACATATTTTGTGTTTGCTCTAAAAAGTAAATGGTAAAGGAGTCCCTGTGGATTTTATTCCGTCACTCGTTGCTGATTTTGGGAACCATGCTCATCTCTGTTTCAAGGCCATTTCTGCAGTCATGTGACCAACATGACATCATGGAGCGCTGTTGCCTTCCCATCAAAGTGGTACCTGTTTATCTACTCATATTCGCATTTTTTGAACTGCTATATTTGCAGGAGTTGGGGTGAGAATGGGAGCTCACACCATGATGTGGTGTTTGGGTCTCAAACATGGGCTGCTGGCTTTCCAGTCAACAAGCCCAATATGTTGTCTACTGAGCCACTGCCCCGTCCCCTTTAGGTTTGTAATAAATACATGGAATTTTAAAAAAAGTATTTGCGGGAGCTGCTGAAGTCCTGCATATGTGCATCTCCAAAAGTTCCCTGAAAACCTCAATCAATTCTTTCATTCCTTTACTGTTTCGTGCTTTGCATGACCAGATGCTGAAGCTTTGCAGCCTGAGTTTCCTTCTTAAAAGGGTTTCTGTTGACTGTACAAATCATATACCTTGGCAATCAATAATGCAGGAATATTTTGCATGCAGAATCTTGCCTAGAAAATCAAGGAGATAAAGCCATCGTGTGAGATGTAGTGGATATCCTATATCCGTGATGGTGAACCTATGGCACATGTGCCAGAGGTGGCATGCAGAGCCTTTTCTGTAGGCAAGCTCGCTGTTGCCAGCTGCTCTTCTGGTTTCCGATGCGCATGCATGCACCGGCCACCTGGTCTTTGAGTTTCCAGCACTCCAGCTGGAAGACCAACTGGAACACCAGATCACCAGCACTTGCATGTGCAACGGCCAGCTGGTGTTTGGGGTTTTGGCACATGTGCGCATGCACAAGTGTTACAATTGGGCACTCAGTGTCGAAAAAGTTCTCCATCGCTGCCCTATATAGCCATCTTTAGAATAGTTCTGATGCAAAAAATTGTTTTAAAATGATCATTGGATGACTTTCAAGAGACAAAGAAGTTGTCTGCTAGATACGAGAAACTTCGATGTTACTTAATCTTTTTTTCTCTTTCGTCATTGTCTGACCGGCAAAGGGAAAAAATTTGCTTCCTTTTGCATTTTTTTGCATTGCTCATTTGATGAAAGCACATGAGTCTGTGTAATGTGGAGAGAGAGAGAGAGAGAGCTCTTAGAAACTTCTTATTTATTGGCCCAGTAGTTCTTTTATTTCAGATAACTGCTTGGAAACCATTCTTAAATTAATTGAGCGAAAAACACAGGGTTTTGTCCCCCTTCACATTGTTGACTGTGATAGAGAGTTAATGTGATTTTAAGGATAACGTGACTGTGTATATGTGGAGAGAATCTCTTTTCTAGATGTGATGGATTTGAGCTAGTTTTCAGGAACATTCTTGTGGAAAAACAAACTTTAGTCAGCATCTGCTGACCAGAAGGTTCAGAGTTCCCTTTAGATCAGCCTCTGGCTTTCTCTTCTAGCAAACAGTGGAGTGCAGTAGAAATAAAAATAAAATAAAATCACTTCTAGTGCCTTCCATGAAGTCAGAGAATTTTTACACCTGGAGCAGGCTGAACTGTTAAATAAACCCTAAAAGAAATCAAATAAAAGTTTTAGGGGATTAATTGGGAAAGCTGTGCATCTATGGTAAACTACAATCTGCCCATCAAGTTGGAATGCTCATTTTCCTACGTAACATGCCATACAATTTCCCTTCTAATAATGAGAGCCACTTTGGTGGAGTGGTTAAGATGCTGGCCTTGAAACTTGGAGACTATGAGTTCTAGTTCTGCCTTAGGCATGAAAGCGGGCTGGATGACTTGGTGCCAATCACTCTCTCTCAGCCCAACTCGCCTCACAGCAGAGGTGGTATTCTACCAGCTGGATCACCCGAACCGGTAGCAGCTGGTGGCTCTGCCCATCTGTGCCCGGCTCTACGGCATCCCATTTAGGCCATTTTTTCACCCAAAAATTTGCAAACGAGTAGGGATGGTAAACCATCCCTGCCTCACAGGGTTGTTGTGGGGAATATAGGAGGAGGAAGGAGTATTAGTTATGTTCGTTACTTATACAGTAATAAAGGCAGGATAAAAAAAATCTAATAAATAAATAAACGATAAAAGTTCTCCTTTGCTGAGGGCAAGTTAGGAGGCCTCTGAGAAGGGCCTCCAAATAACTTGGAATTATACAATGTTTGGGCTGAAGCCTAGACCTTTGTGTAAGATACAAAGTACATCCATGAGCCAGGCAGTTGGAGATATTGCAGTATTTCCATATAGAAGTCCAATGTGATGGCTCACAAGCCTTTTCTTGATCTGTTTATACATTTGCTCAGTATTGCCAAACAGGATATATGTCTCAGTGTGTGGAGGAGACTTACAGAGGAACGAGCTGATAGATTGCAATCCTGTAGGATTCTTAATGTAGTTGCTGCCCTTTCACCTCAATATATCCCTAGAGCATATTGTGTGCAGTGCAGTGTTTAATTTCCCCTGAGGCAAATAACTATCTATTAACTCAATATGGAAGGTAATAAGAGAATGTAACCAGTGACCTAACCTCTGGGGTCCAGGATAATCCTCCAAGTTACAGGACATATTTTAATTTCTTCCTTTAGTGCCCTAGAGTACACCTCTATTTTATGGCACAAAACTCAAAATTAGTCCTTAAGAACAGAGCCACACTCCCATCCAATTGCCCCATCTTTTCATGTGTCAGGTTGGCTTTCCAGGTGTCTGCTGTGTCTGTCCTTTTATAGTATATCCAAACTGTTGAGGGAACTTTCCCACCCCAAAATGCTGCTATATAGAATATTGCTGCTGATGCTAAAAGTATTTTAGGGAGACATGATAGCAGTGTTCCAATATCTCAGGGGTTGCCACAAAGAAGAGGGAGTCAAACTATTCTCCAAGGCACCTGAGGGTAGAGCAAGAAGCAATGGGTGGAATCTAATCAAGGAGAGAAGCAACTTAGAACTGAGGAGAAATTTCCTGACAGTTAGAACAATTAATCAGTGTAACAGAAGTTGCCTCCAGAAGTTGTGAATGCCCCAACACTGCAAGTCTTCAAGAAGATGTTGGGTAGCCATTTGTCTGAAATGGTATAGGGCTTCCTGCCTAGGCAGGGAGTTGGACTAGATGACCTCCAAGGTCCCTTCCAACTCTGCTATTGTATTATTGTATTTGGCAAACTCAGAGTTGTTTAGGATCTTGTGCCTGACGGACTGTTGACTATCCCCCTCTGAAATGAAACGTGTCTTCATCATTTTACCCCTTTTTAAAGACTCTCTTTGAGAGAAAAATCTGATCAGCTGTTGTAGAATTTTTAGAAATCGTTTGGAGAGCTTTACACCAGAGGGCACAATCTTTAGCAGGGATTCTCGAAAGGCCAATTCTCTTAAAAAAAAAAAAAAGGGCACAGAATGTAAAGTTGAAACTTTGATCAGATATTCCCAAAAGGAAGGACATGAACTGATAGTGAAGTTAGAGTACATGTTTGTGTTCCAGGCTTGTATCTCGAGAAACAAGCCTCGCTGCATGCAAGTAGATAAGGTTGTGTCGGTACTATATTGTGCCAAAAAATTTATTACGAGAAATGCCTCTAACCGAAATTTGCCTCTTCTGTAAATATTATTATTTTGAAAAAGATATTAACACAGCTGCAGATGCATTCTGATCTACCACATATCGTGGCTGTGAAATGCCTTTATTATAAGGTTGTGATAGGGCAATCTTTTTCATAACATGCATTTTTAAAAAAAGTTCGTCCAAATTTTAAAATTTGTTTGTTTGGTTTCTTTTTCCTGTCAAAGAACCGTCAATGTGACTTTTTCAAACATACCATTCCTTTTTTAGTGAATTTCTTCCTAAACCCAAGATGGTGACAATTTAGAGAACATATATTTATGTACAGATTTTTATAGGATATTTGCATCTCTTTGACATACTTTTCCTTTCTCATAGAGAAACAAGTTAAATTTGGAACCTGTTGTTGCAGTAAATTTCTACAAGAGGAAGGCAGGGTTGGATCAGATACTGCCCCAAAACCTTTCCTCTGCCTAGTATAAGGTGACCAGACGTCCCGCTTTTGGCGGGACAGTCCCGGTTCACCAGCAGATGTCCCGCGCCCCACCGCCTCTTCAAAATGTCCCGCTTTTTGCGGGCAGGTGGTGGGTGCTGATAGCTGAGAGCGCCGGCTCGGGCGGGGAAGGCGTCGGGGCCGAGGAAAGTGGGGGCACATGCTCCGGCATGGCATGCGCCTGCGCAGAGGGCGTCGGGGCCGAGGAGAGGGCATGTGCCTGCGCAGAGGGCATCAGTGCCGAGGAGAGGGCGGCATGCTCCGGTGCAGCACACGTCTGCGCAGAGGGCGTCAGGGCGGGGTCACACTGCCCCCCCCACGGGGCCTTCTTTAAAGGCGGCGGTGGCGGCGGCCCGGCCCTGACACCCTTTGTGCAGGTGCATGCCGGGTCGCAGCGTGCGCCCCCCCCCCATCGACGGTGTCCCGCTTTGGGACTTTGAAAATTTGGTCACCTTAGCCTAGTGTATGATTTAACATTCCTTTGAGAGTAGGGGGAAAAATGGGTAGAACCCATTAATGTGGAAAAATAACATTTTCTGGCCTTATAACGATTTTGAAGAAAGAGAACACTTCAGACCCACATAATATAAAAGATTCAACTAGAGGAAATGTCCCTTTACTTCATTTTCTCTGTCTCTGTCTCTCTCTCTCTCTGTCTCTGTCTCTCTGTCTCGCTGTCTCTCTGTCTCTCTCTCTGTCTCTCTCTCTGTCTCTCTCTGTCTCTCTCTCTGTCTCTCTCTCTGTCTCTCTCTCTGTCTCTCTCTCTCTCTCTCTCTCTCTCTCTCTCTCTCTCTCTGTGTGTGTGTGTAAAAAGATTGGCAGAAAAAATTGGGGTGTGTTGTGCCCACACCTTAAAAACAGTACTTCTTTAATATAAGCTTCTTTTTTGAGGCAAATGTTGATCTCTCATTTTCACTGGTTAATGTTTGGAATTTGAAAGTTCGGTTATTTTATGAAATATATAAAAGCACCTGGATATTTTATGATAGTAAGTGGCTAAAAGAGGATAAGAGTGGAAATGCTGCTTGCCTAGTTGAATGTCCTTCAGTTTGTGGCGAGATCATAATCAAATTAAGCACATTTGCTCACTTTTATGTTACGAGCTCAGTGATAGAAAAATTATGATGTGGTAAGGTTGAGATTGAAAGATATCTAAGCCTAACTTATACCCTTTCAGACTTGCTCGTTTTTCTCAGTTTCAGAAAGGGTATGTAAATCTGTTAAGGCACAGAATTACAACATATGTTCGAAGTTTCAATCAGGGTTAGATTCAGATCTAGTTAACTGGATGCCAGAAATTCAAGAGGCACAGAACTCCACTTCTATCTGAGAATCAAATTACTTTCCTTAATTACCACATTGTTTGTCTTTGAAAGATACAGCACAGCATTTTGGCATGTTCCAGATTATACCCATACATAATACTACATATTAGAGCAGGCATATCTTGGTAACAGGATTGATATTTTGCATCTAGAACCGTGGTTCTCAACCTTCCCAATGCCGCAACCCTTTAATACAGTTCCTCATGTTGTGGTGATCTCCAACCATAAAATTGGTGTCTCGGGTCTATGGTGTCTATGTGTTTTCCGATGGTCTTAGGCGACCCCTGTGAAAGGGTCATTCGACCCCCAAAGGGGCCCCGACCCACAGGTTGAGAACCACTGATCTAGAAGATCTCAAAGTCAGTTCCTGGTTCCTCCAGATATTGCTGGGTGAAAAGATGACCTATCAGAAATCCTAACAAATGTGTCCAGTGCGTACCAGTGAATAATTTCGATTTGATGCCTTGCTTGTCAAAACATGCCTACCTTTTCTTTCATTTCTGTTTTGCATTATTCAAACATTATGGATCAAGACAAGACACCGGAATCATGCAAACTTGTATTTTCCCCATTGTGCTCGGGATTCCTGGTGCAGCCGCGAACACTTAAGCTCGGCATTACAAGACCAGGGGGTGGACGCCACTCCCCGGGCTTTTCCAGGTGCTCCGGCTGACTTCCCGGCTTAGTCCGGTATAGCAGCCTCCTTACTAACCCCAGAGTGGGTCGTGGGCCCCAGCAAGTCCCCCCAGAACAGCAATGGGGAGCAGAGTCACTGCTCAGAAATCTGAGCATACTATCAAGAAGCTGGGGCCAAGACAGCAGAGTTGCTTAGTGAACGAGACTGCCCTACCCAGTTTTTGTCTGGTAGGAAAAAGAGAAGGTGTGTATCAGGTAAGACCAACGCCCCTTTCCCTCAAAAGGTGGGTGAATGTCACTCAGCATGTTAGATTTAATATTTGGTCAAAAAATATTGATATATAACTGCAGATGTTTTTTTTTTAAATCAGGAGAAGTAAACACAATAAAAAATGAAATAGACTGACATACGTATAATCAAGACACATATACATCAGCAAACTCTCTTGGCTTCTTGCCTAAATTGGTCAGTGCAAGAAAGACATGCCCACTTGTTTCTGCTAAATATATGGATTGGCCTTCTACATAAAATATCAGGCACACGTATACGCAAACACTTTTAAACTTGAAAAAAATTTCCAAAAAAAGGAGAAAAAACAAGAAAATATCTGATAATGGAGGAATGTCTACTGATCAGGGGAATTATTTCCTCATTTTATTTTTGGTTTCTGAATTGTCCGGTTTTTTTTCCCTTTAATCCAGGGGTCCCCAACCCCCAGTCCGCGGACCGGTGCCGGAGGACCTGAGCTGCGGCTACCTTAAGCGCTGCCGAGGCCATCCGGGCGCCGCACGCCCACCTCCCACGCCCGGACGGCCTCAGTGGTGCTTAAGGTAGTCGCAGGCTTGGGTCCTCCGCCTGCCCCCCCGCTCTCTCGCTGCGGGATGAGGCAGCCGTTACCTCCCCAGCCGAGAGAGAGAGAGAGAGAGAGAGAGAGAGAGAGAGAGAGAGAGAGAGAGAGAAACAGAGAAAAAGAAAGAAAGAAAAATAGAAAAAGAAAGATGAATGGAGGGTGGGAGGGAGGGAGTGAAGGAAAGAAGGGGGAGGGAGGAGGAAGGGAGGGGTGAAAGGAGGAAGGAAGGAAAGAAAGAAAGAAAAAAAAAAGAAAGAGGGATGGAGGGTAGGAGTGAGGGAAGGAAAGAAAGGAGGAAGGGGGAGGGAGGCAATGGAAGGAAGGAAAGGAAAGGAAAGAAAAAGAAAGGAAGAAATCTATTTTCCTATTTCCTTCCACCTCAAGCTACCTGTTTGGTTAACCAGGTTAAAGATCTATTTTTCTTCCAGTGGTCATTTCAAAGGAATCACATTCTCTGAGTCATTTCCTGGATTCAAACCAGCATCCCAAAGAGTCATGGGCTGCCTTTATATATAACGAGTGCCCATAAATCCATTTTTACCATCTTCAGGAGACCAAAGACCAGCCAGAAATGAAAGAAAGAAAGAAAGAAAGAAAGAAAGAAAGAAAGAAAGAAAGAACTTATGACCACAATTGAGCCCAAAATTTTGGTTGCTAAGCAAGACCGTTGTTGAGTGAGTTTCACCACATTTTCCAAGTTGGCCATGCCCACCGGGTCACATGACCACTGAGCCACTCCCACAAAATAGGCCACATTTTTGGCTCTCAAAAGAAATTTCAGTAGTGGTACTATTGATATTTGGCTCTATTGACTAATAAGTTTGCCCACCACTGCCCTAGAGGGCCAAGTGAGCTGACTCCCCCCCCCCCGCGTGCACATGCGCAGGTGCGGCCATTCATGCCGTTGGAGGTCCTAGAGGGCCAAGTGAGCCGACTCCCCCCCCCGTGTGCGCATGCGCCGCCTGTTCCCCCTCCCCCCTCCTCCTCTAGGCCAGCTGGTCCGCAGAATTTTCTTTAAAATGAAACCGGTCCCTGGTGCAAAAAAGGTTGGGGACCCCTGCTTTAATCTATAAGACACGATGATACAGCTGGTTAACTGTATCTGTCATTGTTGATGCAGAAGCTTTTAAGTGGTGCCTTTGGTCTAGTTAGTAATGTTGGAGAGAGATTTCTTTTGTAAAAATGCGAGGATGATGTTATTGGATTTCGACAGGTAATCCCCCTCTTTGAAGCAAATATTTGAAAGAATGTGAAGTTAGGCATGACCAAGCTAGGATCCAATCTGGATTGGTCACTGGGACTAGAAGTTTTGTCTTCTGTGCTTTCGGACCTGTGCTGGAGACCATCCTCAGGGAACTTCTCTTTAGCAGAATGTGTGTGACCACCAGGGATGCACCACCAGACAGATCAAGGGGAGCTCCATCTTGGAGTAAAGATGGGATAAAATGTACCTTATAAAAAAATAAAACATTGGGCCAACAAACTCAAGTCTGTTTTCTATTTTGGCATATATCTGTTAGGTCACTCTATTTCTATTTTATTTCTATTTTATTAAATTTATATACTGCGCCACTCTCCCCGAAGGGACTCGGGGCGATGAGAGTTGTCCAAAAAAGACAGAGGTACAGGGTGGGAACACTAAACAATATGGTGATACTTCAACATAGATGGCTGTCATCATCTCTTCCTGGGTGTGCCTACTGTCTTTGGTAGAAGAGCTCAACTGCCAGCTGGCAACATCAGGCCCACAAAACCAGCAGGCGGAATCTTATTATGGACCCTGTCTTCATCTATTGCAGTGCATCAGGTACTACTGTCCTAGAGCCTATTCAGTTTGTGCTGAAATCACTGGCTAAAGAAGAAGGGAGAATAAAGAAGTGTTCCAGCACAGAGTCACCCTGTGGGAAGAAATGACATAGGCCAGAGTAGTGAAGCCACGGTTCCCAAGGAAATGCAGTCAGTCTGTCAAGATTCTTGTAAAATAGGTGACCAACAATAAAGCTGCTTTGGTCTATTCATCGTGGTGTTCTGGTTCCTTGTGCCTTACATAGATGGCAAGCACTCTGGGATTCCCCGATGGTCAGCTTGCTTCTATAGAAGTAAAAATAAGGCAAAGATGTCAACAAAATGACCTGGGGATGGACCTTCTCTTTTGCATTTTGAAAGCAAACTAAACCTGCCTTACTTCAATGGGCTTCCATCTGTAGCTGATTTGATTGTAGTTGTCTGTCATAGGTATTTTTGGATTATAGGGATTGTTTTTAATTGCCTCCCTTGTGTTTGTAATTTTTATTTCCTGTGTTGTGTGCTGCCCTTTTGGGATCTGGGCAGGTTATAAAGACTGTCAAATAAATAAATAAAGCTTGGGGATTATTGCAAAGCATGAAAACTAAGCCTATAGTATTTGACTGATACATTTATTTATTTATTTATTTTTATTTTATTTATATCCTGATTTTATTATTTTTATAAATAACCCAAGGCAGCAAACATGCCCTCCCCTCTTCCTTTTTTCTCCACAACAACAACCTTGTGAGATAGATTAGGCAGAGAGAGAGAGAGAGAGAGAGAGAGAGAGAGAGGGAGAGAGAGAGGGGGGTGGCAAAGTCACCCGGTGGGTTTTCATGCCTAAAGTGGGACTAGAATTTCCTGATGTCTAGTCTACCTTAATCATAAATAAGGTACCTTAATCATTTGATCAATGGAAACTCAGGTGAAAAACCTTAAAAGTCAACAGTAGGTTCTGATCATCTAATTACAGTATTTCAAAGTTTAGAATTAGATGACTGATTGTAGAATAAATTTTAAATCTATATACTAGTGTTCAGTTTATTATTACAGTCATAGACCAGAGACCAGAACAAATAAAAAACTCAGTAAATATGCAATTAAAAATTCTAGTATAAAATAATAAACAACAGCTAAAATCTATGATAAAATTCAGTCTGTCAATTATACGTGGGCTAACTATACTACAATTACAACCCACAAACTGTGTGGCCCACAGCCAGTTTAATACTAAAAGGGAAAGGCAGTGCATCGGATTTGCCACATTTATTGAATAAAATAAAATATATAGTAGGTTATAATTAAAAAAAAAATCTGGTTAGCCCACGTCTTCAATTCTGGAAATTCTTAAAAGAGTTGGGTATATCATCACTTCATTTATCTGATAATAGCTCAGCCAGAGAACTCTAGGTCCAAAGTTCACATCCACCTCTGACACTTGTGACACAGGCAGCCTTTAGCAGGGCTGCAGTCCTTCCTGGTGCGGTGTCAGTCAGCTCTTCCAGTTGTCTGTACTACTAGTTGAAGATTTAAAATTGCTCTACAGCTTTGGGTAAGCCTTTTCGTCTTAATGGGTTTGGGGAAGTTTGCTTGTTCTTTGAAATTCTGTTTCGTTGACGATTTTTCTTGTAGCTGACCCGTTGGGGGGATTCGGGGAAATTTCATGTGGAAGTGGAGTATAATGACTAATGCAGAACATTATACATTTTAAATATGAAACAGAGCAAGACTTTGACACCAGTTTGGTATTTCATGCTGTACAATTTTTCTGCCTCCTTTTTCCTGTGCTTTTAATAAAGACTGGAGTGTTTGATTGATTTCATTTGCATTTTCCTTTACATGCGATAGGGGGGAAAAGCCTGCTTTTTGACAGATATCTTTGTCTTTTAATCATTCTGATTCTTCAAAACTGGCTGGACAAATCCCTGCAGTTTTCTTGGCAAGATTTTGCAAAAGGGCTGAGAGAGTGGGACTGGTTCAAATGGTTGCCACAATGTAAAAAAAGATGTGGAGACTCTAGAAAGAGTGCAGAGAAGAGCAACAAAGATGATTAGGGGACCGAAGGCTAAAACATATAAAGAACGGTTGCAGGAACTGGGTATGTCTAGTTTAATGAAAAGAAGGACTAGGGGAGACATGATAGCAGCATTGCAATATCTCAGGGGTTGCCACAAAGAAGAGTCAAGCTATTCTCCAAAGCGCCTGAGGGCAGGACAAGCAACTAATCAAGGAGAGAAGCAACTTAAAACTAAGGAGAAATTTCCTGACAGTTAAAACAATTATGGTAATCAGTGGAACAATTTGCCTCCAGAAGTTGTGAATGCTCCAACACTGGAAGTTTCTAAGAAGATATTGGATAACCATTTGTCTGAAGTGGTATAGGATTTCCTGCCTAAGCAGGGGGTTGAACTAAAAGACCTCCAAGGTTCCTTCCAACTCTGTTATTCTAAGATTCTAATGTAACTCAGATGGCTTTGTGCCCAAAGTGGGACTAGGACCCCCAGTCTCCTGGTTTCTAGCCTGATGCCTTAACCTCTATTGTAAGCTGTCTTTCCATATTGATAGGGAATAAGACAAAATGGTTGGGTGGGAATTTAATTATTTTAAGACAACTCCACACTATCTCCACCCAAGTTACTATGCTCAAGACAATGTCTCCAATTTCCACAATTTCCTGTTGTCTTTCCAGACTATCTGGAGGATGCTCAAATTGTGCATATATATCTTCCCTGGTTGAGGCCATTTGGTTAGTTACAGCAGAATTAAAGAACGGTATCTTCCAGATGTATATATGTATGGTATATGTGTACGCATGCACGCAATTGTCTAACTAGCTTGCTTGGGATATGAAAATCTAGAACTTGCTTGTAAATGTCTCTGGGACTTTTTATAGCACTCTATGGTTTTATTTTAAGGTTTCTGGAGCAGGGTAAACACCTGTTCAATTAAAAAAAAAATCTCCATGAGCTGCAGACATTTCTGGTGGGAACAAATTTGTCTTCCAAACACAGCTATCTTAAGTAAATGTGGCAAACGTATTAGATGACTCTCATAAATACTTCTCTTTTCCGTTCCTACTGGAATGAACATTCCTAGTGGCAGGTAGACATAACTGACAAAAAAGAGAGTTCATATGAGCCAGTCACCGTGATGAAACTCAGCGGATCTGAATGACCGTAAATTCTAAAGATTGTACTGATTTGAGATATGGCAGGATCTTTGCCTCAAATCCTTTTCTCAGATTTTTTTTTTTTTTGGAAATTTGAGAAAGTGCAGACTCTATTGATTGTGGGGAGGGCAGGATTTCCAAGCATGATTGTAGGAGCAGGTAATGCTTACAGCCAAGACTAACATAAGCAGCAAAGTGGTTTTTACAAATAGCAAAGGTCAATCTGATTGCCCAGAGTTCAGAAATCTCTTACAACTCATCAGATTCATACCTGCATCAGTATCTTTTAACTATTCAGCATTTTTGTGGAGAAAATGTATCTATATAGTCGCTAGGAATAAAAAAACACCTCAATGACAGATAATCAATTAATCAATGACATATAATTAATTAATCAAAATGACCGGTTGAATAGCGTTGGTTTATTCTCATGTGACATTAGCAGTAAATGCTTGCATGTTTATGAATGAGAGCTAAGTTAGGGCCATGGATAATTTACAGCAATGCACAGAAATAAATATTTAGGGACTAGCAATTTGTGCAAAACTGGAGTGGTGGTAAGACTACTTGGTCTCTTAGTAAATGTGAGCTTTGATTTAGCTAACAATTTCTTTGGAGATAAAACCAGTGATTTGGGAGCATAATTATTTTCAAGTCAAACACTGGTTGCAATGCAAGCTGGATCCAACCTTTGATCCTGGTTATGAAAGAGCTTCAGCTAATTTTGCCCTGGAAGCTGGAATCTTTGTTCTCTGGACAAGGACAGCACATCAGAAAGAGCACAACAAGCTGTATTTGCATGCCAACATGGCCCTCAAGCTTTATTCCATTAGGAAAAGGTAGAAGGAACAAGGGCTATAGTCCTCCATTATTTCCCATTCATTCCAAGGGTAGATGAAAATGTCCCTTAAAGATGCAGATGAAACTAACAAGTTCATATCCTCAGAAGATGGAGGCCTGGTAAATAGTCAGAACAGGCAGAAACTTCTTGGGGCAAATCCGTGCCATTGTGATGGTTGCACAACCACAGCACGCGACAAAATGCATTTTTATCCTACCATCTAGATTACTCCGTAATTTTGACTACACTATAAATCTGCCAGCCTTAGGCTCCTTCCTTCCAGATGGCACGGATGAACTCTGCACCATGTGAGCCAGATTTGAAACTGTACTTAATCTTGGCATCTCTGGAAGGGCATCGCGATAACAAAAATAAAGTACTGTTTTTAGGAATGACTTTTTAAAATGATGACAATTTCAAAAAAGAGGGATGGTTGGGTTAAGATTTCAAACATGGTTAAACTTGCTTCAAGAATCAGCAAGCAAAGTCTTCTCTTGGGCTTTTATAAGTTTGCATAGTTGCTGACTAAATACCATGTTTCATGGGTTTTGGGGGTCTTTCTTTTGACCCCTGAAATAAGCACTTGGCCTTTTTTTCAGGGAGTCTTATTATTTTTGAGGTGCAGGAGGTGGTGAGCGTGGTCACCTCATGGCTGCTGCTGTGTTGCAATATTTTTGGGGAGGGCTTATTTTCAGGAGAGGGCTTATTTTAGCACACATGCATAAAAGCCCGATTGGCTTATTTTCCGGGGAGATCTTATTTTCAGGGAAACAGGTTAATTGTTTTCTAGAGAAAAGGTTTTCTTCTCAAACAGTCCCTCTTTTTTGTCTCAGTAAAAGAGCAGATAGCTATATTGTCCTTCGTCCCAAAAGCTGTTGAATGTTTGCTTTATAAAGGGCTGAACTAGTGGTGGGATTCAAATTTTTTTACTACTGGTTCTGTGGGCGTGGCTGGGTGGACATGGCATGGCTTAGTGGGCGTGGCATGGCTTGGTGAGCGTGGCACAGGAAGGATACTGCAAAATCCCCATTTCCTCCTGATCACCTGGGACTCGGGAGGCAAAGAATAGATGGGGGCGGGACCAGTCAGAGGTGGTATTTACTAGTTCTCAGAACTACTCAAAATGTCCGCTACCAGTTCTCCAGAACTGGTCAAAACCTGCTGAATAACACCTCTGGGATGAACTCAGAAAGAATAGCTATCCCAATTTAATTTTAATTTCCACCTCTGTTCTGCTCTAAAATATAGAGTTGCAAAAAGCGTTAGGCCAGAAATAAAACTTTCTGGGAGATTTTTAAATAAATTCAGAATGACAAGTTTTCAGCAGTTACCAAAATGTATTCTTGCCATGAAAAAAAGAAAAAAGAAAAAGAGAATCATTTAATCTTTAATCTTTTGCTAGATCAGTTTTGAACCTGAAGCTATGGCAGAGGTTGGGTCAGTTCTACAGCAGGGGTCCCCAACCTTTGCAACTTTAAGTCTGAAGGACTTCAGCTCCCAGAATTCTCCAGCCAGCAAAGCTTGGGGACCCCTGTTCTACAGAGTCTCTGCTCTTAGAAGGTCTTTTTGAATTTGTGTTTGAATGTCCATATTGTCTCTTAGAACCAGAACATGAAGCAAACAAGTATATTAAAGAACCCAACTGTAAACTGTGATCACTCCAGCTGTAGCAGATCTTATGACTCAGGGGCAGACAATTTATTGCAGGGGATCATAGATAAAGTTTCCAGAATTTTCAATTAAAAGGTAAGATTCTAAAATAAACAAGGACACACTAACTCATGGTCATCGTCCCAACTCAATGTTGTTCAGATTGTTGGCCTGCCAAATATGATGACATGACGGGAAACTCTTGCGACTTTTGGTAGATCTGATCTCTTGTAATGTCTCTGTGTGTGAGAGGACCAACAGAGAGAAGAATGGGGTATGAGGTTGCCCAAGATGTTCATTGTTTAGATATACTATTTAAAAAAAAAAAAGCTTAGCACGTACAACAGAGAACCTTCAGGGATTGGTAACATATCTCACAGCCTTTGCTTCAGTGGTGGGATCCTCCTGGTTTAATAACTGGTTTAGTGATTGTGCGCTTTGCGTACACCTGCGCCTGACACGTGCTGTGTGCGCGTGCCAAATTTGAAGAAAGCTTCACTTCTGGGTTTCTTCAGAGGAGTAACACAGGTGATTCGCGCAGCAATCCACTCTGCTGCAAGGATCAGCTGAAAAAAATAAAGGTAGAAAAATAGTGCGGGCAGGCAGGTGGGCCCATCTGATTGTTGGGGTGAACCGGTTTGCTCCCAGCTGATTGTTGGAGCTATCGATTCATCTGAACTGGTCCGAACTGGTAGAATTCCCACCCCAGCTTTGCTTGGATAGTAAATTATGAAAGCAACTAATAAAATGTAGAGGAATGGATTGTTAAAATTCAGGTTCTTCATGAGGATTAGGAGTCTATCCCTTTGTCTGTCAAGAGTTGGGAGGTCGAGTTTTAGTGCTGTCAGTCACTCTCTCTCTGCTTCAGAAAAGAAAAAAAGAAACAGGAAGCTACCCCTGGAAACCATCACCCAAAATCCTACATATATAGATACTATAAATACTTGACTCCTGGAAGATACCTGTCCATGTACCTTCCAGGAGCCAAGTATATACAATTATGTGTATTTGATTAATGATTTTTTAAAAAGGATTTTGAAGGTAGCAGAGCTTTCTAGAACCCTGAAAAATTATGGCTAAGGAAACTGCATAGTTTGGGGCTCATTATGGGTGTTGAGTAGGGATGCAGTGACTCAGTGCTTAAGACACTGAGCTTGTCACTCAGAACGGTCAGCAGTTTGGTGGTTCGAATCCCTAGCACCGCATATCGGAGTGAGCTCCCATTACTTGTCCCAGCTTCTGCCAACATAGCAGTTCAAAAGCACGTAAAAATTGCAAGTAGAAAAATAGGAACCACTTTGGTGGGAAGGTAATAGCGTTCTGTGCGCCTTCTGCATTTAGTCATGCCAGCCACATGACTATGGAGACGTCTTTGGACAGCACTGGCTCTTCGGCTTTGAAACAGAGATGAGCACCGCCCCCAGAGTCAGGAATGACTATCACATTTGTGCGAGGGGAACCTTTACCTTTATCTTATGGGTGTTGACGAAAAAAGATTTGATGATTCTAGATTTTCATGTATAAACAAATAGACCCAAAGCTCGTATGGGGCAGAGTCAGAACATTGCTTTCTTCCATTGTAACTGCTCTTTAAGAGGTCATCCGAAAGGTTTGTCGGATCTTCACACCAATACAGCTCTTCTGAGGAGAGGAGAAAGAAAATGGAGAGCGCAAATAACTGGGAGCAGGCTGGCCCAACAATTAGCTAGAGAGAGATGATTCCTTGTTTGGAAAGGGCAGCTCATTATCAGCTATGTAACAATTGAACGAAAGAGGCACTTACGAAATTTCAGTCTCTTGTGACAGAAAGACGAGGGTGACTTTTGGTTTCATAGGCCGTGTTTGAAAAGAGAAGAGAAAGACTCTGTTTGCCTTCTGCATATAAGGGAGAGATGCAGTTATCAACTAATTGAGAGTCACTGAAAACAAGAGCAATAGCAATAACACTTAGACTTATATACTGCTCCCTAGTGCTATACAGCACTCTCTGCGTGGTCTACAGAGTCAGCCTATTGCCCCCAACAATCTGGATCGTCATTTTACCGGGCTCAGAAGGATGGAAAGCTGAGTCAACTTTGAGCCAATCAGGTCTAAATTCCTGGCTTTGGGCAGAGTTAGCCTGCAATGCTGCATTCTAACCACTGTGCCACCACAGCTCAGCTACTCTTGATTTTGAAACAAGCAAAAGGTTTGCTGAGACAGCAATGGTTTTCCATTCCCCCCCCCCCCTCTTGACGGTGGGAGGCAAGCACATCATTGGTTCTGTAAGGGAAAGGCAACGGTGATGGTACTGCCACAAGGAGATATTTGAGAAAAGCATTGGCGGACCATCCTGCTTTTAGTAGAATGAAGAGGGATAAAGAAGGGGGAACCAACCATTGAAGCATCGGGGAGGACAGGTGGCTATTTAAAAGGATTGGTTTTTTTGAGGCTGTTAATCTTTTTTCTGTTCTTTCTAGTTGATGAGCAGCCACAGGGATTCTGTTGTGTGCTGTTGCCCTCGGTGGTGCTCCTGGAGTGTACGGAGGGAAGATGGCATTCTGGACGCAGCTGGGTTTGCTACTATGGAAGAATTTCACATATAGGAGAAGGCAAACGGTAAGATCACACCATTGTTTTCTTTTGACAAAAGAGCCAACTTTGTATTTTAAGAATTCCATAACTGGGCCTGTTCAGTTCAAACAATCATATTTAACTCTATAAATACATCATGTGGGCACAAGTATCCCACAATATTCCCATTGATCTGGTTATGTTTTATGACGTGGATTGGAGGGTTTATATAACGGAGCTGAGCCAATAAGCTCTTCAAAAATAAATAAATTGTGTGTTGGATATTAAGTATGAGACAAGAAGTTGCAGTTATCTTTTACTTTCAGTAAAAGCAGATAGGAGGCAAGAAGGACAGGGCACGGAGAAATTAGAGACTCGTTCTTAGTTCAACAATAAGAAAAAACTGTTTTAAGAGTTCCGCTGTAGAAATCATTTTTGCTCTGATCAGTCTAGCAAAAGAAAAGGTAAGCCCATAAGCACTCCATGAATGCTTTAGAGTAAAAATGGAGGCATAGTCACAAGCAGTAGCAATAGCACTTGGTCTTATGTATCTCTCTATAATGCTTTATAGCCCTCTGTAAGCAGTTTACAGAGTCAGAAGATTGACCCCAACAATCTGAGTCCTGATTTTACCAACCTCAGAAGGATGGAAGGTTGAATGCACCTTGAACTAGTCGGAATGGAACTCGAGGCTGTGGGCAGAGTTAGCCTGCAATACTGTATTCTAATCATGGCTCAAGTAGTACAATAGATGTTCCATACTGCTTAGCCTACACATTGTGGAATATGTATAGGTTAAGCCTGGAAAAAGCAGAGGAATTATTACATCGACAACCCCAATCTGCTGCTTTGTGTTAATTACAACTTTGTGAATTCCACTGCTTGAGTCGGTTAGAAACTATGGTGCAAACTAGATATGGAGGACATTAGAACGAGGAAGTCTGGCTTAAGCAGGATGTGACTTTATTACTGCAATTCTAGCAGTAATTTAAACAGAGAAGTTCAATACCTTCCATTGCTATAACTAAGAGAGAGAGAGAGGAAGAATAAAATCTGCATTGCAACTACTTTAGATTCCAATATGCTAGTACCACTTAGAAAACAGAGTGGACTTAATAGAGTAAAAACTTACCACTACCTCTTTGGTACTCTGCAGAATAGTGCAGGAAGTCTTCCAATGCAAATCTGAATAGTGTTGTTGACAGGAACATAGCTAGGTCAAAGCGATTATCCACACTTAGTTGTTCTTGAGTCTTTTCTGACAGATTTCTGATTCGTCTTCCCAGGCTCTTATGAGCCTAGACATGAAAGTAACAGCGGTGATACTATGCTCTTTAATTTCCAATTTACAGAGTGTGCATTTGTACACTCCACAGACCTAATAATTTAGTAGTGACATACTTGGCAATTTTATTAGTAGCAATGGCTTCTTGGACTATGTTATGAGGAAGGATTTTTAGCTCTGAGAACTAAAGTCTTCTGGTGATCTTACAATAGCATCCATTCCATACTGTTTCTGGAACACTTGGGCTGGATACTGTTTCAGTAGCATCTTTCTCTTCCCCCAACTTTAAAATGGCCTCTTTCTTTCCCAAAAGCAGTGAGGTCATCAGATGGGCCACCAAGGTAGAACAAAGATGATACATCTTTTTTATTTAAAGGGTTACGTTCTTTCAGCAATGACACATTGATGACCACATTCAGAAAGAGGAGCCAGATATAGGTGAAGACATAGAGACAAAGCCAACCCGCGAAGGAGCCTTTATTTGGATCATGAAAGTTCAACCATAGCAAATGAGATGAAAAGAACTTACAATCTGACTCTCGTATTAGTGTAATCACTGCAAGGGTTACAAGACAGGCAATGATCCAAATAGATCAGATCCATAATTTTATTTTGTCATTGCGTTTCAACTCATTGCAGTAGTATTATTCAGCATGGCAAAGGATAAACTTTCTCTCTTCCTTTTCTTATACATAATTTTAGACTCAGTCAAACACTCTACTGAGTGAATGCAATGTACGTGAGTTCTTTTGTCTTAAGGAAGTATGTGTTTATGTGCATGTCAGAAATTGGGCAATTTTGGGATAACATCATATACAATCTTTTAAATACAGTTTTTATTTTGTGATTTTTGTAATTGTTTTTGTTCATTATTTTGCATCACATTTGTTTTTATATGTTGGATTTATACTTTAGTTATTCTAATTATTTATGTTTGTTATTCATTTGTATCCCACTTTTATTATTTTTACAAATAACTCAATGCAGCAAACATACTCCTATTTTTATCACAACAACCCAGTGAGGTAGGTTGAGCTGAGAGAGAGAGAGAGAGAGAGAGAGAGAGAGAGAGAGAGAGAGAGAGACTGGCCCAAAGTCACCCATATGGCTTTCATGGCTACGGTGGGAACTCACAATTTGCCACTTTCTAGCCTGACATCTTAACCACTAGGCCAAATTGGCCTTTGGCACTATATTAGTTTGATTTTAGTTTGGGCAGAAGGATATTAAATTCATCAAGCTTCCCAAACTAAAGCTGTGTAGGATTATATTGCCCCATCACCTCAAAAATCATATGTTGCATGTGATGGGGACTGTAGTCCAACATAGCTGGAGGAGCATAATGCTGATAGCAGAGGTGGGTTGGCAATTTTTTTACTACCAGTTTGGGTGTGCTCTGTCTCTCGTGTGTGATGCTTCTGTGCATGCACAGAAGCATCCGGGTGGGTGGGTGGAGTCTCCGGCCGCCGCTACTACCGGTTTGGCCAAACCACTGGCTGATAGGTTCTTGGATTAAGTCCACTGTAAGTCTTTTGTCTCTGTTCCTTATTTTGCTAACAAGTCCACAAATAATTTGAACTGTCAATCTGCAAAGTGAGCCAAGTTTTTAGGGATTGTGGGTATCTGCAGCAAGAGGAGCAGGGTCGGGATGGATCAAATTACAAAGTAGGTATCACTGTGTCATGATGAAAACTATGTGGCTTGCATACTTGGGTGCAGCACTGGAATTCAAATATGAGAGCCCAGCTGACCTGACATTATCCTCACTCTATTGTGGTTTGTGCCAGATGCTTATGTAATGCCAGATGATTGGGTATATAATATAATGAATGAAGGATGTCAGAGCCTCCAAAATCCAGCAGGCCCACCAATTAAAAAAAAAAACATTAGGAAGATGACGGCTTAGAGAAAGTTCACCTATGTTTACCCCATTCATTCTGCCCTGCAAAAATATATGTGGATGGCCTCTACTAGTAATATATTTGCTACAGGTTGGAATCAGCAGTTTTGCCCATGGCTTTAGTCCATCAAAAACCTTTCTGAAGATAGATAGTAGTCCATACTTTGCTACTTACGTTTCCCACAATGGTAATCAGCTTCTTAGAGACCTCTCCAGTTTTGAACTGATAAATGAGTAAGGAATGATGCTGGATTATAGTAGGGTATATACTGTACAGGTCTATTTGCTTAATGTTTCTGAAGCTGCTTTATCCCTGGAGGTTTGGCCAGAACCTAATTGGTCCTGGATGCCTTCCAGCAGTGCGGATGTAACTCTTGAGCTGCACACGTCAAACTGAGCTCGGTATGCGCCTTTCATAGTGCTTCCTTCAGCCACCATAGTTTGGAGAAGTGACAGGGAAGGAAATGCCGGCCAAGCTGTTTACTAGAGAGGTTCTGATGGGAAAATCATTTTCAAACATCTCTTTTTAATAAGAGATTCATATCACATTGCTGCATTGGTGGTTGATTTTGGAATAATAAGAGAGTTATTAACATTCTTTTAAATAAATATTATATTAAACAGAATATTGGAATGTGGAGTATTCCAATATTTAGGATACTAGCTGCTCCAAATTTATTTTCTTTACCCTCTTCTGGCTTCTTTCTTTTCCTACCTTAATTTCAAATACCATTGTCTCTAAACATCTTTATTTTTATTGACTAGTTTTGGAGAATCCTCCTTCCCCTGTACTTAATTTTTATGAGATGTTGTTTCATCTCATTGGGGTTTCTTTTAATAACGCTTTAAAAATCTCAATACTAACAGTGTAAGATTTTTCTATACGTTGTTTAACACAGTAGTTTGGGTGGTTGCCGTAATAAATTTGGATCTGGATATGGGTGGTGGGATTCATTTTTTTTTTACTACTGGTTCTATGGACGTGGCTAGGTGGGTGTGGCAGGGGAAGGATACTGTAAAATCTCCATTCCTCCCCACTCCAGGGGAAGATTACTGCAAAATCCCCATTTCCTCCCAATCAGCTGGGATTTGGGAGGTGGAGAATAGATGGGGGTGGAGCCAGTCAGAGGTAACGTTTACTGATTTTCTGAACTACTCAAAATTTCCACTACTGGTTCTCTAGAACTGGTCAGAACCTGCTGAATACCACCTCTAATATGGGCCCAATATCTGAAGATATTTTGAGAAGAACTTCCTCAATTTGATTACAAATTGACCTATTTGTTCACTATTAATTTGCCTTGCAAGACACTACTGTGCTAATCGTGGAAGCAAAGACTGCTGTCCCCAGTTGTGAAAGGTGGATTAGGTTCCATGAATTCTACATGATTTTGCCTTCAGGATACGCTATTGGCAAAGGATTTTGCACCAATGAATGTAATGTTTTGGGGTGAGATTTGTTTACAGTTTAGATTTTGCTGACTTACTGTAACATCCTCAGCGCTTGGATCTATGCTAAATGTCAATTATCTAATTTTAGATCCTCATGTTCATGCTGTAGTCTACATAAACATTGAACAACACAGTTCTTTCACCAACTTGCCCACCATGGATAATCCGTGTGTGTGGCTGATCTTTTGAAGAATTTACTTTGCCTGAAAATAGTTGATTCTGAATCTTTGAAAACATTTTCTGAAGGAAAAACATCAGAAATTACATAAGTAGGTGGAGGATTATGGAAGGGCTGCTTCAAAAGTTTCCTCCAGTGTATTTATATATATATATTCCATTTGGAATAATCATTTGGCATACACAGAAATCAGATACATATACATTCCATTATGTCACATGGAGAGGTTTGGCATTCCAAGGGTTCATTAATATGGTTTGACTCACAGCCTAGATAATTTAAATGCCCGATATTGTTGCAAGGTATTGGGTCTAGCCCAGCATTGCCTAGGCCCTGTTCATTTTGAGATAGCTGGATTACAACTATAATAACAACTGACTATTCTTCCCAGAATGATAGCTAAGGTTTTGTGTGTATATGTTATAAATACATATAATATATGCATATGTACAAAGGACTCCAAAATTATTTTTGAAAATAGACTCCAGTCAGACACCTGCACAAAAGGAGAAAAATATTTGCAAAGAAAGGCCTGAAAAACAACAGATAGTATTGAAACCTCCCTACAGAAGATCAAACACTATTCAGAGTTGGAAACAAAATAGCACATGCTGTTTGATTTTTCGTTATATAATAAGTACACAAGGGAGGAAAATACCCTGACATTTGGGAAACTTATGAAAAATAAAGGCTGCATTGAGAAAATTTACATAAGATATCTTACATTTAAATTTAATTAGTTTAGGCCCTTAAATTTAATTAGTTTTAATGTATTTTAATGTATTTTTGTATCGGATGTTTTACTGTTTTATTATGCCTGTTCACTGCCCTGAGTCCCGCAAGGGAGAAGGGCGGTATACAAATTTAATAAAAGTAAAAGTAAAGTAAGTAAAGTTACAGGCATTAATCTTCAATATATATTTATATTTTGGGGGGAAATTGCATATGAAAGTTCAAATTAACAGGGAAAATATTAATGACTAATGGATATAGGCTGGAAATGAGGCTTCCTCCATATCATCCTATTCCTTGCTTAGTGGACAGAAATGCTTTAAAATTATTGCTTCATGAATTAATACAGGCAGTCCTCAACTTACAACAGTTCATTTAGTGACAGATCAAAGGTACCATGGCACTTAAAAAGGTGACTTATTTATTTTATTTTTTATTTTATTAAATTTATACCCCGCCCTTCTCCTTGTTAGGACCCAGGGCGGCGCACAGGCATTATTAAAACCACAAAAATACAATAAATATCAATTTAAAATATATTAAATTAATTAACCCGTGCTAAAACCCCTGTTAAAAACCTTCCCAAATTATAATTTATTTTTAAAGGTCAGAAACGGGGGGACTATCCTAGGCCGGCTTGTTGAAATAAATACGTCTTAAGATGTTGGCGGAAGAGGCGGAGGTCCGAGATAGTGCGAAGGTCGGGGGGTAGGTCGTTCCAGAGGGCCGGGCCCGCCACAGAGAAGGCCCTTCCCCTGGGTGTCGCCAACCGGCATTGCCCCGCCAACGGCACCCGGAGAAGGCCCTCTCTGTGGGAGCGGATCGGACGAAGGGATGTATGGGGCAGGAGGCGGTCTCGTATATAGCTAGGCCCCGAGCCATGGAGCGATTTAAAGATGGTTGTCAACACCTTGAAGCGCACTCGAAAGGCCACAGGCAGCCAGTGCAGCTCGCGCAGGAGAGGTGTTACGTGGGTTTGCCTTGAGGCACCCATAATCACCCGCGCGGCCGCATTCTGTACTAACTGTAGCTTTCGAGTGCACCTCAAGGGGAGCCCCATGTAGAGAGCGTTGCTCACAGCATTCCTACGGTCAAATGTTTAAAATTCAGCTGCTTGGCAGCTGGTTCATATTTATGACCATTGCAATATCCCGTGGTCATGTGATCCACTTTTGTGACCTTCTGACAAGCAATGTCAATGGGAAAGTCAGGTTCACTTAACAGCTGTGTTACTAACTTAACAATTGCAATAATTTACTTAACAACAGTGGCAAGAAAAGTCATAAAATGGAGCAAAACTTACTTAACAGATGTTTCACTTAGCAACTTATATTTTGGGTTCAATTGTGGTCATAAGTTGAGGACTACCTGTAGTCCAATTGATCCAAGGGCATCAGGAAGGCACTGAATTGGGAAAAGCTACACCAAAGAGCAACATTTTGTTTACAGAAGTTTTTAAAAAAAATCATACTTATGTTTACTTTTGTTTTCATTTGCTTCATCATACCAAGTATGTTAGTTAGTTTAGTTTACACTATTGATTAGTCCTTGGACCATATCAAAGTGCAGAGTTCCAGACACAAATTATTACTAAAATCTGATAAAAACAGTTTAAAATGGAATTGGATAAAATGAAATTGATCGTGCCAAGTACGGATACTTAGTAATCTGCTGTTTCTCCTCTCCTCTTCCAGGTCCAACTACTGATTGAAATCTCTTGGCCATTGTTTATCTTCTTTATTCTGATGTCTGTGAGACTGTCCTATCCACCTTATGAACAACATGAATGTAAGTTTTAAAATTGCCTGAGTTCTTGGGCTTCAATTTTGGTGAAGGATGAGTAAGTGAGAGGCAGATTGCATAAGGACTGAACCAGTGGTGGGTTTCAAATTTTTTTAGAACCTACTCTCTAGGTGTGGCCTATTTTGTGGGCGTGGCTTGGCAGTCATGTGACAGGGTGTGAGTGGCCAACTTGTAAAATGTGGTGAAACTCATTTAACAACGCTCTTGCTTAGCAACCAAAATTTTGGGCTTAATTGTGATGATAAATTCTCCTTCCTTCCTTCCCTCCCTCCCTCCCTCCCTCCCTCCCTCCCTCCCTCCCTCCCTCCTTCCTTCCTTCCTTCCTTCCTTCCTTCCTTCCTTCTTCCCCTTCCCTTCCCTTCCCTTTCCTTTCCTTTCCTTTCTTACTTTCTGCCTTCCTTTGCTTTGCTTTCCTTTCCTTCCCATTGGGTTACCGGCAGCAGTAGGCCAGACTTACTTCTGGGTCCGCTGGTGGAACCCCCTCTCACCAGCTCTCTAAATTTCACCATCCGGCTCTTGCGAGTAGGTGCGAACCTGCAGAAACCCACCACTGGACTGAACTATTCCTGGCCTAGAAAGATGGAAGATAACAGGACTGACAAAGGTTTGGACCATCAGAGCGGTCAATACTTGACCTTCAGCCAAATCAGATGGTTCTTCAGTTTTGCATATGGCCATAAGAGCTGAAATCAGAGTCTTTATTTCAATTCATTTCTTTCTTTTTTTTTAAAGAATTTTTTTTATTGGTTTTCAAAATTTATACAAGGGAAAAGGTATAGGGTGAAAATAACATTTTGGTAGCATCCCTGCCGTTGGTGGTGGCCCTCCCAACACTTCATAAATTTACAATTTTAAAAGTAAAGGATAGACATATATATTATTGTTCTTATTCCTCCTGTGCACCGCCCCGAGTCCCTGTGGGGGAGAGGGTGCGGTTTATAAGTAATAAATTATTATTATTATTATTATTATTATTATTATTATTATTATTATTATTATAAAGATTACATTGTACAGTCCATATATTCAATCATCTTTTTCTTTGCTATTTCATCTTGTATCAACAGTTACAATAGGATTTCAAATAAAATCATTTTTGAGACCTAAGTCTTTTCGCAATTGACTCCTCTTCCCTGTCCCCAGGCGGGGCTGTCACTCCCCCTGTTCCCCCGTCTTCGCCTCCCAGCTGGGGAGAATGTTTTTGGATAAATGCCTCCGCCTCACTTAGTGTTTTAATTTTAACTCTACCCCCCTCCCAGAAGATCAGCATTCCCTCTGGCAATAACCACTTGAACCAAATTCCTTTTTTGTATAATTTCTTAGACAAGAAGGAATATTTTCTTCTTATTTCTCTAATTTTTTTCGGAATTTGTTTCAAAACAGTTATTTCTTTATCTTGATACTTTGATTCCATCCCATTGAGCCCTCAATATCTCATCCCTTGTGTATTTTAATTCATTTCTGATGTCAACAATTGCCATTGCTAAAGTTGCTCTGGCCTGATCACTGTTAAGAGTATAAAAACTCCTGCTAACATAACCCTAAAAGTTTCCTTATTACCTGTGCTTAGCACTACATTACAGTACAGTACAGTATAGTATACAGTACAGTACAGTACAATATAGCATATAGTAGTTCACCATACGATGATTCCTTACAGGAGTGATTCTCAAACATTTTGGTCTCAGGGCCTCTTTACATTCTTAAAAAGCATTGAAGGCTTCAAAGACCTTTGGTTTATATGGGTTATATATCTATCAATATCTACTACATTAGAAATTAAAACTGAGAACATTTTAAAATATTTGTCTTTGCAGACCCCCTGAAAGGGTCTCAGAGATTTCCAGGAATCTCCAGACCACAGTTTGTGAACCATTGCTTTAAAGTGATTTCTTTCACACCTTCATATACCTTCACACATTATTTTAATCAGGGGTCTCCAATCTTGGCAAGACTTGTGGATTTTAACTCCCAGACTTCCTCAGTCAGCAGCAGGCTGAGGAACTCTGGGAGTTGAAGTCCACAAGTCTTAAAGTTGCCAAGATTGGAGACCCCTGGTTTAAATGACAGCTGTGTTATTACCTGTAGCTATTTTGATGGATGTTTTTATTAATAAAAACTGTTGGCAAATAACAAATTAATCTTACACAACAGAGAATACTAGGCATACAACAATGTGGAATATTTAATTGGCCTTCTTAAGCTCTTGTATATACATACTCTGAAGTAAAACTCATTGACTTTCAACAGGATTTAATTTATTCCCTGACATTGATGGCCAGCCTCACATACATACATGCATACAAACATACATGATTGCTGGGTTGATATATATATATAAAGGAAGAATGCTACTTTATGTTAAGTAATAAGCTGCATTGTGTACTAGAGGTTAAAAGTGCCCGTAATGTGAATGCACTTAGCTCACATCAAATCAGTTTTTTTCAGGAGAGCGGAAAGAAGTTTGAGAGTGGGATTCAGTTCCTGAAACACAGAAACCTGTTCAAAGTGATCCTGGTTAGCTCTATTCAAACAGGATTTCCTTTTTCAAAAAATAACAACCCTGTGGTATATTTCTCCATAATAATTCAAACTTCATTGGCTGGTTATAGAGAAGGGATTTCGACAGAGATGACTAGGCCTGATGAAATCTCCCTTGCATAACTTTTAATATTACTATAGTAAGTCAGTGAAGATGTCCAACTGAGGCCAGAAAAAAACTGGCTGAATTTCATCCTGGAACCATGGGACCATGGAAACTCACTGTCAATCCAATCTATCTTTATGGTCATAGACCAGCTTAAGAAGAAGGGAATGCAAACAATTGGTAATTTTAAAAGCTACACAAAATAATCAGTGTTTTTAACTGATAGATCTAGATCTAGATCTAGATCTAGATTTAGATCTACCTACCTACCTACCTACCTACCTACCTACCTACCTACCTACATTCTATATTCTAAACATGTGTATTTTATATGATCTTCCACTTTTAAAATTACTACTTTTTGTTTCTAACCCTTCTTATACCAATAGCATTTAGACTTACTGGTCTATACCACTTCACAGTCCTTTACAGCCCTCTCTAAGCAGTTTACAGAGTCAACTTATTTCCCCCAACAATCTGGGCCCTCATTTTTCCAACCTCAGAAAGATGGAAGGCTGAGTCAACCTTGAGCCGGTCAGAATCGAACTGCCAAACTGCAGTCAACTAGCAGTCAGCAGACGTAGCCTGCAGTACTGCATTCTAACCACTGCACCACTATGGCTCTCATGCTGGTTTATAACCCTAATTGAGATTTGATTTACTGAGGTAAATTCAATGGGTGACTGGGCCAATCACCTATCCTACCCCATCTAACATAGTGATTGTTTTTTGTGACCTTCTGACAAGCAAAGTCCACAGGGAAGCCAGATTTAGTTAACAGCCATATTTCTAACTTATTAACTACAGTGGTTCACTTAACAACTCTGGCAAGGAAGGTGGTAAAATGGGACAGAACTCGCTTAACAAAAGTCTCACTTAACAACAGTTCAATTGTGGGGTCAAGTGTGGTCGTAATTTGAGAACTACCTGTAACTTTAGTTAATAGAGGTAGGCCTGACAATTGAGCCCAGAATTTATCTTGCTAAGTGAGAAATTTATGAAGTGAGTTTTGTCCCATTTTATGACTTTTCTGGTCACATTTGTTGTGACAAGAATCCCTGCGTCTGTTAAATTGGTAACACAGTTATTAAGTGAATCTAGCTTCCCCATTGACTTTGCTTGTGTTCAAATGATCCCAGCAGTGGTGGGTTCCTACCGCTTCAGACCAGTTAAGCCGAACTGGTAATAGTTTGGCGCCCTGGGTCGCTGGAACCAGCAACTACCCAGGCCTGCTACATCCCCAAACCGGTTCTCCTGGTGGCCATCTTGTTTTTTGCTTCTGCACATGCGCAGAGCAATTTTTATTGCTTTGCACATGTGCACGCAGCACGCCCACGAGCAAATAGGCTGTAGTGACCGCCGGAACCCACCCCTGGACCCCAGAACACTGCAACTGCCATAAATATGAACCAGTAGTCAAGCATCCAAATGTAAATGGGGATGCCGCAATGGTCATAACTGTGAAAAATGGTCGTAAGTCCCTTTTTTCAGTGCCATTGTAACGTTGAACAGTCACTAAATGAAAACTGTTGTAAGTCGAGGACTACCTGTACATGGTACAAGACCCCTGTTGTCTTTTGCACCTGTTTGCCCTTTCACAATTCGCCTATTTCCTGCATATGTTATAAGCCATGGTTTCTTGTTGCCGTGTATCATATGTGTTTGAAGACCGTTTGGGTGGGGAAGGCATAACTTTAGAAGTTTTAAGGATGATGTCATGCAATATCCTAAATATTTATCCTCATATTTTTAGGTCATTTTCCAAACAAGGCCATGCCTTCAGCTGGAACATTGCCCTGGGTCCAGGGGATTATCTGTAATGCCAACAATCCTTGCTTTCGTTCCCCGACACCTGGGGAGACACCCCGCATTGTTGGCAATTTTAACGAATCTATGTGAGTATTTGCTATTTATTAAACTTTGGCCTGCCAATGTGAAGAAGACAAAACAACAACGCCTTATCAAGGGTACAGGCTGTTCTTTGCTGTACTCCAGGGAAGCTGTTGTCCTTTAGCACAAATGAGGAGCAAAAAGGGGGCGGTTATTGAGGATTGAGTGGATATTATAAATAAGGAAAATGTGAGGCCAGACAAATTTTCTACGCTGAAAGAAAGCAAGTTATTTAGAACATCCTTTGCGTGTCTCTACTGCTGAGGGCTACCAAGAAATTTTGGGCCTTATATGTTATCCTTTGAATGGGGAGAGATGGTTGTTTATTGTTTGTCAGGCCCTCTAGGTAGGCCAGATCAGGAAGCAGCTCATTTGATCTCGTGATTAAGGCATTTGGCTAGAAAGTGGAAAACCATGAGTTCGAATCCCGCCTTCGCCATGAAAGCCAGTTGGGTGACTTTGGGCCAGTTGTTATTATTATTTGGGCCAGTGAATTGGAACAGCCCAACTCATTTTGCAGGGTGGTTGTCGTGGGGAAAATAGGAGGAAGAAGGTGTGTGGAATATGTCCACCGCCTTGAATTATTTGTAAAAATAATAAAGGTGGGACAAAAATTAATTAATGCTGCAGGAAGGCCAGAACTGCCTTTATTGAGATTGACTGGTGTAATAACCATCTTGCAACTCTGTACTGAAGTGAATTAGGAAGCCGTCTGTCTGAGTCATGTCTGAAGGTTACCTCATTGTTCTAAGAAATGCTTCAGCCCCTTGTGCTTAAGTGGTGCTTGCTGTACATTTCCAATAAGGTTATCTTCCTTATTCTCTATCCCATAAGCCTGGTGGATATGCAGAGACCATTGCTTAATCCGAAAGACTTCAAAGAAGCTTTCTACAGTGATAGTCATCCTGCAAATTCTTGCTTGTAACTTCAGGAAGGCTATTCCCTCTACTCTACTTCATGGGTGATCCTTGAGATAAGACATGCTGCTTTTCTCCTCTGAAGAAACTGAGGGAATGGCTGTGTTTGCCTGACAGGCTGAACCACCAACTAGCCAATCGTGTCTCCTTCTTGTTTGCTTTGCAAACCAAGCCAATTCAATTAATAGATGTCTCCATGTGCTCAGAAACAACACGTAGAAGCAATTTATAAACAAGTGCTTATGGGAATATGATCGTGTTGACTTAGCAGAATAGCGCCCAATAATGCCAGACACAAAAGTAAATGTGGATGAAGAAGTTTTTTAGGATCCATTTGAGCGATATTTGAAGCTGTCTCTCTCATGATGACTAAATCATTTTTCTCTTTTTTTCTTTCTTCTCTATCGCTCTTCCCCTCATTTCTTCAGTGTTTACCGATTGTTCAATGATGCCAAACGCTTGCTATCATTTAGCCAGGCCAGCAGCATCAAGGATGTACCGCAAGTGTTGACAAAAGTGCTGAAATTGGGGAAATTTGCCTCAGGTAAGTGAACCGAAAAAAGGAATATGGTGCATTTTGCAGAGAATCTTGTTCATAGTCTAGAACAGTGGCACCTTTTGGCAGATGTGTGGACTTCAACTCCCAGAATTCTCCAGCTGGCATTTGTCCAAGCTGGCAAAAGCTTTAGAATGGAATTGGGGCTGTATTAGAACTAGGGGCTACTATCCAAATGCCTGCAAGCCAAATTTTACGCAGGAAAATCATTGTTTCACTAAAATCTTTTTTGGGGAGGACAATCAATGGAGCTTCCTCGTAATAAAATTAAGATGTGTACCATCCTAATGGTACATATGAAATATGTCATTATAGCTCTTTCACAATTTCCCCCCCCCTTTGAAATGTACTTTGCGTATTCCTGCCTCTATCCCATAATAGTTGGGGAAGGTTGAGTGTCTGTACATATCTGTGAGTGCCTTTGGCTGCTTTTTCTAGTATAGGAAGAATAGGGAGGGGGGAATCCACAAAGGTAAGATGGATGAGGAAGAAAAACATCTCTCTTGCCAGCTGGTGACTCATTTAATTGTACGCATTTGATCTCCAGCTCTTCCCATCTATGCAAACATCTGGGCAGAACATTTTGCTGCTTTCATTACATCTAGTTCGTTCCCCTCTTCACCTCTACAACCCCTCTTTTCCTCTAGTGTAAGAATTCAAAAGCAGTCAGGAAATCCAGGAATGGTAGGTCTCACTGGGAAGTGAAAGCTATTTGGAAGTATGTGGAAGTATTTGGAATGTTGTGCCTAGTTCTGGAGACCTCACTTGAAAAAAATACATTAATAAGATCAAGCGAGTCCAGAGACAAGCAACAAAAATGGTACAAGGCAGAAATGGTTTTCTCTTACCTTTGCTACCGGTTTGGAACTGGGAGTGCATGCGCAGAGTGTCTGTGATGATGTCTGGGAAGGTGGGTGGAGCCTCCCGCCACCGCTACCGGTTTGGTTGAACTGGGGGGAACCGGCAGAATACCACCTCTGGTATAAGGTCTGAGGGACAAATTTATTAGAGAAACTGAATAGGTACAGCCTGAAGGACAGAAAGGAAAGGGTGGACATGATTGAAACCTTTAAATATACGGATGGATAAGTTCTAGAAGTAAGAAGCAGTGGAGGAAATTCAGGTTTTGACAGAAAAGATTTCTTTGCCCAAATGGAGAAGCAGGTTCCTAAAAGTGATTTTTGTTTCATAGAAACAAAGAAAACTGACAGCAGAAAAAGATCTAGTGGCCCATCGAGTCTGCCCTTTGAGTTGTTTTTTTTTTTAAATTTTGTTGTATGATGGACATGCATTTATCCCAAACATGTTTAAAATCAAGTTACTGATGACTAACCCTCTACCTCCACTGGCAGTTGATTCCAAGCTTCCAATACCCTTTCTGGGAAGAATTACTTTTTAACATTACTTTTAAACTTTCCTCCTGTCAGTTTGAGTTTATGCCCCTTTGTTCTTGATTTTCGCTTAAATACTGCCTTTTCTCCAAATGTTAAATTAAGAGTAACGTTTCTATAGTTTGACAATACAATCCTGACGCAGCGCAAAGAAAACTTATCTGAGAAATTACAACAAGAGAGCCAATGCTGCATGTGTTTGTGGAGAGCTTTAGAGAGGCAAGGCTAAAAGAAAGCAAATTCCCAGGCCTTCAATTTTCTTACAATGCCTCATTCAAACGGCGATTGGAAAGGAACAAGACATTTCTTTTAAGTATGCATTGCACTTTTCTATGGACATTAAACCTGCGGTGGTGGTGGAGGGTTTTATTAGGAAGACTGTAAGCTTGCCCTGACAGAGGGGCTGTGGGAAAAAGGTACCCCTTGATCAGGAATGGGTTCTGGCAGGCACTACTGCCGGGTTGCTCATTGGCATGCTACATGTGCATGCGAAGTACAATTAAAATTGTTCTGTGCATGCGCAGAACTGAAAAACAAGATGGCGGTTCCTATTCCGCCACCCAGGGAACTGGTTCAGGGGCATGGTTCCAGCGACCCAGGCTGCCAAACAACTACTGGTTCAGCTGAACCGGTCCAAACCAGTAGGAACTCACCACTGCCCTTGATGCTGATTTTATTCGGCCAATATTACTCTGTGCTCATATTAAAGCCATTTTATATTGCATATGTTGCAGCCTTGTCTGTTTCGAGGCTTTCTCTTTTTCTTTTGCCAAGCCCCAAGGAAAGGCTTTTGCTAGTTGAGTGAGTGAGTGAGAGGGAGGCAGTAAGTAAATCATTGTGATGGTTTTCAGAGTGGAAGTAAAAGGGACTTCAAATGCTGCTTTATTTCCTCAAGGGCTGGCACTCTACAAATGATGGGTGTGCAAGCAGCACGTTGAAAGCATGAGAATGTTGCATCTGTCTAACAGGAATGGGTGTGTTGGCGTAAAACGGGAGGCTGTGTGAAAGATGCATTGTAGGGGGAGGGGTGGAGAGAGGGAGACCCAATGACAATGAGCTTCTCCAATTGAACTGTCTTTCCCAGAAAGATTTCCAGATGTGGAAAGCCTTCATTGAGTTGGGCAAATGGCAAAATTAAGATAATAAATAACATTGGAAAACTGCATGTTACATTTCTGTGGTCTTAGGTGCTTTATAACAATAGCGTCAGTGATATTTATTATAACCTTCTGTGCCAGGGCTCCAGGGAGAGAGGCAGAAATAAGGCTGGGAAATCATGACGTATCTCAGGCTATTTAAGGGGCTTTTAGTCAAGCCAAATTACGCACTCTGATTTCTTAAGTGCTTACTTTTAACTGTTGCTATTCTCCTAAGAAAAGAGTTAAACGCAATGCACCTCATAAGCTCAAAGTGACTTTTTCTGACACCAATCCTGTAAAATATATGCTGACAAGTTATTTGGAGAAATCTGTCTTATTTTTAATAAGGCAAAGTAATTTGTCATTTGATATGCCTATTATTTGACAGGCTCCATATCGTGAGTGTGAGTTATGGTGGACAAAAGTACGTTTGTCCTTTTAAGTTACACTTAAATTATTTCCAGGAAAATGGGTGAGAAGCTCTTACAGCAGTGGCCAACAATTTCTGGGCTCCATCTCTGGCCAATTAAAGTGTGTGCACGCACACAGAGTAGCGCTTGGCAGTAGTGAAAAGTATCTCTCAGGATTAGCTAACCAATTGCTGAAGAGCACAAAGGAAGTCTTGAAAATTCTCTTGGTGTTTCTGTGTCCTTGCATGGAATGGTAAAGAATGATAATCCTTTCACTAGGTTTGGTGGGCTGTTGGGAAGGAGGTCCCCGAAAGGGAAAGACTGTCTGGGAGCCCAAAAGGGGTTGGAATTTCTGAGACTAGATGGAAACATGTTTTTAAGGGGAAGGAAAAAAACAACAGAACACAGAACAATAGGGGACTGATGGAGAAAAGGAAGGAGAACTATCTGCTTGAAGCAAAGACAGCTGATGTGGCAATCAGAATGCAATTTCCCTATGCTTTATTTTTCAGGAAAAAAAACCCAATTCTTTTTTTAAAAAGTTTTTTTATTTTTTTAAATATGGGCACAATTAGGACTCTTATTGTATCATTGTTTCTAATCATGTGAATTCTTTATGGTTTCCTAAATTGAAACACAGGGAAATTACAAGTGGATGGTTGGGTTGGGCTAGGCCCCTAGAGAATTATGCCATTGGTTCTTAAATTGATATTTATTTATTTATTTATTTTATTTTATTAAATTTCTATCCCGCACCTTCTCCTGTATAAGGACCCAGGGCGGCGCACAGGCAATTAAAAAGAAAACATATATACAAATACATCAATTACTAAAACCCATATTAAACTAGTTACCCTGTGCTAAAAATATTATAAAATCCCTTGAATTAAAATTTACAGCTAATAAAAGTCCATATCGGGTGACTATGCTAGGCCAGCTTGTTGAAATAGATGCGTTTTAAGACGCTGGCGGAAAAGGCGGAGATCCGAGATAGTGCGGAGTTCGGGGGGAAGGTCGTTCCAGAGGGTAGGGCCCGCCACAGAGAAGGCCCTTCCCCTGGGTGTCACCAACCGGCATTGCCCGGCCGACGGCACCCGGAGAAGGCCCTCTCTGTGGGAGCGGATCGGTCGAAGGGAAGTATGGGGCAAGAGGTATGGGGCATTTTTACCAGCTTGGAGTTAGAAAAGCACCACATATATTGAGTATAATCAATGGAAAATCCACACATTCACTTGGCTTCACATATCATGTTATTCTAAGATGCTTATTTTGGAGTTGCACTTTATAAATCATGACATGAAGAACTCAACAAGCTATGGCTAAATCAACATACCATAGTTTAGAAAAACATGTGAACGAGGTCAAATGCAGTCTACTTGGATGGATTATCTGTTTCTGCAGTGGGAAAATTTTCAAATGGCTGAAAGAAATTGCACACAGTTCTTTGGATAGGTCGGTTATAGATTGTGGATAGGACGGTTGTGGATCTTCTTGGATTAAGCATCAAATGCCCATGAACCTTTCTTGTTCCTGTAGCAGCCCATAGAGAACTGCTAATTTCAAACAGAAATTTGCATATGACTCCTCCTAACAATTTAATTTCTGTAGAATTCCAAAACAAGGATTTCTGAACTTTCCCCCCACTTACCACTCGTATGTCTTGCTGTTGTTTCAGTTTCATATCTCAGAGCAGTTCTTGCCCCTTGGGTCTAGACATTCCTTGCAAGGTCTTAGAGCAGGGGTCTCAAACTCGCGGCCCGCGAGCCAATTGCAGCCCGCAGGACAGTATCTTGTGGCCCCCACTGTGATATGAAAATATAATATTAGGGCGGCCCGCAGGGGGAGTGAATCTCTTATGAGCCTCACCCAGACTCTGCCTCCAGCGGCCCCCAGGTAAATTAAGTTTGAGATCCCTGTGTTAGAGCCAAGTGCTTGTGAAGATGTATCCTCTATCAGCTTGTGTTTCCATTCACTAAATCCATTTCTGGCAGAAACACAGGTATAAATTTAGGGAGATTGGAGGGTGTAACGCTACTAATTGCCTCAAATGCGAAGATTAGTAAACATGTTGACAATATAGCATTAAAAAAAATGCCTCTGGTGCTTCTCACATCAGGCCATAAAGTCTACAAATTATTTTTCTCAAGTACCTCAAAGACCAAGATTTTTTATACCCTTAGAAATGGATACTTCTTACATTTGCATTTTGCTGCCTTATTTCCTGTAACCTGGGATCAATTCATACTTTTTTCAGTTCATGGTGATTTATGATTCATTAATATAGCCATGCTGCCATAACCCGGGATTGCCAGTTACATGTTGCACTCTCAAGTGACAAGAAGTCAAGTCTTGTATCAGGATACAAGAGGCTATAGTTTCTTAAACCAATGTAAGAACGTCGCTGTTTGCTATGAATTTTCAGAACTCTTTGAGGGCCCAGAGTAGAACAACATTGCCTTACCTGACTGACTGACAGTGGCTAACCTATTTTCATCACTGTTTGTTAACATGTTATAATAGCTTGCTTGGCCCATAATGCTGATCCACCATAAGAACGTTCCTACTTCCTGTTGAATGAGAAGCAAATAAACAGGGCATGTACTGTCTTCTCAGCCTGTGTGAACGTATCATTAAAATTTGGTGGCCAGGTTTAGGTAAAATGAAGCTTCTTAAACTTAAACCCAAGGAAATAGCAAGTAGAGGCTGGGCAAGAAAAATATGGGAAGTCACCATTTCTATACCATGCTTATTCAGCCCCTATACTTCCAGAGTGACTCCATATATTATGCCACTAATGTTTTGCCAAAATGTTGAGCTCATAAGCCTTATGTATTGCAGGTTGAAAACCAGGGATTGCAACAATTTGTCTTCCCGGTAACTCCCACCTGTAAGCTTCCCCAAAAATCACAAGAAAGGACTTGCCTCTTTGTGTGTCAGTGTTGCAGTTTCCAACAGTTGGCACAGTTTGGGACAGGGGCGGCTTTCAGCTTTCTGATCTCTTAAACATCATCCTGCCTTGATTTAGTGAGTGCAACCAATAGACTCCCGCTGGTTTGATGATCCCACTGCAGAAGCTTCGTGGAGGGTTAATGTTTACTCTGTGAGTGCCATGCTCTGCTTGCCTGACCCACAGGGCAAGGCCCTCTGCCAATGCTCTTGAGGCCTTGGTCTCACCCTGTTCCTGCCCTTGGCCCAGCTCCAGTAGTTGTTGATTTTGGATACCTTGGAATGCTGAATGGGCTCCAGCTCTGGATTTGGATATGGGTGTCCATGACTGCTATTTGGCTTTAGCTGCTAGATTAAATCGGGTCTTTGAGTGACTGCGATCAGCTTTCTTGAAGTTGGTTTTGAAATGAAATGTGTATATTCAATTAATATTATTCAGGTAGTCCTCCACTTACAATGGATCATTTAGTGACCATTCGCAGTTACAACAGTACTGAAAAAAGTGTCGTATGACCAGTTTTCACACTTATGATTATTGCAGCATCCCCATGGCCATGTGATCAAAATTCAGAGACTTGGCAACTGACTGATATTTATGGTTGCAGTGTCCTGGGGGGGTCACAAGCTCACCTTTTGTGACCGTCTGACAAACAAAGTCAATGGAGAAGCCAGATTCACTTAACAACCAATTTACTAACAACTGCAATGGTTCACTTAACAACTGTGGCCAGAAAATGGTTGTAAAATGGGGCAAAATTCACTTAACTGTCTCGCTTAGCAACAGAAATGTTGGGCTCAATTGTGGCCATAACTCAAGGATTACCTGTACATCAGCAAATTCCCTAATATAAGTGGAACCCAACAAAACGTCAACCTGAACACTGCCTGAATTGATCATGCGAATTTACCAAATATGTATAGTGATGCTCAGCCGTGCAAGAATGGGAAAGGTGTCAGTGGTTATTTTAGTACATCTTAGAGCACCTGGCTAGGGAACTCTGCCATGATCAGATAAAAGCTGCTCTATATATTAGCTCACATTGGGGACATTCTCAGCTAGTGAGAACACCTGGTTGATTTTGTAAAAGCTTAGGAGCTCCCAGAGTCCTACTTGGTTATTAGGGGGATAAGATAGTGACAAGAAATACCAAGGCTGTAGTCTTGAGCAATAGGTTGAAAAAAATCTTGAAAGATAGCAGTGGAGATGGAGAAATTTCCTGACAGAATAATTGCTCAGTAGAATGGCTTGCCTCCAGAAGTTATGGGTGTTCCAACACTGGAGGCTTTTAAGAAGAGATTGGACAACCGTTTGTCTGAAATGGTATAGCGTTTCCTGCCTGAGCAGGGGGTTTCAGTAGAAGACCTCCAAGGTCCCTTCTAACTTTGTTATTTTGTTATTATGATCATAGTTTTAAAGAAAACTGTAAAAGAGAGTGATTTCTTTGTCTGTATATATCTCTTGCCACATTATCATCTCTAATTAAATTGGGTTTGTGAGGCTAAAACTTCAGCTCTGGAAGAAAAATGGTACATAGTCAAAGGTATTTCCTTGAGTTTGTTCTTAAGAGTCATCATTTCTATTTCTCCCAGCATCTGTCCTGGCTGACCTTGGCGATTTCAGCTATCTGTTAACAGAACTTGCACAATTGCTGAGGCAGCTAATTCTTACTTTTATGAAGACGTGGGCGATCGGACTTTCCGATCGCCGCACCTCACCGCGGGGAGGCGGAACCGGATATTCCTATATGGTTCCGCCCCAGGCTCCTGATGGACCCGATAAGGTTCCAAAGGGAGCTTGGGCCAATTCCTGTGGACTTGCCCCGCGACTCGACTGAGGACCTAGTGGCCGCATGGTTAAGTGCGGCCATGGGGGCCTTGGACCGAGTCGCGCCCTTGCGGCCTCTCTTGCGGCGACGAACCACCTGGGCTCCTTGGTTTACCGAGGGGCTTAGGGGGATGAAGCGCCACAAGAGACGCCTAGAGAGCAGATGGAGATCTTCTCGCTCCGAAGCCGACCGAACACTAGTGAGAGACCATATTAGGACTTACTTAGTGGCGATAAGAGTGGCCAAACGTGAGTATTGTGCCACTCTTATTGCATCCGCAGATAACCGCCCTGCCGCCCTGTTTGGGGTGACCCGCTCCCTCCTTCAACAGAGGCCGCGGGAAGCCCCTTTACAGGGTCGAGCAGAGGAATTTGGGATTTATCTGCAGGAGAAAATCACTCGGATTCGGAACGAGTTACCCTCCATCGACAGTGGCCCAGTCGAGCGGGCCGAGGCTGTTCTTGTGACACCATCTTGGGAGGAGTTTGATTTTGTTACCACCGAGGATATGGACAAGTTGTCAAAGAGACTTAGGGCTACCACATGTTTATTGGACCCGTGTCCCTCCTGGCTTGTACTGGCATCCTGGGAGACGACACGAGGCTGGCTCCAGGGCATTGTCAACGCATCTTTGAGTGAGGGGTCCTTGCCTGCCGTCTTGAAAGAGGCGGTAGTAAGGCCCCTCCTCAAGAAGCCGTCCCTGGATCCAGCATTATTAGAGAACTATCGTCCCGTCTCCAACCTCCACTTTTTAGTGAAGGTTGTTGAGAGAGTGGTGGCTCAACAGTTTCCGCGACACTTGGAGGAAGTTGATTATCTAGACCCGCGCCAGTCCGGCTTCCGACCCGGGCACAGCACCGAGACGGCATTGGTCGCGTTGGTTGATGATCTCTGGAGGGCGCGGGATAGAGGATATTCCTCTATCCTAGTCCTATTAGACCTCTCAGCGGCTTTTGATACCATCGACCATGGTATCCTATTGCGCCGACTGGGGGGGTTGGGGTTGGGAGGCACTGTTCTGCGGTGGTTCTCATCCTACCTCTCTGGTCGGTCGCAATATGTGTTGACAGGGGGGCAGAGGTCGGCCTCGAGACCCCTCATATGTGGGGTTCCTCAGGGGTCGGTCCTCTCGCCCCTCCTATTCAACACATATATGAAGCCGCTGGGTGAGATCATCCGTGGTTTTGGGGTGGGATATCATCTGTACGCTGATGATACTCAGTTGTACTTATCCACCCCAGACCACCCCAACGATGCCGTCGAGGTTATGTCCCGGTGCTTGGAAGCCGTACGGATCTGGATGGGTGGTAACAAACTCAGGCTCAACCCGTCCAAGACTGAGTGGCTGTGGCTTCCGGCGCCTCGGTTCAGCCAGATTATTCCAACTCTGGCCATTGGGGGCGAAACACCGGCCCCCGTGGAGAGGGCGCGCAATTTGGGTGTCCTCCTGGATTCCCGGCTGTCTATGGAAGATCATGTGGCAGCCGTGGCCAGGGGGGCGTTTCATCAGGTTCGCCTGATGCGCCAATTGCGCCCCTTACTGGACCGGGGGGCCTTACGCACAGTCACTCAAGCACTCGTCACCTCTCGACTCGACTACTGTAATGCTCTCTACATGGGGCTTCCCTTGAGGTGCACCCGAAAGCTGCAGCTAGTCCAGAACGCAGCCGCGCGGGTGATTACGGGAGCGCCTAGACACTCCCACATAACACCTATCCTGCGCGAGCTGCACTGGCTTCCTGTGGTCTTTCGGGTGCGCTTCAAGGTTTTAACGACCATCTTTAAAGCGCTCCATGGCTCGGGGCCTAGTTATATGCGAGACCGCCTCCTGCCCCATACATCTCTTAGACCGATACGCTCCCACAGAGAGGGCCTCCTCAGGGTGCCGTCGGCTGGACAATGCCGACTAGCGACACCCAGGGGGAGAGCCTTCTCTGTGGCGGGCCCAGTCCTCTGGAACGACTTACCCCCTGAACTCCGCACCATCTCCGACCTCCGCCTCTTCCGCAAGTGTCTGAAGACACACCTATTTCACCTAGCCGGCCTAGCGTAACCTCCACACTGACCATTAGATAGTTTTTAAACTTGGGATTTTAATTTGGTTTTAGCGCAGGGTTTATTTATTAAAATAAGTATTTTAAATTTCATATATTTTATATTTTGTATGTATTTTAACATCCCTGTGCGCCGCCCTGGGTCCTAACAAGGAGAAGGGCGGGATATAAATTTAATAAAATAAATAAAATAAATAAATGTATTTCTCACCAGTGATAAACCTTTATCTTCACCATACATTTGGGAATCTGTCAGCTTATTTACAGAGATCCAGAATTTAAGATAAATATTTGATTAACATGCACAGCGTAAAAGAAAAAAAGGCACTCAGGCTTATAAGGTAATCTCTACCTTGCATCTTTTTTTAAAATTATTTTATTGGCATGAATGCATGCTGGTGTGTTTCAATGCATCCAGTTTCATTCTTCAGATAATCCCAAGAAGTAGAATTCCAAATGTATTAGAATGCATCCCCTACCAGCTTGCAGAGAATAAAGAAGATGACCTTGATGGAAACATGCATATAATTTTTTTTATTTTACTGCAAGCAACTCTTTATTAGAAATGACATAGTTCCATTCTTATGGTGGAAGCACTTAGAGTAAAATGCACACAGTAGGAGATCTTTTCCTCTCCCCTTCTCTGCCTGAGGGACAACTACTCCTACAGCCCATCTCCATCCAAGTCATCTTCCCTATCACTATAGAACCATTCCCCTGTCAAAACCCATCAACTTTCTGAATGAACCAGATGACCAAGAATGCTGAATTGGAGACTGAGTCTGTTCTGGTAGGTTACCCCCTCAAAAAACTGTGTCAGGATATATTGGTGCTCCTGACAATACTGAGGGAGGAAGGGAGAGGGAGAGGGAGAGGAAAAGAAAGAGAGAGAGAACGAGCTTCCACCTGTTCATTTTCTTTCCACTTTTAACCAAGCTTGCTCCACCTTGCATTTAAAATGGGAACCTACCACAAAGGCTGGTGGAAATGTTTCTGTGTTTCAGGCCCCTGTAATTTTCCTGAGCTCAGCTGATTCTGTCTTGGTTGTCTAAACACACTGTCAGCAAAACTTTTGTTTTGTTCACTATCAAGGGTGATTTAAAAAAAAAATGCAGTACGTTTTATGATCGAGTTGTAGCTTTTCTAGGAAAAAAAACACCCCACTGAGAAGATCAGCACCTTTAAGAAGGGTGTATGCTACATGCAAGAAAGCCGCTTTTTACTCACCCTGTCCACAAATCCATATTCAGAAACTAAAGCAAAGCATGATATTCATGCTGCATAGTGTAAAAGATGGAGAACAGCATTATGGAGTATATGGGGAAGGTGAAGAATCAGAATGCCTATCTCTGCCATCAGTTTAGCAATGCCTCAATGATGAGAAACCACGGTGGCCAGCAAATATCAGAGGAGTTTTAAACTGCTTGGTGGCTTCTATCATGACAATCAGTTTGTAGGCTAGTAGTTTCAAGACTTAATAAAGCACCACAAAGTTCATTTAGTATTAATTAGGGAGAAAAGCTACCACACAGTCACGATATCATGTTTGATCAATTCTATTCCCTTTTAGAGGAAGAATAAAGCCAAGAACAGGAAAAATATATGCTTGTGATCCTTCCAAAATACAGATTTGTGGAACTTCAAGTTACATAATCCCCAATCTATCTGGCTACGTCATCTATTTATCTATAGATGAAGATTATTATATCTAGAGAGCACCAAACTGGAGGAGTGTTGGTGTTAAAATGTTAACCTCCAATGAATACTTTGAATGCATTTGTTTATTTGATTTATATCTCAGATTGTCTTCAAGTGATGTGCGTAGTGCTTCCTTCTCCTGCAGCAACTTGGTGAATTGGTTAGAATAGGGGTCTGCAAAGTCGGCTCTTTTAAGACTGGTGGACTTCAACTCCCAGAGTTCCCCAGCCAGCATAGCTGGCTGGGGAATTCTGGGAGTTGAAGTCCAACAGTCTTAAAAGAGCCGACTTTGCAGACCCCTGGGGGGGGGGGGGGCGATGACCGGGCACTAGCCTATTCAAAACTGAGCAGAGGGAGAGATGGGCAAAGTGCACGTGTGGTTTCACTTGTGAGTGGAGAGTGCTTGCACACACACACACACACACACACACACACACGAACCTCTGTTCACGCAAATGGAGCTTGGTACGCACGAGTGCCCTCCACTTGCACAAGTGGAGCTTTGTGCGTGGGCACAAGCAACCTGCGCTTGTGCGCGAAACTCCATTCATGCAACTGGAAGGTGTGCGCTCTCAGAAATGGAGCTAGGTGCGTGCCTGTGCCTGCGACTCCCATGACACACCCACATAATCCCCAAGCTGTCAAGCTGAAAGGATTGGAGGTTACTGGGTTAGACAGAAAAAAGTGCTTGGCTCATAGTCATCACCAGAGCCTTTATTCCCTGTGCTGGCTGGGGAATTCTGGGAGTTGACGTCCAGAAGTCTTAAAGTTTCCACAGTTGGGAGACTCCTGATTTAGGGCACTGCACTATCCCCCAAATGTTTCAGATATTACTACACATTCCTTGCTATGCATCAAACTGACTGGTATTGATATATCTTGAAATTCACAGCTTTAGAGTCGTGTTTTTTCAAGCTTAGCAACTTTATGATGTAACTTTACATTTTTACAAGAATTTTGATTCTCCAGTAATGGAAGGCAGTTGAGCCTGCATCAAGAGCTCGGTGCAAGAGAAATTACGCATATGCACATATTTCATCTAGAATTCAAATAATTATATGCTAGTTATTCTAGTTAAAACGTTCTGCTCGTTTCCCAGACTCTCTAAGTAGTTCTTTGTGTCTACAGTGGGGGTGCTCTGAATTTGGAAATATAAGAATGAGTCAATTATCTAGGGTAAGTTGTCTTCATTCAACTGAAAGATAAGTATATTTCTCAGACGCGATGGCTCAATCATTGAAGTTTGCTGAGCTTGCCAGTTAGAAGCGCTGCAAGAGTGAGCTCCTGTTAATTGCCTGAATTTAAAAGCATGCAAATGTCAGTAGATAAATAGGTACCACTGTGGTTGGATGGTAATAGCATTCCATGGGACACAGTGGATAGTCATGCTGGCCACATGATCAGGAAATGTTTTTGGACAATGTTGGCTCCTTGGCTGGAAAACGGAGATGAGCACTGACCCATAGAACTTTGTATGTATGTATGTATGTATGTATGTATGTATGTATGTATGTATGTATGTATTATGTATTATGTATGTATGTATGTATGTTTTAAAGAGAAGATAAAAACTAAGTTTAATAAAGACTAGAGAAAAGGAAGAGAAAAGGAAAAAAGGGCAGAAAGAAAAGAAAAAAATAGAAGAAACTTTCAGTATCCCTTGCAGCAAATGCAACTATAATTACAAAGGGGTCTCTTACTCTATTTTTATAAAAAGAACCCACCCTTTTTTATTATCTATTTTTTTCTGATCATTCAAACCACAAGTTCTAAGTGTATTTTTTTTTCTCCATTTCATGAAAAAGTTAAGGGGTTCCCAGTCACCCATAAATGTAGATGTTGTATTTTCTTTAATTTAGATAGTCAATTTAGCTATCTCTTCAAATTCCATCACCTTCACCAACCATTCCTCTGTTGTGGATAGTGTTGAGCCTTTCCACTTTTTGAGCATACAATTATATCACTGCGGGTGTTATATGTAAAAACAAAAGTCCATGTCTAATATTTTCTAACTTTTTAAAATTGCCATAGAGATATTTTTTTTTAATTCTCTTTTCCACCTACAGTTCTGGAAACTTACTGCACTGTCAGAATCAAAGCACTGTGTCATTAAAAACAGAAATAATTAATCCACCTTTTGTTGTGGCAAAAAGATTATTTAAAATGGCCTTTTGTGGCTTGCCGATGGGTCATAAATAAACATTATCCTTGCTGGGAATCTGTTTATCTTGTTTCCTGTCAAAGCACTTAATAGCCTGGGCTTGCTCTACGCATGGAGGCATCTTTAGTTCCAAGCTGAATTTTGATCTTCTATCCAATAAGTCCTAAGTGACTGTGACCTTTCCTGGTTCCTCACATAATTAGCTTTTTCTGCAACTCAGTAGCCTAACTAGCTCTGCCATAATCCCTCTATACCAGTGATGGCTAACTTTTTTGTTATCGCGTGCCGAAATCATGTGTGCGTGCGTGCACATGCACGCACGCTCATGCAAGTGACAACACGCCCATGTTCCCGCACCAATAATGCAATGTGAGCGCGACCACCTGCCCCTGCGCATGTGCCCCATCCCCATGCATGTGCACGTGACACCCCCCCCCCCCGTGCTTCTCCACCCCCCGCGCATGCACCCCACCCACCCTTGCCCATTTTTTGTTTCCAGATTGGTGCAAAGGCCTTCTAGGCCCCAAATGGGCTGGGAGGTGCCCCTGTGCATACACAGCAGAGACGCAAAGACCAGCTGGCCAGTGGGAAATATACACAGGTGTGGTGGAGCTGGGCTGGGAGAATGGCTGGTATGCCCACAGAGAGGACTACACGTGCCATGTGTGGCACGTGTGCCATAGGTTTGCCAGCACAGCTCTATACTGTTGGCTGATTAGCTTTTCTTCTGTATTTTTTATTTTTTATTTAAAATTAGGCCAAAGGCTGAGTGAGTTCAGCATTCTATATTATAGATGTACATTATGGTAGCATAACGGTTGCATTCAGAAAGTGTGCGTGCTAAATAGGAATAATGTTGGTGTAGCCGTTTTCCTCTGTTCTTCCCTAGCAACATACTATTGATACTCATCACCTTTCTTAATTTTTTTACTTCTGCTACAGAACCAAGGTTGTAGCTTGCTTTAGTCACTATTTGCTAGTTGGATGTAGCGTGCTAAATTATTAGTTAATCATGGATTACTGAATGAGCAGTGATTTACCACCTCCTAAACAATAAGCCATGTTTACAAATTACATGTTTGGGTTCAGATAAGACATGTAAACCCATAACCAACATAAAAGGAGCCCTGGTGGTTCAGTGGTTAGAATGCAGTATTATAGGCTAACTCTGCCCACAGCCTGAAGTTCAATCCTGATGGGGCTTGAGGTTGACTCATCCTTCTCATGAGGACCGAGATTGTTGGGGGCAATATGCTGACATTTTAAACTACCCAGAGAGTGCTGTGATCTAAGAGCTCCTGCTACAAAAATCTATTGTACGACTTAGATCAGGGGTCTCAAACTTATGGCCCGCTGGCCAATTGCGGCCCGCAGGACGGTATCTTGTGGCCCCCACCGTGATATGAAAGTATAATATTAGTGCAGCCCGCAGGGGGAGTGAATCCCTTATGCGGCCCAGCCTCACCCAGACTCTGCCTCCAGCAGCCCCCAAATAAATTGAGTTTGAGACCCCTGACTTAGATCAATACATATTGACCTAGATCCAACTTTTCCTTTCCGTGATCATGACCAGTGTTTCCACAGCCACCTCTCTCCTTTCTCTCTAATCTCATTTGCAATGCTGCAGAACCTATATCATATAGGTAGCCTTGTCTTTTCAATTCAGTTTTATCCATTGTCTCATTTTTTGACCCTCATTGCAAGGTGTTTACCTCAAATGGCTTCTGCTTTTTAATATGAATTTGCTGCAGGCATACCCATTTTGAAATTCGTGGTTAGGCAAATGGGATGCAGCATTACTTTTATGGAGCAAAAGAAAGCAAAACAATGGAGCCAACAAGCAACACACGCGAAAGGAGGGAAAGACGATCAACCCCTACGTGCTAAAATCTGAAATGGTGCTACTGTGATTTTCTATAAATGTTATGGAAGATTGGGTGTCCTCCAGGACAGGGGTCCCCAACCTTTTTTGCACCAGGGACCGGTTTCATTTTAAAGAAAATTTTGCGGACCGGCTGTGTGGCTCAGCAGTCATGTGACTGGGTGGGCGTGGCCAACTTGGAAAATGTGAAACTCACTTAACAATGGTCTTGGTTAACAACCAAACTTTTGGGCTCAATTGTGGTCATAAATTCTTTCTTTCTTTCTTTCTCTCTTTCTTTCTCTCTCTTTCTCTTTCTTTCTTTCTTTCTTTCCTTCTTTCTCTATTTCTTTCTCTCTTTCTCTTTCTCTCTCTCTTTATTTCTCTTTCCCTCTTTCTCTCTTTATTTCTTTCTCTTTCTCTCTTTCTTTCTTTCCCTCTTTATTTCTTTCTCTCTCTTTCTCTCTCTCTTTCTTTCTCTTTCTCTCTTTCTGTCTCTTACTTCCTCTCTTTCTCTTTTTTCTCTCTCTTTCCTTTCTGTCTCTCTTTTTCTTTCTCTGTCTGTCTTTCTTTCTCTCTTTCTTTCTCTCTCTCTCCCTTTCTTTTCTTTCTTACTCTCTATCTCTGTCTCTCTCCTTCGTCCTCCCATCTGTCACTCTATGTGTGTGTATGTGTCTGTCTGTCTCGCATCCACGCACTTAATCACTCATTCTGTGTCTTTCTCTTCCTGTCTCTGTGTGCGTGTCTGTCACTCTCTGAATCCCCCCTCCCTCCCTGTCTCTCTCTGTGTCTGTGCCTCTCTCGGTCTGTCTGTCGTCGTGCCCGCCCCCCGCAGAGCCTCCTTAGCCCGGGCCGCCCAGGCAGCGTTAGCCTGCCTCGCTGCCCGGGCGCCGTGCTTGGTTGCTCGTTTGCTCACTCAGGCTCCTTCCAGGAGCTGAGAAGGCTCCGTATGTGTGTGTGGGGAGGGGGGGGGAAAGGAAGGGAATCGGCGGCCAGTAGGGAGGGCCGCCGCCGCCCAGGAGTCCCACCGTCGATGAGGGAGGAGGAAGAGCCCCACTCCAACGGCGCGAACAGCCGCGGCTGCGTTCTCCCGCATGCTCTGCTCAGGGAGCTGCCCCCTCCTCCCTCCTCCTACTCTCCGCCCTGCGGCCCGGTTCCCACCAAGCCACGGACCGGCACCGGTCCGCGGACCGGGGGTTGGGGACCCCTGCTCCAGGAGGCAGATCTGAATGTTCCTTTCCTTAGCTGTTAAGGAAAGATTAATTTGTAATGACTAAACATATTCATAATTGAGGAATAAACCTTTATTTGAAAACTATTTATATGCTATTTCAAGCTTTGCTAAATATGTATATCAGAATCAGGAATCTGATTATAAGAAACAGGATGCTAGAATGGAGCACACTTTGATCTCAATTGTTTGGGGGGAAACAGTGACATTATACTGTAGAAAAAGACATTTCTGATTTTGCCAGTCATAGGGGTCCTCTGTGATTTCTTCTCCATAGAGAAGATACATCATTCCTCTTTGGTGGTTGGTTTCCTTCTTGTAAAATGCAGGCCTTTTGGCCTTCCACCTTAGACTGTAAGGCTGCCATAATTTACAACAGCAGAACTGATGTATATACGGTAGGGTCTACGGAAGAGCTATGAACAGTGAACATTAAACAGTGACACGTGCCACCTATTATGTTTAGGAGGCTATCAGTTATATCTGTGGCTTTGAATTGCATTTCTGGATCAGAGGGCACCCAGGGTGGGAATGAGGCTTTCGTGTTGAATATACAGTATATGGGCAGAAGATTTATCAAGTCACAAGTCTGAAAACGATCAGCTTTCCTTAGGGCTAAGTCAATTGGGAGTTTCCTTTCTAAGCCTTAGCAAGAAAAATCTGAAATAAGATTTTAGGTTAGAATTTTAGGTTAGATTTAGATTTTAGGTTAGAATAAGTTAGAACAATTAATCAGTGGAACAGCTTGCCTCCAGAAGTTGGAAATGCTCCAACACTGCAAGTCTTCAAGAAGATGTTGGATAGCCATTTGTCTGAAATGGTATAGGGCTTCCTGCCTAGGCAGGGAGTTGGACTAGATGACCTCCAAGGTCCCTTCCAACTCTGCTATTGTATTGCATAATCCTAGCTATAAAGTCACTAGATGTTCTCCATTTTCTTCTGGGTAGAGAATGACTGTCTACCATTGTCTATATTTCGGTAATAGGTCGGATTGATTACATGGGGCTATTTCCAACCAACATTCACAATGGGGTGCTTACAGTGGTGGGATTCAAATAATTTAACAACCGGTTCTCTGCCCTTTGACTAGCTGGGTAGGCACGGCTCGGTTATCATGGACTGGGTAGGCGTGTCTAATTCAACGTCACTCACGTCAAAGGGTGTTTCGCTTTAGCTATTACAATGTAATAAGGGTTAACCAGAGAGGCAGTTTCTGTAAGTAGGGCAATAAAGATTAGGGTAGAAACAACACCAGAATGTTTCCTTCCTGCCTTCCTTACAGGATTAGCCCCGTTAAGTGGAAAAAAACAAAAAGAGATTTCTTCCAACAACCGGTTCTCTGAACTGCTTAGAAAGTTAACAACCGATTCTCCCAAATAGGTGCAAACTGGCTGAATCCCACCTTTCAAATCCTACCAGATTTATAACACAAGGCTTCCTGGAGAGTGTTGGTGTCCATATCAACCTAATTTAGCTTGAGATCTTCTAAGCTAATCTTCTAAGTGTGTTCAACATCTGAGATGAGGCAGGCAGTATCCAGAATCTGTGTTTTCTATGGTGGTGCCTCATTTTTAAAACAATTCTCCCCCTGGGATAAATGCTATTAGCTAAGATGATTTTGTGTGTTTTTATTTCAATGAACGTTTAGGTATGGCTTGCCTGTGTTTGCCTTTCATTTTGGAAGCTTTGCTAAATATATATATCGGAATCTAGAATCTGTTTATAAGAAACAGGGCGCTGGAATGGAGCACACGTTGATCTCCATTGTTTTGAGGGACGCAGTGACCTCTTGGTATCAAACTGTTTGGCAGCTGCGTCCAGCCTTGCAAGATTTTTGCAGTTTTCTTTAGCAAGATTTATTGGGTCAAAAGGGATGGGGTTACAAGAATTTGAGCGATTGAACTATTTCCCGTTAGAACTGATTTATTATGGTGGAGTAGAGGATCCATCACCTTCATCAAAATAATATGCTCCATGTTTTTTTTCTATGTACAAGAACAATACATGCATTGCCTGTACACCGCACTGAGTCCCGGAAGGGAGAAGGGTGGCATAAAAATTCAATAAATAAATAAATAAATAAATAAATGCATGATGTTAAAAAATGGAGCTTGCATTGCATGAGTTTAATGCTGCTGTAATTTTCCTCTCCCACGCCCCTTCCAGCATGAGTGTCATTAGGATGGAATTTTTTTTGAAAGTTTTTTTTTCCTGTCAGCTTTCTTGTGATCCGGAGAGGAAGTTGTTTTTTCACTGATAGCAGAGAAGCTTCAATGGGGTGTTTGCATAACAGTCTCCTGAATAGTATCGGCAAGGGAACTAACCCGTTACATCTTGTTTCTTAGTGGCACAAGGATGCTTCAGGACTAAAATCAAACTTATTTTGTTGTTGTTATTAGTCTTAAAGTCGTGTCCGACCCATCACAACCCCATGGACAATGTTCCTCCAGGCCTTCCTGTCCTCTACCATCCTCTGGAATCCATTTAAGCTCATGCCTACTGCTTCAGTGACTCCATCCAGCCACCTCATTCTCTGCCGCCCCCTTCTTCTTTTGCCTTCAATTTTTCCCAGCATTAGGCTCTTCTCCAGTGAGTCTTTCCTTCTCATTAGGTGGCCAAAGTATTTGAGTTTCATCTTCAGGATCTGGCCTTCTAAAGAGCAGTCAGGATTGATCTCCTCTAGGACTGACCGTTTTGATCGCCTTGCAGTCCAAAGGACTCGCAGGAGTCTTCTCCAGCACCATAGTTCAAAAGCCTTAATTCTTTGGCGCTCAGCCTTCCTTATGGTCTAACTTGCAAAGCCATATATTGCAACTAGGAAAGCCACACTCTTTTGTTGGCAGGGTGATATCTCTGCTTTTTAATGTGCTGTCTAGATTTGCCATAACTTTCCTCCCCAGGAGCAAGCGTCTTTTAATTTCTTGGCTTATTTTAAAACTTATTTTAGAGATCCATAATTGGATTATCCCTCCCACCAAAGTTGTGGGAAAGAGACAGTCCCTGGCTACTGAGCCTGTGGGGATAATAGAATTGAAGGCTCCAAGCATCTGGAGGGTAGCAAGTTGCCTATCTATTCTTTTCTGTGACACCACAATATTTCTTTTTAACTTTCTTCCCAAATACCTCCTTTCCCCTCCTTTTTTCTCTAATCAAATTGGCTTGAGACTATGACAAATAGCTCTAAAAGGCTTTTTTCATCCTCAAGTAACCTCCCACCAGCTGTAGCCCAGCCTTTGTCTCAAACCATCTGCTGACGGTGATTATTTTGCTTGTAAGAAAAAAAGAGAGAGACAAGGAACTAACTGGGCAAGAGAGCATTGACCGACAGTAACCTCAGAAAGCTCATGCTTGAGCTGAAGACTAGAAAGTGCTGGGATTTTTTCTTTGCTTTGCTTCATAATGTCCTACCCCAATTGAGGTCTGACAAAGACAGGACTAGTTTGGAATGGCACAAAAGGAGAGAGGAGAGCCCATTTTTCTTCGCCTGTGGAACATCTGCCTTCTTTCCACTCCTCCTACAGAGATACTTCTTGTCCCCTTCCTCCTCTGCATGTCCTGGGATTCTCATTCCAGGGTTCCTGGCACTCTTGAGCATTTATATATTTATAACCCTGTGAGCAGATTAACTTTTTTTTTTTAAGCCAGCTAGTTTTCCTGAAGGGGACACGGTGGCTCAGTGGCTAAGACGCTGAGCTTGTTGATCAGAAAGGTCGGCAGTTCAGCGGTTCGAATCCCTAGAGCCACATACAGAGTGAGCTTCTGTTACTTGTCCTAGCTTCTGCCAACCTAGCAGTTCGAAAGCAATGCAAGTAGAAAAAATAGGAACCAACATTGGTGGGAAGGTAACAGCGTTCCATGCACCTTTGGCGTTCAGTCATGGCGGCCACATGACTACGGAGAGTCTTCAGACAGCTCTGGCTTTTCAGTTTTAAAACGGAGATGAGCACCGCCCCCCAGAATAGGGAACGACTAGCATATATGTACAAGGGGAATCTTTACTTTTAGTCTTCCTGAAGATCCAACATGCTTTTTCCACCTCTGTGACCCAATGCACACTGCTAAGGTACCTCCTCCAGTGTGGTTCTCTTCAAAAATGCTGGGATTGCAATTCTTCAAATTCCTACTCAGCATAATTATGGATTTTTCCATAGCAAAAACAGCAAAGTAAAACAGAATACAAATAAAACCATTCAAAGAGGGGCAGGTGGTTTTTCAAGGGCAGCCTTTAATGCTTTTGAGACATACAGATCTTCTTCTCATACATTCAAGGAAAGGCGAACATATGTACTTTCTTAATTATCTGTAATTCTGAAAGTGTTTTCATTGTTTTTCTGGCAGATGACATTTCCCCAAAGGTAGCTTGTATGTTGTTATCGACTAGCCTAAGTGTCTAAAAAATTGGGAAAGAGGTTTGTAAGACCCATCAATTACACTCTGATTCTTTTGAATTTTATACTTATCATGCCTTAATTAACTTTCTAAAAACAGTTGTCAGGTGGGCCATTACAAAAGGTAAGGATCCTGCAGCTAAATTGGCAATTTAAATGAAGTCACAATACTGAGTTAGAGATTAGGCTGTCTTCCTTAGCCCAGAGATATAGTTAGAAATGTTGATAATAAGAGTGATTCGGGCCATAGGCAATGGAAGAACCCTGATTTAAGAGAAAGGGAGAAAACGTGTTCAGGCCAATCCTTAATGCAAGTCAAGACTATCCCTATTTTTCTTTTCCCTGCCCTTTAGCATTATATGTAATCCTTAACTTACAACCACAATTGGAATTGGAATTTCCATCACTAACCGATGCAGTTAGCACGACCCTATCACTTAGTGAAGGAAATTCCCGCAGCCCAAGTTGCCATTATTAACTGAATGCCACAGCTGTTAGCTGAGGCAGACATTGTACCAGGCTAGCAGGTAGGTAACTGTTTACTGCCAGGTGGGGCAGGGAGCAAGAGGGTGTGCAGGGGTTCAGGTGAGGGTGCAGGAGAGACGCGCACGTCAGGGAGGGTGCACAAAGGGTGCTGCTCAGGTTGGGGATGTGTGGGTGCAGTGTGGATTGAGGAGAGTGCATGGGAGTGTGTGAATAGCCAGTGTAGCATGATCACATGGTGGCTGGACAAGTGTGTGGGCAGAAGAAACCCAACCCAATGACTTGCCAGCTTCCCCATTGACTTTCTGGAAAAGCCAGCAGGGACATGTGATTGTGGGCTATTTCTCAACTAGTCATAGGTGGGAGCAGATTGCCAAATGCCCAGATCATGATCATGTGACCTCAGGGGCATTCCAAGGACAAGTCATAACCACCATTCATTCAGTACTCTCATAACTTCAATTGCTGAACAAATGGTTGTAAACCGAGGACTACCTGTACAGTCAAGGGGTGGGATTCTACCATTTTGGACCAGTTCAGGTGAACCTGCATCTCTGAAGATCATCTGGGAGCGAACCAGTTTGCTCCAATGAGCAAGTGGGCCTGCCCGCCCATCCCTGTGCTTTACCTACCGTTATCTTCTCAGCTGAGTCGCACGGCAGAGTGGATTGCCGTGCCTCAGCTGTTTTTCTTCCCAAGCAGCAATCCAAAATGTAACTATTCTGTAAATTGTACGTGTGCACACAGCATGCATCCTGGTGCATGTGTGTGCTCAGCAAACCGGTTTTTAAACTGGTAGGAACCCACCCCTGTGTACAATTTGATATATCCTCATGTTGAACTGGCTGCACTACATGAGAACTCTTAGTGGGACTCAACATGGATAGATAGAAACAAAAATGTCTCTTTCCTTTCCATATACATTACAGAGCATTTTGGGTTTCATCACCCAAACCATTGAGCATAATATAGATTTTCTTCCCTATTTTTTTCCTTTCCTTCCTTGCGACAGAATAATAGACTCTGGGATTGCTCAAGATGAGTGTATCGCTGTTAACCTATATTAATATAGATATCTGTTTACAATGATTTTTGACTTCATTTTAAAAATTCGTTGTTTTATTTTGTAATGGATTTTACTTCATAATTGCCCGGCAGGTGTCAAAGTTCAGGATTTTCTGGTTGTCAATGAGACGTTCTCTGAATTTCTCCACCACAACGCTTTCCTATCGCAACCTGATATAGATGAAATCCTGAATGCTGAGGTCAATCTACAACAGGTAAGAAATATCCATCCTCAAACTGTATGTTCCATTATCACACCCATCCCACCCATTATATACTGTAATGCTCTCTACATGGGGCTCCCCTTGAGGTGCACCCGAAAGCTGCAGCTAGTCCAGAACGCAGCCGCGCGGGTGATTACGGGAGCGCCTAGACACTCCCACATAACACCTATCCTGCGCGAGCTGCACTGGCTTCCTGTGGTCTTTCGGGTGCGCTTCAAGGTTTTAACGACCATCTTTAAAGCGCTCCATGGCTCGGGGCCTAGTCATATGCGAGACCGCCTCCTGCCCCATACATCCCTCAGACCGATACGCTCCCACAGAGAGGGCCTCCTCAGGGTGCCGTCGGCTGGACAATGCCGACTGGCGACACCCAGAGCCTTCTCTGTGGCGGGCCCAGCCCTCTGGAACGACTTACCCCCTGAACTCCGCACCATCTCCGACCTCCGCCTCTTCCGCAAGTGCCTGAAGACACATCTATTCCATCTAGCCGGCCTAGCGTAACCTCCATTACTGACTATTAGACAGTTTTAAATTTGGGATTTTTTAATTCGGTTTTTAGCGCAGGGTTTCATTGGAATAAGTTTTTTAAATTTTATATGTTTTGTATGTATTTTAACATTCCTGTGCGCCGCCCTGGGTCCGTTTGGAGAAGGGCGGGGTATAAATTTAATTTAAAAAAAGGGGGGCATTAAGTAACAGTCTCTGGAGGATCCATGAGTTGGGTAAGACAGGCAGGATATAATTTTAGTATTATGAACTGTGATGAAGAAGCAGAAAAGCTGTTTTCCCTATAGCATAACATCTGGGCAATATTTCTAGGTCATTACATCTGGTTACCAGATAAGTGTGGAAGACTTGTGCAATTTCACCAAGCCGCCAGAACTGGTTGCTATCAACAATGGCAGCCGGGCCTTAATTTGCTCTATGCCGAAGGAACAACTTGCTTCTCTAGAAAGAGCATTTCAAGAGAATATGGACTTCATAAAGCCACTTATGGTAAGTGTGATGCTTTCAACGTTGCTGGGGTTACAATCTCCCTTGTTTTTTTTTGTAACACTGCAATGATATGGGGGGAATAGTACATCTAATTCACATATAATGCATTTCTTCCTTGCTTCTTGTCTCATAGATTTGATTACTTCATGCCCTTTGTTTTGTGATTCTGTGGCTCTGCAATCTAATCTGGCAAAGCCCAGCTTTTTTGTTTATTTACTTAGTGAACCGTGTTTCTTTCTCCTCCTAGGCTTCTCCCTCTGGCTTTTTCCTCTGATCCTTCTTTGCCTAAACTACATTTTCCTCAAGTTCCAAGCCCTTTTCTGCAAGCTTCTTGGAACCACTTTATCATGCTGTTTTCTCAGGTTCCTGGCTGATCAGTGATAAACCACCTGTTCTTTCACCCATCCTTTTCTAAGCTTCCATGTCAGTTTGGTTGCCTTTTTCTCTTTGTGGCTCAGATAGTTTAATCCATGGCACCTAGAGAACCTGGACTTTAAATTGCCCTTGGCTATGATATTGATCTTTGAACTATGGTGCTGGAGAAGACTTCTCCGTTTTCCTTGAACTGCAAGACGATCAAACTGGTCAGTCCTAGAGGAGAACAACCCTGACTGCTCTTTAGAAGGCCAGATCCTGAGGATGAAACTCAGATTTCAGATTAACAGAGTTGGAAGGTACCTTGCAGGTCATCTAGTCCAACCCTCTGCCCAAGCAGGAGACCCTGCCTCTACCTAGGATCGAACTCACAACCTCCTGCTTGTGAGGCAAGAGCTCCATCTCTAGGCCACAGCAGCAGAGATACTTTGGCCACCTAATGAGAAGGAAGGACTCACTGGAGAAGAGCCTGATGTTGGGAACGATTGAGGGCAAAAGAAGAAGGGGATGACAGAGAATGAGGTGACTGGATGGAGTCACTGAAGCAATAGGCATGAGCTTAAATGGACTCCAGGGGATAATAGAGGACAGGAAGGCGATGGGTCGGACACGACTTCGCAAGTAACCACAATATGATGTTGATTAGGATGCATGTGTTTAGTGGTTAGGGTACCAGGCTAGAAATCGGGATTCTGTGAGTTTTAATGCTACCTTAGGCCAAGGCCAGCTGGGTGAGTTTGGGCCAATTCCTAGGAAGAAGGAAATGGCAAACCACATCATAAATATTGCCAAGAAACTCAGAAACCTGTCCAGGCAGGTGGTAGAAATAAACACTGACTTGAAGGCACACAAAAAAGGCAGTCTTTTAATCTTCTTATTGGCGCTTAGCCGTGAAGAATGCTATCTCATTCAAGACTTCATGGTTGGACAAGCATGGCTCAAGAAGGTGACAGGGGTCCAACCACTATTCTCCAAATCCATCTGTCTGTTACATCAAGACTGTTGAGCCAGTCACAAAGTCTTCATAAAAATCACTATACCAAAGTTCTATTTCCAATACAATGTAAAGTTGAGGCTCATTTCGGAACATACTTTTCTCTCTCTCTCTCTCATCAAAGCTCATCCTGTATCTCCACCATCAAAGCTTCATCAGTTAATAGCAGCCAACGTCATCATTCTAGAAGTATATGATGCAATAGCTTCTAAAATAAAGCTTATTAATATGCAGTTATATCAATTAACATTCTAGGGATTGAGAGCCACAGACAATAAAAACTTTCAATTTAATTTGGAGTTTTGTCTTTTGTTTGAGTAAGAGAATTAAAAAAGACATGGCCTCTGTCTCTAACCCATCTGTACCCAGCGTGATGCCCTTCAGATGTGTTAGAAAACAGCACAACTGGTGGGCCCCTAGTTGGACAAAGCTGCTTTCCTATAAATGGGAAGGGAGGAGGAGAGATGCTTAAACCAGGGAGAACAATTTTACAGAGTCAGTTTTATGGTCTTTTGAGGCTGCTTTTCATTAGTAATGTTTCATGAAACAATATGAATAAAGCACGGTAGAAAATTCTTCTCTCGGTATTAGTTTGCGTCATTTCCTAATCTTGCATTGTCGACGTAGGACACAGGCCATCTTGGGAGTAAGGATGTAGAGACTATATTAATTCCACATTATTTTCCTTGTTCTTATACTGTGTTAGCATGCTTATTCATTTTCCGGTTTTCAGGCAGTGCTACTTCCCAAAATATCTTCAGAGAATTAAAATTCATCATGTATTATTGGCATATAACAGCCACAGATTGGCCCCAAAAAGCCGCAGCTGACTTTTTTTTGATGGAGTTTTCCTCACTGAAATTTAAATATCTATGGCTTAGTGGTTTGACTCAGAAAAACTACTGGAGTGGTATTTCAGCTCCTAATCTTAGTCATTCTACATTCCATTTGCTGCCGCTGCCCTTTTGTCTACGATCCTGTCTCTCATAAAATTGTGGTTTTGCCTTTTGTTGGAAAACAGAGGCCAGTTATGACTTGGGGAAGGAGCAGTTGCTAATCTTTGATGTAAAACTCTTCAAAAAATAATGTACGCCATTGTTCATTTGTCCCCTCATATTTAGACATGGCTCATTTTAATGCAGAAAGCAAGTTACAGGGGATACAAAGTCTGCCACCTCTAAATAATTACTGTATTATTCTATCTATTGTAGATATTAGCAACTATTGAGTATAAAGAATCATAGCCGATTAGAAATGTTTCTGGAAACTGGAAGCAAATAGATTTGAGTCTTTATTATGCTTAGCAACAGGAAAGATCTAAGCTATCCTGTGGGTCAGTGTGAGACAATTCTCCATAGCAATAGTCATGCCATGTGAGATGTCCAGAGATATACATATGAGGATGATCAGAACCACAAAAAGAAGAAGAAGGCCAATGGGATTCTAGTGGTTTCCTTTTTGAGAGAAAGGTGTTGGTTCAGATTTGGATTTGTTTTTCTCTAATTGGTCCCATTGGTTCAATGTATCCATATTCATTTTTCTTTAAATGTAATGGTCAAACTGATCCCTTCCCCTTCTATGTTGCAGTAACTTTCTGTTAATTGTAAACTTCAATTTGTTCTTCCAGAAAGGGATTACCTTCAATTCAACCCTGGAGGATGTTAAGGGAACTTTGGAGATGCTGACGCAGAGCCTGGGGAACCTTCTTAAAGAGGTAGGGTGTGTCTTCCACCTCTTTGTCTCAGGCCACTTATTCAAGTCATAATGTCAATCATGAATAGCTAATGAGTTGTGATCTTGGGATTGTTGGTATTCATGGAATAGTAAGGGTGGGGGACAGTGGTGGGTTGCAGGAGGTACGCCCCAGTATGGATACTGTTCCGGTACAGTGTTCTGGAGAGACCAGCCACCCACCCAAGCTCCTTACTGGTCTTTTTAGTCTTTAGCATTTCTGTGCACAGTGCATACAGTGCCTGCATGACACTCCACTGAGCAGCTGGAGCATCACGGAGGCTTGCAGAGGCGCTAAGATGCATGCGTGTGCTGTGCGTGCACACACACACACACACACACGCTGTGCACATCCATGTGGACGCCGCTGGGCCTGTTCCAACATTACCAGTTGGAACGGGATCCGGAACCCACCACTGGTGGGGGATAAGTAATAAAGTTTCATTGTGATGGAAATTTTACTCCTTATGTACAGTGCAGTGCAAATACCTAAGAACTGGACTTGTTTGTGACCTCACAATGCATGCTTTGTCACACTGGCTAAGGAGTTGCCTGTGTTTAGGTACCTTATATAGCTATTAGATGCTTTCACCCACCAAGAACCATGTGGATGGGCTGTTGGGCCCCTATTTGCCATTCTTCTAATAGTGTGTGGCATGCTAAGAGCAGGACATTTTTCATTTACTTTTAGCAAGCCTCAGTTTCTTGATGCACCTAAACTGGGGTTCATACGACCAGTTGTATCAATCACTTTATTCATCTAACATATATGTTTCAAATTTTGCGTAGTTCCAATAATGAAGGAAAGTACAATTCTTGGTTCAGATGAAACAAGAAGTCTTAGTCAAACAAATTATCATCTTGACTTCATAGGAAGTGGAAAAAGAAAAGGAAGTGAGCAGACCTAACTTTTTCTACAACTGGCTGTATCAGAATAACCACAGAATAACCACAGTTTATTCTTCATATACAAACATGTCTATAAATGTCTATTATAATAGACATTTATATTAGCATATAAGGATGTGATATATTAATCCAAAGAGTTGGAAGTCCTGAAGGACTGAGTTAGGGACACATCATTGTGGGGGGGAAAACCTGTGTAACACTTGATACTAACTTATTGAGATATAACTGTGATGGCGAACCTATGGCACGTGTGCCACAGGTGGCATGTGGAGCCATATTTGCCGGCACAAGAGCTGTCAGCTCCGGTGAGCATGCGCACTCCAGCCAGCTGATTTTGGGCCTTCCAGAGGGCCAGGGGAGGATGTTTTTGCCCTCCACAGCCTTCAAGAAAGCCTCCGGAGCCTGTGGAGGGCTAAAAATAGGCACAACAGGCCAAGTGGAAGTTCGGAAATGGTATGTTCCCAGCTTCCAGAGGGCCTCCTGGGGGTCAGGGGAGGTAGTTTTCGACTTTCTCAGGCTTTAGGAAAGCCTCCGGAGCCTGGGGAGGGCAAAAACGTCCCCTCCACAAGGGCAGGGCAGGGGTCATGCACGCATGTACAGGTTGGCATGGTGCATTGAATTGTGGGTGTGGGCAGGTGTGTGGGCACAATAGCATGTGCGCACACAATTTTGGCATGCCTTTACAAAAAAGTTCGCCATCACTGGGATATAATGATCGTGATACTAGTGTAAAGTCACCACCTCCTTTCGTTTGGATGCCAAGGACCAGACAGAAATTACCCATGTGATCTAGCCAATGTGGCCAAGCCAAACTGGGAAACCAATATGAGGTATTTTCCCCCCTGTCTTTGCCAAGTGGAGCATTCCAGGAACATGAATAACAGGAATTCATTATAATAATCAATTGGGATGAATTGCTTAGGCAGTTTTTGGGGGCAGCACAGGGGAGAGGATTACATTAGATCCAATAATGCAATATACTTATTAGGCTATCTCAAGCTTATAAAAAATGTTATACAACTCTAATTGAACTAATATAGGCATTGCCTCAAATGGATTTTTGATATTTTCTCTTTGAACCAAAGTGGCTGGATCCTGGTTTTTTTTGGGGGGGGGGGGGAATGAAATCTGAGACTGGGAATTATGTGAATGTGGATTGATGAGTTAATTGTCCACACTATCTCAGTTTGTAAGCCTGAAGTCCATCTTCCTTTTTTTTTTTTTTTGCATGAACTGACATTATGCAGTACTTGTTTCCGCCCCCCCCCCCCCGGGCCTCTGAGCAAATAAATTCTCTGTCTGGGCTAATCTGTGTGTAAAGCCATAAGATTTTTGAGCGTTAAAAATGCTTTTGAAACTTTGCTGCTTTAAGCAAAACATGACACACACACACACACCCAAACTCTTACCCAAGTAGTGTATTCCCGTTTTTCCTTCCGGCTCCACAGCTTTGGAATGTTAAAACTCTGAACTATAATAACCTCAAAGCTGAGCTGAGCTGAGGTCACTGGAGGCTGTTTTTTTTTTTTTTTTTTTTTTTGAGCATGTTGCTTCAGTGGAGGACTGGCGCCCTGCGTGTGTGTGCATGTGGATGTGCACATCTGACCCATCATTCCAATTTCCGTGTTAGCTATTTCTCATAGGAGGAAACGGTTCTTGCATCCTAGGACCCGCACCAACCTTTCATAGCTGGACAATGGAAATTACAGTAACAGAAGATTCTGGGTGAAATCAGGACGCAGCAGAATTGCCTTAAAAGTTTGCCCGAGGCTTTTGGATTACTGCATAGATCTTTCCTATTGCATCATCAGACCATTGGTGTAATTTCCTGCATTTTATCATCATCTTCTTCTCCTTCTCCTTCTCCTTCTTCTTCTTTTCTTTTAGTCATACAATCTTCTCTTTGCTGATGTGTCATGTAAAATAGGTCTGGTTGAGGGATGTGATTTCTCCTTGGCGGTTGGTCCAAGGAGCAAACAGCATTTTTTCTGTTTCTATTGAAGTTCAAAACAAAGGCCCCTTTTGGGTGGCATTGTGAGCAGCATGAGGCTTGCTTTTCATAGCCCCACTTCCTGTGTATCTGTGACAAATACTTACAGGAATGAATGTTATACTCTCTTTCATTCCCTTACAAGACATTGCGTTGGTTAGGCTGCCTTTTTCTAGGAAGGTGGGAATATTCTGCCCTATTTCAATACATGCAAATGTTAAACCCGGCCATTTGCAGCTGTTGAGAAGTGATTTTAAGGAGTAATGTTGATCAGTTTTTATGGAATGGGTTAAGCCAGGGGTCTCCAACCTTTGCAACTTCAAGTCTGAAGGACTTCAGCTCCCAGAATTCTCCAACCAGAAAAGCTGGCTGGAGAATTCTGGGAGCTGAAGTCCTTCAGACTTAAAGTTGCAAAGGTTGGAGACCCCTGGGCTAAGCTGTTTACAACTGAGGATTGAGGCCAAGGGTTTAAAACACAGATCATCAGACTTTGAAGGAAAGAAACCTTAACTTTCTTTCTTTCCTAAATTCTTACTCTGGAAACTACCACTTGATTTTTCCCTGTGTTAATGCAAGGAACCCCCGTGAGTCATTGTCAGTTATAACTCCCAGCACTGGCAACAAGCAGGACTAGTGGTAAGGAAGTTGTAGTGCGATATGAGAGAATCCTTGCAGGTAGTCCTCAACGTATGACTGTCCATTATGATCATAAGTCAGGGTGGTTGTTAAGCAAGGCATCCATGTGATTACCATGCTGAACAACCACAATCCCTGCTCTAGGCCATTGTGGTTGTTAAGCAGAGCATAGGGTGCCTTGGATAGGAGAGGCCCTAATGCACTGCGGCACCTCCCCAGTTCACACATCTCCTGCTGTGGGCCTCCCCCACCCACTGAGGCAACCTGTGCTCTGCTTCCTACCGCATTGGGTCCCCGCAGACTAGAGGTGGTATTCAGCAGGTTCTGACCAGTTCTGGAGAACCAATAGCAGAAATTTTGAGTAGTTTGGAGAACCGGTAAATACTACCTCTGACTGCCCTCCCCCCGGCATCTATTCTCTGGCTCCTGAATCCCAGCTGATTGGGAGGAAATGGGGATTTTGCAGTATCCTTCTCCTGCCACGCCCACAAAGCCACGCCCACAAAACCAGTTGTAAAACATTTTGAATCCCACCACTGCTGCAGACCTGTGTCTGCTTCTCACTCTGCTGGGTTTCATACCCTCCTCTCCACTCATGCCATCATGGCTGGGTCCATGTACCTTTTTCGTAGTTCTCCTTCAGGAGCAGTCAATCTGCCTACTCAGAGATCACCTTTGGAAATGGATTGTGGGTGGCCACTGTCAACATGGGGCCCACTTCCAGGATGGCACCATGAGGCCTCTGTATTGTGTAGGGAGACTGAAGGGTGGATTGGATCTCCTCCAAGATCTTGGAGATTGCCTTTAGGATGGAAAGGCAGCCGATCTGCCCATCGGTCTCTCTCTATAGTATAAAGGCTGCATGGAGCCATCCCAGAAGCAAGCGCCATTTTGGAGTGACCACAATAATATTACAATAGCAGAGTTGGAAGGGACCTTGGAGGTCATCTAGTCCAACTCCCTGCCTAGGCAGGAAACCCTATATCATTTCAGACAAATGGCTATCCAACATCTTCTTGAAGACTTGCAGTGTTGGGACATTCACAACTTCTGGAGACAAGCTGTTCCACTGATTAATTGTCCTAACTCAGGAAATTTCTCCTCAGTTCTAATCAAGGAGAGTTGCTTCTCTCCTTGATTAGTTTCCACCCATTGCTTCTTGTTCTGCCCTCAGGTGCTTTGGAGAATAGTTTGACTCCCTCTTCTTTGTGGCAACCCCTGAGATATCGAAACAGTGCTTTCATGTCTCCCCTAATGAATTACAGCCTCTAATGAATTCCCCTAAAGAATTACAGCCTCTCCCAAAAGGGCAACCGTTTCCAAGATGACACCATGTGGCCTTCTAAGGATTCTAGGAGCTGAAATTCATACATCTCGACGTTGTCCAGGATGGGAAACACTGACCTGGCATGTGGCATTGCTGTATTTTGGGGGCTTTAACCTGCCCTACTGGCAGTTCTTCCATTTTGCTGGAAGACAAAGAGCTGGAGGCTATCAGACATCCTTGCCCACAGTTGCACCAGCTGCCTCCTGGAACTATCCTCAGTGGTGATGTTCCCCTGTTTTCTGCACTGTGTGGTTTGTGTGGTAACTGTTGTGGATTACTCCTTGATCCTTTGCATCCTGGGCTGTTCTTCATATAGTTCTTGAAAGCAAACACAAGTAAATACGCTTTTACCGCCCCAAAGTGTAATTGGCAGGAGGATTATCTGTAATTAGTGTTTGGGCACGGATTTGGTCTGTGTAATTCTTCTGGTTCAATTGTAAAAAGTTGCTGCAGCTGATTTAATGACTTACTGACACATGCTACCTTTGTATTTCTGTGTGCTCTAAAACTACCATATACATTATACGCGCACATCCCCAACAATTTTGAGTGCCAAAGTACAGCCCTAAAGTTGGGTTTGGCTTTTGCATGGATGGGCTTATTCACAAGTACATATGGTAATACTTTTTTAAAGAACCCCAATATACTGGGCTGCTGGGGGTTCACAGGTTCGGGAGAACCTCTAGCTACGATTTTGTGCAGTTCAGAGAACCCCCAAAACCCACTCCTGGCTGGCCCCACCCATCTTTCCCCTCCCAGGTATCTCCATGTGGCCCGTTTTGGATGCGGAGCGAGTGCAGAAGCTTGGTGAGGGTGAAAAATAGGCCTACTGGAAGTTTGGGAAGGTCAGAAATGAGCCTGTTTCCAGCCTCCAGAGGGCCTCCAGAGCCTGGGGAGGCTGTTTTCAGCCTCCCAGAGGTTCGAGGAAAGCTCCAGAGCACGGGGAGGGCAAAATGCCCCCCCCAAGGTTGCAGGAGGCCGTGTAGGCGACACCGACCCAGCAACCAGGCAGAGAACCCCTTGCTAAAATTTTGGAAGCCCACCCCTTCTTGCATATATGTGCATACATGGTAAGCTGACTCTCAATTTTTTAACCAAAATACCATTAAAAAAATGAGCGTTGGCTTATCCATGGATGGTACATTTTATATGGCATTTCATTAAAAAAAAATATTCTCCTTTCTTTCTGTGTCGTGAATTGCAGTTAGCGAGCATGAGAAGTTGGAGTGACATGAGACAAGAGGTGATGTTCCTGACCAACGTGAATTCCACAAGCTCTTCCGCTGATATCTACCAGGCAGTATCTCGCATTGTTTGTGGCCACCCTGAAGGAGGGGGATTGCAGATCAAGTCCTTCAACTGGTATGAAGACCATAATTACAAAGCATTCTTTGGAAGCAACAGCTCTGATGGCATGGACTTCTATGATAACTATACCAGTAAGTAACCTGAATCCAGAAACATCTGCAGATGTTTTCTGTCTGGCAAATCATTAGGGGGACCATCTCTTGCCATCTCAAACAAGCAGGGGCTCCGTAATGACAGGAAAGAACTTACAAATAATGAACTGCAAAGAGAAGTCCATACAAATTGGATTAAGGATATGTTCAGAAGAATTATGCCGCAAATGGCAGAAGATGTGGTATTGTTTTATTACTGGAAAGATATAGGCTAACAGATAAAAGGTTAATTTAAAACCAGTTGAGATTAGGGAAATTTAGTGATAATAGACATAAGTTAGATAAGCAATTGAAAATGATAAAAAAATGTATATATGTGCATAGTTATAATAAGTAGTAATTGGAAATGTATATTGAGTGGCACTTATTAAAGGAGATAAGTAAGAGTTTGGTCATATACAAAGATTAATAAAAAGAAATTATGATAATAAATATAGTTAAATAAAGGAGAGATAAGGATAGCAAGACATATATAGATATGGGTATAATATGGGAAAACTGGATATAAACTTTAAACAGGGATTTGAAAAGGATTAGAAATTCTTTGGATACTAAATATTATCGATGTTTGGTTAGAATAGGTTACAGGGAATAATGGTTTTGGAGGATAGTAGAATTAATAAATATGATGCCAATATGTGGCTATGTTTTAAGTTTTGGTATGTTTTAAAATGAAGGACGTGTAATACAAGTATAATTAAACAAGAATGGAGGCATGAAAAGGATAATGTCTATAAATATATTTGATGTGATGTACTTGAAATAATATGAAATAATATGAAACTTGGATGAATATTGAAGATATGTATGAAAATATTTTGCAACCAGCAGAGACACTTTCTATAGCATGTAGGTTGGAGGACTTTTGTGTTGTGTTTAAAAATAAAATAAATAATTGTTTTATTTAAAAAAAAAACATGCAGGAGCTAGAGAGGAAAGGAGGGCAGATAATTTTGCACTAAGCTGGCAATGCTCTCCAACCTAGGAATGTTCTGGGCATGGGATTTATCACAATGTTTTCCCAATTTTTTTTTTAAAGCACCTTTCTGCAATAGCTTAATGAAGAAGCTGGAATCCAACCCGCTTTCCAGGATTATCTGGAGGGCCCTGAAGCCTTTGCTTGTTGGAAAAGTCCTGTATAGCCCCGATACGCCAGCAACCAGGACAATTATGTCAGAGGTAAGAACCTTAACCCTGTTTCTTGTCCACCCAGCAGAGGGACACATTGGTATTTCTGCTGCTGAATGTTCTCAACTGAAGTCCCAGAGGAATGGAAGAGTCAGAGATAGGACTAGTGGGGGGGAAATGGAATCAGATTTTGGCTTCTAATATCTCCAGGGTGGCTCAGTGGCTAAGATGCTGAGCTTGTCGATTAGAAAGGTCGCAGTTCGGTGATTCAAATCCCTAGAGCCGCATAATGGAGTGAGCTCCCGTTACTTGCCCAGCTTTTGCCAACCTAGCAGTTCGAAACCATGTAAAAATGCAAGTAGAATAATAGGGACAACCTTGGTGGGAAGGTAACAGCGTTCCTTGCTCCTTTGGCATTTAGTCATGTCGGCCACATAACCACGAAGACGTCTTTGGACACCGCTGGCTCTTAGGTTTTCAAATGGTGATAAGCACCGCCCCCTAGAGTTGGGAATAACTAGTACATATGTATAGTCTTTATTGTCATTGTACAAAATAAATACAATGAAATTGGTTATGTGCAAGGGGAACCTTTACCTTATCTGGTCTTGGATCTAACCTTAACACTGGTTGAGTGTTAAGATGAGCCTGAAGAAAAAGATATTCATGTAGACTGTTAAAAAAAAATGGTGACAGGAATCCAGGCATGTGAGTAGAACAATGCGCTATTGGCAAAATGTGGACAGCATTTTCCAGGAAACCTCTCTCTGGCTGCCTCTTTCCAGAGAATTGGCAGTGACACAAAAGTCAGTTGGGGAATTGTGATAGATGCTTAGGTAGCAGCATCCTCTCACTCAACATGATGTGGCTTAGAGTTCACCGGGAACAGAAACTGCACATAAAGGTATGGCTTGGACAAGATGCAGGCCAGGGTTTGTTTTTTTTCTTCTCATTGGCTATTGTCTGTTGTTTATATCTTCCTTCTGCTCCCCAGCTCTGCTCATCTTGACAGCAGACACAAATGGGCATCAGCACAATGTTGTGGCTCCTCACACATTCAACTGGGGGAGGGAGATGAAGCCTTGTCTCTAAGGAGTCAGCTGGGCAGCCTGTAGTAAAACAAAAGGCTTTCATTCAAGACTCCTGAAGTATCACAGGATCTTGGGATGCAGCAACGGTCATAAGTATGAGCCCGTTGCCAAGCGTCTGAATTTTGATCACGTGGACATGGGTATGCCACAGTGGTCATAAGTGTGAAAAATGCTCATCAGTCACTTTTTTCCAGTGCTGTTGTAACTTTGAACAGTCATTAAATGCACTGCTGTATGTCGAGGACTACCTATATCAAAAAGACTGAAATTACACAAGCTTTATTAGTTTTGGCAGAAGCTATAGTTTCCTTTCAAATCTTTCTTTCTTAGCTGCTGAAGGTATTAATGGAAACAAGATTCTTTGGAGCACCTATTAATTGTGGTTAGTTGCGAAGTCCTGTCTGACCCATCACAACCCCATGGACAACGTTCCTCGAGAGCTTCCTGCCCTCTGCCATCCTCTGGAGTCCATTTAAGCTTATGCCTACTGTTTCAGTGACTCCATCCAGCCACCTCATTCCCTGGCGTCCCCTTCATCTTTTGCCCTCAATCTTTCCCAGCTTATAGACTCTTCTCCAGGGAGCCCTTCCTTCTCATTTGGAAGTATTTGAGTTTCATCTTCAGGATCTGGCCTTCTAAAGAGCAGTCAGGGTTGATCTGCTCTAGGACTGATTGGTTTGATCGCCTTGCAGTCCAAGGGACTTGCAGGAGTCCCTGTTAATAGCTACCTTCTTTTGTTCCCTCAGGGCTTAGCGTCATTTTGATGAGCATTGTTGGGAAAAAGCACAGCTCCCAGCCAACAGCTTGGAGAGAAACTGTGACATCCGTGATTGTGTAGCAGAAGTTAGAAAATAGGAGCACCTCAGTTCATTATTATAAATTATTATAATTTACTTCCAATATAACAATCTCTCCGGTCTTCCTACATTTGGAGAATATATTTTTTTTGCTTAGCCCTAAGTAGAATGCTGGAGAGCTGCCAGTCAGAGCAGGCCAAACTGAGCTTGATTTAGCAATAGTCCAACAGGGTATTGCGGACGTCTTTATGGAACATCTTTGCTCCAGAAGTGCACGTAGCTCCTACCTTATTCTAGTTCATTAAACAAGGTTCAATCTGTTTTAGTTCAGTGTATGTTGACTTCAATTTATTGATTGATGATATCTATCCTCAGGGTCACTAATTTTGGTTCTGTTTTCCGCATTAATTTAGATCATTTTTTAAAATTATTATTTTCCCCCCTTTGTGGTAAATGCAGTCCAGAGTTCCTCTGGATAAGTTACTGTAAAATAAATAAACAAAAGGATTGCCCAGCGTTGGATGTGCCTCTGCATTCCAGACCAGTTGCAACTTCCAGGCAGTACCATGTCAAATTCATAAGCTAAACAAGATCTTTAAATCTATGCATAATGTTTTGGCCACTTTATTTTGGGGAGATCAGACACGATGCATTGTCTCTTTCAAAGTCTCGATGGCCAAAGGCCAGACTATTTTATTTTTATTTATTTATTTTATTTTATTAAATTTATACCCCGCCCTTCTCCTTGTTAGGACCCAGGGCGGCGCACAGGCATTATATAAAACCATAAATACAATATACATCAATTAAAAATATATTAAATTAATTCACCCGTGCTAAAACCCGTTAATTAAAACCGCAACCAAATTATAATTTATATTTAAAAGTCAGAAGCAGGGGGCTATCCTAGGCCGGCTTGTTGGAATGAGTACGTCTTAAGACGTTGACGGAAGAGGCGGAGGTCCGAAGTAGTGCGAAGGTCGGGGGGTAGGTCGTTCCAGAGGGCCGGGCCCGCCACAGAGAAGGCTCTTCCCCTGGGTGTCGCCAGCCGGCATTGCCCAGCCGACGGCACCCGGAGAAGGCCCGCTCTGTGGGAGCGGACCAGACGAAGGGATGTATGGGGCAGGAGGCGGTATAGACTAAACTCTATACCTGGGTAGTCTTTTCGCAAACTTGATGTCGGTATACTGTCCTAGGCCATTCTACTCATATATTTAATGCTAATTAACTTCTATAAGCTTCTAGCCGACATATTAAATTCCATAGCCTGAGAAGCTATATTTTGCTTGATGCCCAGATATCTATTATCCCTACTACCTGGAGTAATGGGGGCTGTTGTCCAGCACATCTGGAATGTATTAGGACATTAATTTTGAAGCATCTCCTTTCCTCCTTTTTCTTCTTCTCAGTAAAACATCACTTCTTAGAGCAAAAAAAAAAAACTCGATCTGAAAGCAAATACCTTGCATTAAGTGATTTTGAAACCCTTTTTTTGCTGTTGTTCCAGGTCAACAAGACATTCCAAGAGCTCGGTGTCTTCCATGAACTTGGAGGCATGTGGGAAGAGATTAAACCCAAAATAAAAACTTTCATGGAAGAAAACCAGGAGATGGACCTGATTCGGGTCAGTATGCCATAACTCTTTTTTTCTCTCCGACAATAAATTTTAAAAGAGCTTTGCTTATTTTAGTATTCTGATTGACAATTTGTCCTTGAGTGTTTCTGCCCATGTTGGAATATAGTCAGGGGTGGGCTGCTGGGGATTTACACAGGTCCAGGCGATCATCTAGTTAGGATTCTGCCCAGTTTGGCGAATCCCCAAATGCTACCCCTGGCTGGCCCCTCCACCCCACCCCTCTGATCTCACCCCACCCCTCCCAGGGGTCTCTACACAGCCCGTGGGGGCTCGGGGGAGAAACAGGCCTACCGAAGGTTCTGGAAGTCGGGCCTCTGGAGGGCCTCTGGAGTCTGAGGGAAGTAGTTTTCACGCTCCCGGAGTCTTGAAGAAAACTTCTGGAGCCTGGAGAGGGCAAAAAACGCTCCCATCCCTGCCATGGTGCAGGAGGCTGACTAGGCCACGCCCACCATGGCCACACCCACCCAGCAATGAGGCAGTGAACCCATTGCTGAAATTTTTGAAGCCCAGCTGAGTATAGTAGCTGGTTCTTTCTGCCAAATCTCCTTTGTCTGGAGCTTTCTTGCCTGTGCAATACGATGGTATCCTCGGACAGAGAAGAAAGGTGCAATGCTATATAGACAGTAGCTCTTCCTGCTGTGTTGCCATGTGTGGAATGGGGTGATTTGTTGGACATCTGACAGATTCTGACTGGTCCATAAATCAGGGTATTCTGCATGAAGAACATCTGCCAAGGATGTGGCTGAGAAGTCTGCAAAATGAGGGGTAGTCAAGCCTCACTTTCTGTTATGCTGAGTGGAGCTACAAATACATTAAGCTAAGGAACACCTAACTCTGATATTACTTCCCAAACTCTGTACGGTGGGCAACAAGCCCAGCCCTCTCTTTTGCATTCCCCAGCTTCCCAACTGTAGCAGGACATTTAATTAGCTACAGGGGATCGTAGCAGTAAATAATTTGAAGTTTCATTCTTTGGATATTACTAAATGGCTTTCATTCCATTTCATTTTCATGAGCGTTTCTGTCTAGTATTGGAGACTCTGTGTTTTCGAATGGCTAGGCTGCCAGACTTTGATCTGAGGTTTTGGGTTCATATGTCTTCCTTGGGCGAAGCTTTCTGGAAAAAGAGGAAAGAAATAATAACTCTTTGGTGTTTCTAAAAGGCATATGTTAAAAGTACCTTTCCCAAGGATCTAAGAGTTTATCTAAAAACAGATGGACAATGTAATGGTTTTATTTAATTGTGACACTGCTGGCTGAAGATGCTCAGAATCCTAACAGACCTGGGAAGTGCTAAGTTGTCAAGCTTTTCCTGGCTGAGGCTAGAACTAGAAACCTTGCAGGCAGAGAGTCAAGGACATAGTGTAAGATACAAGTCCTATTTATAGTAAAGGGAAGGGTCAGTTTTTGTGTTGTTTCTCCCGTCTGTGTGATGTAATGGGGTGAGAGCTTCACACATATGGGAGGAAAGAGCAGTTACCAGCTGTGCACTGAATTGTAACTAAATAGTCTGGTCTTGGGGACGCAGTGGCTCAGTGGCGCTGAGCTTGTTGATCAGAAAGGTCGGCAGTTCGGTGGTTTGAATCCCTAGCACCGCGTAATGGAGTGAGCTCCTGTTACTTGTCCCAGTTTCTGTCAACCTAGCAATTCAAAAGCATGTAAAAAGGCAAGTAGAAAAATAGGGACCACCTTTGGTGGGAAGGTAACAGCGTTCCGTGCTCCTTTGGCGTTTAGTCATGCTGGTCACATGACCACAGAGACGTCTTCAGACAGCGCTGTCTCTTCGGCTTTGAAACGGAGATGAGCACTGCCCCCTAGAGTTTATTTATTTATTTGATTTATATCAAAGTTTGATATATATTTATATCAAACTTTGATTTATATCAAAGTTGGGAAAGACTAGCACATATGTGCGAGGGAACCTTTACCTTTACCTTATCTGGTCTTGGATCTAACCTTAACACTGGTTGAGTGTTAAGATGAGCCTGAAGAAAAAGATATTCACGTAGACTGTAAAAAAAAAAATGGTGACAGGAATCCAGGCACGTGAGTAGAACAATGCGTTATTGGCAAAATGTGGACAGCATTTTCCAGGAAACCTCTCTCTGGCTGCCTCTTTCCAGAGAATTGGCAGTGACACAAAAGTCAGTTGGGGAATTGTGATAGATGCTTAGGTAGCAGCATCCTCTCACTCAACATGATGTGGCTTAGAGTTCACTGGGAACAGAAACTGCACATAAAGGTATGGTTTGGACAAGATGCAGGCCAGGGTTTGTTTGTTTTTCTCACTGGCTATTGTCTGTTGTTTATATCTTCCTTCTGCTCCCCAGCTCTGCTCATCTTGACAGCAGACACAAATGGGCATCAGCACAATGTTGTGGCTCCTCACACATTCAACTGGGGGAGGGAGATGAAGCCTTGTCTCTGAGGAGTCAGCTGGGCAGCCTGTAGTAAAACAAAAGGCTTTCATCCAAGACTCCTGATTTTTTTTAAAGGGATGGACGATCATTACACGCATGAATCATTTAACAAATGAAGACAGAGGAGCCATAAACACCACTGCAATATACAAGAAATCAAACAAGACCCAGAAGAAAGCCTAGAACAGAGGAAAATCACTTAGTCACAGAAAGCTGCAATCTTAGAAAAGGAAAACTCTCCTAAATCGCAAAAATAGATACATATTTGAATGGATGCCATCTAACTGATGGGAAGCTTTTAAGAGTGGGAAGAGGCTGTAATTGTAAATGGTATATCGATGAAGTGACATCCTGTGTCACAAAATGAACAGGTCCTGAAATCTCTCTCTCTCTCTCTCTCTCTCTATCCCTACTTGGGATTCTTTCCTTTATTTCTTGTTCATTTTCTTATTGCTGTTCCCTATTCTTATTTTCAGTGCGAAATCTGTACAGGTATTTTTCTGTTGTAAACTTAGGTTCTTGGTTTTGATTTCTCCTTGCTTCCCTTAGTAGTCTCCTAGTAATTCCTGCATCGTGTGACCATGATTTTAGTTTTTAGTTTCAAGACCGGGATATAATCGGCAGTCTTTGGTTGTCACTTCATGTTCTAGCCCTAGTTGTTCCCGTTGAAATTATCAGGGCAACGTATGTAAAATTTGTACTGCTTTCCAGTATTGTCAGAGCAACCAGGTCGATGTGACCTGCTTTTGGGGTGTTTTCACAGCTGGAGTAAATGTAACCAGTGGCAGAATCACACTGCTTTCCTTTATTTATTTATTTTTGCTGGCAGCCATCCTTTTCTAGCAGTTGCTCTCACCGTTAGATATTTTTTGCTCCTTACCTTAAAAAAATATAATGGGCTATATGCAGTCCTATGACCTTCCCAGTTCATTTGTTTTTCACTGCAATCCCTGCTAGACACCACTAGCTTTCTGTCTGTGGAAATGGATAATTTCACAAAGAAATGAAGGGTAAAGTTGAGGAAACCAGAAGGGGGAAATAAAAAGGTCCCAACTGCTCAAAGGCTTTTCTCTTTTTCATCAGGGACCTTCTGCAAATGTCATGTAATCAATTTTGCCTTCTAAATCAACCGTTCGAGTGTCTGGGGCTATGTGAACCCTAAAATAAAAGCAGGAAAAGGGAAAAAGAAACAGAAAGTGGAGCTGGATTTACCCCAAACCAAAACAGTGCAAAAATACAGGTAGTCCTCAACTTAAGGCTGGTTGCTTAGCAACCATTTAACGTTACAACCGACACACCCCACCCCACGCCTCTGGGCTACTTATGAGCTAGATTTAAAGTTCTGATGGATAGCCTCCCCCCCCCCCCCCGGCCCCCTGCAGTCATGTGGCGGCATTTGGGTATTCAGCAACCAGCCTGGCCATCTGCAGCATCCCACGGTCACACGATTGCAATTTGTGACACTTTGGGTTTATTTATGTTTCTGGCAAGCAGCCTGTTGCAGTCAAAGTCACGTAACAACCATGGCGTTTGCTTAACAACTGCCATAAAAAGACTGCAAAATTGGATACAGTCACTTGCTGACACACTTAGCATTCCTTATGACCGTAATACTGGACTCATTTATGGTTGTAAGTTGAGGACTATCCGGATCATGGTGTAAAAGTGACGTAGTAGGTACAGTGGCCATGCAAAAGAGATTACAGTTCGGGGTGGGGAATGTAGGCAAGCCTATCTTAGCCTGCCTCTCCATGAAGATAGCACAGATTAACAAAGTTGGAAGTGACCTGGCAGGTCATCTAGTCCAGGGGTCTCCAACCTTTGCAACTTTAAGTCTGAAGGACTTCAGCTCCCAGAATTCTCCAGCCAGCAAAGCTGGCTGGAGAATTCTGGGAGCTGAAGTCCTTCAGACTTAAAGTTGCAAAGGTTGGAGACCCCTGATCTAGTCCAACCCCCTGCCCAAGCAGGAGCAGAACCATTTCAGAATTTATCCTGCCCACATGGACTCACAATTTGACAGTGGTGTTTTTTGTGAGCAGAAATAATTTGTGGCACTTGAAACCCGTCCTGGCAAAATTGCGTTGTAGTTTTGTATCCCCGCTACCTAAGAATTGAGTAGGACTTGATTCTAAATAAAGATGGAAAAACAGCTCCATGAATATTCTTAGCAGTTTTACTCCATACACAAGGATTGAAATGGCGAGTCTGCAGCCTGAGCTTTTAGGGGGGAAAAACCCGAAAACCATTGACCCATTTTGGTCATAGAAATGGAAACAATTTCTTCTTTTCCATCCTGTTCTTCTGGCTTCCAGAAATGTTTCTCTACTTTGTTCAACGTGACCTGGTTTTCTGGAGATCTTATACGAGGTTGCCACCTGGTGGATCCAGCTTTGAAAGCATGCCCTGAACCTTCACTGGCGAGGGTGCAATAAAAGACAATGATTTTTACCTCATCCCATAAGTGTACAAGGTTCCTGTGATTCATAAGGCGTCCTGCAAAGACCTCACTCCAGATCTCCTGTATAAATGTTTTACTTACTAAGATTCATGAGGCAATCAACATGGCAGGTTGAGGAATGGTGGAAAGGAAACAAAATTGGCAACTGATCTAACCAATATTCCAAGTTCCAGGTTTTCCAATACTCTAAATTGTTAGGAAAAGGACCAGAGGAGAATTAAATTACGAGCAGTTTTAATATGTTCCCAACCATAAGGAGAAATGAAAATTCCTACTGGGTTTCTGCATGCCAACAGCCTTCTCTATCTGCCGAACATATTGGAGTGCAATTCCCCATCATTCCCTGCCTCCATTCCCTGGAACCACATTGGCCAAAGACTTTTAATAGGCCGGGGGAGGTTGCTGTGAACATCTGTTCCAAGTTATCACTAAACATTGGTAGAAATAGCAATTTTATTGTTTTCTCCTTATATAGCAAACTGCTATTTCATAGCTTCCCTATTCCTTAACAAGAAGCTGCAGTTTCAAGTGGAATGAATGAATGAAAGAAAGAATGAATGAATGACAATAGCTCTTCCTTTCCCCCCTCTTTTCAGGGTGACTTTAACAAAACCCTTTACTCTTTTGGTTACTGTAGGCTTTGCTGAAGAGTGAGATCCTTTGGAACCAATACATGGTCGATTCAAGATGGAGCAGGGAGGAGATTGCCCAATTCCTGGCAAAACACCCTGAGGATGTTGGTCCCGTGAATGGCTCTATTTACACCTGGAGGGATGTGTTCAATGAAACCGATTGGGCCGTTATGACTATTTCCCATTTTATGGAAGTGAGTCTCCAAATCTTGATGGAGGGTTATTTATTTTATTTTCTGTGTTTGTTAGGATGGTGGAGTCCAACGTGGATAGTGATTTGTAGAAAGGGAAAGGAAGGGAAACCATTTCCAAAGATATGTACAATGAATTTTTTGAATTAGGGATTATGGTGGTAGTTGAGTTTTGGGGTTTGTTTTTGTTTTGAGTTTTATCATTGTTGTTGGTAGCTGTTACTTTTTGTGAGGGATCTTTGATCCTCTCTGAGCTTGGTTGTTTTCTTACAGACAATTCATTATCAAACTAGGTAAAATTATCAATCCTAGTACTGATGATGTTACCTAGTTTGGATAATGAAACGCCTGTGAAGAAACAACCAAGCTCATTTCAACCCTGAGCTGTAAACAATCTCTTTTATTGTTACTTATCTGTCTCTCACAGAGAGATTATGGCTCCTAAAGGGAGAATAGTAACCCATAGGTGCTCTGTCACATCAGTTGTTCAAGGAACCCAAATCAGAACCCTGGGGTTCTTTGTTTTGTTTTGTGTAAGAAAAGTGGTGTGTATGAAAGGCACTAACCTATTGTCACAATTGTTAACAATAGGTTTAGACAAACGGGTTCTTTATAAGTTTTGGATTCCAGCTTTGATTATCCCGAACCATTGATCATTTTGTCTTAATATTTTAGAAACTCCAGTCTGAAATGTCTGGAAGGTTTCCTACTCTTCAAATTAAGTTGTGAGAAGTCAAATAGGACTTTTGACTAAAATGACATAAGGACAGGTTCGGTTCTAGAAAAAACATGCTTTTAACAAAGGCTCTCTAAGTACCGCAAACTATGACAGGCAGCAAAATATACAAAGATTCACCCCAAATTAGAGTTAGAAAATAACTTCCTAGGGAAAAAATTGACATTTTGGTTTTTCATTTTTCTCCCCCCCCCCCCCCCCCCCCCAAATAAACTTCTAATTCAATTCTTCGTTGCCATTTTAGTGTGTCAATTTGAACAAGTTGGAAGCTGTGCCTGATGAAGGATGGCTTATCAGCAAATCCATGGAACTGCTGGACCAGAGACGATTCTGGGCTGGCATAATTTTCCCTGAAATTGCTCCTAAGAGTGTGGATTTGCCCCATCATGTCAAGTATAAGATACGGATGGATATCGACAGCGTGGAAAGGACCAACAAAATTAAGGACAAGTGAGCATCCTTTGAAGCAGCTTTGCTAAGAGTCTGACTGTAGCCTCCGACTTGAGAACTTTAATTTACAATCGCTACAGCAGTAAAATTGTTCTTCTCTGTTCTTGCAGATTCTGGGACCCAGGTCCTCGAGCTGATCCTTTTGACGACATGCGTTACATTTGGGGAGGCTTCACTTACTTGCAGGATGTAATAGAGCAAGCAATCATCCGGAGTTTAACAGGCTCCGAGAAGAAAACTGGCGTCTATGTTCAGCAGATGCCTTATCCATGTTACGTGGATGACACGTAAGGCTTATTAGATGAATATCCTGTTGATATTTCCAATTCTGCCTTAATGTAGAACCAGCTATATTGTGACAAATTTAAAACCATACCTTATCTTAGCTGGAGGATATAATAAGAATTTCTGCTAAGTCCCTAGTACAGTCCTCCAAGGGGAAGGTGCTGTCAGAGGCCTCCTTCAACCATCTCAAAAGGAGCAGGTACCTTCAAGATGGTGACAAGGATGCTTCCTAGGATTGTTTTTATTCCCTGAGTGCAAGAGTCTTTAGAAACCATAGCAGCTGCCTCTGAAAATATCCTCCCAAACCTTTCTTTGCCTGCTGTTCCCTTTCTAGATTCTTGCGTGTCTTGAGCCGGTCAATGCCTCTTTTCATGACTTTGGCGTGGATCTACTCAGTAGCTGTGATCATCAAGGGCATTGTATATGAGAAGGAAGCTCGTCTGAAAGAGACAATGAGGATCATGGGCCTCAACAATGGCACCCTCTGGCTTAGCTGGTTCATTAGCAGCTTCATCCCCATTCTCATGAGCGCAGCACTTCTGACATTCATCCTTAAGGTGAGACTGGCTTCACTCCCCCCATCCCTTTCTTGATGGTTTAATGTTGTGGTTAAAAATATTAAGAACTCTTCCCCAAATGGGCACCCTCAGAATCCAGTAGACAACCAGCCAATCTAATTCTCAGTGGACAAAGGACAATTATGGTTCAAGGTTACAGGAATAGCCCAACCTATCTAGAAGGTGCTGGCCTGGAAGTCTGATGTAGAACATTTTTATTTATTTATTTATTTTATTTATTGGATTTCTAGACCGTCCCCTCTCCCCGAAGGGACTCGGGGCGGTGTACAGGTAAAATTAAAAATTATCACAATCAACAATACATATACACTAAAACCGAATTAAATAACCCTCTGTACAAATTTATAAAAATTAAAAACTTAACCTTAAAACCGAATAAATAATTTAAAATCACAAACTGAGGCGGGAAGCATGGAATTAGGCCAGGCCGGCTAGATGAAACAGGTGGGTTTTGAGTTTCTGACGGAAGGAGCGGAGGTCCGTGGTCGTTCTAATGTCAGGGGGAAGGTCATTCCAAAGGGTCGGGCCCATCACAGAGAAGGCCCTTCCCCTGGGCGTCGCCAGCTGGCATTGCCTAGTGGATGGCACCCGGAGAAGTCCCTCTCTGTGAGAGCGAATCGGCCGAAGGGATGTATGGGGCAGGATACGATCCCGCAAACACGAATTTATTTCCTCAATATCAGAGTGTCTCAACCTTGGAAACCTGAAAAAGTATAGATTTCAGCTCCCAGAGTTCTCCGGTCATTGATAGAAAAGATTAGCCTTGGCTAAAAGTTTAGCTGAATTCACATATTTCACACAACATAGCAAGTCAGAACCAACCAGATCATATTATGGCTCAGTGTAGCGTGTGATCCCAGCCTTTGCTCAAACATGCTTCACAAAGTTGGGTGCCTCCAAACTATTTCTATGAATTCTTGGAAAATGACGAAGAAAAAGATAGCCAGTAACAGATCAGTGTAGACATCTAACATGATTGTAGGAGAATATGGCTGGTGCAAGTCATTAGTCTTCTTCACCTCTTACCTGGGGGGGAAAACTGAACTTGGATGCTGAAAGTATACTCGACAAAGCTCTGCAGCCATTTGTAGTAGTGGTTTTTTTTTTAAGGGTACATTGTTTGGAGCAACACAAACTTATTTCCTCTTTCTCTTCTTTTTTTATCCAGAAAGGAAACTTGCTGCCCTACAGTGACCCCACTGTGATTTTCGTCTTCCTGTCTCTCTTTGGTGTAGTAACCATCTCACAGTGCTTCCTCATCAGCACCTTCTTCTCCAGGGCCAACATAGCAGCTGCTTGTGGAGGAATTATCTATTTTACTCTTTATTTGCCTTACGTCTTATGTGAAGCCTGGCAGAACTATATCAGTTTCTCTGTCAGAATATTTGCAGTGAGTATCGGCAGTAAGCAGGCAGTCCTTTGTGTTGTGGATTTAAGCAAAAGAGATTTCCCAGAGTCTGGAATTTTCAAGATGCTTAGAACTATGATTCCCATTTCTGCAACATGGATGGAAAATTTTAGCCATGTACTTCTGGAAAGTTGGGAGGGCTGCAATTGGCGAAATTTTCCTGAGTATTTTTTTTTACACTGGTTCCTTTGACCTATGATTAATGTGTAACAAAATCTAAGTTACATTTCAACTCTTTGTAAAGCTTTCAGACCCACCAAATTACATGGCTTCTCAATGCACTTTAATCTATTTTGCTGATCTCTAACTGGAAATGGTAGCCATAATATTTACTGCCCTTTTCATGGAAAACATTTTTCTATGAAACCTTCCCATCATCTTGAGGAGCAAGGAGACATGATTGGGGCAAAGCTACAAAGAGCCATGCTTCTGTTCAATGATTATCACCATTGGACATATATACCGTATTTTTCGGAGTACAAAAATGCACCTTTTTCCCTCAAAAAAGGGGGTGAAAATCTGGGTGTCTTGTACATTGAATACAGCATTTTTGGCCTCCCAAAACCCCGCCCCCTTTACAAAAATGGCTGTGCATTGTCTTTAGGAAGCTTCCAGAGAGCTCCTGGGGGCTGGGGAGGGCAAAAAAGGAGCGAAAAATGGGCCAATGTTTTGCTCATTTTTGCCCCCCAGCCCCCAAGAGCACTCTATAAACTTTCTAAAGGCTATGCATGCCCTTTTTTTTGACAAAAAACGGGCTTGTTTTTGTGAAAAATGGGCCGTTTTTGGGAGGTCTGCAGAGTGCAAAAACTTTTTTTAAATTTGCCTCTTCAAAATTTTGGTGTATCTTATACTCCGGTGCGTCTTATACTCTGAAAAATACGGTATTTTTAAATCAACGATGGGCAGTAATTGAAGTATCGGTCTGCATCATCTTTTACTTTGGGTCCCTTTTACTTAGTATATGTATCAGTGGCTGGTCTAATCTGACCCATTGGCTTTCCTCACATTAAAAAACATAAATAGTAAATGTAATAGGAGTATTAATTGGTGGTCTTTCTTCACCAGAGCCTACTTTCTCCAGTTGCCTTTGGATTTGGCTGTGAGTATGTTTCCCTGTTTGAAGAACAGGGGATTGGGATGCAGTGGAACAGTTTCTTTGAGCGTCCTGTGGAAAAAGATAACTTCAACTTGACCATATCTATATTCATGATGGTGCTGGATAGTTTGTTGTATGGCATGATGACTTGGTACATTGAGTCTGTTTTTCCAGGTGAGCAATCCTTCTCTTTCCTCCTCCTCCTCCTCCTCCTCCTCCTCCTCCTCCTCCTCCTCCTCCTCCTCCTCCTCCTCCTCCTCCTCCTCCTGCTGCTGCTGCTGCTGCTGCTGCTGCTGCTAGTTTCTAAAGTCCCATCTTCTTCTCCCAGTAAAACCCCATGTCCAGGGGTGGTAGTCACTTACCTTCCATACCGGTTCGCAAATGTGAGCGCGCTCAACCTTCTGCGCATGTGCTTTTGATTTAAAAAAGGGCCTAAATGGGATGCCATAGAGCCGGACCAGTGGGCAGCGACACCCAAGATTTCCGCCACCGGTTCAGACGAACCGGTCCGAACCAGTAGAATACCACCTCTGTACTTGTCACAGTGAAAGCTCCTGTCCTGTGGAGGACAAGGGAGAATAGCTGCTCGTCTGCAGGGGAGAAAGCAGAAAAACAGTGATAAGAAATAAAAGCACCTCAAGTCTTTCAGGAAGTGTGGATGGGAGGGTTGATCAGAAGAGAATTCCCATAGTGAGAAGTGCCCATTCTGCAATACTGACTTCATGGCATTTCCACTGGAGAAGTAGCAAAACTCCAAACTAATTTGTTCAGTTGCAGAAATGGTTCCCAAGTTTTGAAGTTCTGTGGGGAACACCAGACAGGAGCAACCCTAGATATGGGAAGTCTGCTTTCCTATGTATAAACCCTTAATTGTGTGATTAAGTTACTCAGAGTTGAATGTGCAAAAACTAGAGGTTCGAAACGTATAAGAAAATTTCTCAAATTGTGAGAGAAGATATTTTAACAGTTCAACTCAGTGAAAAATAATCGTTTTTGGAGGCTCCGTGCACACCCATGTTATATATACTGCTTTCAATGTTGCCTGCTGATTATATTTCTAGAAAAATGTATTGCAAGCATTCAGAGTTGTTCTGAATTAATCTTACTGTAGTGATACAAAGAATCCCACTATATCAACCAGTCTGCACCTTAATAAATGGAAATAAAGTAAATTGAACTACAGGGTTACAAGTAGAACTTCTAGAAGGCAATCAAAACGAATGTGTGCGCCGGATAAAAGAATGCATTTGTATATGTGATTTACAAATGGAAAGAATCTAGAGTCTGTTTCAAGCAGTTTTCGTATTTAGGGTTAAATCATATATGTAGCGCTTCTCAAATCAAATGGGTTGATGAACATGTTATAGTTCTAGAATGTGGTTCAAAAGCACCTTTTTAGCCTCAAATGTTGTGACCGATTCTTTTCTTTCATGAAAAGTTCTTTGCATTCTATTTAGGTCAATATGGCATTCCCAGACCTTGGTACTTCCCCTTTATGAAATCCTATTGGTTTGGTGAGGAATCCGGGGGACAGTGGCTCCCTTCTCATGCTGCAGGATCATCAGAAAGTAAGTGACTCATTTGCAATCTTAGATGCTTGCTAAAGGATCATCATCATCATTAGATCCTATGCAGAGCACATTGGGCAGCAAGTGTTTTCCAGCAGTCTAATAATTCACATCATCTTTGGCTTCATTTCAAGGGCCATTAATAATCTTAAGATCTACCTTTAATGTTTGGTTTTTTGAGACCGATTTTGTTTCCTCTTTCCTCCAGGAGGTATCTAACATAGTACCATTTTTGGTTGCTGGTTTTAGGCATACATAAGATATGGCCAACACTCAATGTTCATTCACAGTTCTCAATAGGTGTTCTAAATCTGATCTTTACAGTACTTCTTCATTAGTGATGCGGTCATGATATGAGACATGGAGGATTTTTCTCAAGAAGAGGAATAGTTAAGGAGTAATGTTGGGATTTCTTGCAATTCAGAAAGGTTGGATCAGCTGGAATATGGGGTAATCTTGCAAAAACATGATTGGATCTTAAGCTGCAGCATTGATGCCAATATAAACTTAATCAAGGCCTGTTCCGAAACAGCAGCATATTTGATCAAACCTGGGTCAGATAATTCTTCCCAGATTTTTTTTTTCTGATGGAAATCTTCTGACATTTCATAGTTCTACTTGGGATCAGTTAGATTGCCAACAGTCATATTCCCAGGATTCATAAAGTGGCTACATCTATACCATATCCCCGTGTGCCCTATGATCTCCATTATTTTCACTACCTGCATTATTGTTCAAAAAGACCACACACAATACCAATAAAAATCTGATTACTTGCTTAGTTGGATTTCCTTTCTCTTGTTATAGTTTGTATGGAAGAAGAGCCAAGCCATCTTCCTCTTGGAGTCTCCATTAAGAACTTAGTGAAAGTTTACCGTGACGGCAAGAAGTTGGCTATAGATGGTCTTACACTGAATTTCTATGAAGGACAAATTACCTCCTTCTTAGGACACAATGGAGCAGGAAAAACTACCACGATGTAAGAGGGAAATTCGTTAAAGAAGAAGAAATGATATTTCTTGATACATAGTTGACTGTGTCATGTTGGAAACTAACTCCTTCTCTATTATTTTTAGGTCCATTTTGACTGGCTTATTCCCCCCAACCTCAGGCACAGCCTTCATCCTGGGTAAAGATATCCGTTCCGAACTCAACACTATCCGGAAGAATCTGGGTGTTTGTCCTCAACACAATGTCTTGTTTGATGAGTGAGTCACATTACCAATCAGAATTCCCTTGCATATCTACTCATTTGTTTCCTCATTAGGAAAATGTATAGGATTATGATGGGAGATGATGGTGGTGGGGAGAGAGTATACATTTGCCCATATGTCTGGTGGCCCAGGGGTTGGAATGCTATATTGCAGGCTAACTCTGCTCATAGTCTGGAATTCGATCCTGACGGGCTCGAGGTTGACTCAGCCTTCCATCCTTATGAGGTTGGTAAAACAAGGACCCAGATTGTTGGGGACAATATGCTGACTCTGTAAACCGCTCAGAGAGGGCTGTGAAACACTATGGGGTTGTATATAAGTCTACGTGCTATTGCTATATGAATAGCATCTGTGTTAATGTTGGCTAGTCTACCAAGTTCATGTTCTGTAGGATGCATTGCTTTGTTTCAAAAATGTCCCCAATTCATGAGCTGCTTTAGAAAAAAACAGGATGGAACATTTAGGTAGGAATGACACTAAATAGAAAACATACCAGAATCACATCCCCCCCCCCCCAACAGAACAGTTGTGTACTGTGTTGTAATACAGTAAATATAGGCTTCCTGATGTTTAGATTAGTTAATGTTTAGATTAGTTTTATTTAAACTAATCTTTAGATTAGTTAACTAAACATTATTTAAACTAATGTTTAGATTAGTTTTATTGACTGTTCCTGGAACTGGGTCCAGACAATAAATCATGGGTAGTTTCATCTGTAGTACTTTTATGGTTTTCTGTAAACACCAGTGCTTGGAACTTTTGGAAGAAAGCAGAACATAAAGGCAAGGCTAAGCAGTGGCTTTAACCCCTAGTTTATTTTGGGATAATTTCCAACCATGATTCATGCAGAATCTTACACAATTATCTGATATCACCGTCCATGGATGATTAGATATATCCGCTTGTAGGGAATATTAGCAGGCAGGATTAATGCATTGATAAGCCATAATTTGGCTTTTTTGTTGTGTCAGCCCCATTTGCTCCCTGCAAATAGATTTACTGCCCACTGAAGCTTGCTAAGTAAGTGAAGGGGAGGAATAATGATTTTTTTCCCCCTTGGCAAAGAGAGTTTTGTGCAAGAACTCATTTGTATTTACAAGATAGAGCCCCTTTGTTTTCATTTGCTGACTATGTAACTAAATGAGATTGTTGGCAACTTTCTTCAGATGCTCTGACTCCCCCAGATGCTCAGAAGTTTAAGTGTTCACCCCAAGTGATACAGTTTTCTTAAAATGGCTTTTTGTCCTGTAACCCTTCAGTCGTGCTGCTTGCACATATTTGGATTGTGCTTAAAACCTTGTATAAGAGAGAGGAAAGCAAGGGAAGGGTGGGGAGGAGAGCAGGGGAGAAGAGGGGAGGAGAGCAGGGGAGAAGAGGGCAGGAGACTATTCTAATTCTACCTTGGACATGAAAGCCAGCTGTCTCTCTCTCTCTCTCTCTCTCTCTCTCTCTCTCTCTCTCTCTCTCTCTCTCTCTCTCTCTCTCTCTCTCTCTCTCTCTCTCTCTCTCTCTCTCCCTCCCTCCCTCCCTCTCCCTCTCCCTCTCCCTCTCCCTCTCCCTCCCTCCCTCCCTCCCTCCCTCTCTCTCAGCTTAACCTACCTCACAAAGTTACTGTTGTGGTGAACAAAGGAGTATTATGTACAGTATGTTCATTGCTTTACATTACTATTTAAGTAATAAAGGCAGGACAAAAATCTAATCAATAAATAAACAACCATGCCCTCCTAATGCTCCATTATCTCCATTGGGATATTCTTACTGTATCCAACTTGATTGGTCTTCTAGAAGTTGCAGTCAAGAAAGTAAAGCATCTGTCTGAGAGAGGTTGATTAGGAAATATTAGGATAGATAATAAATGGTCTGATAAGCTGTAAGAAACCTTCTTTGATCTCTGTATAGATGGCCTTTTAATCCCCCCCCCCCTTTACAGGGTGCTCTAAAACATCTAGTCATCAGATTTTATATCATGTCAACTATGGCTGGTTATAAAAACTATGAATGGCCTATGCTAGGTGTAGCCTCAATTTTGAAAATAGATGAACAGAACAAATGACCCATGTATACTGTCTCGTTTCTCATCCCTTTCTCCCTTTTGCCTAGGCTGACAGTGGAAGAACACATTTGGTTTTACGCACGCCTGAAGGGGCTGTCGAAAAACTTGGTGAAAAAGGAAATGGAGCAAATGGCTACAGATGTTGGCTTGCCTCACAAGCTCAAATCTAAGACAAGCCAACTCTCTGGTAAAATTGCTATTATTCAGTTATTTAGTGTTGCTTACCTTATCTACATGCCTGTAGAATATAAGATATTGAGAGCTCTCTGGGCTGATAAATCATTGCTCGTCTTTTGTAAGCTACAAGGGGACTTTCTAAACTCTTTAAAGATGTTATACATCTTTTGTACAGAACATTCTATGTGTTGTGGGTGACAGATGGAGAAGAAAATGGGAAGAAAAAAGTGTGGAGGGTGGTCTCAGTCGAGCGGCAAACATGGAGATTCCTCCTGGATGATCAGAAAAAAAATGGAAGAGAAGAGAATTGTTCTTCTCCTCTGTATCCTGAGCTTTACAGGATCTTCCTTGAGGAATTTAGTGAATTAAATAAAAAGAAAACCAAGCTCTCATTTCAAGATGGCCCATCCATATTTGAGAAATCATTGCTACATATAGAATGGCAAGAAAAATCCAATAGTGTCAGTCTCAAAGTGTGTGTGTGTGTATACTATGCATAGCATAGTCTCCTATACACACACACTCTCTCTATATGTGGTTGGTATCTCGTTGCACTTCTACCATCAGGTAGAAGATATCAAAGTATAGGCAGCCGAACAAACAGGTTTAAAGATAGCTTCTATCCTTGGGCTGTGAGACTTTTAAATTCAACCCCAATCACTCCATGCACATGCTAGTTTTTTCTTTTTTCTTTTCTCTCTTTTTTTGTTTCTGTTATAATTTTGCACCAGTGAATTTAAAACCAATTTCATTGTAATTTTAGTACAACGACAATAAAGATGATGATGATGATGATGATTATAATAGAGAGAGAGACAGAGAGACAGAGACAGAGATACACACACACACAAAGACACTCTCTCCCTACCTCCCTACCTACTATCTATCTATCTATCTATCTATCTATCTATCTATCTATCTATCTATCTATCTATCTATCTATCTATCTATCTATCTATCTATCTATCCTGGTCTTGTTGTCTTTAAGATGGTAGCTCCGAAGCTGAAAACACCAGCCTGAAGATGGCGAGGGAGACGTCGCCGAAATGTTGCCAAGACAATCTCAATCTTACACTGGAAAAGACACGAATACAACAAGACTAGCATACCTACACCCATGAAAATCACATATATATAGTCTCCTAAAGGCATGGATGTGTCCCTACTCAAATTATATAATAATAATTACTAGTGATGTAGCTCATCTAAAGGATAGTTAATTGGGAAAGATTATTTCAGTCATAACATGCCTGCCCACTTGCTTCCCCATTGAAATATATTCACATAAGTGCAAAAAAATTAGTTCTTCGTATTTATTTGTCAATCAAATTTAGCCATGGCCATCCCATCTCATAAAAATCTGTATACAACAATCCAATAAAACCACACATATATAAAAGAATTATTGTAAGAATATAAAAGCATTAAACATTAAAATTTCCCCAGAGAGCCTAAATCTGTCCAAACTTGTCTCCTAGGTGGCATGCAAAGAAAGCTTTCAATAGCTCTGGCCTTTGTAGGTGGTTCTAAAGTGGTCATTCTGGATGAGCCAACAGCTGGAGTCGATCCATATTCCCGAAGAGGGATCTGGGAGTTGCTCTTGAAATATCGACAAGGTATTCTTTAGTCTTGCGGATCAATGTAACTTTGCATGCTTACATTGGGTGGTGATTGTCAGAAGCAAAAATTTTAGACAGAAAAGAGCAGAGGTTTAGTGACAGTACCTGCCTTACATTCAGAAGTTCCGATTTCTATTACCCCCATTTTGAGCTAGGAAAGAGTCCTATCCAAAACCCCAGAAAGCAATGGCTACATAATGAACTGATTAATGGGCAGTAATAACCTTGGCATCAGATTTCAACCAGCTAGAATGGCAGATCTTGATCTTCTATATCTTCCTGCTATGGCTTTTGTAAGAACATCTGCAAGGCTCTTTGGATAAACATGGGACCACCATGGTTGTGTGGGAAAGTTAATTTGTTCCTATTTTCCTGGTATTCATTTGCCGTCTCCGAGCTGTAAGGAAAACAGAAATCACATGATCACTAAGCTTCCCTAATACGGGCGTGTTTCTTTTGAATTGTAGGTCGCACTATCATTCTCTCCACCCACCATATGGATGAGGCAGATATCCTTGGAGATCGAATTGCCATCATATCTAATGGCAAACTTTGTTGTGTTGGCTCTTCATTGTTCTTGAAGAACCAGTTGGGCACAGGATACTACTTGACCTTAGTCAAGAAGGATGTAGATTCCTCACTCAGCTCTTGTAGAAACAGCAGCAGCACAATATCTTACTTGAAAAAGGTAGGAGCTGTTTCCAGTATGGTCTAAACAACCTAAATAGGTGGGGCTTCTGAAGTATGATAACTTCTTTCTTGGGGTCTGTAATCATACAAAATATTCAGGAGCACAATGGGACAGTCTAAAGCAGGGGTGTCAAAACTCGATTTCATTGAGGGCCACATCAGGGTTGTGTTTGACCTCGAGGGGGGTGGTGCAGGTGTGCAGGGCCAGGGTGTGGGTGTGGCCAGCTTGATGTCACTCATATCAGGGGCACCTGTGGTGGCTGACTGCTCTGCCAGTGGCCCTCCCGAGCTCCGTTTTTGCTGGCAGTGGCACTGCGGGCCTGTCCTTCACTATTTCCAGGGCGCTTCCGCAGGCCAAATCTAAGCACCCTATGGGCCAGATCCAGCCTGAGTTTGACACCCCTGGCTGAAAGCCATAGCAATATTCTGATTTCTGATTGATTTGATTTCAATGCTTGCCTTGGTTGCTCTTATGTGTCAGAGTTGAAGTGTTCTTAAAATTTACGTCCTCTTGATCTACTTGGGCTAAAAGATCTTTCAATTACTTTTCCTTCTGTAACTAGGATGACAGTGTTTCACAGAGCAGTTCTGATGCAGGCCTTGGGAGTGATCATGAAAGTGACACCCCAACAATAGGTAAGGTTCTTTTTTGCGTACTGGACGTCTGCACTTTTTGATGAGCTAGATGGGGAGTTCTTAACACCCAGCGGGATTGAATTTTGAGGTTGATTTTCTTGGCATTAAAAAAAAAAAGTCCAAAGTTTGCAGCATTGATAGAGTATTAGTCTAAGTAAGGTGGGTTAAAAACTTAGACTTTGCTTCTGGCAGTTGCCTTCTGTTGCTTGTTAATGTGGTGGAGGGATTCTTCTCTCCTCCTACATCCCATAACACCTCTTCTTTTAAAGAGGGCCTCACCCCTTAGAATAGAACTGGGAAGAGCATAGGTAGCACCCCCTATCCTCATGGCCCAAGGGGACTTTCTCTGTTACTTGAGAATTTTTCCATTGATAGATGAAGCCTTTCTATTCATAGAAATCAAAGTCTGTGTCTAATTTTCTATTGTGAGTGCACTTATTGTGCAATGAATAAGAAGCCGTTATCTTATATTGCTTCAACTCCCCGAGATAAGCACTTCGATCATTAGCAATATCTGATACGAAAAGATTATATTTAGTTGGTACAGCACAAAGCAACAGCGGCAATGGCAGAATCTGATAAGTCCTTGCATTCTTCTAGATGTATCTGCAATTTCTAATCTGATTATGAAGCACGTCCCGGAAGCAAAGCTGGTGGAGGACATTGGCCACGAGTTAAGTTACGTTTTGCCCTATGAAGCTGCCCGAGAAGGAGCTTTTGTGGAGATGTTTCATGAGATTGATGACCGCCTCTCTGACCTGGGCATTTCCAGCTATGGCATTTCTGAGACTACCTTGGAAGAGGTATGTGAACCATGCCGATGACAGCAGCAATTCTGAAATCGTCCCTAGCTTGGTTTGCTCCCAGCGAGCTGTGGCTGATAATTATTATTATTATTTATTTATTGCTTATTTTTATTGTTAAATTTCTATACTGCCAACCTAATTTAATTTTTAAATTTCATTGTAAATGTCAATTGGGTTATTTGGATATTCTATTTAATCTCCCTTTTTAACTTTTGTGATATGTGTTTTTATGTTGTATGCCACCCTGAGTCTTTTGGGAGAAGGGCAGCATATAAATCCAATAAACCTAAAACCTAAACCTAAACCTAAACATTGTATTGTGGGTGCGCAACAACAAAAAGGTGAGCCATTACTGGTTTAGAACAACATCAATACATCTATATGAGGAACAGCTCAGATAAGATAGAAAAACCAAGTTAAGAAGAAAGTTAAAATTTACCAATTAAAAATGAAACCAGAATTTTAAAAAATCATGCACCTAAAAAGGTTAATAAGGCAGAAGCAGTGCCCTCAAGCCACCGGCCACCCCCAAGGTTGCAACACACCCCATGCTAATTAGCAAAGCCAAGACTTAACACTTTTCCAGAGAGCCAACAGAGGTTTGCCTCAACTCTGAAGGTGTTCCAAAGGGCAAAAGCAACAGTAGGGAAAGCCTTCCTCCTGGATCCTGCCAGTCAAAATTCCTTGACCAATGGGATATGCAGCAAGCAGTATGTCCTTCCCTGCTTAACCAGGTGGGGTGGATCAATGTAATTGGGAAGAGACAACCCTGGTCCAATAACAGCCTTCTTGCACTTGGCAGGGGGTATGCCTCCAAAATGTACCAACCAACACCCCTTCTTATATAACGAATTGCAGTGTTGCACAACTGTGTTTTGGCTTTTCTAGGGGTTGGAATAGCAATAGAAATAAATAGTAATAAATTCAGACTTAAGAATTTCGTGCTATTCATGGATCTAATTCTCCAATGCTATGAACTGCGGTCAGAGAATATTCAGATGTCTCTGGTGAGCTGCACGTGAGGGTAAGACGGATGTTACTGTGAGCTACGCTAAGAGCAGTTCTCTAGAGTTCTGCCTTTGGATTTTGCTTACGCTTATTAGGGCATCCATGCGTGGCGGTACAGGCCTAATCAGAACAGCCATCTGTGAGGCTGGCCAAAAACTCAACTTTCCTCCCAGCTTTCTTTGGGAAAAGAACTGCCCTCCCCCAGCATCTCTGCAGGGATCTTTGAAAAAAAAACAACCCTGGGTCACCCTAACCTTAACCTTATCTGGAAATGTCATGGATTAAATCAGGAACTCTTTTTCTAAGAAATATGTGGCCTCCCTCTTGGGGATAGCTCATCTTGGCTTTTTTTCAAACATGATTTTCTCTCTGCCTTCCACAGAGCTTGAATTCTCTTCCATGAGATCTTTTCTTACTTGTGCTTCACAACATCAGAAGTCTTCCCCTCCATTCCCCCTTTCCCTTCTATGTCACCCTGACATTGTCCCTTCTCCGTTCATGAGTGAAACAGGTTAAGTCCAGCTTTAGCTGCGCAAGAGTTTATGTAGCCTTCTCCCAGTTATTTCATCATGCTTTAAAGTGTGTAAACCTGTTAGGATTGTAATTGTAGTAGAGACGTAGAAGCAGTATAGAGTTGGACTGCTATCTCTGAGGGGAGAGAATACCAACTCAGTGTAGGGAGAGACCCATAATAAGAAAGACCAGGGAAAATATTTCTTGAAATTTCTGTTTTGCTACACTTTTGCTCCTACCAAAGTTATTAATACATTTTTATGGTAAGAAAAAAATGTTTTTAAAATGTTCTAAACTAGGCCACAATAATTGTCGGCCTTTATTTAAGACAGAAATTTAAAATAGTAGCATCAGGGGGGGGGGGGGGGGAGAATTTGTGGAAATAAAAGAACATTAATCATGGTTAAACATAAAGCGTTTGATTCCTGGTTGAAGTGTTAATATGGGAGACATTTCATCCTACCATGTTCTTGATGTTATCAAGTTGGAAACTGCTTGTTTTAACTGGTATTATTTATTACAAATAATAATAAATATTTAATTTGTATTATTTAATATAATTAGATTTATAAATAATGCTCCCACCCCCAATTTCTCCCAAAACAACAAACCTGTGAGGTGGATTAGGCTGAGAATGAGTGGCCCATGATAGTCCTGCTAGCTTTCATACTTAAAGTGGGATTAGAACTCAACTAGTTTGCTGTTTGCTAGTCCAGTACCTTCACCACTACCCCAAACTGGAACATTGACTCATGCGGCTTATGTAGAAGCATCCTGTAGACCAGGGGTGTCAACCTTGATTTCATTGAGGGCCACATCAGGGTTGTGTTTGACCTGTGGGGGAAAGTGGGCGTGGCTACGGTGAGCATGGCCAGTGTGGGTATGGCCAGCTTAACGTCCTACAGCCCACATGTGGCTCTCCCAGTCTCTGTTTTTGGCTGCGGCGGCCTCCTGCAGACCTCTGCTAGTGAAAACAGAGCCCGCAGCTCTCCTGAACTCTGTTTTCACTGATAGAGGGCTGCAGGGGGCCGTCAAAGCTGAAAACAGCCCGGGAGGGCCTCTCCTGAGCTCTGTTTTGATTGGTAGAGGCACCGTGGGGTGGTCCTTTGTTATTTCCAGGGCAGATCTAAGCAACTCAAGGGGCTGATCTGAGTTTGAGACCTCTGCTGTAGAGACTTGAAGATAGCTCCTCAAAGTAATTTATCATAAAGCAGCATAGATTAAAGGCATCACTTTTGTCTTTCAGATTTTTCTCAAAGTGGCAGATGATAAAGGTGTGGATGCAGAGACTTCAGGTAAAACAGCAATAATTGTGCAACACTGGAAAACTTTAGATAATATAACAACTGAGTTGTGGATTAGGAAAGCCAGTTCAATTACCACATTAGAAAACACGTTAATGAAATTTCAGAAGAGAAACTATAATTTTATTACTTGGTTGGTTTTTAGGATTTACCTTAAAAACAATAGATTGTAATCTGGTATATTCTTTACATATAATAACTTTTTACGTGTATAGTACCTAATTTTATTCAGATGATAGCTTTTTTTATATTTTCTATATTTTTTTAATGTATCTTGGAATTATATTAATGCAACTGCACAACATTATAAAAAGGAAAAAATAAACTACTTCTCCTTAAAAAATAATTAGAACGATAAACAATATTATGAATACAGCACGGTGCCCTAAACTCAGTACTGTTGTACGTACATTAAATGTCCCTTTCATGTGGTAGCCCTTGATATCTAGCTACTGTTTTTGAAGCCTAAGGAATAAGAAAGGTTTATGCTGGCAAGGGGGATTTCCAGAAAGATCTGTCAGTAATAAGGTGCTTAGCAATGTGAATTGGATTGACATATCTGTCAGCATCTTTCAAATGTTACAGCTTCCATGCAAAAATACTTTGACGTGTGCTAAAAGCTGGTACCATTTGAGAGTCTGCTGAGAAAATTCACCAGCCCTAGAACAGGGACGTCAAGCTCACAGCCTGCAGGCCAGATGCATCCCGCGCTGGTCATGTCCGGTTTAGCGAAGGGGAAAAAAGTTGTGTTATGTCCTGTGACAACACGATATGCCTGTCATACCCCTGCCCTAGAATCAAAGAGCCACAAAATAAAACCACTAAGCAAATGTTGATGAGATTGGCCTTTGGATGCCCAGTTCTGAACCAAACCTTCACCCACATCACTGTGCTTCTACCCCATTGCCCTTTCTTCTAAAAACAATGACATGTCGCTTCTTTGAAGCAACTTTTATTTCTTTTCTGGGAAATAAAACTGGGAAACTCCTGGCTGGACAAATCTCTTAAAAATAAAAGGAAAATGTAGTAGAAAATATACAAGTGTAATAGTTTGGACAGTGTGACTTCAGTTTTGATAGAAAGTATTTTTTTCTTTTCAGACGGCACATTGCCCGCTAAAAGAAATCGAGTCTTTGGAGACCGACAAAGCTGCCTTCGCCCATTCACAGAGGACGATGCTTTTGATCCCAACGATTCTGACATAGATCCAGGTAGAGTGGAAAGTTTCCATGATCCTCTGCATGTATGAGATAAAAACTACCATATTTTTTGGAGTATAAATCACACCAAGATTTTGAACAGATAAATTTAAAAAAAGGTTTTTGCACTCTGCAGGCCTCCGAAACCCTCTGCACACCTCATTTTTTGTGAAAAATGGGGCATGCAGAGTTTGAGAGGCCTTCAAAGTGCTCCTGGGGGCTGGGGGGATGAGCAAAAACGAGCAAGAAATGGCCCGTTTTTCACAAAAATGGCCACTTTCTTGCCAAAAACAGGGCATGCATAACCTTTAGGAGGCTTGTAGAATGCTCCTGAGGATTGGGGGGAGGGGGCAAAAATGAACAAAAAATGGACCATTTTTTGCTTGTTTTTGCCCTCTGCAGCCCCCAGGAACACTTTGCAGGCTTCCCTAACCCTCTGCACGGCCATTTTTGCAAAAGGGAGGGGGCAGGATTGGGAGGCAAAAAATGCTGTATTCAGTATATAAGATGCATCCAGATTTTCATCTTCTTTTGGGGGGGGGGAAAGGTGTATCTTATACGCCAAAAAATATGGTATGTTGTACTTATAACTGATGACCAACTGTAATCTGAGGTTCATTTGCTGTGCATTATTTGTTGATCTTATTTCAAATAAGAACTTTGAGGTTATGGGTAGGTTGTTGTAATTCAGGAGCGTATCACCTCCCAAAACACTCAAGTTTGGAAGAGTTTTTATGAACTTCACACATGCACATAAAACCCAGTGTACATAACTTGAGAGCCAAGAAACAAGAGATTGACATCAGAGTTAATTTACTGGTAGTCCTTCCTTACTAACCAATAATTGGGACCAGCATTTCTGTTACTAAGCAGAGCTAAGGTGAAGTATGACATAACCATACTGCTTAGCAGTGGCAGCTCCAGTAGTCCCAGTTGCATTCATTAGGCGAGGACCTCATGCTTCTTCTGCTCTATCATACTTGCCTTGACTTCAGCTCCCTGCACCTGCCTATCTCCCTCCCATCTCTGTCCTTCTGGATTCCCTGAATTCCGCCATTTACTGTGCCCCTTTGCCCTTCTTGTATCCCATGCTGATGAGGCGCGCTTGGCCAAGGCAACCACTTACCTTCTCTAAGCTTGACTATGAAGAGATATATTTGGTTTTATGCCTACTTGATGCAACCCACAAAGTGGTATTGAATAATCAAGTGACGTGCATGTCTATGTGGGAATCAACATTTGTCAAAATAAACCAATGATGATATGGTGGAAAATTGGTAGCTGATTATGGAAAGGACAGTTCAGGGTCAATTCCCCGAGCCTTATCACTGAAAATTCATAACTCCAAGTTTAGCATTAAAAAAATGCAAGTGCCAGGCTGGTGTTTCAGCCACTTGATTTTCTTTTGACAGCTGCAGCGTGGCCTCCAGTTCAAAAATTTCTCTCTTGCTTCAGGTCATTTGGAAGGAAAATTTATCTGTTGCAGAGATGGAAAGTCTACCAGTTCTAACAACCCTACTAGATGTACCTGAACTGCAACTCCTACTCCCTTTAAACATTGACTATGCTGTCTTAGGCACTTGGAATGGTTGTAGTGCAGCTACATCTAGTGAGCCATGCAATTCTCCTATGCTAAGTAAGAGAGGAAAGGTTTCAAGGCTCTAAACTAGAGGTTCCCAAACTTGGCAACTTGAAGCTCTGCTGGCTGGAGAATTCTGGGAGTTGAAGTCCACAAGTCTTCAAGTTGCCAAGTTTGGGAATCGCTGCTCTAAACAGATGCTTAAACAAGGTGTCCTACTTAGATGTTCTTCAGCTTAGGGAAATAGATGGAAGTTTTCACTGACTCCCAATTCTTCACCTGCAGAATCTCGGGAAACTGACCTTCTGAGTGGGATGGATGGCAAAGGATCCAGTCAGATGAAGGGCTGGAAGCTGGCCCAGCAACAGTTTGTCGCTCTGCTTTGGAAGAGGCTGCTTATTGCCAAGCGCAGCAGAAAGGGCATTTTTGCCCAGGTGAGTTGGGTTCTCTCCAAAAGGTTCAATTCTACAGGTAGTCCTCACTTTACAACCACAGTTAGGACTGGAAATTCCATTGCCAAGTCATGCCCAATTTTAACAATCTTTTTTTTTTACCCCGATTGTTAAGCAAACGGCTGCAGATGTTAAATGAATTATAGGATCGTTAAGAAAATCCGGCTTCCCCTTTGACTTGGCTTGTTAGAAGCCAGCTGGGAAGGGCACAAATAGCAATAGCACTTAGACTTATATACCGCTTCATAGTGCTTTTACAGCCCTCTCTAAGCGGTTTACAGAATCAGCATATTTCCCCCAACAATGGCGATCATGTGACCATGGGAGGACACTGCAGTAATTCTAAGTGTAAGCTTTTTTCACTGTCATCGTAACTTTGAATGGTCCTTAAATAAATGGTCATAAGTTGAGGACTGCTAGTATAGGAATTTCAAAAACTAGTTATTTTTCTGTTTAGTAATTACTATTGATCACTACTATTTGGAAGCTGAGTTTTCTAAATGTTTATTTATTTATTTTATTTTATTAAATTTATACCCCGCCCTTCTCCTTGTTAGGACCCAGGGCGGCGCACAGGCATTATTAAAACCACAAAATACAAAATACAAAATCGATTAAAATATATTAAATTATTATACCCGTGCTAAAAACCCATTTTAAAACCATACCAAATTAATTTAAATTTTAAAAGTCAGAAGTAGGGGCTATCCTAGGCCGGCTTGTTGGAATAGATACGTCTTAAGACGTTGGCGGAAGAGGCGGAGGTCCGAGATAGTGCGAAGGTCGGGGGGTAGGTCGTTCCAGAGGGCCGGGCCCGCCACAGAGAAGGCCCTTCCCCTGGGTGTCGCCAGCCGGCATTGCCCCGCTGACGGCACCCGGAGAAGACCCTCTCTGTGGGAGCGGATCGGACGAAGGGATGTATGGGGCAGGAGACGGTCTCGTATATAGCTAGGCCCCGAGCCATGGAGCGATTTAAAGATGGTCGTCAGCACCTTGAAGCGCACTCGAAAGGCCACAGGCAGCCAGTGCAGCTCGCGCAGGAGAGGTGTTACGTGGGTTTGCCTTGAGGCACCCATAATCACCCGCGCGGCCGCATTCTGTACTAACTGTAGCTTTCGAGTGCACCTCAAGGGGAGCCCCATGTAGAGAGCATTATAATAATCCAGCCGGGATGTCACAAGCGCTTGAGTGACTGTGCGAAGGGCTCCCCGGTCCAGTAAGGGGCGCAACTGGCGTATCAGGCGTACCTGATAGAACGCCCCCCTGGCCATGGCCGTCACATGGTCCTCCATGGACAGCCGCGAATCCAGGAGGACGCCCAAGTTGCGCGCCCTCTCCACGGGGGCCAGTTGTTCGCCCCCAATGGCCAGTGTTGGACTTATCTGGCTGAACCGGGGTGCCGGAAACCACAGCCACTCGGTCTTGGACGGGTTGAGTTTGAGTTTGTTACTACCCATCCAGATCCGTACGGCCTCCAGACACCGGGACAGCACCTCGACGGCATTGTTGGGGTGGTTTGGGGTGGATATGTACAACTGAGTGTCATCAGCGTACAGATGGTATTCCACCCCAAAACCACGGATGATCTCACCCAGCGGCTTCATGTAGGTGTTAAACAGGAGTGGCGAGAGGACCGACCCCTGAGGGACCCCACATGTGAGTGGCCTCGGGGACGACCTCTGCCCTCCTGCCCTCAATGTGAAACTTGAATGCTGGTGGTTTTACAGATAAGGGGTTAAAAATCAGATTCTTATTTCCCATCCAGCACCAATATATACCCTGTTTCCCTGAAAATCGTCCCCAGTCTGTAATTTAAATTGTTTTATTTGGTCTTAGTGGGATACAGTTTTTAATGTTTCATAAATTTTAGTACAGGGTTATTTAATTCGATTTTAATTATATATGTATCGTTATGTTTTTAGATGTTTTTAATTTTCCTGTACACCGCCCCGAGTCCCTTCGGGGAGAGGGGGCGGTTTAGAAATTTAATAAATTATTAATAAATTATTATTATTAAAATAAGACCTCCCTGGATAATAAGCCCAATCAGGCTTTTGAGCACATGTGCTAAAATAAGCCCTTCCCCGAAAATGAACCCTCCCTGAAAATATTGCAACTCAGCAGCAGGCATGAGATGACTACACTCGCCGCCTCCTGCACCTCAAAAATAGTAAGACCTCCCTGAAAATAAGGCCAAGCACTGTTTTGGGGATCGAAAGAAAATAATTATTTTCAGGGAAACACGGTATTAAACTCTATATTGACAAGAATGCTTATTTGTCTTTCTGTTATTTTTCCTGCTGAATTATATCACATCAGAGTTTTAAAGAGTTTTAATTTAGGATGAAGTTTGAAATGTCGGGGGAAGGCCATGTTCTTTGGAAGGATTCCTACCCTCCCCCCCCCTCAAAAAAAGTGTAATTATTTGCTTTTTTTTCTTCTGGATGATTCATTCCCTTTGCTGTTGAAAGGCGGTATGACAAAGGAATCTGCAGCTCAGTTTGACATTGCTGACTAAATATTAGCAACGATAGGAGCCGAGTTTTTAGCATGTTGTGGAAAGCTGTTGAACAATTTTGTGAGCCTGTTCCCTTCCCTCCTCTCTGCCTCATTTCAGATTGTCCTCCCTGCCATCTTCGTTTGCATTGCTCTTGTGTTCAGTCTGATTGTTCCTCCCTTTGGAAAATATCCCAGCCTAGAATTGCACCCATGGATATACGATGAGCAGTACACATTTATCAGGTAAATAGTAAACCATAGTTCAAGAAATCTGATATAACCTAGTATGTTATGGTGTGCAGGCTCAAACTCATAGATTACCGTATTTTCTGGAGTATAAGATGCACTGGAGTATAAGACGCACCATGATTTTGCTCCTGGGGGCTGGGGGAGGGGCAAAAACAAGCAAAAAACGGCCCACTTTTTGCAAAAACTGGCTGTTTTTTGCACACACAAAAAAGGGCATGCAGAGGCTTCGGGAGGCGTGTGAGTGCTCCTGGGGGATGGAGGGGGCAAAAATGGTCCATTTTTTACTCAGGTTTGCCCTCCCCAGCCCCCAGGAGCACTTGTCAAGCCTCCCAAACTCTCTGCACATCCATTCTTGCAAAGGGGGCAAGTTTCAGTAGTTGAGAAATGCTGTATTCAGTGTATAAGACACACCCAGATTTTCACCCTCTTTTTTTGGTGGGGGGGGAAAGGTGTGAGGCAGATGTGATAAACAATGCAAAACCAATTTAATACCAGATAATAAATACATCATATCATATACTTCTGGGAATTCTGAATAGAGATAGAAATAAATACGGAAGGGCTATGGAATTAATGTGAATTAATGTGAAGGAACATCAATCTTGTTTGAAACAAATAGCTTCATCTTCCTGAATTCTTCCTATTCCTCTGTTTCTCTTTCCTTTACCTTTGAATTAATTTTAAGCCTTGATGGTTTCCTTTTGATGCATCCACAGCAATGATGCCCCAAAAGACGCCACTACTCAGAAGCTTTTGAGTGCTCTTCTCAGCAAACCTGGTTTCGGGACCCGTTGCATGGAAGGATACTCCATTCCGTAAGTGGAATATTAGGAAAACACTTTGTAAAATGAAGAAAGAGCCGGAAAACACTTGGAATTCATCCTGGATCTCTTGGCAATTACTAGCATGACCATGTTGTGCGTTCAGTAATTCTGGGAGAAATACAGATTGCAGCTACAGAATGTGGCTTATGTTCTTAAATTCTATTCATGTGGTTTTTGGTTTATGTTCTTAAATTCTGACAAGAATTTCCTGATCTCAAATGTATATTGAATTTATGCTGAATCTGCAGCTGTCAGAAATCCAGATATAACTAGTGGTTGACCTGATGGAAAAGTTGGATAGCTGCAGGCCCGAACAATATAACTGGAACGGCTTGGGCAAAGCTCAATAAAACCTTAGCAGCCACACAAGTTGCTACTCATCTGTTTTAAGGTGGAGCTCTTAAGATTTCACACTTGAAAGTTGTTTTACAAAATACATTCAGGCCATATGTGCCTATAGTGCAAACCGATGTAAATAGAAAGGATTAATCACCTGCCTAATCAATGTACCATCTTTTCCTGAAAATAAGACAGGGCCTTATTTTCTGTTGACCTCCGAAACAGTGCTTGGGGAGGTCTTATTATTTTTGAGGTGCAGGAGGCGGCGAGCGTGGTTACCTCATGGCTGCTGCTGTGTTGCAATATTTTCGGGGAGGGCTTTTTTTCGTGGGAGGGTTTATTTTAGCACATGCACTCAAAAGCCCAATTGGGCTTATTAACTGGGGAGGTCTTATTTTCAGGGAAACAGGGTATATATATAACTGATGATAGGAAATGGGGCTCCTTAGTCCTGCCATCTGTTTGGCTAGTATAAGATTTCTGAATGAAAGTCTTTTCTTTTGGTCTTCTGTTGTTTTCTTTTTGCAGAGGGGTTCCTTGTTCTGTGGGGAAAAAAGAGTGGAGCCAAGATCCAGTGTCTGAGAATCTCATGGAAATCTTCCAGAGAGGCAATTGGACAATGAAGAATCCTTCCCCATCGTGCATATGTAGCAACAACAATATCAAGAAAATGCTTCCGGTGTGCCCTGCTGGGGCTGGTGGTCTACCTCCTCCGCAGGTATGTGGTTAACACTTGGGATACACTTTCTTCCAATCCTAATGCCTAGCGGCTAAAACATCCCACTAGGAGATAGGGAAGTAGATGGATAGACTGTAGATAACTGTGAATTATTTCATTGATGTAATCCATTTAGAAGCCGCTGCGGCCATTTGAGGTGGCACACAACTAAAAGATGACACTTTAAAAAAAATGGAAACTACAGTTCCAAATGCAGATATAAATCTAAGCAAAGAGGATCACAAATCACTCTGTGAAGGTCTTCTAAAACAGTCAGATCTTTGGAGCTTGCTTAAAAGCAGGCTCTGGATCATGTGGTTTTCAGGGATGATGGTGTTCCAGAGGAGAAGAATCAACTATAGACAACTATCTCTGAATCTTATAAGATGACATTATTTCAACAATAAGGCCTTGAGACTTCCAAGAAAGAAATGACTGAAGAGTGTTGAGTAAACCACCTCTTCATAATTGCTTCCCAAACAAGAAGAGGACTTGAGCTCATCCACAAGTGTACCAGACAGTTGCTCCTTGTGAGGAGACCATAGGACACTGGTCTCTAGTAGGTTTAGAGTTCTAGGAGATGAAGACACTGGGTTTGTCTAAATATTGAAGGATATATTTAAACAATGAGCCCAGAAGTTAATTGTAAGAATATCTGCATCTACAAATAGTTTATGATTAAAAGAGGTTGTGGAAAAGGAACAAGTTTTACCTTACAAGGAAGAGAACTGATCTGAATGTGGATGTAAAAGTAACAAGCTACAAGAATTTTATGGAAAAAGATGCTACCCTTTATATACAAAAGAAACAATCAGAATTAAATTAAGTAGTAATTAAAAGAGATATAAATAGACATGTTATCTCTAGTAACCTTTAACAGACTTTTGGTTATCTGGACAGAATGATGGGTTTTTAAAGCTTTATTTATAGATAAAAGATGAATCAGGGAAACAAGATCATTTGTTTTACTTTATGTAATGTGAGAAATTACTACGTTTATACTTGTGATGAAGGGGGGAAGCGTTTCTTTATACATTTTCTTTTCTAATTTGTTTCCCTGCATCTTCAAATTTTTACCTTTCTTTTTTTAATTTGCATTCATTTCTATTGTTGCAATTGTATTTTTAAAATAAAATTACTACTAAAAAAGCAATAGGGCCTGCAGGCAGCTAATTATGCCAAATAATCATAATTATATAATTATACAAGATGGACAGAGACAATTGGAGAAAGGAGGGCTCATAATTACTCAGGTCTACCGTCATGAAGGGCATGAGAGACACAGAATTAAAGATACTAGGCTAGTGAAATAGAAATGTCACTTGGGCAAAATGAGATGCATCCATACTACCGGTATCTAGCCTGTTATATTTATATCATTAGAATATGTATTAGGATGAAGAGGAAAAAGAGAGAAAATTAAAATTAAAATTTAGTGTTAGCTTACCTTTAATATATTTCAGAGGTTCCATGACCTCTGCTATGGGTGGAAGATGACATGTAGAATATTCATAGTGGGCTTGGAAGTTACTGATTTCTATAATACTTATTCATGTTCTATTTTGTCCATGTTCTATTTTCTATTTCCTCCTGCACTATCTACAGAGAATCCAGGAGACCACCGATATTCTTCAGAATCTGACGGGGCGCAACATTTCTGACTATTTGGTGAAGACTTATGCACAGATCATTGCAAAAAGGTGCTTCATCTTGCTTATTGTTGCTACTCTTCTTACTTTATAGCAACTTTTATTATGAAGCTGTTGTTTACATGTATTCCATTCTATTTTTCTTCCTATCTTTTAATCCCAAAGCAGAAGGGAGGATCTGGTAGCATTCTTTTAGGCCAGGGGTGTCAAACTCAAGGCTCATGGCCCACATCTGGCCTGTGGATGCTTAAATCCGGCCCACGGGGCAGGCCTGGAAATATCAAAGGACTGGCCAGCGGTGCCTCTGCTGGCCAAAAATTCATGTACTCTTTTTCTACTTGAACTTCCAAGTAACAATTCTCATTATTCCCTGTCAGAAGAATAACAATTAAAAGATTAATTTTAAGGGCTATATTTATTATATGTTACCCTGCACCTGGGTGCAAGAAAGGCTTTCTAGTCCTCTTTCTATTGACATTTAATCAAATGTTGGAACTGGTTGACTTAGACCTAATATAATGAGTTTTTATTTTCTTTTTATACCCACAGTTTGAAGAGTAAGCAATGGGTCAATGAATTCAGGTAAATATCTTTTTTTCCCCTCCCTTTGTGAGTGTCATCTGATGTTAAGAGCTTTACTCATATTTGCAATTACTTTTCATGAATATTTCCAATTTGGCTTTATTTTTAGGCCATTCGTTACCCAGTTATTTACTCAACCAATAATGCGATGTGGCTACACTTTGAGAGACGATAGTCACTCACTAGAATGCATGAAATGAGTGTTCATACACTGCAATTACATGTGTTCTATTTTGTCCATACCTGATCGACTGAGTTGTAATGTCCTGACTAATATGTAACTCTGAGCCATTAAACCATGGTTTTCAAGCAGAAATAGCTGTTTCATACAATGTGCCAAGCCCAAACCTGTTATATTATCATTTAGTTTAATTTATTTTGTGTATATATATAAAAACAATTGATTGTACGTAGATGGGGAAGAGACATAGTTGTTGAGGCAAAGTTGAGAGTCGAAACTGAACAAAAGAAGTGTGAATCGGTTAATAATCAATTTAGGCTTATAATCACTTATACACTTATAATCAATACGTTAATTATAATACTATAACCAGCTATTCTGTAACTTGCTAGGTTGGACATTCCAAATTGGATAGAATGAGGCCAATAAATGAATAATACCCAAATATAATTTCATAGCTCATCATTTGTTCTGAATGGATCTCACTTTAATGAAGGAGAAGAGTGTGATAGCTGTGAGAAATATCTATGTGGCTGCTCTTCTTTTTGTTTATGTGGCATGGAGATCTATCTCCTGAGTATAATCAGGCTTCCCCCTCTGTGTTACATAGAAACAAGTACATCTACCTTTGCTGAAGGTTGCAGCACATTTTATTTTATTGTCTTCCTCAACAGAAGACTTTAGAAAGCTGTAAATTATGCCAAAAATAAAAAGTCATTGAGTAGGAAACATTTCCAAAAATAGCCTTCTACAACAGCTTCTTTCGTCTGTTCATAGATATGGTGGCTTTTCTTTGGGAGCTGGTGGGTCTGTTGTGCTTCCTCATCATGAAGAGGTCAGTGATGCCATCAATCAAGTGAAGAAAATCTTGGAAATTGCCAAGGTAAATAGCTAAGGAATTTTGCTGTTTGAGTAGAAGTTGCTCCTTTTCAAATCCATATATCCATCATATATTGGAAATACAAAGGGGGGGGGGGGAAGCAGATAGCATCCTCGTTGATATGATAATGAGCCACAGTGGGGCAGTGGTTAGAGTGCAGTACTCCAGGCTACTTCTGCTGACTGCTGGCTGCAGAACTGCAATTTGGCAGATCGAATCTCACCAGGCTCAAGGTTGACTCAGCCTTCCATCCTTCCGAGGTGGGTAAAATGAAGACCCAGATTGTTGGGGGCAATATGCTGACTCTGTAATCCACTTAGAGAGGCCTGTAAAAGCACTGTGAAGCAGTATATAAGTCTAAGTGCTATTTCTATTGCTATTACTAAGAAGTACATTACCTGGAAATGAGTGGAGATATTTTTTTAATTGGATTTTTAAAGTTTCATTTTTATTTTTAGGGGAGTGCTGCTGAACGGTTTCTGAACAGCTTCCGGAACTTCATGAAAGGCTTGGACACAAATAAAAATATTAAGGTATGAATTCCACTTGGCTGATTTCAGGACCATGTTGCTTAGACATCTTGAACCACCATATAGTGTTTCTCCAAATTTGGGGGGGGGGGGGGATGTCTGGAATTAAAATTAAAAACAAACTTCATTGTGATATCCACACGGTTTACTTTTGTGATGTAAATTTTTATTTTCAAAAAGCCCTTTACATTCAGCGACTACTTGTTCAACCACTATTTGAAGTTGCAACATCACTGAATGAGTGGACTTACCACCTTTCCTCATGGTGATAGACATCGCAGAATCCCTGCGGTCTCAGGGCATCGTTATTCGGGCTCTTGGAATTTATGATGTTGCAGTATTCTGTGTCATGTAATCACCATCCATGACCTTCACTGCTGGCTTCTGACAAACGAATTGAGTGGGGAAAACAGCAGGTCACAAATGATAAATCATGTGACTTAAGGACACTGCCACTAGGGGCTATTACATAACAATAGCAACTGGGACTATCGCTACTGCCGTTGTAAATTAGCGTAGTCATGTGATGTTGTGCTTTGTGATCATGTTGCTTAACAACAGAGTTGCTGGCCCCAATTACTATTGTTAAGTGACGACTACCTGTATGTTCCTGTAGGAGTTCTTGATGTGGATATGATTCTTGGCTGGGAAAAGACAACCAGAAATGTCATTCATACTAAGTAATAAAGAGTGACCTTCTATAACACACAAATAATTCTGTTGGCCTCATCAGGACCAACAGATCTATTGTGGTTATAAATATCTAAGACAATCCTGAATTTAGGACAGGTCTTCCAACAAAACTTAGAACCAATACATACAAAACATATGAATTATAAACACAGTCAATTACATTGCCCAGCTTTCTCACCTTGTTAACCTAGAATTGCAATCTCTATCTGAAACCAATCCCTCCCATTATGTTTCCTGCCAGAAATATCCATTCATGGAATTTTTTCATATCAGTAGACATTCAGGTATCTGTGTATACCAGAAACTAAGAAAAAGCTTGCCGGAGGCAAAAAATAATCAGTATGTTATAAATACTAATTAAAATCAACTCCCCATTTCATATAACTGTAGGTATGTGCAGTCTCTCACGCTTGCAAACTACTATCACACTGAAACACGCAAAGGAAGCCAACAGGAGCCTATGATTTTGATCCTCAAATCTGAGATCTACCAAATGACTAATGTTCTCTCCATTAAAATGAGATGTTTCCTTTTTCAGGTGTGGTTTAACAACAAAGGCTGGCATGCCGTTGGCTCTTTTATCAATGTGATCAACAATGCCATTCTCCGCGCCAACCTGCAAGATGGAGAGAATCCAAGCAATTATGGCATTACAGTCTTCAATCACCCACTGAACCTCACCAAGCAGCAGCTCTCTGAAGTTGCCCTGTACGTCTTGCAATGACAACATAAGGGGTGGAAGGGAAAGGAGCAGAGAGGGGAAATGAAAATGTGTCTCTCGTGATCAAAGGAACACGAAGTTGGAAGTATCTCTTCATGCACCATATTTTTTGGAGTATAAGATGCTCCGAAGTACAAGATGCACCTAGCTTTTGGGGAGGAAAACAAGGGGAGGGGAAATCTGCCTCTGCCTCCCAGCAATTTGCCTCCTTGCACCAAACAGCAAACAGTACAGAAGATATACACTGTTTGTGGTGTTACATTTCAAACTATTCTTGTACAGATGCTGGTAAAATTGATGTGGCTTTCTGGAAGTATACATTATTCTCTACTATTTAAAAGAAGAAAAAATAGCACTGGTCCTCTTTAGATCAAGCATTTATTTTAAAAAGCTTCATTTTGTTAAGTTGTCCAGAACAATAATAAAGCAGTCTTTAAAAAATGTCTAATAATTTGAACAGTCTATAGAGATTTATAGTTATTGACTTACTTCCTTGCAGCAAACAGCCTGTTTCAGTTTAGCCTGATTAGAAGGGGAAAAAATCTGTCTCTGCCTCCCAGCAATTTGCCCCTTAAAGCAAACAGCAAGTTTCACTTTCAATTTCAGCTCCCAATTGCCGCCTCCGCAAGCCCTGTTTTTTCAGTTTGCTGCAAGGAAGTAAATTGCTGGGAGGCAAGGGTCCAAAGGGTGAGAGCCATTGGGTGGCGGGGCTACATTCACTGTAGAAGCCACACTCAAATTTTCACCCTCTTTTAGGGGAGAAAAAGGTGCGTCTTATATAGATCCAACAATGTAAACCAAGATTTCAATTACAGTTGTCCTCTTTTTAAAGATATACTTAATTAAGAATCTGGATGAACGAGTCAAAAATCAATTTGTCACCTTTCCATCTATCTTTTTACTAGGATGACTACTTCGGTGGATGTTTTGGTCTCCATTTGCGTCATCTTCGCCATGTCCTTTGTTCCAGCCAGCTTTGTGGTTTTCTTAATCCAGGAGCGTGTCAGCAAAGCCAAGCATCTCCAGTTCATATGTGGTGTGAAACCAGTGATCTACTGGGCGGCCAATTTTGTATGGGATATGGTAAGGCTGTTTGACATTTTTAGTTTCTGTTCCTTTTGGTCATAGTCTAAAACAACGCAGTTGCCATGCAGAACTTTGATCCTGTATCATATCCTGGCTTCTCAAAGAGTAATATAGAACCTGAGCAGAAATAGTTGATGTTGGTATAGGAATACACATTCTCTAAATATCAGAAGCCAGCCTCTACACTGTATTTCAAGAATAGATGGCAATGACCATATGGAGAATAGTGGTGCTACAGTACTGATTATTTAGAAATCAAACTAAAATAACCCTGGTGAGTTTCAGTTTAATTACAATTTCAGCCACGTTCCAGCCCTGTATGTGTAAGAACGTTCAGACTTGATGTAACAGTTGTAGAGATAGCCAGTAGAATGCTTTGAATCTGAAAGCTAACATAAATTGCATTAATAACAACAAGAAGACTTTGTGGAGATTCGGGTTTGATCCAATCAAAAGAAAAGAAAAGAAAAACAAAAGGAATCATAAATATGCAACACTTTGGATCATGAAGTACCATATTTTTCGGAGTATAAGATGCACCTTCCCCCCCCCCCCCCAAAGAGTGTGGAAACATTGGTGTGTCTTATACACCGAATATAGCCATTTTGGCCTCCCAAAGCCCAACCCCGCATCCCATTTTGCCCCAAAATGGCCTGTTTTTCACAAAAACAGAGATGTTTTTGTCTTTCCTCAGCCCCCAGAAACACTCTACAGGCTTCAGCAGGGCTGGGGGAAAGCAAAAATGCCCCTATTTTTGAAAAAAAAACGGGCCATTTTCTGCCCACTTTTCACAAAAATGGGTGTTTTTTTCCCTTCCCCCAGCCCTGCTGAAGCCTGCAGAGTTCTTCTGGGGGTCCGGAAAAACAAAAACTTTTTTTTCTTACTTACTTCTTCGAAATCTTGGTGTGTCTTTGTACACCAGTGCGTCTTATAGTCCAAAAAATATGGTATATCAGACATCCAATCTCCTTTTCTGTGATTCTATCAAGTCTTCTTATACTGTGATCAATTTGTATCACCTTTCTCTCATTGTAGTTAGCTTGAGAAGATCTAATTCTTGAAAAGCTTGCCATGGCCATCTCCTATGTAACTTAAATGTCAGATTAATTTGCATCTTTTAATCTGGAGCTCTTCTGATTCTCTTTTATTCTTTTCTTTGAAATTTACAGTGCAACTATATCATTCCAGCAACTTTGGTCATCATCATCTTTGTCTGCTTCCAGCAGAAATCCTATGTATCCTCAACCAACTTGCCAGTGTTGGCACTTCTACTTTTGCTCTATGGGTAAGGAAGGCTCTTTTGATTCCGGTGTGGGCAACCACTGGTGGAATAGGTGAAGAGACCTCAATGCCTTTCTGTGTTCTTTTCCAGGTGGTCCATAACTCCTCTCATGTACCCAGCATCTTTTATATTCAAGATTCCTAGCACGGCATACGTGGTACTGACCAGCGTCAACCTCTTCATTGGCATCAATGCGAGTGTCATCACATTCGTCCTTGAACTATTCACCAGCACTGTGAGTTCTCACTGAGTAAACCAACAGTGGCGTTTGGTTTTTCTGCAGAATTGATTTTCTTGTGAGTTTGAGTCGGATGAATGTGGAAAGCAAGGCATATTTGTGTTACCACACTTAGGATTTCTTCCAATTGCGCAATCTTTTATAAAAGTGTACTTGAAAGGGAGCCAATCTGAATTTATGAATGCAACAGGAGATATGCACCTTTGTCGTATTGGAGACAGGTAGAAGACAGCGCAATCGAGATGGACATTAGAAGATGCAGGCTTTATTTGGAGGCTAATTCATAAGCAAGAGAAATCTAGCCACTTAGTTAGTAGAAGAATTTAATAGAACTCTTTTCCAAGAACGAGGGAAGAAATTCAGTAGTCGTCCTTCTCAATTCTTAAATTGTTTAGAAAGCTTCAGGGAAGGGTTGTATAATCCTCTCTACTGGTAGAAGCATCCTATAGAGACTACTGCCTAAAATCTCTAATTTTGAGTAAGTGAGAGCATGTTGTGAAATTAAAACGGACTTTACATTTAAACTAAGGCTGGAATTATGTCAATTCAGGACTTAGATAGTAGAATTAAAAAACAACAACAACCCAGAACCTAGCTCTGTTGTTACATTTGCTAATCCTGTCCTAAGCTGGACTATCCTTTTTAATTTTGAAAAGGAAAGAGGAACACCACTTTGTTCCTTTTTATCCAGATGATTGGTTGATTTAGAAATTAAAGAAAGAGGAAAGGGCAGAATTATCTCTTTGCCCTAAACCTCTTACATTTTAAGCCAAAGCTAAGGGACTGGTTTAAATCATTTAAGTCTTATGGTTGCTTAATTCTTTCAATGCTTTCTGAGCTGTAGATCTCCTGTCTTTGACATCTGTCCTGTATGCAAATGTTCGAGCTGCTGATCGATCGCCTTGGCTTCTGTGTCTTTTAGAAATTCAACAACATCAATGAGATCCTGAAGTCCGTGTTCCTCATCTTTCCACACTTCTGCTTGGGCCGGGGCCTAATTGACATGGTGAAAAACCAAGCAATGGCAGATGCCCTCGAAAGGTTTGGTAAGTGAGATGTTGCTCACAGAGTTGAGGATGACACAGCCTGGGCCAACAGTGTGTTACATTCTGTTTTTCTTCCTATTTTTTAAGCCCCAAAGCAGAAGGGAGGAACCTGGTAGCATCCTTTTTAGACTAACATGCTTTATCAAAAAGGCAGAGGTTTTGTGAACTACAGCTCAGATGCTCGGAGTGGCTAAACTGAGGAGGATTGGGCAGAGGGGAACAGCAAAAGAGGAAATAAGGTGGGGTGATTAGGTAGATATGGATTACATCAGAGGTGGCATTCAGCCAGTTCTGTCAGGTTCTAGAGAACCAGTAATAGAGATTTTGAGTAGTTTGGAGAACCAACAAATAGGCTGGCTCTGACCCCACTGCCTCCCAGCTGATCTTCTTTTGTTGCCCTGAACAGGAGAATGGAGCTGGAAAGCAGGTTAGTGGGGTGGGGAGGGAATGGGGATTTTGCAGTAACCTTCCCCTGCCACGTCAACCAAGCCACACCCACAAAGCCAAGCCCATAGAACCGGTAGTTAAAAAAAATTGAATCCCACCACTGGATTACATCTATATAAATAAAAATGGAACAAGAGTTTGTTCAAAACCGTTAATCTCCGAAAGTACTGCACCGATCGCTTCCAAATTTTCACACGTTCCTTTCAAATACGGCACCAATGATATATATAGATTGTGTAAATGTCACACCTGTGCCAGGTACACACAACGGAAATGTAAAAAATTGTTAAAAAGGTAGGTAGATGGATACAGAGAGAGCAGTGGGCCACAGGTATTATGTCATCCTTTATGACATAAAATATTCTGAGGGAGAAATACAGTAGGTAGGTAGGTAGGTAGGTAGGTAGGTAGGTAGGTAGGTAGGTAGAGGGAGAGAGGGACAAATACAGTAGGTAAGTAGGTTGGGGGTTATACGGTGGTTGTGTGTACGTGTTTGTGTGTGCAGGTTTAGATCTACACACAGATTGGTTGGCCATTAACCAGACTGGGCCACAGCAACACGTGGCCGGGAACGGCTAGTGTAGACTAGATTACAAGTCCTTCATCAGTTAACCCTTTTAATATATTAAAAAGCTGTTGCATTTGTTGAGACATTTCAAAATAGCCTTTAATATTATTATTATTTTGGTCTGAAAAGATGCTACTGGGCTCTTTCTGATGTTTGGCTACCATAGACCTCTCCTCCTAAAATATCTGTTTTGTAATGTGGGTTTTACGTTTTTCTAGCCATGAAAAGAATAGAATTATGTTTTGTCCATCCCAATCAATGTTAATTTACTATTTTGGTGCATTGCGTTTGAAACATCCATATAATGGTGAATATACACAGCAGTGGCTTCTTGGGGATCTTTGTGAAGGCTGAACCAATTTATCTTCTCTCTCTGACCAGGTGAGAATCGCTTTGTGTCCCCTCTCTCCTGGAACCTAGTTGGAAGGAATCTTTTTGCCATGGCTATAGAAGGAGCTGTGTTCTTCCTCATCACAGTGTTGATCCAGTACAGATTCTTTATCAAGTCAAGGTAAGAAATCCTCTGTAGCGATCAGTTCCTAGCATGGGAAGCGTGCATGGATATTTTAGGGTTAGGGTTAGACTAAGGCATGAGGACCTAAATAAGGCACCAACAATCTAGTGTCCTCCAGGAATTTTGGGAGGGCGAAAGTTTAACTCTTGTTGATTTCCAGCTCATGGAGTCAAATGTAAAGAATAATTAAAAATGTTATAGTGCTAAACCTATAGAGGGGAACTGTAGGTAATTCTTGGATTACAACCCCTCCTTCAGCAACTGTTCTTAGTTATAACGATACCTACCAATTGAGGGGAATTTACAACCAGTCGTTGGAATAGTAGCTATTCCATGTCCCTGCAGTCATGCGATTGTGATTCGGGCACTTGGCAGCTGGCTCGTAATTACAATAGTTGCAGCATCAGTCACATGATTGCCATTTGCAAACTTCTCTATTGGCTTCCTAAAAGCAAGTCAAACAGAGAAGCTTGCAGGTGAACGAGGTCATAAATTGTTCCCGCTGCTTTTTTGCTCATCCCATCCTCTGTGACGTCCACAAACCTGTAGCTTTTGCCTGCTGGCCTGGGACTTTGCAATTGAAATCACGTTGCAGTCACATGAGATCCTCACTTAAAGACTTCTGTTGTTCTTGAATTACAATGGCATCCAGGATTGCTGGGATTGCTGTTGCTAAGCAATGCAGTCACATGATGTTGCACTTTATAACCTTATTGCTTAGCAACAGAAATTCTTGTCTCGATTGTCGTCATAACCCGAGGCCTACCTGTAATGCCTGTTTACATTACAGAAGAACAAAAAAATAAATGTTCCCCCTGAAAGGGTTAGAAGAGGAAAAATGGGGGATTAGTGTCAAGATCAAAAACTTTACCTTCATTTTTATACTAATACCTCAAATCTGACAGTTATTTCATATAATTCACGGAAGCAAACCTAGATTTGTCAACAAGCAAATCTTAATCGGGACGCATTCTGCTTTTATAGTATCGCATAGATTTTTTTCTCTGGTACTGCTGTTTGCTACCTTTTGATTTTTAGATGAATGATTAAAGCATCTTGGGAGTTCATTTTAAAGTGTTACGGTAGAATGGTAATTTTTGGGATGTGCCTTGGGCTTGCCTTTAAGTAAGTGTGAGTTTTAACTTTCGTAAATTGGGAAAGAGGATCAACTAAGTTCCACATATTGCAATGGTGTCCAGTAGCATATCTGTTACGTAGCACAATTTGAAGTTTGAATGCTGAGATAAGTTTTAACACAATATATTCTTTTTTTACCCTGTTTCCCAAAGGCCTAGCAGTGCAAAGCTTCCACCTGTAAACGAAGAGGATGAGGATGTGATTAGAGAAAGGCAGAGGATCATTGGTGGTGGTGGGCAGAGTGACATCTTAGAAATCAAAGAGTTAACCAAGGTGAGGGAAACAACAAATTAAGTTGTGCTTGTAGGAAAATGACATTTCTCTCTGAACATTTATACATCTTATCAAAGACTGGATTCTGAAGTCTGCTGTTGATTGTCACCCAATATTGCTGCTGTAGAAAATTTCTCCCACGAGGCCGTAACTATAAGCCATTAAATGTGTAAATTGATGCCACCCTTTCAGGGTTTCAATGGATATAAAAAGGCAGAACAGAGTTGCTCACATGTTAACTTGTGCGTGGTTTTCCTGAAGAGGCTTGTAGTTGATGCAAATGGAAAAAGCTAATGGAAAGGAAGATTAAAAAATCTGGAAAACCTTGCCTGGAAAGAGAAGAGAGGTGAAGGGGTACAATTTGTAAAACTGAATTGTTGTCATCTACAAACCAATTTCTGTTATTCTTTCCAGAGATACAGAAGGAAACAGAAACCTGCTGTGGATAGAATCTGTGTTGGAATCCCTCCTGGAGAGGTAAAGCTTTCGGGTCTTTCTGCTTGTAAATTTAATGTAATATTACTCAAACACTAAATGGTAAATAAATAAAGCAATTATTGGGGGGGGGGGGGAAATCACATGGAGGCCTGTAGTAATGGAAAGGCTTAAGTACATGGCTATGTCGTGGTAGTGATGTGGAATGATTCCTTAACAATATTTTTTTTTTGCTTTGATTTTTTTTATACATATTTTTTTTTGATCCTTAAAGTTGCATAGTTTTTACATTTTCATAGCATTCTGTATGCCATTTTTTCTGTAATCTGTATGAGAATTGTGCGGTTGTTGTCACTTACAATACAATAGCAGAGTTGGAAGGGACCTTGGAGTCTTCTAGTCCAACCCCCTGCCTAGGCCGGAAACCCTATACCGTTTCAGACAAATGGCTACCCAACATCTTTTTAAAAGCTACCAGTGTTGGGGCATTCACAACTTCTGGAGGCAAGCTGTTCTACTGATTAATTGTTCTAACTTGTTCGGCAGGCTGAGGGAAAGAGGCAGTCCCGGAACCAGCGAAATCGGGGGGCTGGGCAGGGGACAGAATGTATCTGCCCTCAGTGTGGAAGGGATTGCCATTCCCAAATTGGCCTTTTTAGCCACACCAGATGTTGCTTTAGGACCTCTTTCCAGAGCACGATACCATAGTCTTTTGAGAGACGATAAGAATTGTGCAAGAGGATTTAAAATTATCACGTCTTATAAAATAGGCACTGCTGGCCTGAGCACCCCTCATGAATTTGGGGATTTTATAGGAGAAATTTAAATATAAAACTAAGTCTCTTGGCTACTATACTTCACATGGATTCTTTCTAAATGTCAGAACAAATTAAATGGCTCTCAGATCCCGACGTTACTGTCGGGATGTATTTAAGGGATCTCCCAGGAAAGATGGGACATGGTGTGCTGATATTATAACTCTTAATGGTTTCAGTGCTTTGGGCTCCTGGGCGTGAATGGCGCAGGGAAATCTTCCACTTTCAAGATGTTGACTGGAGACACAGATGTTACAGGAGGAGATGCTTTTCTGAAGGGAAACAGGTAGGAAGAAAACTTTACAGGCAGAACTCATTTAGCCACCACAATTGGGAAAAGAAACGTGTTTGTTAAATGAAGCAGTCGTTAAGTGACGTAGCAACTATTGTTACTTCAGCTTTCCTTGGCTATATATGAAGGTCACAAATATGAGGATTGGTAACAAAATTACCATCTCATTGTCATCCCTACAAATGGTCAGTAAATGAGAACTACCTGTGGATTTATCTATTCACCCATTCACAATTATAACTTAGCAGAGAGTTCCCCAACTTTTCTGGGTTGGCAGCCCGGAAAGGCAGGTGCTTTTATACATGCATGTGCACATCCGAACGGGTCTGTGAGCACTCGGTGATGCTAGCACAAGTGGGGTGTGTATGCACACATGCACTGCACTGGCCAACATCTCACACTGCCTGGTAGGCAAGACCCACAGTTTGGGGACCCCTGACTCAAGATCACATAGAAATAACAAGAGCGCTTAGACTCATATACCGCTTCACAGCGCTCTCTAAGCGGTTTAGAGTCAGCATATTGCCCCCAATAACTCTACTTCTGCCTTAGATGTTCAAGTCTGAGAATTCTATCAGACAGCTGGAGCAAAAGTGGCAAGTCTTTAAGAAGTGGTCTCATTTCTTCACAGTATTTTGTCTAACATCGAAGAAGTCCATCAGAACATGGGCTACTGTCCTCAGTTTGATGCCATTCAGGATTTGCTGACTGGGCGAGAGCACCTGGAATTCTTTGCGCTTTTAAGGGGCGTTCCTGAGAAAGAAGTCTGCAAGGTAAAATGATACTGGCAGGAGTAGAACCACCCAACTTAATTGCCACCACAAATTCCCCATGGCTGATAATTAAACGGAGTGTACAGAAGCAAGCATATACTTCCTGTCTCTTAAAGGAGACATGACATTCATGCCTTGTTTGTTTCACCATATGTTCTTATTGGTGGCTTAGAAAAATAATACAAAATTATAAGAAAAAAAACAAGTGAAACAGAAAAGATAGAAATACCATCTATATCAAATTCATTTGTATCCCACCCTATATCATTTCCAAGCCTATGTAAGCTAAATTCCTTCCTAAATGTGGGGTATTTTACAATCTGGTCTATGGGGATTGTAGTTCCCTTTTTGCTTCACAGTCCTGTTTTTTGTCATTTTATTAATTTCGCGTGCGCCCTCCAGAGTCATTTGTTGAGATGAGGAAGGAAGGAAGGAAGGAAGGCTCTTTCTTAGATTGCTTCTTGTATTTTCCATTCTCAAAAAAGGGAAATTGAATCTAATTTGTTGATACTATTTTTAACTTTCTTATGCCTCTGTTACCCACTTTGAACCTTGAGAAAATCCAAATGTTCTTCAATATGGTCTATTTGTCAATATGAACCATACTGTTAACTTAGGATATATAATAACCTATGCGGATTCAAACACAGAAAGATGATTTGAAATACATGGGGATATGCACATTGCATTGTCTACAACCCTTTCAACCTGATGCTTCTATTCCCATGATCACACAGCAGCTTGGGCAGCCATGAGAATTTGGGAAAGATGCAGCTGCTTTAAAGGATTGCAGGCAGACGCAATGTGAGCAACCTCCATATTCACAACAGCATTTTTACTTTGAAACGGAAAGCCCAGTCTTAATAGATAGCAGTTTGATGAACAGGAGTTAAATCATCCTCTGCTCTAAATTATGGTGACCGTATTTCAGTTCTCATGTTGCTCTTCCATCTGGCAGGTTGGTGAATGGGCTGTCCGTAAACTAGGCCTTGTAAAATATGCTGAAAAATATGCCGGCACCTACAGTGGTGGGAACAAGCGCAAGCTGTCTACTGCAATGGCCCTAATTGGGGGGCCTCCTGTGGTCTTCCTGGTAAGTATTGATATGGTCACATTAGTAACACATCTCATTAAAACTAGGAAGATACCATGAAGAGTGTCAACTAAAACTTTGCTGTTGGAAGCAGATTATGAATTGCAACCCCCCCCCCCCCAAAAGCCCTCTTATACTGGAATCAAATCATGGCACTTGACACTTGCCATAAGAATAAATACAATTCACTAACAATTTAGCTCATTAAAATTGATATGATATCTCATAATTTGAGATAGTTGATAAAGTTCATTTTTTCAGTATTCTATTTCTAGAATCATTGGCTCTCCAGAGGTTGGGTAACAACTCTTGTGCCTCATGATGAGTCATACAGTCTGTTATTATTGGCAGGTGTAAATGACACAGTGCTTTATGACTATAATATCTCCTTCTGCATGTTGGCAAATGAAAGAGGCAGCTTCTATCACCCTTTCTCCCTATCACACTACTTGCAGAGTTGTTTTTTTCTAATAGAAAAATTTCAAGTGCCATTTCAATCTTCAGGTGAGATTTAGTAATCGAGTTTTTCCCCTAATTTCATTTAGCACCTTATTCCAAGAAATGTACAGTATGATTGAATAGTAAGCCCTTGTCTTCCAAGGTTAAACCTGGTTGACAATAAGCACTCTACCATGGCAGTAATGGTGAAACCAATGCATTTAATCTGTGTCAATTGAAGGATGAGCCAACAACAGGAATGGATCCCAAGGCCCGCCGCTTCCTTTGGAACTGTGCCCTGAGCATCATCAAAGAGGGAAGGTCTGTGGTCCTTACATCTCACAGGTAAGCGATAAGAGCATACAAAAACTGTTTTGCATGATTTTCACCTTAGAGCCCATTTACTCTCCCCCCCCTTTAATTGTGACATATGTTAGAAACATAACAGAATGTTCTTGATATAAATTTTGCTAGGAGGAAAATGCACAGAAGGTTAATGGCACAACAAATCCATCTACCCAAGTAAACATAAAACAAAGTAGGGCAGAATTGGATAATAATCTTTTCTTCTTTTACATATGGCCACTGGGTAATAAAGCAGAACATGCATTTTCTGAATATTTTATTTTATTTTAGGTAGTGAGGCTTGCTTAGACCAGCAGAAGGCAGCATATGCACCTCCACAGCTATCTCTTTCTTATGGCCCTTGTTATACATACATAGTATGGTTCCTATGGATCTAAGCTTTTTGTGTGTGTGTATGACCAAGGAAAGCACTTGTGGGGAGGGGAGGTTTTTCTCCACGAAAAAGCTTGGATCCGTATGAGACAGGTCCCTACTAGAATGGATAACAGTGGGAAAGGGATGGTTCTTTTGCTTACAACAAGATATTTTAATATCTTCAGAGATTCCAAACCCTGCATATCCAGAGCTACCTGTTTCTTGAGGAATTAAAACAGATGTGATTTCCAAAAATCAGTAAATATGTATGATCATTAAAAAGGAAATAACCAGCATGAAGGCAGTAAAAAGTAATTCCAAAGTTTATAAATAGATTGATATAATTAGGAGTTGTGCACAATGGGAGAAAATTTTAAACTATGTTGTTTAATAACCTTTTTACTGTTTTCCCTCCTTTTTCATTGTTACTTTTTTGTTTTTCCTTTTCCTTTACATGATTATAGCATCTTACGTTTAGAACAATGACAAACAAGGGCAATTTTGTATACATTTCTAGTTATTTTTGAAGATGACATAATGAACTTAGTTCTATTAACGACTGAATGAAACGATGGATTTTAAATTCTGATAGCAAACTATTTCCTCTTTTTACTTGTGATCCACCGTGTCTCTTTACATTTTTTTCCTTTCATGTAATTATTTATTATTTTCCTTTAATTGTTATAATACATACATCCTTTAAAAGAAAACCTGTTGAACATTTCATATGTATAATGAATCTGGTTTTCTTCCTCAAATAGCATGGAAGAATGTGAGGCCCTCTGCACTCGAATGGCAATCATGGTGAATGGACGGTTCAGGTGCCTTGGCAGCGTCCAACACTTGAAGAACAGGTAAATCTGCTTGGTCCCTACTGTTTTTATGCAAATATATGCATTTCTGTTTTGAAAGATGGATAGTTTACAGTAAGGCTTTTATAATGACTTAAAAACCGGGCTGCCCTTCGCATAGTCACTCAAGCACTCGTGACATCCCGACTCGACTACTGTAATGCTCTCTACATGGGGCTTCCCTTGAGGTGCACTCGAAAGCTACAGCTAGTCCAGAATGCAGCTGCGCGGGTGATTACGGGAGCCCCTAGATACTCCCACATAACACCGCTCCTGTGCGAGCTGCACTGGCTACCTGTGGTCTTTCGGGTGCGCTTCAAGGTTTTGACGACCACCTTTAAAGCGCTGCATGGCTCGGGACCTAGTTATATGCGAGACCGTCTTCTGCCCCATACATCCCTGCGTCCAATCCGCTCCCACAGAGAGGGCCTTCTCAGGGTGCCGTCGGCCGGGCAATGCCGGCTGGCGACACCCAGGGGAAGAGCCTTCTCTGTGGCGGGCCCTACCCTTTGGAACGACTTACCCCCGGAACTACGCACCATCTCAGACCTCCGCCTCTTCCGCCAATGTCTTAAAGACACACCTTTTTCATCAAGCCGGCCTAGCGTAACCTTCTGCTATGACTATTTTAGACAGTTTTAATTGGGGATTTTAAATTAATTTTAGCACAGGATAGGAATGTAATATGTCTTTTAAATTTTATATTTTTGTCAGATTTGTATGTTTTAAATTCCTGTGCGCCGCCCTGGGTCCTTTTTGGAGAAGGGCGGGGTATACATTTAATAAAATAAATAAATAAATAAAATAAAATAAAACTTTGCATGAAGTCCCAAAGGTGCTTTTTCAGGAGGCAACTGGACTTCCTTGCTTTTTCCTTTGAAGATGCTTTGCTTCTCATCCAAGAAGCTTCTTCAGCTCTGACTGGATGGTGAGAAATGGAAGGATTTATATTCCTTGCAAACAGCTGGTCATTTGCATTCTTTCAACGCCCCCCTAAAAGGATGCAAATGATCAAATGTCTGCAAGGAATATAAATCCTTCCATTCCCCACCATCCAGTCAGAGCTGAAGATGCTTCTTGGGTGAGAAGCAAAACGTCTTCAAAGGAAAAATAAGGAAGTCCAGTTGCCTCCTGAAAAAGCACCTTTGGGACAACCGTGACCTGGATGACTGAGAACCTCTATAGACTTTTTGCATGAAGTCAGCAATAGATTTATTTCATAGGATTTGGAAGGACCATGAGTCTTCTGCAATATGTAGAAAAAACCCACACACAGTTAAAACATTTATTAGTGGGGTTGTCCAGACTCTTCTTAAAAGCTTGAAATGGCTTTTTAAAAACCTTCAGATATGAACAACTCACATCGTCCTTAAAATAGACTGTAGATTGGCTGTTCTATTTATGTACATATATATGATCAGATTTTTTTTTCCTTATTCCTTTCCTTATTTAAGCAAAATTTAGACAGCTGCAATTTATTAACTCACATTTACACTTAAGGAAGATAATGTGAATATAGGGCAAGTTTAATATTATACCTATTTTCCTGGTAATATAAGGGAATTGAAAGAATATCAAAAAGTTAAGAAAGATTTTTCACTATTTCATCATTTAACTCCCATTGAAGAACATTTAAGATTACAATATTGAAGTGCATGCCTAATAAATCTAATCAGGTGTTAGCTGATCATATACAGGTACTTGCATTGCTGTCCTTTTTGTTTATTAATACTAGCTATACCCGGCCGCGCGTTGCTGTGGCCCAGTCTGATTAAATGGCCAACCAATGTGTGTGTAGATCTACACCTGCACACATACACATAACCACCGTATAACCCCCAACCTACCTACCTACTGTATTTCTCCCTCTCTATATATCCCTCTATCTACCTACCTACTGTATTTCTCCCTCTCTATCTATCCCTCTACCTACCTACCTACTGTATTTCTTCCTTTCTCCCTCTATCTACCTACCTATTTCCTGTAAAACACATAAAGACTTGTAAGATTAGTGTTTTCTGGATCACTCATAAGTGAAAATGAAATAAGCTTGTTCTGAAAGTCATTTCAAAATCACAGATAATCATTTTCTTGTGTTTGTCCAAATAAAAACACATCAGGACCTTGTTGTTTATATTACTTTTCCTTTTTATGTTTAGTTGTAAGTTGCGTGGACTCTTTGGCATTCATGCCAAAATAATTAATGGACACTCGAAAGTACATGAAGCTGTAATCTTATATATTAGATCCTCATCAAAGAAAATGGCTGTCCAAATTTGATTTATCATGGATCAATGAGCATCTTGAGGCTTTTCTCATTAACCTCAAGGACTATGATTATATGGCACTTTTGAAATCAATGGCACCTTTTTCCAGGATCATAAATGGCCTGTGAGAAAGCCAGAAGACATTACTGTTATGATGCCCTTTTTTAAAACTTAGGATAACCATGCTGAGTACCCCTGCTTTCCTTACGTTTCAGGTTTGGAGATGGCTACACAATAATTGTACGAATAGCAGGGGTGAACCCTGACCTAACGCCTGTTGAGAACTTCTTCAAGCTGGCTTTTCCAGGAAGCGTGCTGAAGGAGAAGCATCGCAACATGCTGCAATATCAGCTCCCATCCTCTCCATCCTCTCTGGCTAGAATATTTAGCATCCTCTCCCAGAACAAAAAGAGACTCCACATAGAAGACTACTCCGTTTCGCAGACCACACTTGACCAAGTAAGTTGATAACATAAAATTTGGGTGGGGGGAGGTCTCAAGATCTCGTTCCTCGATGGCCATCCTGAGCTGTAGTTTATTCACTTTCACACTTCAGTTACTACCTTGGTCTCTGTTGGTTGATATTCACTCTAGTCACAATAGTGTTCTAACCCAGGCTTCCTTAAAAAGCAACAAGCAGAGTCTTGGTTCTGGCAAAACCCCTTTTATTTACACAACTATGAATTCCTTTCATTCAGTCAGCAAGACTTAGCATAGTCTTTCAGAGGAATATTTATCGACACGAACTTTATCTCATTTGGAAAGCTGCCAGATAACTAGTTTCCGAAAGCAGAACAAGGCAAAACGTGGCACACAATCTCTTATAGTCACAAACAGAACTTTCCACTCTTGAAATGACCAAATGAATGAATTGTTTCCTGCAAAAGCCCACTCCCCATTCGTTGCTCTTTGTTTCCTATGGGAGAGGCAAATCACCTCCAAGGTATGCCTTTACTCCTAAATCGACCGTGCTTTCTTAGTTGTTCTTGTCTTCTGGCAGCTCTGCACGTGGACACTAGGAACAGATTCCAGCTGCTCCTCTGCCTCACTGCTGTCTAGCTTCCTCTGCCTCCAACGCAGAGCCCTCATCTGAGCCTTCCTCAGCCCCTAGGACTGGCTCATGTTCCTCCACAATCTCCTCATTGTCGGACTCTGCTGGCTGCCGACGGGGCCACAGCAAATAGGTGGCAAAGAGGAATCAACATCTCCCTGTGATGATCTCATTATTGATGCACACCTTTTTGTTCTCTTCTCTCAGGTATTTGTAAACTTCGCCAAGGACCAAAGCGATGATGACCACATGAAAGACTTGTCGTTGCACAAAAACCAGACTGTGGTGGATGTAGCTAATTTGACTTCCTTTTTGCAAGATGAGAAGGTGAAGGAAAGCTGCGTATGAATAACCTTCCTCAGAAGGACGCAATGGTCGCACTGAGCAGAAGGGGGAAAGGGTCATCCTTTCTGTATTAATGGATGGGATCTTCCCAAGTGGAAACAGGCCGAGGCCGAGGAGGTGGAGATGGAAATTATAAATGGGACGTTGTACTGGTTAATCATTCAATGCAATGCAATTCAATGCAAACAAAACAATATTCCATTACAGAGGCAGGGCCTCTGGGAGATGTTGCCTTGTTGTACTGTTCTCTAGTGAAAGACTTGAATTTAGCTATTCTTACATTATAATTCTGTGAAACTCTAATATGGTGCCACTTGCTGCTACGTTGTCTTCTGCCATACTCCCAGTTGTTTCTACTTAGTATGTTTTGTGTTAAGAATTACGTAACAACATTTCAGAGATTTGTGGCCAGTGATTTATTTATTCACCATGCTAACAGCCCCCTCCGCACAGGGAAAGGAACTGCTTGGGCACGACATCATTGCTGGCAATGAATGCATCAACAGAACCAGTGTCAAGCAGTCACATCCAGTGCGATATTGTGGCCTTATTTAAGTATTAGCTATTGGCCTGGTTGACCCATACATGCTTGAGGGGACTGGTATGACAACCATTAGGGGTCTTAGTAGTGGGCCATGAAGCACACCGTCAAAATAGGCTACTTTGAATTCAATGTTTCTTAATGGCTTGTAGGAGAATCAACTATTAACCATCAAAGCATCTGAGACGATTTCTGTCCTAATGGTATGACGACCAATTGCTTGGTTTCCTCCCCTTTGCTTTTATTGTGGAACTGTTGCTGTTTTTACGTTTCTTTACTTAAGCTTGATTGTTGATATGTCTGTTTTCTTGTAAAAGTACTTTCTGTAGGAGAGACTCCGCAGTCTCTGAAGAACTAACTCTCTACTATCACCCATACTAGGGTATCTGTTTTCCTGCCTACCACAAAATATCTAAATGCATATAGCATTATTTCCATCAATGTTGAAAATCTTCAGTTATATCATCACCTCTGTCCTGGTTTTCATATGATTTAAATCACAAAAATTGTGATCCCTTACTTTGCGTAGCAGAGATGATGTTTCAGGGTTGAGGTTGGAGAAAACCCTTCAGAATAAAACAGCTGGGGGTCTTGAAGTCTTGAGTTTCCATAGTCCTTCCATTTCTCTTACTCCATGGCTTTTATGTGGCACATACACTGATCTCCTACTCCAGATATGGATTGAAGGTAGGTGTTAAAAGTTGGATATGTGGATGACAAGCGACTAATATGTAATTTTAAAAAAATATGGTCCATTTTTTAAGCAATTGCTTATTTGGAAATTTATATAGAAGCTTTTGTCCCCCCAGTCAGCCCAGATAGTATCTTTAAATAAAAAACTAGGAGAAGCAAAATGGCTACAAACATCTTTTTGTAATACTGGATAACAAACCAACACTTGTGCTCATCATGGCTGGCATATACTATTTCAGACATGTCCCAAGCCAGGTAAAATTCTGAAATGATTAGTTGAAGTCAGCAGGACATCAATCTAAGTCCTGTGCACTTTTTTTTGCACCCAACTTTCAATGACCTGCAATTTAGTCCCCCCTCTCTCTATCTCTCTCCATATAAGTAGCTATTTTTTCTACAAATATAAATACTCTATTTTAGTATAATTTTAAAACGCATTTGCAAATTTAACACAATTCAAACGGAGGTAAGCATTAACTGTACAATCCCTTGACACAACAGTAACTCAAAATAACTGGCTTAGAGTTAAATGACAGCTGTGTAAATTTGCAGTGTAAGGCTGAAATCCTATGCAGGGTAACTTGGCAGTTAGCTCTACTGATCACAATGGGACTTCAGTACAGGAGCAATTGCATATTCCCCTTGCTTTCAAATCCTTACTGATCTGTTTCATGAGAAATAATGATTTCTGGACGATCTTTTTGCTAAGAATGGAGATCCAGGCTTGGTTTGTTCCACAATAAATACTAGTAAATCACTGTATACAAATTTTCCTTTGTATCAGATAAGTTAGCCAAAATTATCCTAGTTTAGGGGTGTCAAACTTGATTTCATTGAGGGCTGCATCAGGGTTGTGTTTGACCTCAATGGCCCTGCATGGGTGTGGCCAGCTTGATGTCATGTGGCCCACATGCAGCCCTCCTGGGCTCCATTTCTGGCTGCAACGACCTCTTGCAGCTCTCTGCCAGTGAAAACGGAGCCCAGGAGAGCCACACATAGCCCTCCCAAGCTTCATTTTCGCTGGCAGAGGCACCGCAATCCGGTCCAGGGTGGTCCCGTGGGCCAGATCTAAGCATCCCCTAGGCTGGATCCAGCCCGCAGGCCTTGAGTTTGACATCCCTGTCCTAATTGCTCTCTGTGGTATGATATAAAACCACTGGTCAAGGAACTGAGCAAGAATATTTACTTCATGTTATGTGATTAAAATTGCTGTTATCCTTCTGCAGTATTTGTGATACTGTAAAGATAGTTTCATATGAATATATTTCTTACAGAAGTTAATACGTATAGTAAGTCCCTATTACTGCTTTTCCTCCCAGTTCTGTTCCAATCCCCTCCCTTCTCTAATATGATTGGTCCTTCATTCCAAGCACTTTATGCTGGCTGTAATGGGATCTATTTTTGCACTGGAATATCTTATAAACTTTGCAAAACAATAGTTTCACATATACGCAAAAACAATCTTTTAAGTTAAAAATCTTTCAATGGACATTTTCATGGAAAAACAAATATATATTTGTATTGCTAATAACTATTTGTGAAATATTAATAGGCATCTGTTAATTGCCTTGTACCAAGTAAAGAATAAAAGTGTTGCTGGTCTACAAATCATTAAGCGTTTGTGAGATTTATGTTAATATAAAAATTGTAAGTAGAGAAATAGTATGGTTCTCTATTTCTCAATAACAAAGCATTGTAGATGTATAGTAGCTGGCTAATGCAAAATTAGAATATGCAGTGTATGTTTTATTTAAAAAATGAAGTCCACTGATTAACTGAATTCCAATTTAAGAACAAAGATATTCCTAAAGAAGGAATTACATTTTAACCTGAAGAGATCTGTATAATACGAAATGAAAACAATTCTGACTATGGTTCAGATTATTAGTTCCACAGCTAGTCCTGGACTTATGACTGTAACTGAGCTCAGAATTTTGGTTGTTAAGTTGTGGTGGCTATGAGGCTTGGTTGTGGTGTGTCAATTTTAGGGCATACATTAAACTTTTCATCTGGTGATGCTCCATCTCAAAACTGGGAAATTGTGCTATTATCTTCAGCAGCTATGTCAGGGAGGGTTGTCGAGACCATAAAAATATTACTCTGATGTGACTTGGAGCCATAAATAGCCAGTTCTGATCTTTTTGCTAAAGTCCAAAAATTCCATGGGATTGTAGAGTCACTGTGTAGTCCCAGATGTTATACAATTTCATTCATTTGGTTTCTGCTGCTTTTATCTTCACTCCCTTCCACATTTTTTTATTCGTGGCTTCTTGGAGGTCTCCCCACATTCCCTTGGCAAAACAATGTCTTACAATAGCAGAGTTGGAAGGGACCTTTTACATCTAAAATAAATACCTGCCTGCACTAAAGCATGGCACTCAATAGGACGACCGTTGACTTACCTGAACGGTCCTTCTGTGTGTGCTGCGAAGGGGAATCCAAAGCCTGGGTTTAACTTAGCCCTTTAGCCTAGAGAACTGAGTTATTAAATTGTAGACCACGCCTCCTCCGTCTGGGCATGCTCAGTTTTTTAACTCAGTTCAGCCTAAAGAGACACACTTCAGTTCCTCTCTAGGAGGATTTTCTATTTTATTTTAATTTCTGGACTATTTGAACTTATTTACAGCTTGGATTTCAATATCTTCAGTCATGTAAGTGTTGTAGCTAAATTTCTTCGGCTCCTAACGGCTCCAGTGGCCAGGGGAGTAACGTTTGGCTTCGGGGATTGCTAATCAGGCTGGTTCGCCGCCTGCACGCAACTTGATTCCGCAGCTGAAGGCATTCCCCAAAGCAGCACACAAGAGAACATAAAATTTCCCCCTCTGATCAGCTAGATTACTGTGGGAGAGAATTTAGTTAAAATACGCAGGCCAATAAAGCAAACTAACTGTGAACATATACATTCAGAGCCAGGAACACCCTTCAAAGCAAGCCTCCCCCCCACTCCCAAATAAACCCTTGTCTGCTTTAATGCTTTGAAAAGAGATGCTGAAGTGCTAGGTAAAACACTTCTTTAAAATGCTTTGAACAGCCTCAATGAGTGGATTTTTGTGTGGTATAAAAGTGGATTTACTCTCCTGGGTGCTATGTGCTGTGCTGGAAAAAGAATTGTTCTTCACGTTTGTCACACTTGGCTGCAGGATGTGCCTGTGCACACCTTGTTCTCCCAGCAGTTATCAATGCATGCTGCAACAAGGGTTTTGCTTTATCAGCTGGCTTGTCACAGGTAAAGGTAAAGGTTCCCCTCACACATATATGCTAGTCATTCCTGACTCTACGGGGCGATGCTCATCTCTGTTTCAAAGCCGAAGAGTCAGTGCTGTCCGAAGACGTCTCCGCGGTCATGTGGCCTGCATGACTAAACGCTGAAGGTGCACAGAACGCTGTTACCGTCACACCAAAGGTGGTTCCTATTTTTCCATATAACACCTATCCTGCGCGAACTGCACTGGCTTCCTGTGGTTTTTCGGGTGCGCTTCAAGGTCCTAACGACCATCTTTAAAGCGCTCCATGGCTCGGGGCCTAGTTATATGCAAGACCGCCTCCTGCCCCATACGTCCCTTGGATCGATACGCTCCCACAGAGAGGGCCTCCTCAGGGTGCCGTCGGTCGGGCAATGCCGACTGGCGGCGCCCAAGGGGAGAGCCTTCTCTGTGGCAGGACCAGCCCTTTGGAACGACCTGCCTCCTGAACTCCGTACCATTCTTGACCTCCGCCTCTTCCGCAAGTGTCTGAAGACACACCTTTTTCAACTAGCCGGCCTCGCGCAGCCCCCAACACCGCCAGTTATAAAATGGGGATTTTAATTCGATTTGAACACAGGCACTTAGTGGATTAAGTTTTAAAAAAAATGTTTATATGTTCTGTATGTTTTGAGTTTCTTGTCCGCCGCCCTGAGTCCATTTGGAGAAGGGCGGGGTATAAATCCAATAAATAAATAAATAAAATAAATCCAACTGGCTTCTGTGCCTTAAGGGAAAACTAGATCCTGGCTCTCCTTAACCCTACATCACACTAGTTCTCTGGGCTGTGCTAGAAGGGAATGAATCCTACTACAAAAACATTTCATTCCCCACCAACTTGAAAAATGTTAACCACCCTGGCTTTCTTTTCAACAACCCTTCAATATGGATGCCATGCCTAAAATCAGAAGTTATTTAAAATAGAAACACAAAATGTATGTATTTCAAAAAGCCATTTTATTGTTTCAATTTCAACAATTACATTTCAGGCACTGCAATTTGAACAATTGCTTCAAAAATACAAAAATGTGTATGCTATGTAATATGCCACTGCGAGTGACTCTCTCAGAATAAATCAGTTTATTCCATTTCTTCATTTGAACATGGCCAGAGCTAGCTTTAAATAAATGGAAAAATTTACTTGATTTTTTCCCCCAATTTACTTCAATTTTTCCATGATTGAAAAGGAAAGAAAAGCTAGTAGGGACCTGAAACTGACATGCATGTTATTTATAGCAAAAAATATAAAAAATAGAAATGAAAGAAAAGGTCATGTTCATGATTTATTAAACACTTTTCATTCAACTAAAGTTCCATTACAAAGGCATTTTTGGTCCAGTTCTAGTACAGTAACAAGTAAACAAACATATATGATAACATTCAGACCATGTTAGATAGAATTGCAGGCAAATACCCTGTTTCCCTGAAAATAAGACCTTCCCGGATAATAAGCTCAATCAGGCTTTTGAGTGCATGTGCTAAAATAAGCCCTCCCTTGAAAATAAGCCCTCCCAGAAAAGATTGCAACCCAGTAGCAACCATGAAGTGATCACACTCACTGCCTTCTGCACCTCAAAAATAATAAGACCTCCCCGAAAATAAGGCCAAGTGCTTATTTCAGGGGTCAAAAGAAAATAGGACCCTGTTTTATTTTGGGGGAAACATGGTATAAGTAACCTCAGAGTAATGCAGCACTTAGGTTTGGAGAAGCAAAATGTACATTAAAAAAACTTGACAATAATGCTTTGGAACAGTGAAGGCCATTTAGAAAAGATCCTTCACAATACATACAGTACTTCAGAAAAATTAACAAAAAACCTTAAAATCACTCTGGACTGTATTTTTGCCTTTGCCTTTTCACAGATTTATAACTATACAAGGAAGGAGCCTAATACAAAGAATTTGTGGAAGTCATTTTCATAACACAATTTGGTGAACCTTGAATTTTCATTTCACTGGGCAGGAGATTAATGTTTCCATTTCCAGCAAGGGATATTGGTATAAGATTGCTACCAGAAAGAGAGGTTAGGTTTGTATCATATTTTATAAACAGGAAAAAAAGCGGGACTATTAAAACCCTTAGATGCCCTTAACAGTGCAATTTCCCCATATTTATTTTAATGGCGAGAATGCTGTAGGAAGCAGGAGGCTGTTCTGTTGGGATTCCAGAAATTGAACGCTTTCTCGAACTAAAAGTAAATCACACAAGCAATTAAAAGGTTAATAGTGGTACATGTATATATTTTTTCAAAGAAAGAATCCCAAGGGGAAAGGGGAAAAAGGAGAAATCTTCCACTTACCAGCTGCTACTAACCGAGGGTCCTCATGGGCATAATGTCTTCCAGCTGCCCGACTATCTGGACTCTCATTCCACCAAAGCACGTGAACTACAAAGACAGAAAAACTGCAACTCAATAACAGTGTGAATTAAATAGGCAATGCGTTTATTAAAAAAAGTTTTGCTGAATAATCTTTATTCGGAAAGCCATGACTACCCTGAGTTATGGATAGTATTCGCTGATATTGTATATAAAAGAAATCCTTTCAATTCACACACCTCTGGAACACTATTGATAGTCATGCCAAACACATGACTATAAGCATCGGATGCTGGTGTATGCAATAACATTAATTATTATGGTTCTCAGGTATCCAATAATGAAATTACTGAAGGGATTACCCTGTTAATTGAATTAAATATTGATGAAGTTAAATTATTAATTACATCAAATACTTGAATAATTGAATGGATTAACTTATTAAAGGTAACCAAATGTTTAAAGCATAATTATTAGTTGTGATGATAAGCCAATGAAGAGAGTCAACTTATTCATATCAAATAAAGAGAACCTGCATCTTCTGTCTTCATTTCTAACCATTTTATCACTCACTGCTCAAATTCTAAGCATGGATTAAAACAGAATTTATCTTAAGAGGCAAAGAAACCGGTTATTCTTCTACGAAAGAGTAAAAGACGCTAGCCTGATTTTGGCACCGTTATGCAATTTTGCGTTGAGTGACTATGGCGATTAACGATGGAGTTGCCAGTCCCGATTGTGGTCAGTAACCAGAACTACCTGTAGTATATTTCCCTTACAGGTAAACTTTTTCTCTGAGCCAAGTCTGATTCGAGGCAGCTTTTTGAACATGTCCATTCAGACATTTTGGCAATACTATGCCTTGTTTTAAGGTATCTTTCAATTTTCCACACTAACCTTCAGCCCTGAGATTCTCTGCCAAGTCTCCAAATATTCAATCCAAATATGAATCAGATCAAACTCTGCTTAGCCTCAAGCTCAGATGAGATCTGCCATGTGTTAGCCTGAACCAAAGGCTGTGTTTCCTCACTTCTTGCCTAAAAGATAGCAGTCGTATGTTGTATTGAAATCTGATAAGTAACCATACCTCGGTTGAGTAGTCCATATTCAGTATGGAAGACCCCAATCAGCTTAGTATATCCACTGTTTATGTGGGCTTTAATGGCAGCTTTAAAGGACTGTCCCCACACTGCTGGTCCACCAGGTTTCATCTGGAAGGTGACCAACTCATAGACTCCTGGGAGCAGCAGTACCAGAAGAAAAGATTCAGAATTTGTAATGTCCTCTCAATATATTATGCACATATTTTGGAAATGAATAGAGATTTTGTACAAGAATGGAATTCAGTACTAAGGATATATGAAGCTTTAAAAAAAAATTTCTAGTCCTTGCTAAAATGGGGCATTGAAAAAGTATGAAAACATCACATATATTTAAACAAGAAGATAATATTGTTGGCAGAAATACATGGAAATCTTAAGTGCTATTATTATTTTTCAATTGAAATGCTAGTTTTTCCAGATCAACCTCCTAGTTGCCCATGAGGAACGCTAACATGCATTCTTAATGGGCTAACAGAGGATCTCTATAGGCTGCTCAACAACTTTTAAGCTGTGTGGACTTCAACCTCCAGAATTCCCCGCACAGACTAAAGTTCCTGAGATTTCGGAAGTGCTGCTCTAAAGCGTGATTACCTATTGTATACGTTGTACTTGCCAGAGGCGCAAATGTGTATTTTTCTTTCATGAACTGAAATTATATTTATAATAATTATAAAATATATTATATTTATATTTTATAAATATAATATATATGTTAAATATATATGTTAGTTTTATGAGCTGATCAATAAATAAATCAGAGAGACTAGGATAGATCTATTTCGAGCTTTTTAGCTCTCATCAGCTAGTCATACTCTTTACTGGGATTCGAACTGGGGCTGTATTGCATATCAGGCAGGAGCTGCTCTCCCAATTGCATCAGCTGAGACAGGAGAGTTAATATCTATAATTGTTTCACAACACCCTGTTAGAGCCCCATTAAGGGAGGAGACATACTGTTTCCTTTTCTGCCTTTCGGCTCATCACCAGAGACCATCTAGACAGAAAGCCATGAGTTCCGTTGTGTTAATTTTGAGAGAGCTAAATGAGAGCTAAAAAGCTCGAAATAGATCTATCCTAGTCTCTCTGATTTATTTATTGATCAGCTCATAAAACTAACATACATATTAAAAAATTAACACAAGCCATCGAAATAGAGAAGCAACCTAGCAATATGAACAAACGTGATGACACCTCCCGCCTACCAGACATCTGGAAACCAACACTGACCAACAGATGAGCCCCACCCTCCACCCAAGCCGTTGAAATTCACAATAAGGAGAAACATACAAATAAGACCAATCAGCATCAATCTACCAATCATGAAACAGTTGCACAGCCAATCAACCCACTCACAACAACAGTCAGCACTCCACCCCCACCACCCCCAAGATTTAAGGAAGGGCGACGCCTTCGTAAACGCAGACCGAAGCCTGAAGATGGCAAGTGAGATCTTGCCAAAATGTTGCAAAAACAATTTCATACTTACACAGGAAAATACCCAAAGACAACAATACCAGCATAAATTATAAATTAATAAATATATTTATAAATTTATAAATATATTTATATATTATATTTTATAATATATTATTATATTTTAAATCATTAACAGTGATGGCAGTGAGTACACACCTTCAGTAGCTGGGCTTTTAAACATTTTCAAAAGGAACCACAAACGATGATGATAATTAAATAGCCATAGATCGACTTTAAGCACAAAATTTACTCACTACGTCAGGGGTCCCCAACCTTTGCAACTTTAAGTCTGAAGGACTTCAGCTCCCAGAATACTCCAGACTTAAAGTTGCAAAGGTTGGGGACCCCTGCACTACGTGACAAAACCGCACCTGCAAAAAAACCCAGCCAGTCTACGCCTTTAAAATGCCAAAACATTCAGTGTCTCAATTACATCAATATTCAATGTACCCTCTTTTTCAGCGCTGCCAAGTTCACACCAGGGGACCAGGTAAGTAATCTCGTTCTCTTGTTGGTCCAACAAGGGCAGCATGTGAGACATGTATTTTTCCTGCCATTCTTGATCTTTGGTTAATGCTGTACGGACAGCAGACCTTTGCGCAAAGCTCTCTATAAACAAGGAAAAATACAGTAAAGTTAGACATCCACGTCTACTTTGTTATTTGTGTTTTTCAGAACATCAAAGCCAGAGGTCTTCAAACTTGGCAACTTTAAGACTTGTTGAAGTCTTGTGTCTTTATAAGACATATGAGTTTAAGTCCACAAGTCATAAAGTTGCCAAGTTTGGGGACCTCTGGTCAAACCTATTGCTCTTGCATAGTCATTACTTTCTGTTCATCTAAAATCTGCCATTCATTTTTTTAGGTTTCAGATTTTATTAAAACCATTGTTTGTTATATTCCTATGACAGATTCATCCTGTTTTTTTGCATTCATTCTTGCTTAGGGCCTAGCATTGGTGGGGTTTTTTTTACTTTTTAAAGGAACATAATATATTCAGTTATTTACAACTAACTAATAATATATTAGTATGTAAAATGTCCTTGGCATATTAACAACTTTTGTTTAGTTATATGTATTTTATTTTATTTTTTGACTGTTCTTCTTGCCTCTCTTTTATGGTTCTCTATATACTTTCCTTAACATCAATAAAAATATGTTAAGCAAGAAAACAAAGCGTACCTATGATAAATTCTTGTGCTTCTGATTGAACTCTAAAAAATATTCTAAATCAGTGATTCTCAACCTTCCCAATGCCGCGACCCCTTAATACAGTTCCTCATGTTGTGGTGACCCTCAACCATAAAATTGGTGTCTCAGTTCCTAAGACCATCAAAAATATGTGTTTTCCGATGGTCTTAGGCGACCCCTGCGAAAAGGTCGTTCGACCCCCAAAGGGGTCCCGACCCACAGGTTGAGAACCACTGTTCTAAATCAATCTCACCAGTTTGACTGTGACTATTAAAATGCTGAGATATTTGACATTGGGAGATCTACAGTGGATATGCGTCTTCTTTAAGGCAAGCTTGACTTCTAGTGTTCCTATGGAATCCTCCTTTTCTTGTTATTTTGCCGTTGGCTTCGTCTATGCTTAACACTACCCTGGCATTCTCTAGTGGTCTCCTTTGCTTAGCTTCTCAGACCAGGCAAGGCCTAGATGGGCATTGTGAACTGCTGAACCAAGCAAGCACACAAAGAACTGAACAAAAGAGTAATTAATGAAGGTCTTAAGGTACCAGTCAACTTTCCTATCCACTCAAAGTCTTGATTTCAAATTCTAATTAGAATATTACATGCAGTGTCCTTTAACAGCATGTGTACAACCAGGGAGCCATCACATTCTAACCAGCTGGATATTCCTACCTTATTATTTAAGACAACAGCTCCTTCACCAATTCACCTGGGAATCATGAATAAGAAATGGAGAAAGTCTTCATCTTAAAATCTGAGAAAAATATTTAATTCAGTGCAGTTGCTGAAATCTCTGTAACCTTATCTTAAACAAGTGTTTCTCAACCTTGGCAAGTTTAAACTATGTGGACTTCAACTCCCAGAATTTCCCAGCCAGTCAGTTTAATATAGTTTAAACTTGCCAAGGTTTAGAAACACTGGCCTAGACTAAAGAAAATCTGGAAGATACCTGCTTTCTACAGAGGTGGAACAGTCAAGAACCTGACATTAATCTTAGCATCGGGATTATTTTCCCTCTTTAGAATTCAGCATAACCTCCAGCTTCCTCACACTTAATCAAAATGTAACTCCTTAAATCAGATTTATAATCGTAATGTTCTTTGTTTGGGAGTTTACTATTTTGATTTGTAAGAGAGCAGTCTTACACAGAATCAGAGAATACAAAAGTTTCAACAAGGAAGGGGCTGATGGGGTTTGAAGGCAAAATCAAATGAGCTGTATAGCATTCCCCATAATTTTGAAGCCATACGGATTCCAAATTTAGATGCGCATTCTGACGGAAAAGGGATTTTATCAACTTTAAAGCGACTAAATTGTGAGTAACAGCTTCCTATTGGATTACACTAAACAAATCATGAACCGGTGGTTGTTAAGTGAGATTTTGGTTCTTGAGGGATGATGTTTATTTCCTTATCAGTTTATAAGGCTTCTTATTTAAACTGTCCTGGTGGTTCAGGAGTTTCTGCAGTGAATCTTTTCATATGTAAAGGTAAAGGTTCCCCTTGCCCATGTGTGCTAGTTGTTCCCGACTCTAGGGAGCGGTGCTCATCTCTGTTTCAAAGCCAGCCAGGGCTGTCCAAAGACATTCCCATGGTCATGTGGCTAGCATGATTAAACACCAAAGGCACAGAGTGTTGTTACCTTCCCATCAAAGTGGTCCCTATTTTTCTACTAGCATTTTTACATTTGAACTGCTAGGTTGGAAGAAGCTGAAACAAGTAAGGGGAGCTCACTCCGTTACGCGGGATTCAAACCGCCAAACTGTCAACCTTTCTGATCGACAAGCTCAGCGTCCCTTAATCTTTTCATACTGGTTGAATAATCTGAAGACATCCCATCGGAAGCAAGAATAACAACCTTATTACTTAACCCATTACATAATAAGTTCTATAATACACTTATAGAAACATCTTACACACACACACTTCCGAGGTGAGGCAAGTCAGTCTCTTAGTCTTTCAAAAGAGCTTCTACATCTGGCTCTGCCAAGTGGCATGGGAATCTAAGATGTCATGCAACCCTGGGGGTGGTTGGTAGGTTGAAGGCCTTTTAACTTTGCAATTGTTCTTTTTGACTCTGTAATTTCTGTTTTCTAACTTTGTTTCTAACTATGACTTTTAATATGATTTTATCGTTTTATTTAGAAACCACTCAGAGGCATAGAAATATGATGTGCACTAAAGAAATTTGATATGTATATAATATAAAACTATGCATACAGTACCATATTTCCAAATGTGGAAAACTTTATTCATTCCCCCAAATTCCAGAGTCCAGTATCCAACCATTGGGGAATGAAGTGCACGAAGGTGAATGTTTTTAGCAGTGAGGTCTAGAAAATCTTTCATCTTGTTTGGCTTAATTGTGTAAGTACGAAACTCATAGAATGTGCCATCTGCCTGTCGTGGCCCTGTGGCAAAAGATGAAACCTGAAAATAAACAAAAGAAACATACATAAATGTTGATGAATAATAGTAATAAATTCTTTATTCAAATAAATATGAATGAATGCAAATAACCCACAATATTGTTCTCTTTCACATTTGCAATGTGATGTGAAAAAGTAAGAGAAACACTATCAATCTTCTCCAATCTGGTGCCACAAAAGATAGAATCTGAAATTAAAAGACCTAAGGAAAACTAGGGAAAAACTGGGTTACCATAATAAAAATAGTGGCCACAATTCCCGACAGAAGACACATTCAGTTTTTTATACAAAAGAATCAGCTAAACCAGGGGTCCCCAACCTTTGCAACTTTAAGTCTGAAGGACTTCAGCTCCCAGAATTCTCCAGCCAGCAAAGCTGGCTGGAGAAGTCTAAGAACTGAAGTCCTTCAGACTTAAAGTTGCAAAGGTTGGGGACCCCTGAGCTAAACTATGAAAATTACTGTCATCAGATATGGTAATAGTCACCAATGAATTGTTGAAAATGGTGTAAAAGGAAACAAACATTCACAGGCTTTAGTATGATCAATGGGAAGTAGTGTTAATGGTTATATGCTGAATACAAATAGGATACTAACAGAAGCTGAGAAGAAACTCTTGTGCTATTATACGTTTTTGTAATAATCTGAATGGCTGTTGGGTAACACAAATTGCTGGATTAGACAAGTCTACGGTGTTTTTTATTATTAGGTTCTTAGACCATCTTATTCCCTGGTTACCAATGTCAGCCTGGATTTTTGACACCTCAATAAAAAGCTAAATTTATTAACTTCAGTGTGTGTGCAAATGTGCTCTGTTCTTATACATCTCAGTGGATTCAAACACTGCACTGGGCCAAAATTCAATATGTTCCATTTTCTCTTGCTGCAATGGGTGAAAAAAAAGCCACTTCTGTCAATCAACCATGGCTTCGCACAATTACAAACCCTGCCAATGATTTCAGCAAGCTGTGGTTCTATAGGACTTTGTACAAGGACTGTAATTTTAGAGCTGTACTTTGGCCCCTTCTAATCTTACCGGCATCATTGCTATACAAACACTTGAGAGGCCACTGCACTGATATTACTAAACTGGATTTATTTTGCAATTAAATAAAATCTATAGGGCAATAAGGTCATCTATATTCTCTAAACATTTCTTGTTCAAGCTGATAGTATTGCACTAGCAAAGCATTGATTGTTCTACAAATGAGAGTGATAATATTAATTCCAGTAAGCTATTAGATAAAACAAAATGTATACAAAAGAGCTGGATTATTCACTAATTACTTTCGAGTCTCAAGTATGTAAACAGTGCTCTTTAAGAAATGAAAACATTTTAATCACATTATTTCCTTTTAGCTTTATTGCTGTATTTTGCCTTCTTTAAAGTTGCTGGTAACCGAGTATTACAAGAGCAATATTGAGCCGTGATGCTATGGCACGTGTGCCACAGGTGGCATCCGAAGCCCTCCCTGCGGGCACACAAACCGTCGCTTAGCTCAGCTCCACAGCACATGTGCGTGTGCCTCCCACTGGCCAGCTGATCTTCGGGTCTCTGCTGTGCGGAAAACACATGCATGGGGGGTAGGGGGTGGTGGAGCAAACTGTTTTTTGTTTCAGGAAGCTTCAGGGAGGCCTGCTAGCACCAAAACGGGGCGTGGGGGAGGTGCACACATGCATGGGTGGAACACGGGTTGGTCATGCATGCATGCACTGGGGGCAGGGGGCATTGCATTATGGGTGTGGGCACGCAGGCCCGTGCTATCACATGCGGACCCATTTTTGGTACACAAGGACATAAAGGTTAGCCATCACTGATATAGAGCCTTCAGAGAAAAAGGAGCAACAGAACGGGTACTGAATTTGGACTGCAGCATTTGAAATAATCATTAGAGGGCAGAAAAGAGGTAAAACTTGTATTTTGTATTTATCTCTTGCTACCACCTAGTGGGCATCTTGATTTTGCAGCCCAGGTTGATTAGTCGTTTTAGAATAATGCATATATTTTTTATTAAATCAAGTTCAGGAAAACCAGGGAATTATAACAAAGTTTACGGAGCTGAACTAGTTAGAATAGAGAGCAGAAAAATCAATTCAAATATTTTTACATCTGCAAAAACTACTGGATGGCCTTTGGCTTTTTTTGTTAGTTATGTTAACAGATTATTTGATGACAAAAGGCAGCTATAATTCAAATAATGACAGATCCATGAATTAAGTAGCAGAAGCAGGAGGGGAAAATGCACATGGAACATTTTATTTTTTAAGAAATAAAAACAAAATAACGGGGGAATTTGCATACATACATTCACAGCTAGATCAGCCCCTACATTGGTTCTGCAATAGGTATGTCTGTTTGGTGTAGTGATTAAGGTGCTGGCCTAGAAACCAAGAGACTATGAGTTCTACTTCTGCTTTAGACATGAAAGCCAGCTCGCTGACTCTCTCTCATTCCAACCCACCTCACAGGGTTGTTGTTGTGGTAAAAATAAGAGGAGGAACGAGTATGATATATGTTTGCTGCCTTAAATCTATATAAATAAAAATGTAAAATAGTTTGTACGAATCCACTAATCTCAAAAACTACTGGGCCGATTTACACCAAACTTTCACACAATGTAGACAAGGACTTCCGATAATAGAATAGCTAATCATTTTGTGCCTAGCACGCGTGTGTTGTGTACAAATTACACACACAAAAATGTACCCACTGAAATGTGTGTTAACATCCCTGTAGCCACGCCCATCAAACTGCTTTTCAACTGTCAGTGTTGGAAGAGGCCTCATACGGCGGCCTCTTGGGGCCAAAAAGGCACAGAGGATAGCAAACTCCCAGGTGGCCCATAGAGGGGGGGGGGAGAAATTCTGCTCAGGACTGTTCTCTGAGGTTAAAAAACGGAGGCAGGCAGCTGCTTTAAACTGTTTAATACGAACTGAACCAAACTGTAACAAAGAATCACCCATCTGACAGCAAATACAGTTTAATGAAAAGAAGGACTAGGGAAGACATGATAGCAGCCTTCCAATATCTCAGGGGTTGCCCCAAAGAAGAGGGAGTCAAGCTATTCACCAAGGCACCTGAGGGCAGAACAAGAAGCAATGGGTGGAAACTAATCCAGGAGAGAAGCAACCTAGAACTGAGGGCAAATTTCCTGGCAGTGAGAACTATTAACCAGTGGAACATCTTGCCACCAGAAGTTATGGATGTCCCAACACTGAAGAGAGAAGAGACTGGAAAACCATTTGTCTGAAACGGCATAGGGTCTCCTGCTTAAGCAGCGGGGTTGGACTAGATGACCTCCAAGGTCCCTTCCAACTCTGCTATTGTATTATTGCATTACAGTAGGTAGGTAGATAGGGGAATAGAGAGACAGGGAGAAATACAGTTTAATAAAAGAGGGACTAGGGGAGACAGGATAGCAGCCTTCCAATATCTCAGGGGTTGCCACAAAGAAGAGGGAGTCAAGCTATTCTCCAATGCACCTGGGGGCAGGACAAGAAGCAATGGGTGGAAACTAATCAAGGAGAGAAGCAACTTAGAACTGAGGAGAAATTTCCTGACAGTTAGAACAATTAATCAGTGGAACAACTTGCCTCCAGAAGTTGTGAATGCCCCAACACTGGAAGTCTTCAAGAAGATGTTGGATAGCCATTAGTCTGAAATGGTATAGGGCAGTGATGGCTAACCTTTTTTGGCTCACGTGCCAATAGCAGGCGGAGTGCAGGGGCGATGTGCACAGGTGTGCCACATCCATAATGCTATGTGCATGACCCCCTGCATTTGGCATGCTTTTTACGTCATCCCCATAGGAGCCTGGGGAGGGTGAAAACAGCCTTCCCCCACCTCCAGAGGGCAAAAAATGGCCTCAAAAGAAGGCCTAAATCAGCTGGCCAGGGCACACATACAAACTGAAGCTGACAGGGCAATGCCTCGAGTGGCCTAAGAAATGGTTCCGTGTGCCACCTGTGGCACCCGTGCCATAGGTTCGCCATCATGGGTATAGGGCTTCCTGCCTAGCAGGGAGTTGGACTAGATGACCCCCAAGGGATAGATAGAGAGGCAGAAATAAGGTAGGTATGTATGTATGTAGGTAGGTAGGTGGATAGATAAATAGATAGATAGATAGATAGATAGATAGAAAGAAAGAAAGAAAGAAAGAAAGAAAGAGACAGTAGGTAGGTAGGTAGGTAGGTAGGTAGGTAGGTAGGTAGGTAGGTAGAGGGAGAAAGGAAGAAATATAGTAGGTAGGTAGGTAGGTAGGTAGGTAGGTAGGTAGGGGGATGGATAGATAGATAGGGAGAAATACAGTAGATAGGTAGGTAGAGGGATAGACAGAGAGGGAGAAATACAGTAGGTAGGCAGGTAGGTGGATAGGGGGATAGATAGAGAGGGAGAAATACAGTAGGTAGGTAGGTGGAGGGAGAAAGCAAGAAATACAATAGGTAGGTAAGTAGAGGGATAGACAGAGAGGGAGAAATACGGTAGGTAGGTGTATAGATAGCGAGAAATACAGTAGGTAGGTAGGTAGAAGGATAGAGGGGGGGAAATACAGTAGGTAGGTAGGTAGATAGAAGGAAAAAGAAAGACAGTAGGTAGGTAGGTAGAGGGATAGAGAGAGGGAGAAATACAGTAGGTAGGTAGGTAGAGGGATAGAGGGGGGGAAATACAGTAGGTAGGTAGGTAGATAGAGGGAAAAAGAAAGAAATACAGTAGGTAGGTAGGTAGAGGGATAGACAGAGAGGGAGAAATACAGTAAGTAGGCAGGTAGGTAGATAGGGGGATAGATAGAGAGGGAGAAATATAGTAGGTAGGTATGTAGGTAGAGGGAGAAAGAAAGAAATACAATAGGTAGGTAGGTAGGTAGAGGGAGAAAGAAAGAAATACAGTAGGTAGGTAGGTAGAGGGATAGATAGATAGATAGATAGATAGATAGAGAGAGAGAGAGAGAGAGAGAGAGAGAGAGAGAGAGAGAGAGAGAGAGAGAGAGAGAGAAATACAGTAGGTAGGTAGGTTGGGGCTTATATGGTGGTTGGGTGTATGTGTGCAGGTGTAGATCTACACACAGATTGGTTGGCCATTTAACCAGACTAGGCCACAGCAACGCGTGGCCGGGTATAGCTAGTTACTTATAAAGCAATAGGCAGATTAAAAAAAAAATCAATGTCATGTAATGTGCATTGGTACTCACCAATAAGGATTCTTTTGACACCAACACAGAAAATATTAAAGAATATTTAAGGCTCCATATTTAACAGTTTTACAAAAGAGTGGATTTAGCAAGTGTAGCTGCTGTCTTGCGTAAGTAGGAGTCTCCCTTTCTGAACTGCATCTGGCCTATTCTAAACACATGCAAGGAGTCTCTATAGTTGCCCCATCGCTTTTGTTAGTTTAAAAGTGATTTCCTAATCATCAGCTTAAACCTGTATTTTGGAGTACATGGGAGATGAAGGCTTAGAATGAATACAGGTAGCCTCGATTTACAACAGTTTGTTTAGTGACCGTTCAAAGTTAGAATGGGACTGAGAAAGTGACTTATGACCATTTTTCATACTTTACGACTGTTGCATCATCCCCAGTCACATAATCAAGACTTGGATTCATACAATTAATTCATATTTATGATGTTTGCAATGTCCCAAGATCATGTGATCACCTTTTGTGACCTTTTGAGAAGCAAATTCAGCAAATCCAGATTCACTTTACAACCATGTTTCTAACTTGTAAGCAGTTTACAGAGTCAGCTTATTGACCCCAACAATCTGGGTCCTCATTTTACCCATCTCGGAAGGATGGAAGGCCGAATCAACCTTCAGCCAATGAGAACTGAACTGCCGAACCGAAGGATTTACTTAGCAACGGTAGCAAGAAATGCTGTAAAATGAGGCAAAGCTCAATAAATGTCTCATGTAGCAACATAAATTTTGAACTCGGTTGTGAGTCGCAAGTCAAGAGGAAGATAGTAGAATGGACAACAACATCATCTGTGGACAGGCAACAAAGGGACTGTGTCTGGCTTCCAATTTTAGGGTTTGTGGAAAAATACTCTCCCCTTTTGTTTCGCTTCCTTAACTGCTAGCACTTTGTTTCAAACACTAGAAAAGGCGAGACTGAGAAGCTCTGATCCACTTTCTTTCTCCACAACCTTTTTTCCAACCCAAATTCAAATCCAGATCTGATTTCGGGGATCAAGTCCTTTTGCCTCCAATAGAAACTTCTTTCCAGCGGGACTCTTTCCTCCTAGTTTCCTCGGCTCTTTGTCCTCTCCTCACCGCTCCTTTTCTCTGCCCTTAACAGCGAGCGGGCAAAGACCGTGCCGAGCATCTCCTGCAGGGCCGCCCCCACCTGTTGGACGCCTGCCTGCCCGCCTGCCCACTAGTTCTGCAGGGCGGACAGGAATTCTGTCCTGCACCCCAAGCCTCTTTCCTTCGCTCCCTCCCTTTTTACCTGGGCACCGACCGCTCGCGCCGCTGCCGCGACTCCTCTGAGGAGAGCCCGGGGCCCCTGCATGGTCTGATCGGCCGGGCCCCACAAAAGTAGCAGCGCTGCAACAGCAACAGCCAAGGCACGTAGCCCAGCTGAGGGCGGGGAACGGCCACTTCCTACTGAGGTCTGGCCCGCCCGCCGCTGCATCGAGGCGAAGCATTGGCCGAGCCGGACCTCGTGGCCGCCTCCTCACCAAGCGCAGGGAAAGCGCCCTTGGCTCTTCTCAGCTCTTTCCCACGACGCTGCGTGAGGGATGAGGAAGATACTATCTCCCCGGCTGGACGCGGAAGTCCTACTTCTGGATCTGAGATGTGGGTTAAATTAAAACTCTGGCCATCCTTGATCCTTGGCCGGGATTGCTGGAGCCGATAGATTGAAATCCAGCCGCTCTTGGGTTTTCTTGAATGTTTCCCCGCAAAATTCCAGGGGACACGCTTGAGCGGCGGATTGTTTTGCAAAGTGAAAGAAATATTACACGTGGGGGAAAGTGGGAGTTCTCAGTGGGATTTCTGCCTTAAGAATGATTACTTAACAGCATTATTTACTCATTGCACTGTATAGATCCTCAATTAAAATTTCTCCCTGGAGCTTATGGGAGGACTATCGCAGAGTGGTAGAAATACCTATTTTGTGACTACCGTACTGTATTGCGTGTTTTCTGATACTGAACTGAAAACTGGAATTTTACTATTGCAGGGGGGATTATGCACTATATGAATGAGACGTTACAGTATAAACATAAAATCATGAAAAGGTGCACATTTCAGTACTTATCTTTATTTTGGCTCACCTACACACAGCAAATCACCCTGTGTTTATACATTCAGGCTAAGGCAAAATGAGACAAAGGGCTTCAAAGAATGACATGCTTTATTTAGGCCTGGCCGCCTTCTCCTACTGGAGGTCCGTCCAGATGTGGTTGGACGTCAAATTTGGAGGAATTGGAATTGTCCAACTCATCTGAACAGAACCAGGAGGAGCACATCAGATGCAGAAGTAAAAGTCACGACTCTCGCATGTCTTCTTCGCTTTATGTTTTCTAACTTATGGAACTGCAGAATCAAAGACTGATTGAATTAAAACATTAAGAGGAAGGTGAATGAAAATAAAGCGGCTTCAGTTGTACCCCTTTTTCTAGTTTATGGATTATTATTTCTAATGTAAAGCAGGTGTGTAGTCTAGACTGACATATCAACTTAGACAAAAGGGCCATTCATGTTTATTGTCACAAAAGTACACATGGTAGTAAAGATGACTGGAAGAATCAATTCAAGTTCAGTTTTCAACCAAAGATAAGACTTAGAATTAGTTCTGGGTTGTAAAATATTTTATGTAATCCATGAAAATATACAATATTTCAAAATTCTGCAATGTGTTCATTATATTTTAGATTAAAGAACATCATAGCATTTAGAATTTTAAAGGATAGGATATGGAATCTACAATTTGCCATTTAAAAAGTCTGCAAAAATACATAACACAAACAGAATGTGCGGAATTGCCAAGGGGCAGGATAGGAAATTATAGAATTGCATGCACACAATCCAGAAAATCTATTTAATTTCACATTTAACAATCTCAATCATATTGCAATGATAAATACCATAAAAAGTTCAGATCCATCATCAAATATGCAAGAATAAATAAATACATTTCAGCTGTAATAAGTGAAACTTCATTCTCTTGATCTCAGTGCAATCTATACATTAATCATGATTAATGATTAAATAACGTAAGTGACATCAACTTTTTATTTTTTAGGTTATATTTTATAATTAGTTTTTAGTTTTATGTATAAGTTAAGATATTTATGTGTATATATATGCATAGTTATAAGTGGTAATTGGAAATGAATATTGAATAGCATTTAATAAAGGAGATGAGTAAATATTATTGATGTTTGGTTAAAATAGGTTACAGGGAATAATGATTTTTGAAGATAGTAGAATTAATAAATATGATGCCAATATATGGCTACATTCTGTTTTTTGGTATGTTTTAAAATGAAGGATGTGTAATACAATTATAATTAAGTAAGAATGGAGGCATGAAAAAGATAATGTTTATAAATATATTTGGTGTGATGTACTGAAATAATATGAAATAATATGAAACTCGGATGAATATCGAAGAGATGTATGAAATTATTTTGTAATCAGCAGATACACTTTCTATAGCATGTAAGATGAAGGATCTTTGTGTTGTGTTTAAAAATAAAATAAATAAAAATTTTTAAAAAAGATATTTAAATATGAGTGTAACACCAGTATGAAATTATTATTTTAGACATATCCTCCATTTTTTTATTCTCTGGTCTAAACATTTCAATACAGATATTCTGTACTAAGTCCTTATTTACTCATAATTTGAATCTATTTTTATGCAGATGATTAGAAAAATCTACAGTATTTGAGAAGATAACATGAGTTTCCACAAATAATGATTATTCAAAGCTACCCTCAATCTGCCTTTATGAATGAAAACTACAGATGAGGATTGCAGAAAATGATTTTTTTATGTGATGTCCTTCAACTGTAATAAAATTACTTCAAAGGTGAAAACGATGCAGGAATCAGAAGCATGTTTTGCTGAGTTTCCAAGAACTGAATATTCTCCCGAACTGAAAATAAGAATTAAAATATATTCTCTCAAACTTAAAAGAAAGCATTGATAGACATTCCAAGATACACAGTAATATCTTACCAGCTGCTACGACTCTGGCATCTTCATGGGCCACATGCCTCCCAGCTGCCCGAATATCTGGATTCTCAAACCACCAAAGCACATGAACTGTGAAAGTAAAAGCCAGAACACAGTACTAGCACAAGATGTGCATGCACATCTATAGAACAAATTATGACATTCAAGTTCCAATGTCCACAAACAATTTCCTGCCCCTCAGACTGTCTCTACAATTTTATAAAAGACCAAGCTAGTCACAGAGCTGCGGAAAACTAAGTATATCAGATATGATATAGAGGTACGTTGAGCAAAGATGTCCAACCTTGGCAACGTTTAAGACTTGAGGACTTCAACTCCCAAAATTCCCCTGGCATGGCTGACTGGGGAATTCTGGGAACTGAAGTTCACTAGTTGTAAAGTTGCAAAGATGGCCACCCCTGTTCTAGAGTTAAATAACTGTATCCCATGTTCTGTCTTCTAAAATTTCAGATATAGTCTAGGCATTTCCCCCCAAAAAGTGGGTAAACTTTTTCCAAAACTTCAGAAAGCTACTGCCAATTAGCGTAGACATGAATTTGATGGATCAACAGTCTGGCTCACTGTAAGGCAGCTATACTCCTAGATTTTTTCCCAAATATTTAGACAATATTCTTAGGATACTAGAAGTGGGGATTCTGCTTTCAATACTACAATGATATAACTGATGTATTGCCATTTGCTATGAACAGAACTTGTTTAAATGACAAAACAAAAATAATGTTCCAAAAATTTTATCTTTTAAATATGACTAAATCTGGACTAAACTGATACTTTTTTTCTTGTTCCTGTGCTATAGTGGACAGATACCTGAGCATGTATGAAGTTATTAATCATAGGAATGTAAATATATATATTGGAGCATAATTTTGTATTTGAAATAAGAAAAATCTTGAGCTTGTACCTGTATTAAGAAATCCATATTCTGTGTGGAAAAAGCCAATCAGTTTTGCATAGCCTTTGCTAACATGTGCATCAATAGCTGCTTTGAATGAATTTCCCCATAAAGCTGGACCACCTGGTTTCAGCTGATAAGTCACCAACTCATAAACTCCTAGGAGGGAAAAAAAAAATCATTTTCAGGTTCTTGTAGGTAGTGAGACAAAAACAAGTAATCATTTCTTACATTATTTCTATATCTTCATCACTGATCTAAATTCAATTTCATTTTACTTTCTGCTTTAAATCTATGCATCAGAATTCTATTTGTGTAGGTATGCCCTTCATTCCACATATCCCATGCCTGTCTCAAACAGAAGAGATTTAACTATAATTTGACCACTTTAAAAAACCCATTTTACCAATGCGTGAAATCATTTTAAGAGACAGCAATTAGACATAGCAATTTCTCTCTCTCACACACACATACACAAATATAAACAAGAACTTGGAAAATATGATACCTTTTAAAATGAAATTAAAAGAATGAATATTTTGAAGTATTGTTTTGGTTTCAGTTCACAGCTGTGGAAAGTAGTGCAAATGTCACAATGCCCAATTTGGTTTCCAACAGTAGCTTATGTTTTTTTTGGCATATGCATATCCTTACAGGATGGTTAGAGGCAAGGGAGAAAAAACAGCTTGTGAAAAAGAAAAGAAGCTAAAGCTTATTACCTCAGTAAGATTTATGGGTTTCAGTAACATAACTAGGGATAGTATGAGTTCTTTTTTTGGCCTGTGGGAGCCATTTTGGGGGTATCCAGTTAAACCAGAAGCAGTAAGGCCTGTTGCAAATGGTAAAGCAGCTTCTGAAATAAACTTCTGCAAGCTTATTTCAGAAGCTGCTAATCTTGGCTCCTCCCCTTATTCCGCCATAAGAAACTAATGAATAGTACTAATCAAGTGAACTGCATAATTTTAGTGTACGTGTGTGATTCCAAACCCAGCAATAATACTATCTTCCGTAGACCATCTCCTCAAACAATTTCTGAGTTTTTGTGGAATTCCTTTCACTGCCTACAAAATCAACGCAGCAGGTTGAGGAGCAACACAATTGACCTTCTTTTGGTGGGTTTCCCAACTCACACCAGGGGACCATGTAAGCAATTTCCATATGCTGCTTATCCAGAAGTGGAAGAATTGCCGCTAGTTTTTCCTGCCATTCTTTATCATTGATTACAGCTTTCCTTACAGCTGCTCTGTGTGCAAAGTTATCTGTGAAAGGGGGGAAAAAAGAGATTGAACTTCTTACAGCCATGTTATATCTGCTTCCATGATAAGTGCACAAAACCATAGAGAAATAAATTAATATTTAATAACACATTTGAACTTAATATTACTGTTAGGGAACAAAACGTTCTCAAATGCAGCCTTGGAATATACAGTCTGCCCCATCCTATTTTCTCTTCAAGAAGTTCACAATGCTGTTTTGCTGGGCCATGCACTGTTGCGTAATCCCAATACTTATGAAAATTGTGAATTAAACTCCAAATGGTTTCAGCAAATGTCAGGGACTCCAGTTGATGAAAGAGAAAGACTGGGGCCTCCTTTTGCAGTTATACAGTAGATTGTGAGCCTTGATGCCTCAGAATTTTCCAGGCAGCAATGGAAATGTCCATTACCAACTTTTCTACTGGCAAGCAATTTGATGTGTGTTGGCAGGCAGTACGATGAATACTTCTTTTTCTATTGCTTAGTTAACAAAACAGTGCTTCTAAACTGGCTTCATTAACCACAAAGATCCTGAAACCTTTTTGGACCTTTGTTATCTGTAGCCCAGGGATGGTAACAGTGATGGGATTCACTTATCTTCACTACCGGTTCGCAAATGTGAGTGCGCTCTGCATGTGCAGAAGGTTGCGCATTATGTCGGGGTGGGTGGGCGGAGCCTCCAGCAGCCGTCACTACCGGTTCACAGGACGGTAACCATATAACCTGGCAACAAACTTCATAGAAATAACTTTTAAAAGGCACATTCAACCTCTTTGAAACGCCACCATGCAATTCCTACCGTATTTCCAAATATGAAATGCTTTATTCATTGCCCCAAATTCAGCTGTCCAGAATCCAATCATCGGTGAGTGAACCATACGAATCTTAATAGATTTATTGACCAATTCAAGAAACTCCTTTGTCTTCGCTGGCTTAATGTCATAAGTGCGAAGTTCATAGACAGTGCCAACTTCCTGTCTGGGTCCCGTAGCAAAAGATGAACAAGCTTGAAACACACTTGGCTTTAAAGAGACAAAACCCTAAAAAGAAATAGTGGAAATGATAGTTTCTAGGTTTGTAATCAGGGAACATATTATTTGATCAGTGAGATACTACCTGGGAATTTTAGTAAATAAAATGCTAAAGCTTCATTCATGTTTAAACTTTGCATTTTTACAATACAGGTAGTCCTCGACCTACGACCACAATTGAGCTCCCAATTTATGTTGCTACGTGAGACATTTGTTAAGGGAGTTTGGCCTCATTTTATGACCTTTCTTGCCACAATTGTTAAGTGAATCACTGCAGTTCTTAAGTTAGTAATACAGTTGTTAAGTGAATCAGGCTTCCCCATTGACTTTGCTTGTCAGATGGTCACAAAAGGTTGTCACATGACTCCGGGACACTGGAATCATCATAAATATCAGTTCCAACCATCTGAATTTGGATCACATTACTGTGGGGATGCTGCAATCCTTGTTGTGTGAAAACAGTCATAAGCGACTTTTTCCAGTGTAACTTTGAACTGTTGTACGTTGAGGACTACTTGTAGTTTATGGGGAGCAAATACAAGTTTCGCTGTAAGATAAGTTTCACTTATAATGCTATTCATCTTGAAGACGTGTAGAAAAATCCAAGCTATGCAGAGAGGAAGTAAGAAAAAACTGAGAAAGAAATAACTCAGTTAACGATCTGTATCTTTCTAGATTCCTCAAATCCATTAAATAAAGGAGGAGGTATTATGCATGGAAAAATGCTCTGGAAGTTCACAAGGGGGGATTTCTGTAATTAAATATCTAGTTAAGCAACCTGAATTGAAGATGGCATTATGGCAAGACATTTTCAGTAGCACACAAGAGCTCATCAAAAGAGACAGAAGTGATGGTGCCTAAGGAAACTTTGGTTTACCACTGTGAGTTACAATAGTACCTTCAATTGTTCCCAGAGAAGGCATTGTTAGTTCCAGATATTCTTATATAAGTGTCATATTCACAAAGGATGCGCTCTCAAAAGTAGATAGTGCTTCAGACTCCGTTCAATCTTTCATTAGAGCAACCTGATTTTTTTCAAGCTTATGCCTAAGTCTGGGGGGAAAAAGATGCTGATGCTTTAAGGATTTTTTTAAAGCTTGAAATCTCCAAAGCAGCTTTTAAAAAACATATTAAGAATCTTCAAAGCAATTCTTACAGCACTCGTATTTTTCTTCTTCTGTGTTTTTCAAGCTCTCAGGAAGACTTGAAAAAAAAAATCAGGCTGCTTTGACAAAGGGCAGAGAGGTGATGCTGCTGTCCAAAATCTGAAGCATTCTTTCCAAATACTTTTTTTTCAAGCCCTAAGATACATATAGAAAATGGCAGGTAAACATCAATGAGCTCAGAATCTGAAACAACAATATGCAGAGGGTTTCTATTTGCCATGAGCTAACATTTATGCTTTCAGAAGTAGCATGCATAAAGTGTCATTAATGTAATTTATAATTGTAAACATTTATCTAGGAAAAAAAATATTGAAATAATTAAGATGCACCTATGAAATGGAGTAATTTTTACTTTTAGTAAAAGGAAATATTTTTATGAGTCAGATTTTGGATCAAAACAATCACAGTGAGAAAGGGGTACCCATGAAAATATACTGAATTGCTTCACAGGATTAGCTCATGGATAGTTTATTGCACAGGTGACAAACTTGATCGTATCACGTGACATCAGGTGACGTCTTGCAACATTTTTTGCCTTTGGGGAGCCAGGGTGGATGTGGCCTGCATCTGATGCATCTGGTCTGTGGGACGCCAGTTTGATACCCCTGTTTTATTGAATAAACCAATTGCCTGGGCTCATACATTCTGTTGCCATCTCAATAGCCAGCCAGGAACTAATTAGGCTCCAGAGACCATAGGCTAAAACCAGGGTGAAATGCTGAAAAGGACTTTAAGAGTATTAAGAGTATTCCAAACAAAAACATATGCCAATCCGTATCTCTTCAACTTGAAGAAACCCCGGGAATGGCAACAGATGAATCCAGTGGGGGTCTAGGAGTTGCACAATACTCTCTTAGGATTTTAGATCTATGGTAAGGTTCAAACTGTTTGGGGGCTTTTGCTACCTTTTTATACTAGAAATGACAGTGAGTATAAACAAAAGCACCTGGTGAAACCTTGGCAGCACATTTTATCATGGATTTGGTTCTAAAGATATTGTCCAGAGATATTTTTTTAAGAAAGGGATCCTAGTAAATAACTTCTTGGGATGGTCTTCTGACATATCTGATCAAGAACTTGGTAATTGACTCGCTGTCAATTATTTTAATGGGAAACATTTTTCCTAGTGTGAAGCTATTGCTTCCCCATCTGGAAGCAGGGCAGAGGTGGTATTTAGCCAGTCCTGACCAGTTCTGCCAAACCAGTAGCGGAAATTGTGAGCGGTTCAGAGAACCAGCAAATACCACCTCTGGCTGCCTCCGCTGCCTCCTGGGCACCAGCTGATTGGCATCCCAGCTGATTAGCTGGGTCTTCTTCTGTTGACCTGCAAAGGAGAATGGAGCTGGAAAGCAAGTTAGTGGCGTGGGGAGGGAATGGAGATTTTACAGTATCCTTGCCCTGGAATGGAGTAAAAATGGAAATTTTACAGTATCCTTGCGCTGGAGTGGGGTTGGAAAGGGGATTTTGCAGTATCCTTCCCCCAGGAATGGGGAGGGAATGAGGATTTTGCAGTATCCTTCCCCTACCACGCTCACCAGCCAGGCCATGCCCACAGAACTGGTATTAAAATTTTTTTAATCCCACCACTGAAGCAGGGATGAAATGAGAGAAACCATGCTGTCCTTTTTCTTTGCACCGTAACATAGGGAGTACATATTAAAGGCTCAAGGACAGTTATTTCTCAACTTTGGCAACCTGAAGATGTATAGACTTTAATTCCCAGAATTCCCAAGCCATCAAGCTGGTTGCAACACTACACAAAATGTGGTCTACAAAACCATGCTGCAATCTGCAAAGCTTGCTAAGTAACTTTTTTCGGAGCGTGCATGGGAAAAAACATACAACACAAATATACAGAAGTTGGACTGTAAGATCTGAGAACTGCGCATGCGCGAAGATGGCGGTCTGCCACCGAGCGCTATGAGGGCCGCGGGAGTTGTGGGCGGCTAGGGCATGTCGCCTGGCCCGTTTGCCAACTTTTAGGGCCAGGCCCAGCGAGACGCTCACCCTGGCTGCCTTTTGAGGCCAGGACGAGCTTCCAGGGTGATCCGGCGGCTCTGCATGGGCCATCGGAGGGAAGCTGGCCGGAGGCTCCAAAACGCCGGTGAGGCTCCAAAACGCCGCGCTGCTCCGAGGCTTGAGTGGAGCGGCGCGTGGCGCGGAAGAGAGAAGGAGAGAAGGAGAGGAATGGAGGAACAGAGTGGAGTGGAGCCGCGCGGCGTGGAGGAGAGGAGGAGAAGAGCGGTGCCGGTAGGAGCTGAGCTGACGAGCGGAGCCGGGACGGCCAGTGGGCGGAGAAGTGACCAGCGCTGGAGCGGACATCAGAGGCCAGCGACTGTAAAGACCTGGGGAGGCCAGACAGAGCCGGACCTGGCTAGCTGAGGACCAACTGGACTGGCATGGGCCGGCAGGGTAACATCGAGGCCGCAAGGCCTGGCTGGGCCGGACCGGGCCTAAGGAGATCTGGGCCTGGCAGGCCGAAAGATACCAGGAGCGCTGGAGGCGTTGGGGCCGAAGGAGATGCCACCGGGGACAAAGGTGGGCAGTGGAGGCTCCAGGCCGAGAAAAACTGGCCTCAGCTATTGGAACTCTTCAGCTGAGGCCCTTAAGACTCCTGGTATTGTGGGACTGGAGGAGTCCTTGAGGACTACAGGCCGGGACTAATTTACAACTGGAAGGCCAAAGCCACCCTCTACCCCCAGTCTGATATATCTATATGAACTAACTCTCCCACCTTCGATGACAAACTAACTATTTATGAACCATGATTAACTATCTTTGAACCATGCATGATTTTTATGAATTTATGAACTATTTATGAACTTTTTAGAGCCGGTCTAGACGTCTCCTGAGTTTAACTTGTACTATACATATTTTAACATCTATTTTAATATTCAATAACATCTAGAATTTTAATGCCCTGTCTAACAACTCCTCTGACCTTATATTTTATATATATTTATACATATTTATATATATCATATTTATGACATTCACCATGAAGTACTCTAAGGCAGACCTTTTCTACTGCGGGAGTCCCCCACTCGCAGGTATGGCCCTCCGCGTCAACGAGGGCCCACCTTGATGAGGGATTCTGTATCAAGAGAGGTGGGCGGGTCGCAGTTCTAGGGGTGTTTGAACAAAATTCTTAATTTGGCTTTTAGGGGGTTCCAGGGAGGAGGGAGGGATAGTTTACAATTTAAATGGGGGATTTAATCTGGTTTTAGCGCAGGTTTTGTCATTTAATAAGTTTTTAAATTATAATTGGTACTATTTTGTATATTGTTTTAAATTCCTGTGCGCCGCCCTGGGTCCTCTCGGAGAAGGGCGGGATATAAATTGAATAAATTGAATTGAATTGAATTGGACAATACTGAGCTTCAGGGTTGAGCGACTGTGGTCTAGACAACAGATTTCCTGAGGTTTCGCTAGCAACTATGGCTGACATTTTCTTAAGAAATCTGTTGTCTAGAGCACGGTCACTTTACTTTGAAGGTCAAGACTGCCTTACAACACAAAGCTTACTAAGTAAAACACATTTTGTCTCAGCTAACTAAGTAATTGAATGACTGGCTGAAAATAACTCAGATACCTTATATCTGCAAAGGGTTAAAGTGATTAAAGCACTACCTTGTCATGATGTTCCATGATGTCATTATATACATTACAGTATCCATAAACTACCGCATGGATTATAGACTATAATAGCATGGTTTATGCAACATGATAAACCCAAATCAAACTATTACAGTTTTAACATTTTGTGAAGTTAGACAATTATCGGCAGCTAAAGAAAGCAACACATTTCACATACCCTATAAATAGGAGTTCTTTCTACATCAATTTACACGAGAATCTACAACTGCTTTATTTTATTTTATAAAATATGCATAAATCTAATATTCTTTGGACTGGAGTGGCATAGAAGCCTGAATAAATAATAAATACCAATATTCTGGCTGTACAGGGCTGAGAATATTGAGATTTGTGGCACTGTCTTCCAGGAATGTTTTCCTCCTTTACTAATTTTCCAACAGAAAAAGCACTGATATCTTCCAAGGAAGTGCAAGATTTCTAACACAGTTCAGAAATTAGTGTGCAAATCAATAAGTAAAAGCACAGCAAAAGATGTGCTTGTCAGCAGTCCATGATAAAATATCATAATTTGTTTCATTTAGGAACCAACAGTGCATTTCTCATAGCTTCACACACCACTGCTCATCTTTGGCGTTAGTTCATAAAATGTTTCCCAAGCTGTACACTTCAAGCCCCAGACAGAAGTGCTGCCTTTTTCCTAGGTAACATTTCTTCAATGTCGCCTAGAAATTAATACACACATATATTTTAAATCTCAGTTCAATCAAAAATCATTCAATTTTCCCTCACATCTCTTTCATAATATGAAACTCAAAATGTACCACTAATGTTGCAGAGATTTGTTTTTCAGGTAGTCCTCGACTTGCAACAGTCCACTTAGTGGCCATTCAAAGTTACAATGGGGCTGGAAAAAGTGACTTATGACCGTTCAGTTATGACAATTTCAGCATGAGGAAGCCTGATTACTAACTTATCAACTGATTCACTTAACAACTGAGGCAAGAAAGGTCGTAAAATGGGGTAAAATTCACTTAACAAATGTCTCACTTAACAACAAAACTTTGGGGCTCAATTGTCGTCGTAAGTTGAGGACTACCTGTATTTTGATCCTGCATCTGTCTTTTTAAAAAAAACATTGAATAGTTGCACAGCTTAGTTTCAACTTCCGCCATGTCAATAAAAATCTTCAGTCAGTAAAAATATTATATGTAAGGAGAAATCACTAGAGGTTAATAGTAAATTACAAAGTAAACAAATACTCATAATTCTAAGCAAAATTTAGACATTGGCCTCTTTAGACATTAAGGTCTCTTGTAGCAAAAGTTAACAGTGATGCAGATGGACATCCCTACACATACAGCATATAAGAGGAATTTGTTTTTTCAACATAGCATAAGCATAAAACATACCGACATGTTACAGAAAAATGCATTTGCTATGCAAAGTTCCTATGCCATAATTGTACCAAACCTCCAATGCTACTTATAACTTAATGATATTTTATCTGAAATTGTCTAGGATTGGTAAAATCATCTGAAGAGAAGAAAATTATGCTAGAAATATACTACTAAAACTTGCCCGTTTGTAGCAGAGAGAAAAGTTATGTGATGCTTTTTTATAGCATGGAGAGAAACGGCATCATATGCCACTCTCTGGAGAAAAACTGATTCAGTAAAAATGGGCCATCCAGAGAAGAAGTGAAAATGGTATCAGATTTATACTGGTAATTTATTGATGATAATTTACTGTTTCCAGAGTTTCCATATTTTGTTTTTCTCTTTTATCACCCTGTCCCTTTGATTTGTTATACAGCTCTATACAGAGAACCTTTCAGAAAAATGCATCCAAACTGCTACAATTCTCTTTATACACTATCAGTTTCTACTTATATGTTCTTAAGAGTTTGTTTCCCAATTATCTTTCAATCAGTGAGCAGTTTTTTCACTACAATTTCTGCAAAATTGAGCTCGATTTCTGATAATTCCATGATATGCCCATTTGTTTTCTTGACAACAATACAGAAATGTGATGTGGCTTTTTCCATAGTGCCAAACTCACACTGTTCTTTTAAAAATAAAAACATTATTTGAACTGTGATACATAGTACATTTATTGATGCTCTAAAAAAATGAAGATTCAGAAAATATTCCTGATGAACCGAATACTTCAGACTTGGGACAAATGAAATATCTAGGTTTCAGAACAGAAAGCACATTGTAAAATTAAAATCTCCTTCCAAGAGGGCTTGACTCCTACTGAAATCCAGGAAGCAGAGGTAGGTAAACAGAGGAAGGCAGGAAGGAATCAAGAGGGTATTATCATATGGAATCGTATTACAGGTAGTTCTTGACTTACCACAGTTTAGTGATCGTTCAAAGTTACTACAGCACTGAAAAAAGTGACCTATGACTGTTTTTCACACTTACAACCTTTGTAGGATGCCCATGATCAAAATCCAGAAGCTTGGCAACTGACTCATACTTATGACCGTTGCTGGTCATGTGATCTCCTTTTGCAACCTTTTAACAAACAAAGTCAATGGGGAAGCCAGATTCACTTTAACAATTATGTTACTAACTTATCAACTGCAGGGATTCACTTAACAACTGTGGCAAAAAAGGTCCTAAAACGGGGCAATGCTCCCTAACAAATGTCTCACTTAAAGGCAGAAATGTTGGGTTCACGTGTGGTCATAATTCGAAGACTACCTGTATACCAAATACTGTACTATATACTAGGGAACCTGTTTGCCCATTGCCCTCTTCCAGGCTGAACGTTTCTGAGGTCACCCCAGATCCGGCTATTTGGTGCTGCCACCAGCTTGCTGGGCAATCTTTTTGGGGAGAGCGAGAAACTTCACCGGAACAGCAGGATTTGAAGCCATAGCCAAAAGCAGGCAAATCTTGCAGGTTTATCTTCCTTCTAACAGGATCTTAACTGAAATCATAACAAATCCCAGCCTATCTTAAAGGCTGTATATTATTGCTTTGTCTGCCGGCATCTTATTGCATCTTAGCAAAGGGGCGATGGGGGGCGTATGGGGTGGGGTGAGGAGGGACTGCCTGACCGGTCCAGTCCAGCCCAGCCCGGAATAGCAGGTCCCATATGGAAACATGTAACCACGTGGAACAGGCACCTAACGATCCGCAGCCGGCGAGAAAGGGGCAGGTGGGTTTCCCAGGGGATTTACCTGGGCGCGGAAAGGGTCTGCCGCTGCTGCTCGTCTGAAGAGGCGGCCAAGGACGGAGCCCACGCGGAGACCCAACATGGTAAGGAAGCGCCTAGAGCCCAAGTTGAAGGACGAGAGGGCACCACGCTATTCTCCTCTTTCACTTACGGAGGCCCGAGGAGACCAAAAATCAAGCTTTGGCACTGGGGCGGAGAGCGGGCGGCAGGGCTGGCGTATGGCGGACTCTTCCGAGCAGCGGGAAAGTCGCACTTTCTCTTTGCTTTCACACGTCCGAAATCTCTTTTAACACGCCCTGCTGTGAACTTGCCTACTGAGACAAATGATCTTTTCTAAAAGTCAGAGGGCCCCCCCCCCCCCGTCTGTTTTCCCCGCTGCTAGTAAGAAATATGGGAACTTACCTACTGTTGCCCCTACTATTCAGGTGACCCCGAGGACCCAGATAAACCTCCAAGTGCTTCAACGACCCTTTAAATTAAGGATGCAAATGACCAGCTGTCTTCAAGGAATATAAAACCTTCCATTCCCCATTATCCCGTGAGAGCTGAAGAAGCTTCTTGGATGAGAAGCAAAATGTTTTCAAAGACAGTCCAGTTTGGCTCCTGAAAAAGCACCTTTGGGACAACCATGACCTGGATGACTGAGAATCTCTACAGACTTTCATCTACTGTTGCTGCTTGAAAGCAGCAGATTTCTATAGTAGCCCAATTTTGTGGGTGATGACACAGCTGGGTTCACAGACAGCTTTGGACAGGTGAGTTTACGGTGCCCAGTCTTTGATGGGGTCAACGCAATATTTCTCAACTTTGGCAACCCATCAGAGAATGTGGACTTCAATTCCCAGAACCCAGAAGTCAGCATGCTGGCTGGGGAGTTCTGGGAGTTGAAGTCTGTACATCTTAGAGTTGCTAAAATGGAGAAACACAGAGTTTAAGGTATCCTCTGAACTCCGTAATGTAGATCTCAACTGATATATATTACTGAGATAACTGTCATGATAACTATGCTAGTCAGTCCCAAATGTCTGTTCGCATCTTCTGCTAAAGTATGATACTATACCCAACATAAGCTTTTCTTTGGCATGAACAACAGAGAAATTTTAGCTCATCTAACAACTTAAAGGAAGTTGGATTCTCACCTTGCATCAAGCCTTTATTTAATCCAGCCATTAGAAGTGTGTAAAGTGTACAACAGTGGTTGGATTCATACAACATACTAAGGTGACCCATAACAGGCCACATGTAAGTGTGAAAAATGATGCTTAAATTTATCTTCTGCTCTAGGAAAGAGCAGCTCACTAAGCAGCCTTAAATTTTATATTCAGTGAGGAGTAAATTAAGGCTCAAGAAAATTCAGTCTTAAACACTTCCATTTCTTCCAAAGTGGCAGACTGCTCGTGTTGTTTAGCTAGTGGGAAATGAAATGGTTAAAAAAAAAATCAAAAATACATAATACGACTACATTTCTGTTCCTCTAGTCATTGTGTATTTTGTCTTGAGGAAAGAAAGCATATCTAATAGCTACACTGAAACAATGTTGAAAAATAAAACTTTTAATTAATCTGGTCACCCTCAGCAATGAATATTAAAAACTGCATAACTTTACTTTTCTGCCTGCATTTCACTGTTTTGATTGGTAAATCCTGGAGTTCTTTAAATACTGTCATACTGGGGATTATTTTAGCCTGGAAAAGGCTGATAAGACAATCCTGTCTCCACAGAAGTTACATTATAAAATCCCTTTTCTATAACCGTGCTGAGTAAGCATAATGGAAATTGTAGTCCAGTGATATCTGGGCACTGGATTTTGGAAGAGACGGCTAGTATAAATATAACAAAATACCGAATACTAAATCCTTAAATGGATCACACTTTTAACTATTTTGCTCATGTTCTACTGCTATTGCCTCTTTATTTTTTCTAAATATATTTAGTACATTTTATAAAGGATTATACATTTATGCCATGAAATTGGTTAATTAACTTGTTAGCATAATCTTCACTGTAATATTTCATTTGAATCACAATCACAAAGCATGGATTGCCATAAGTCATCGTAACTTTTGCCATTATTTTAAATCAGAGTATTATTTAATTATATTTATATCTATCCATTGTGTTTTTAATCACATTTTTTAAATGAAATGAGAGATTGCTAATACCTAGGAATGTAGCACAATGATTGCATCTTTGCTGCTGCCTTTTAAAATGTATAATGTAAATATGTTTCTCAAATTGTAACTGGAAAAATCATAGGGGGCTATTTTTGGGTCTGTTCAGCAAAGAGAATCCAGAAATAAACTCACTACTTCTATTTTTAGTAGTATCAACTAAGTGGCGGTCTAATTGCAGAATATATCTGGTTTCTTCACAAAACCTGTGTCAAAAAAAGAGTGGGCATCAGCCATTGGAATATAACAGTTTGGTTCTGTAGATGGAGCAGATAAGATGAAGCTAGAATGGCCTAAGGTAGGGGTCTCCAACCTTTGCAACTTTAAGTCTGAAGGACTTCAGCTCCCAGAATTCTGTAGTAAGAATTCTGTAGTAAGAATAGTAAGAAAGGGTGGAGGCAGAGAAAACAAAGTATCCTGTAATGTTGTGCAACACTTTATTTATTTATTTAAATCAATAATTTATATGGCTGGCCACTTCTTAGCAGTGACTCTGGGTACAAAGATTAGAATTGAAGGATTAAAATAATAATTGAGTTGCCCTGTGATGATAGGCGTTTAATAAATTTAATTAAATAAATAGCCCATAACAACCAGGTAAGTAACACTTTCCAGTCATAGACACACAACAGCCACAACTGGGTTAGCCTAACATCCTGACCCAAACATCTGGAGAAACAGCCAGGTCTTCAAAACTTTATAAAAGAACAGTAGGATTGGGACCATATGGATTTTCACGAGAATGCTGATCTTTAGCAGTATTTACTGTAAAAATCTTAAATAGTATAAGAATCTGTAATATATTAAACTCATATTAAACTGTCGACCGTGAACCTCACCCCATTCCTAAGAGGTCCGTAAAGGAGGCGTGCATAAGCGCACCAGCGTGCCTAACATCCTGTGTACTGTCCCCATTTATTTGTATTCATTTCCTTTGTTCCTGTCCATGTTAATACTTATACCTGTTATCATGTACATGCTTGACAAACCAAACAAATAAAAATACTGTAGTTTGGCAGTTTGTGTCACAAGAAATTTGATAACATGTTCTATTTCAAGCTGTGAACATAAGAAAAGGCCATGTTGCTTCTCATTGTGAAGGTTGTGGGGATAATGTTCCAGAATTTATCCCCCCATTATGCATTTTATTTATTTTATTGTAAACCACCTACCATAAGATGAGATGTGTGGCTGGCTGTATAATAAATTGAACAAATAATAGCTGTAAAGGCCAATATAAAAGTAGACTATAATTGTAACTTATAGTTGGTCCTCATCTTGTATTATTACTGTGCAAAATTTCTCTTGCAGCAATTAGTATACACAGCAATACAGATTTTCCAGAAATTTCAGTTTATATTAAATATTAATATTAAACGATTAATCTTTTTAAAAAAAAACATCTTTTAGGAGCAACTGAATTGCATAGATTGGCTTCTACAAATAAAACTAAGTATAGGATCTGTATGAAGTTCCCTTATTAAAATGTTAGATAAAACTGGTTCCTTTTATGCCTGGCTTGAAAAGAATAATATGAAGAATTGGCCCATCTACAAATAAATGCTTTCAGCTACATTCACACAGTAGGTGGTAACTATACAATGGTGATGTTTTTATTTCATTGGCCATGGGCTTAGAATCACAAAGGGAATCCAGAAAGATAAGTTTGCTTGACAAGAAGTAATTCTGTTTGAAAGTAAAAAACCCAGTTTCCACAGTTATAAAACAAATTCACATCAATCTTCATTCAGTAATACAAATTCTTATACTGTATACCAGTGGTGGGTTTCAATTTTTTTTAGAACCTACTCTCTAGGTGTGGCCTATTTTGTGGGCATGGCTTGGCAGTCATGTGACAGGGTGGGAGTGGCCAACTTGTAAAATGTGGTGAAACTCATTTAACAACGCTCTTGCTTAGCAACCAAAATTTTGGGCTCAATTGTGATGATAAATTCTCCTTCCTTCCTTCCTTCCTTCCTTCCTTCCTTCCTTCCTTCCTTCCTTCCTTCCTTCCTTCCTTCCTTCCTTCCTCCTTTCCTTTCCTTTCCTTTCCTTTCCTTTCCTTTCCTTTCTTACTTTCTGCCTTCCTTTCCTTTCCTTCCCATTGGGTTACCGGCAGCGGCAGGCCAGACTTACTTCCGGGTCTGCTGGTGGAACCCCCTCTCACCGGCTCTCTAAATTTCACCATCCGGCTCTCGCGAGCCTGCAGAAACCCACCACTGCTGTATACATTTCCTTACAAGATTGGGTCCCATATATGTGAAGAATGTATGTGGAATGACAGTCTAGAACTAGAATATAAAACTGAATTTAAATAAGCAGCAAATATCCATGTTATTTTAATTTATGCCTAGGATTTGCAGCTGATGGTCAGCTTGTCACTGATTATTATTTTTGAAATCTTGAGAGAATTGCTCTCAGTTCTCCTTTGCTCTTTAGACAAGAGTGAAACTTCTGTAGGAATGGATATGTGATTTTTTTAAAAATTAGGGTGAGAGGGGAAACTCTTGAATTTGCTTATTTTATTATAATTTCATCAAATAGTTCATAAAAGATAAATACTTTGTTGTGTGAAGCTCTGTTCCTATATACAGTACAGGTGCTTCTGAACCTTAGTAACTCTTAAGACGTGTGGACTTCAACCCCCAGAATTCCCTTTCATTTTCAAATGGCTAAGTGTCATTAACATAGCTCTACAGGTAGTCCGTGACTTACAACAGTTCATTTAGTGACCATTCAAAGTTACAACGGCACTGAAAAAAGTGACTTATGACTGTTTTTCACAGTTATGACCTTTGCAGCATCCCCATGCTCATGTGAAAAAAAATTCGGATGCTGGGTGACTGGTTCGTATTTATGACTCAAGTCCCAACTGATCAGGAGGAAATGGGGATTTTGCAGTAACCTTCCCCTGGAGTGGGGTGGGAATGAAGATTTTACAGTATCCTTCCCCTGCCACACCCACCAAGCCATGGCCACAGAACCAGTAGTAAAATTTTTGAATCCCACCACTGCTTCATTCTCTCCTCACTCCAGGAGAAGGTTACTGCAAAATTGCCATTTCTTCCCGATCAGCTGGGACTCAGGAGGCAGAGAATAGATCGGGGCGGGGCCAGTCAGAGGTGGCATTTACGGGTTCTCCAAACTACTCAAAATTTCCGCTACCGGTTCTCCAGAATTGGTGAATATCACCTCTGGACTACATTCCATTAATGTAGCTTTACAATAAATTAGAATTAGCTTCTCTGTTATCTTTTGTGTTTGGTCTGCCTGGTAAGGCTGACAACATGAGTACTCTGAGGCATACCCATCACTGTCAGTACTGCTGTGTTTGGGACCATAATGGAAGATTTACAAAGCTGAATCAACAATGTGATGTTTACACAAGTTAAAGTGTAGGATTTTTGATTTCATATGCATGCAGAGAGGAACCCAGAAGGATATGGAGGAAGAAAACTATCAAAATGTGTAAGCTTTTTTGTTGTTACTGTTACAGATTCATGTCTATAAATAAATAATGATTTATTGAATTCATGGCTGACTCTGGTGGTCTATAAATTAAAAATTAAAAAGAAGAAAGAAAGTGAGACAAAAGTATGAGTAAACACGGCAAGGATGAGAAAATCAGACTGGAAGGAAGGAAAACAAGTCACAATACCTAAAGCAGTGTTTCTCAACCTTGGCAACTTGAAGATGTCCGGACTTCAACTCCCAGAATTCCCCAGCCAGCATTCGCTGGCTGAGGAATTCTGGGAATTGAAGTCCGGACATCTTCAAGTTGCCAAGGTTGAGAAACACTGACCTAAAGGGACTTTCAGTTACTTTCTCTGAAGGCCGGAGAAGAGCCAGGTTTTCAAAACCCTTTGAAACACCAGCAGGTTGGGAGTGGGAGTGTCATCCAGATGTTGGGGGGGACCTCTTTCCAGAGAGAGCAGGTGCTGCACCAGTGACCTTCCAGGGTCCTGATAGAAGGAACTCAGAGCACCAAGCCTAAAAGGTCAAATCAGCTTGACAGATTCAAAGGGAAACTGGCAGTCTTTCCAATAACAAGTAAATACCCGCATTTGGTTGATATACAGGATTGTATTTTGTTAGGCATACAGAATTTAATAAATGTTTGTGCTAGCTCCTCTCTGTAACTCATTAAATGTTGCTTCTGTCTTGTTAGTTTTAGGATTCTCATCTCACTGGTAACTTGTTGCTTCTGAGTACAACTTCAGCTTTGCTTTAAGGCCCCATCTGGAGTATTGTGTACAGTTCTGGTCACCATACATTCAGAAGGATATTATGGAAATGGAAAAGGTGCAGAGGAGGGCAACCAGAATGATTAGGGGGCTGGAACACCTTCCTTACCATCTGAGGCTGCAACAGCTGGGCCTCTTCACTCTAGAACGACGGCGCCTGAGAGGTGACCTGATTGAAGTCTATAAAATCATGCACGGTGTGGACAAAGTCGAAAAGGAAAAACTGTTTTCCCTATCGCACAACACTAAAACTAGGGGGCACTCCATGAAACTTTTGATAGCTAGACCTCAAACAAATAAGAGGAAGTACTTTTTCACCCAGAGGATCACTGGTCTATGGAACTCCCTGCCAGAAGAAGTGGTGACAGCTGTCAGCCTTGACACCTTCAAGAAAGGATTAGACAAGTACATGGAGAACAAGGGTATCCATGGCTATCATTATGGATGCCTAAGGACACCCTCCGGGTTGGAGAGATAGGCAGGATATCTCTCAATGCCATTTGCAGGGAATCATAAGCAGGTGAAGACATCTGCTTGGGAATACTCTGAAGCAAATGGGGAGCCACTGTGTGAGACAGAATGCTGGATTGGATGGGCTGTGGCCTGTCCCGGCAAGGCTGTTCTTATGTTCTTATGTTCTTAAGGCTGCTTCTTTGAATAGCAAAGATGGAAATCTTAACAAGATAACAAGACTTGGTGAGCCGCGCAGGGAGCAGCTGGCAAATTAAATTATTACACGACAGAAAGCCTGGTTACTTGAGGGACCGCCTGTCTCCCATAACATCTGCCTGGCCAATTTGATCGTGCAGGGTTGGCGTGCTCCATGATCCCCCAGGGATCTGGAAACCCCACCACCCCCACCTGTTTTTGTTTAGGAAAGCTCGGAAGGCCTGACTCGTTCACCCAGGCCTTCTGCGAGGTGAAATGTGACCTCTTGCTTCACTGCACTTGTCATCATTTATCTTTATTTTTTACGTTTTATCGATTTTATTGTAATTTCTTTGTCTGACTTGTGAGCTGCCAGGAATTGCTGAGAGTTGGGTGGCCGACCTCTTTAATAAATTCTTTTTCTCTGGTCAGACAATTTTTTTTATTTAATGGCGGCGGGGGGGGGGGTTCACAAGTGTTCTCTCTCCCATTTGTCACTATGAAAAAAAGAAAGAACATATAAAACAGTTTCCCTGCTTCAGTGGTGGGTTCCGGATTCCGTTCCAACCGGTACGGTTGCAACGGCCCTGGCATCACCCACATGGACGCGCATGGCGCACGCATGCGTCGTACTTATCTGCGACGCTTCCGCAAGCCTCTGCGACACTCCAGCGAGCAGCGCTAGCGCCGTACGCACAAAAAGCATACAACACTGGTAAGGAGGGAGGGCATGCAGGTGGGCCCTACAGAGCACCATACCGGAATGGTATCCGATGCTCCAGGGAGGTGATGGGGCGTACCGGGGCATACCATCTGCAACCCGTACCATCTCGGACCTCCGCCTCTTCCGCCAGTGTCTAAAGACACATCTTTTTCAGCAAGCCGGCCTAGCCTAACCTCCCGCTGGGGCTATTTTAGATAGTTTTAAATTGGGGTTTTTAATTTGGTTTTTAGCATAGGATCGTTTCATGTAATTTAATATGCTTTTAAATTTTGTATATCCTGTTTTATATGTTTTTAAATTCCTGTGCGCCTGTGGGTCCTTCGTGGAGAAGGGCGGGATATAAATCGAATTAAAATTAAAAAATAAAATAAATAAATAAACCCATCACTACCCTGCTTGTGCCTTTCAGCATCTTGTTTTTCAAAAATAGGCAGGGGCTAATGAGAATTACAGTACAGGCTTAAATTTAATATAGAATAGAAGACTGGTCGAGTGAACCAGACTTTAAAACACCATAAAAGATCATACTATAAAATAGTAAAAAAAATACTATAAAAGACATACTATAAAAAAAAAACACCCAACTTGGAACAATAAGAAAGGATTACTGACTGCAATGTCCTGATCGCTAAATGCTATTTCCAGGATCGGAGGCAGCATGCCTTCTAAATGCTCAAGTTGGGTGCAAAACTCTTGCTTGTATGCTTACCAGGACATCTGGTTGGCATTTCTGAAGAACAGGATCATAGACTAAGTCAGTCTTTGGCTTGTTCTAGCGGAAATAAACTTTTAAATTGTTTAAAATGGAATCTTCAAGCACATTGGAGTGTCATGGGGCTTGGTGTATCAATTTGAATTCTATCAAACAATGTGCTAAAAGACTTGAGAACTGCATGTCAAATATACATGAAAAATTGAATAGGTGACTATAGACAATAAACATATTTGTTTTGAAGCTGCTGGCACTGGGAGGGTTTGGAGTGTTCCTTAGGGTACTTTTGTTTAGCTTTAGCTTTTGTTTCTGCCATATCTACACTGTATCATGTGCTTAAACGGTTTTGCTATTTTTAATGTGACAATATTGCCAGGAGTTAAAAAGATTTTTGCATCCACAGTCTAGCACAAGGAGGGAGCTGTAAAAAAAAATATCACTGCTGTTCCCTCGTACAGAGGGCTTGCTTCAAACTTCAATTCTCAAATGAGAATATCTACTCAATGCTGTCCTTTAAAAAATATATTGGCCTGGCATTCAGAGCAGTTGGAGCTAGATATCATGGGTATTTTATACAATTTACCTGGCACACAAATGCTCAAGAGCCCTGGAAAATATTAACATGCTGATTTAGATCTGGCAGCTGAGCTCTTTTTAGCTGCATCTGTCTGTTAGAAGCAAGCATGCCAGAATACACTGATCGATTGGTGTGTGTGTGTGTGTGTGTGTGTGTGTGTGTGTGTGTGTGTGTGTGTATACAACTTTCTTTGTTAATAGGGTGTATGTTGCATTTAAAATACTGCCCAGAATCCTTGGAGGTTGGATGACATACACATTTGATAGAAAAACAAATAATCTATATGTTAGATTGAGGATAGGGAAGGATTTTATGCGTAAGTTTTAAATTAAAGAAAATGACTTGCTAAAAGCAAAGTATCTAGTTGTTAGAATGGTATCAGTTTTTATTCATTTTAGGCTGATTTTATAAATTTTAGGCAGTGCTTTCGCACAAGAAAGCATTTTAAAAGTATTTTGAGAAGTCAGAGGTAGGAGTCCTCAGCATTCCTGGGCTGATGACAAAAAAGCTAGTCCTTTAGGGATGTCCTAAAGGTGCTTTTTCAAGAGGCAGCTGGACTTTCTGGTTTTTCTTTGAAGACATTTCACTTCTCATCCAAGAACCAGAAAGTACAGTTGCCTCTTGAAAAAGCACCTTTGGCACAACCATGACCTGGATGACTAAGAATCCCCACAGTTCTTTAGGGATGGTTAGGGATGGATTTAAGGATGATTAAGTAGCAACGTTTCTTCTTAACCACTGTCTCTTATGTTTACTTAATGTTTGCAGCCCATCAGAATCATCTATTTCCTTTGAGATATTTGCATTTTGTACCACAACCCTGTTTCTGGGAGCAATGGGTTAATGCAGGGGTCTCCAACCTTTGCAACTTCAAGTCTGAAGGACTTCAGCTCCCAGAATTCTGGGAGCTGAAGTCCTTCAGACTTAAAGTTGCAAAGGTTGGAGACCCCTGGGTTAATGTACCGGAATGAAGGTGAGCTGTGCCTTTTCTGCAGAAATGACAAAATTGGTTTCCCTGAGTGCCTCATCCCAAGTCATCTTTCATTGCAGTGTGTTAGCTAAAGCGGTAATCTGAAAAGCAGCCCCATCTGATGTTCCTGGCAACAAATGAAAAGTGATGCACCATGGGAGAAGCTTGTGAATGTAACTCTGGAAAAAATAACCTAGGAACAGATTTACTACAGAGAGCTGGCAGAAGTTCTAACAATCCAATACAGGGCACAAACTTTTATTTGGAGAATTATCTTTCTCATTGAAAAGCAGATTAGCATCTTAAAAATGATCTGGGATGAACATCAGTGTGATCCTTAGCATGTTTCTTCAGAAATCAATTCTATGATGTTTAGCACAATTCATTCTGTGTGTGTGTGGTTAGTTTGCAGATATATAGCCCCGTTACGTCCATACTCACACTTCCTTAAGAATAAGTCCTATTGTAGTAAAGAGTTTCTCCCAAATTGGCATCAGTCTTGAATTGAGTTACTTATGAGTGTGGATTCAGCACAAAGATGTTGATTTTCAACGTAAATCCAACCCTGACTTGTTAAAAGAAAGAATTGGTTTATTTCAAAAGCTACCTTTAATGTTTACTTCTTTTGAAGAATATGATAGTAGAAAAACTCAATCTTCAGATGACAGAATTAGAGTTGGAAGAGAATTTAGAGATGTTCTAGTCCAATCCCCTGTTCAAACAAGAGGCCCTATACTAGCGATGGCGAATGTTTTTCTGCTCGGGTGCCAAAAGGGCATGCGTGTGTGCCCACACCCATAAGGCAATGCCTCCCCCCCTGCACATGCGTGCAGGCTCACGCAACCCCTTCCACCCTCCCGCCAGCACATGTGTGCAGGCGTCATTCAACCCTCCAAACTTTTGTTAGACCCATTGGGCCATTTTTCGCCTTCCCCAGGCTTCAGGAAAGCTCTGTTGGCCTGTTTTTTGCCACCTACAGGCTCTGGAGGCTTTCATGAAGCCTAAGGAGGGCAAAAAACAGCTTTTCCTTGCCTTCCAGAAGGCCGAACATCAGCTGGTGACCGCACGCATGTATGCTGGAGCTGACATAGGACAAAACCTTGCATGCCCTCAGATATGGCTCCACATGCCACCTGTGGCACACGTGCCATAGATTCGCCATCCCGGCTCTATACTATTCCAGGCAAATGGCTATCCAATCTCTTCTTAAAAACCTCCAGTGGTGGAGCACCCACAACTTCTGGAGGCAAGTCGTTCCGTTGATTACAGGTAGTCCCCGATTTACATCCACAATTGAGCCAAAATGTTTTTTGTGCTGAGACATTTTATGTGGTCTTACAAATGCAGTGTAAAATAGTACCAACACTTCATGTGGTCTTGACACTATTCCTCTGATGATGCAGCCGAGGATTGTACTGACTTCTTTGGCAGATGCGGCACACCACTGGCTCATATTTAATTGGTTGTGTACTGAAATACCAAGATACCTCTTACAGTTCATAATAATACACATCCTTCACACCATAAAAATAACATATAATGTTTACATGTTGAAAAACAATGATTACTCATACTCAAGGATATTACCATTGAAATCAGGGAGGAGGTGGTCCTAATATATTTAATTACTAGCCGTTCCCGGCCACGCATTGCTGTGACCCAGTCTGGTTAAATGGCCAACCAATCTGTGTGTAGATCTACAAGTGCACACACAAATACGTACACACAACCACCGTATAAGCCCTACCTACCTACCTACTGTATTTCTTCCTCTCTCCCTCTACCTACCTACCTACAGTATTTCTGTATCCCTTTACCTACCTACCTACTATATTTATCTCTGTCTATATCCCTCTATTTACCTACCTATATGTGTATTGTATTCCTCCCTCTCTCTGTATCCCTGTACCTAACTATTCTACCTACCTAACTAATGCATTTATATCTATCCCTATAGCTATCTACCTGCCTACCTACCTATGATATACCTCCCTCTCTATCTCTATCCCTCAACTTTATCAGTAGATCATGGGGGGGGAGGGGTATGGGGGCAGCGGCGAGAAATGTTGCTCAGCATTTCCTTATATGGGCCCTGTGGCGGAGGAGGAGGGCGGAGGCCTGGAGGAGGAGGAGGGCGGCAGCAACGGCAGCGGCGAGGAGGGCGGAGGCCTGGAGGAGTAGGAGGGCGGCAATGATGGCAGAGGCAAGGAGGTTGGAGGCCTGGAGAAGGAGGAGAGTGGCAGCGGAGGTTGTTGAGGATGTGTGTGCGTGGGGCGGCATTATTGCTGGCGGCATCTGCGGTTGTTGAGGAGGCGACTATTATGATGACGTAGAAGCGCGGGGGAAGGGCATCAGCGCACAGTGCTACACATGTACGTGATGCAGCAGAAGAAGTGGCCAGGTGGAGGAGCCGCTAAAGGGAGGGAAGCGAGTGAGCGAGTGAGGAAAAAACTCAGAAGAGAGGCACTTTTACATTTACGTAGCGTGCACCTGGCACAGGTGCAACATCCACACAATCTATACATATCATTGTTGCTGTACTTCAAAGGAACGTTGTGTGAAAATTTGGAAGCGATCGGTGCAGTACTTTCTGAGATTAGCAGTTTTGAACAAACTATTGTTACATTTTTATTTATATAGATTAACTACTCCAAGCATATTAATCCAGGATCCAATCAGTGGTTCCAAGAAGGTCATTGGGACAGCACTTAACTTTGCAGTGCTTTCAAATAGACGTCCATGAGATACAACAAAAATACTATGGTACTATGATACTCTTCTACTAGCTGTTCTAAAAAATAGTGCTCCCAGCTGAGAGAGGCATCCAGAAGTACATCCTAGTCATTTATGTCAGTCATGAAAAATTAAAATTAAAAAAAAAATAGGAGAGTTCTACCTCAAGTACTACATGGTGTAAGTCCTCTATCGTGTCTGATATCCAGGTTGAAATTAAAAAGACCATAAAAGAAACTTTAATGGCAAATTAAAGATTAGGTGATTTTATCAAAAATATGGTATGTTGCTTTGAAACTGGTTTTTTGAGGCCAGTAAACTTGTAAGTACTATTTATACATAAGCTGCCTCTGGACACCACCATTTTGGCTTTATGGTTGGGAAAGCATTTGTGCATATTTGTTCATCACAGCAGGAACATAACCCAAGCGATGATTTTTAGTTTTTAATTATAAAAGCTAAACTATACTTTTTAATTATAACAGAAGGAGATTAATTTAAGAAAATGCATTCTACCAGGGGAGATTCAAGTGTTCTGTGTGTCTGGACTTGGGGACAAAGACAGAAGGAACTAACCATGAGACTGGCAAGAGGAGTGACAAGTAAAGTGAGAGCTAAATTAAGTCCTTAACTCTTTAGCCACACCTCACTTTCTTTGCAGCCAGTAAATTTTAATTCCACCGAAGCCACCAACAATTCCAGTAGAATTGTAGAAGGTTACCTAATGGTCTTTTGTCTTTATAAAATAGGCTTTCACACACACACATGCGTGCACACACACACAGTGCTTTGTACTGCTTTAAAATGTAGAGATGTTTTATTTATTATAAGTGTTATTAAGATCATTCTGCTTCAGTTCCAGACTAAAATGGAACTATGCCAGCTGGCGTAGGGGCCTGAAGGAGAAGCTCTTGCCTGAAGTGGTTGATGCATTAACAGAGAAGGCAACCCCCCCCCCCCAACCTCCCGTCCAAACCTATATGGTTTTTTGTTTGTTTTAATTTTTGTAATTTTAATTTGTTTATATATTTATAATTCTTGGATAGTTGTATATTTTATCTTACTGTAGGTTACTCAGAAGTTGCCTTTAAACATGAGATCGGTGACAAATATGTTTGATACTACTACTATTACTACTACTACTACTGCTACTACTACTAATAACAATAATGAAATAATACCATGTTTCCCAGAAAGTAAGATAGGATCTTATTTTCTTTTGATCTCCAAAATAAGCACTTGGCCTTATTTTCGGAGAGGTCTTATTACTTTTGAGGTGCAGGAGGCGGCAAGTGTGGTCACCTCATGGCTACTGCTATGTTGCAATATTTTTGGAGAGGGCTTTTTTTGGGGGGAGGGTTTATTTTAGTGCATGCGCTCAAAAGCATGATTGGGCTTATTATCTGGGGAGGTCTTAATTTTAGGAAAACAGGGTACAATATTACCCAAATAGTTGCTTAAACAATATCAAGTTCTTAATCTGTCTTTAATACATTTCTTTTTAAAAGACTACCGTAGTTATCTGACCTTTTCCTCTTTTGCCTTACATGAGATACAACAAGGATATAAGAATTGTTAAGGATGGATTATATAAACTATGGAAGATACTTCCTTGCTTCAGTTCCACAAAACTTCCAGAAAACCGAGTTAAAACGTACAAAGTCACAACAAATTTATGGTTCATCTTCTGGAGTAAAAATAGTTATTCATTGTTCTGAACTATTATAATCAATTTTGCTTCTAAACACAATGAATGACAATGCTTTTTAAAATTCATACTGATTTTTAACAAACCCCTATGCCTAAGGTGACCAGATTTGAAAATTTGTCAACCGGGACACCATTGACGAGGGGGGGGCTCAGCGGTGTTTCCCAGCCCTGCAGCCGCCGCTTCCCTCCCTGGCCGTACCTGAGGTTCCCTCGCTGGCTGGTGGTGGGTAGGCGGGCGGTGGCTGCTCTGCACGCGCTTAGCTGCATGGCCAGGAAGCGGCAGCCAGAGGGGGCGCGTCGCAAAGTTCAGGGCCGCACCCCCGCCATGCCATGCACAGCTATCCTCTTCCTCCTCCTCTGCCTGCTGGCTTCTCGCTTGCTCCTCCCTCTCCGGCCCTCGCCTGCCCGCCAGCCTGCTCTGGCCGCCGCTTCCTGCCCGTGCTGCTGCCCTGGGTGCAGGCCACCTCTGAGCACGTGCAGAGCAGCCGCTGCCCGCTCGCCCCCCACCGCCTCTCCAGACAAAAAGCAGGACATTTTTAAGAGGCGGCGGGGTGCAGGACTAATTCTTGAAAAGCGTGATTGTCCCGCCAAAAGCGGGACGTCTGGTCACCTTACCTATGCCACCTCTCTTAGAAACACTTTCATTTATGCAGTTTCACATTTTAAGGTTCATCATAAACACAACACTTTATAAAGGAGTTTTAAAAGGAAGTCTTAAGGGACAAAATAATGAAGATATTAGAAATTTATTACTGGCTTTTCTAATTTTTCTGGTTTTTTGTTTTATAAAAAAGAAAATTTGTTTTGTGAGTTCGGAAGATAATTATATGCACATATAAATATTTTTTTAGGATTCAGAATAGAATCAGTGAACAGGTTGAAAAGAATTGCGTGTCCAAATATATACTTTTAAGTTACTGCTAATATTGTTGGAATAAACTCACCATTTGGTTTTTCTGCAAAACCCCTCAGACAGAGCTCAGAAATTAAGAAACTAAAAATTACCAAAAAAATGCCTGTATTGAAAATGATAACATAATTATTGCAAGAACATTATGAAATAATAAGACCAATCGTTCTACTTTCTTGCAAGGGCAAATCAAATGTTGGCTTACCTCAGCTTTCTTCCTTTTCCCCACTTTTACGCAGAACAAAATTATGCCAATATTGGAGAGCAAGAAATGACTAAATTACATCAAAAGGTGTCACACTTTCTTAGATGGCCTTAACAAATCCATTAAATTGCTTATTGATGAGGGACTTGTATCATGTAGCCGTATTTGCATAAACCACCCCGTCTTCTCATTTTCTCCTCATTTCCTTTTTGAATCCTTTATTACTTGACTATTCTCTGTATCTGATGAAGTTAACTCCAACTCATGAGTGTTCGTACCTTTAATACATTGTGTTAATTAGAAAAGGTGCGATCAGCTTCCTGATTTTTCTCCACCCGATTATTCTTCATCTTATTAGTGACAACTTACTCCTAGGTTTCGTCTAATAGGATGCAAAACATAAGAGAAAAGGATTTCCCCTCCCCAAAAGAAAATAGCATGGGAAAATACAACCCGCAGGGGTCTGCAAACTTGGCTCTTTTAAGACTGGTGGACGTCAACTTCCAGAATTCTGGGAGTTGAAGTCCACCAGTCCTAAAAGAGCCAACTTTGCAGACCCCTGCGCCTTGGAGATTTTAAGGGATTTTATTTTCCAATCTTTTGTATTAAATAGTGTCAAAATGTTCAAGGTTCATACTAAGAGCAATGGGTGGAGGTCATCTAATATTTGTGATCAAAACATCCTATAATTCTTAACAGCTTGGGGCGGGGGGAGAAAAAATGATCAGAAAAGATAGATTACAGATACAAAATACCATATCTCCATCTGTAAGAGCTGGTGAATTTAGAGTTGTTTCAAATAAAACGCAAAATTGGTTATACTTTCTGGGTTCTTTTCTGCTTGCAAGTCAATAGATCATTTAAGGATAACTTCGAGAGAGCCTTACTCATTCTGAGAAAGGTGCTGTTTTCCCAGGACTTTATGACTGCAGGGTGGGAAAAGCTGTCAAACAATCCATTCCTTTTGTGATCTAGATCCCTCCCCACTTTTCTAAGGAATGGTGAATGTGCCACTGTATGTTTAGTTGTGATTGTTCACATTTAGTCCACTATCCTGTGTTTGTTATATTTATTCCATTGCTGCAGAAAGAGGTTGGTGCCTTACTTGTACCTGAAGAGTTTAACACAGTGATTATAACAGTCAGCTACAGCTATCAACCCATGTTCCAAGATGGTGATATCATTTGGTCCTTGCAAGCCCTCACTCACCACAACATCACAGAGGGTTGAGTCAGGATTAAACATCACGACACAGTTTTGACCTTGATCGGAAACTAAGAAGTTTCCATGACCATCTATGGTGACTCCAGAAGGGTTTTCAAAACTGAATTTCTTCCCATGATGGGGACCTATCGTCTTTCTCAGGCTTCGATCCCTGTCAATAATTTTGATGCAGCAGCCTTGAAACCTTCCAAACAGTTGCCCTTCTGCAACTAGCATGTCTTCATTCTGAGTAGATGATGAGAAATAAAAACAAAACTATGTTGGTTAACTACAGTAAGTTTACCTGAGTCTTAAAAAAGCATATCCTTCTTCCTGAGACTGATCCAAGTAGGGACAAGATACTACAAAGGAAGTCCTCAACTTATGACCACAACTGAGCCCCGAATTTATGTTGCTAAGTGAGAAATTTGTTAAGTGAGTTTTATCTTGTATTATAACTTTTATTGCCACATACGTTAAGTGAATCACTGCAGTTGTTAATTTAGTAACATAATGTTACTAACTTAATGTTGTTAAGTGAATCTGGCTTCCCCATTGACTTTCCTTGTCAGAAGGTTGCAAAAGGTGATTATATGACCCTGAGACACTGCAACTGTCATAAATATGAACCAGTTGCCAAGCATCCAAATGTAAATAACGTGAGTACAAGGGTGCTGCAAGCATCTTAATTGTGAAAAATGGTCACAATTTTTTCAGTGCCGTTGCAACTTTGACTAAGTGAACTGTTGTAATCCAGGACCACCTCTAGTATCTGGCTGGAGATGACCAATATATGTGGACTATTCCATAGAAAGTAAGACTGTTCTTTTCAGTAGCTTTGCCACTAAAATCCACTGACAGTCATCTAGTGGAATGACACATTGGAAATTGCAAATACCCTGTTTCCCTGAAAATAAGACCTCCCCGGATAATAAGTCCAATTGACCTTTTGAGCGCACGCACTAAAATAAACCCTCCCCCGAAAATAAGACCTCCCTGAAAATATTCCAACACAGCAGCAGCCATTAAACGACCATGCTCATGGCCTCCTGCACTTCAAAAATAATAAGACCTCCCCAAAAATAAGCCCAAGTGCTTATTTCAGGGGTCAAAGGAAAATAAGACCCTGTCTTATTTTAGGGGAAACATGGTAGTACTAGTTAGGACCTCAAACCAGCTGGGATGTTCTCACAAGAGATTTAAATAAGGGTGTCAAGAGAACACAAGCATATTGGATAGAAATACTGTCTAATTTTCTGAGCCTTCAAATGTGTTTGCTACTTGCATTGCTATCCTTATACTTTTATGCTAAAATGCTATACCTCCTCTGCTACCAATCCCTCTATGAATGTTGAGCAAACTTTTTACCTTTTTGGTTATCCAATCATACCTCATTGACAGCCATACGCACCGGCCTGTTGAATCCCTCTATTGACTGGGTCTTCAGGATGGCATTCATTCTCCAGTCCACTCCAATGATGTTGACTTTTCCCCCATTGGTCCAGTCAGACACTGCGATTTTATTGGACTTCAGGACTGTTATCCCATATGAATAAGGCCAGGTGATTTTGGGAGACTTCAGTTCATGGATCAGGTCCCCATCCTTAGAGAAGAGCTGGATGATCTTAGTCCCACTGGTCACCAGTAACACACCGTTTTTCATGCAGGTGATATCTCCCAGTCCTTTCACTGGTTCGAATCCATATGAAAAGCGTTGTTTAGGACGACCATCAGTGCTGTAGACCTGGATATTCCCCGTACCGCTGTCTTTCACTACCAAATCGCCATCAAGGTTTGTTGTCAGACTGGTTGGCCAGATCAACTTCCCTGGATTTGTACCAAATCCGCCCACAATTTTTATTAGGGAATTGTAATAAATCTTCTGGATTCCAGAAAGTTTCCATTTGTTATTAAAGCGGAGAGATTTTTCTATCTAGGAAACAGCAAAATAAAAAGGGAAATGGGTTGCTTAGTGATAGCTCAGGAATTAGTTGAAGTCCTGGATAGCACATGTTTCTTTGGCTATATATCCACATTCTCAGAAGCATAAAAGGGTTTCCTCCAGCAGGTGAACCACTGACTCCATCTTTTCTATTTAAAAGATACCTCTCTTGGGCACTCTCACATGGGATCTTGGAGCTATTTCAAATGAAGTCTGGACCTCTCACAAAGTCAGCTGTCTGGGAGATGAATCAATCTAACACTGGCTTAGCTGTGGAGCATCTGAAATTACAGCAAAGCTATTCTTTACACTTAGGAGTACTTAGCTCTGCATTGGTTGTAGCTGGCCTCCCCCTCATGAAGTGAACCATTCCTCCAACTTTCCCACTGCTTTCCCTCTGATTTTGCCCGTACCTCAAAAGTTTTGAGTTTGCAGAGCTGAAGACAATTGTAGGTTGATTTTAAAAAGTTAGGGATAGAAACTTTGATGACATGGAAATCTTCCAATATATTTCTTGAGCCATGGTGGCGCAGTGGTTAGAATCCAGTACTGCAACCTACTGCTGGCCGACTGCAGTTCAGCAGTTTGATTCTCATTGGCTTGAGGTTGACTCAGCCTTCCATCCTTCCGAGGTTGGTAAAATGAGGACTCAATATGCTAAATCTATAAACCACTTAGAGCAGGCTGTAAAGCACTATGAAGCGGGATATAAGTCTAAGTGCTATTGCTGTTGCTATTTAACTCAGGAACAGGATGGATAACACCCAGAAACTTGTTTACTGATGGAGATGTACAGCTATAGTAATTTACCTCTTTGAACATAGTTGGGAAGAAATAAAGAAGCCACGCTAACAGAGTATTAATCTAAATATTAGCAGGTTATCCCTTGGCCTCCATTTCTTTCTCAGGAGATCTCCCATCACCCTCCCTTCTCTCTGCCTTTTTTCTCTAACTCCCCTCTCTTGTCCATCAGCTGATTCAGCTCCCATTGTTACATCGATGCTGCAAAATATTGAAGGTGTATGAAGTGGCTAGGTGGAAAGTACAAACAAGGCACAAAGCAAATGAGAACAATCTTTGTACTTTTCATCATCAAGAGCCTTCAGGTAACATTTCTTTGGTCAGGAGTGGAAGTTCCGCCTATAATATAATAACAGGGAGTCACGATGACATCCTCTTACATTCCAAGATTACCCAGAAGGTTAAACAAGGGCATCCAAAGAGAAGGTCAAAGTCATTTATTTGCTTATTGAATTTATACTTCACTTTTTCCACAAGAGGATATTGCTTAAGATAATTAATAATAATGGAATAATAGAATAGAATAATATAAAAATAAATACTTAATACAAACACAGTTTAAAAACATAATTAAAACTGGGCTTGATTTCTGGTAATTTCATGGACATATTAATTTTGTTTCTGGGCAGCAATCGGAAATGGTTCACTCCATCCTTCATCCTTGGTGTTTTTCAACACTCCAGGCTACAACGCTGGCAGCACCTGGTGATCTCCTACCTAGGAGTAAACCGTTGGATGGCTGTTGTGTACAAACAGCCATCCAACATAGCTCCATATTCCTTTTTATGGCAAAGCCTTCCTTCCTTCCTTCCTTCCTTCCTTCCTTCCTTCCTTCCTTCCTTCCTTCCTTCCTTCCTTCCTTCCTTCCTTCCTTCCCCAAAAGGAAGATAATAACACAAGCTAGCCCAGTTTTTCTTTACTATTAATTCCAAAGTCAGAAAACAGCCAATAAGAAGTAGTGGCAGCAGAAGAAGAGCTTTTCAAAGAACTGGGAGTTTTGAAAAGGAAATGGTAAAATTGTTTGTAAATCATAATTTGAATGAGGCTTTGAACTGTGGGGTTCTTGGTGCTCTCTGAGCTTGGTGGTTTTCGTGCAGATGTTTCATTATCAAACTAGGTTGTGTAATATCATCAGTATACCTTTAATTTATTAATTCATTTAGAGCAGGGATGTCCAAACTTGGGAACTTTAAGACTTGTGGACTTCAACTCCCAGAATTCTTAAGAATTCTTAAATTCTTAAAATTCACAAGTCTTAAAGTTCCCAAGTTTGGACATCCCTGATTTAGAGTGATTGTGGCTACTATTTCAAAGAATTTGGAAAAGTGAACTTCCCCTCTCTTGTTATACCCCCTGCCCCATTACCTAATGGGGTATGAGGTGGACACCTATGGAAGTGTGATAAATAAATAAACAAAATAGTAAAGTGAGCCAAAAAATTACAGAAACATCAAATTAAAAATTAAAATCCTAAGCCTACTTATTATTGCAAAGCAAGCTCCTACTGTGTTTTAAAACAGTCAGCTGCAGAGATTTGATGGGAAGTTTAATTCTGTATAATCCCTGGGGACGAAGACTGTATAAACAAGATTTCAATTTCTTAGATCATGTTTTAACTATTCCAACATTCTGGAATAAAACCTAACACTTTGTTCTCTGTTTCTGTGACATTAAGGCAGTTGTAAGTTTTCCAGAGTTTGAAATGGCTGTAAAAAGTGGAGCCAGCAGAGTAGCAGTATCCAAGAAAGTCGATCCCAATTATGGCTCTGTCATGTAAACTGGCATCACTTTTCGCCGTGGGAACAACATATCTTCTAGGAGGCCTGAAATTTACATTCCCAAAATAATTCTGCAAATGAACTTGGCCTGAAAACATACAGGTTTCCCCACCCACAATTATGTTGAAAATATAAAGTTCTATTTATCACAGCCAAAATTAATTTCCTCATACCTGGTCTTTTTCAGAGGTGTTGGACTTATAGCTCCAGTCTTCCTGGGACAGGATCCACAGACACTGTAGATGATGTGAGGTTGTGTTTTGTCTGAAGGTTGCAGGTTACACAAGTTGAGATAGAAGCTCAGGTCGATAGTGCAAGAATCTGTACACATAACATACTATGTTTTTGTTGCTGATATTATGTCAAGGGGTACTATACAAAGTAAGGAGTTGTATAAATACTGATCTGCCTGATTTTTTCAAAATATTTTGCATATTTCCAGCTGCAAATTCAAAAGGCAATTATCTTTCTTTCCGCTGACTAACAAAATTGTATTTGAGTAGATTAAATCTTTTCAACCAAGAGGCCTTCTATCTCGATCTACATTCTTTGTCAACACAACATTGAAGGGCTCACTATAACTGCAGATCTTCAAAGCCTTTTAAATAATACAGGTACAGACTTGTAAATTATATATGTGATATTTCAGTAATGTAATCGCAAGCCAGTATTTTACTGAGATCAAAGGAAAAAGGATGTTCCTCTTAAGGGATAGTTGGTAAGAATTAATAAAGAAGTTGCATACTCATAAAAAGGTGATTTATTAAAGGAATATTTACACTGCTGGTTGGGTTATATTTTTTTTCACTGATCCTCTGCCAGTATATAAAATATAAAGAAGCCTCCATAATGTTCTTCATCTTCCATTTAATTAATACCAGCTCATTATGGAACCATTTAATTTAATAAAGGAAGCTATAGTGTACGCTTTAACTCCTTGCTTTATAATTTAATCAGGTAAGTCTACAGAATAATATATTTAAAGATTCCACATTTTTGATATGCTATAATAGCTGGTTGGAAACAGAAAGAGAAAAGGAGATTCCCTAAATGTGCTAAGATTGTTTTTAGTACCTTCAGGCTGTTTCCCCCAACATAGACCTACTGTATTTGAAGAAATGTTAGTCTGTTCAATGCATAGCAGTTTTGGCACAAAGTTTATGATCTCCTTAATACATTATTTTTGAACCACATTGATACAATTCTTATCATAAATTTAGTCAGCAACTGGATGCAGTGCACTTGTCATTGAAATCCAACTCCAGTTGGTCTTCACATCACAATTGTACTTGATAAATTGGTCTCTGGAATCAAGAATCAACTGGATATTTCATCACTGCAAGAAAGCTCTTTTTGTCTGGCCTCTTCTCCCTCCCCTCCTCCTCAATGCATGATACTGCTTAGTGGTGGCTTTCACATTTTGTTATTACTGGTTTGCCCCATGCCCACCTGCTCGCTTCCCAGTCTCACACACAACTTCCGTCCATGCGCCTGGCCTTCCATGCATGCACTTTGTTCGTATGTGCCACTTCTGCACATGCATCTGGCCTCAAAAATGTGCCTAAATAGCATGGAGCCGGGGCGGGTGGGCGGACCCACCCATGATTTCTGCTACCGGTTCAGGCAAACCGGTCCAAACTGGATGAATACCACCTCTGATACTGCTAAAGGAAATACTCAAAAAAGATCTCCTTGCACTTCATCAAAGTAGTTGTCATCTTCTCTGATCTACTTGATGAGGATGTTGATCTGAGTTTATAATGTATAATGTTTGCTTTTAAGGAGGTCCAGTTTGAATTGTGTGTTATTTGTGGATTTTTATCTCTGGGCATATTAACATACATCCTTCTTGCTTTTAAATTGGCAAAAAGTTGGTAGATATAAGTTGTGAGTAAGTAGTCAACCTAATTTTAGCTTAACAAATGCTATTGCCCCGTAGTTTTTATATACTTCATTCATTAAACATGAAACTCAGCCAACTGAACATTCAAAAATGCATCACAAATACCAGTGACTGGTGCTAATGGTTGATACAGTTTACTCCCAGCGTCCCAGGTATCAACCAAGTACCTTCTTAAAATATAACATGTTTCAAGTAGTGCAGTTTTTTGCAGTTCCGCTGGTGTTATTTCAGGAAGCTGCAATTTGTTGATGTATCTTGTAAAATTCTTGGACATGGTGCGAAGTGCCCCGATGACAATGGGTATCACTGCGACATGCTTCATCCATAGCTGTGTAGTTTCGATGGCCAGGTCGCGATATTTCATTATTTTTTCTAATTCTTTTTCTTCGACTCTGGCATCTCCAGGAACAGTGATATCAATAAACTGTATTGCTGACCAGTTTTAGGTCAGAAATTAAGGGATCTTACAACCTCCTTTCCTCACCCATCTACTCTTACCTACTGGCAGGACAAACAATTACTCTCCATTGCATGGAGATACCATGGAATCTATCCTGGATTATCCTGTACCCTACTTTAGTTCTAAACCCCCAATTGAGGGGAGGGGTTTCAGTTTTCTATAGGAATATCAATGCTATGATATTTCTACAAATTTAAAATACTACGACTTATCAAGAGATCAACAGAGCAATATTTAAACCCTTTTTATTTTAAGCAATTCAAAATGTATCCTGGCGAATAATTGAAACCTCACTTTTCTATATTCTTCAGAAGAAGCAGTGCTGCAGAATCATCATCCCATTAATTCCCTCCACCACGAAGCTCAAATAAAGTTGCATTTTGAAATAGGAATGTCAATCAGATTTCTGGACAAATAAGTGAGAGTAGAAGCAAAAAACCCAAGGATGTTCAAAGTCATATGATTGGGACAATTCATAAATAATTGTAATAAATAGATTCCAATAAATAACTTTAGTGAAGAAAACAAAGCAGCCATGCGGTTTTATAACACGTTATAGGACGTTCTTTAAAGGTCTCCTTTAAAAATATGCCTATATTTGGAGTTTTGGTTTTCCATGAAATTAATATATCCATGTAAATCAGGGGTGTCAAACTCACATCAGACTTTTCCCCCCTTCACTAAACTGGGTGGGGGCGGGACCAGCATGTAACGCATCTGGCCCATGGGCCGTGAGTTTGACACCCCCGATTTAAATGGTCAGTGGAGGGTTTCCTTTTTTAGGTAAAGTGGGCATTTGCCCAAAGTTGTTTCGAGAATGTTTTGCCAATATTAAAATAGAATGAATTAATTAAATAATGCTTCAGTTGTAGACGCCACTGTTGAAGAAAATGAGATGAATTTTACATTAGACTGTGAAATAAAGCTTTTCTGAGGTACGTTGGCCCTAGAATCAGGTATTAATAGTCCTGATTAGACTGATTTTGCTGTTAAATAAAAAACAGAAAAAGTGGCCATTGAAGCCAAGATTCAGCAGGAAGAGCCATTCTCACAGCATCCTTTCATGACTAATTGGAGCTAAGAAGCTTGTGAATCCTGATGTGTCATCCTCAAATACGTCATGCCGGTATACCGAGTTGTCCAGATGACAGGTTTTGGGTCAGAAGAAAAAAGAAAACACGTTCACGCCAGAATAATTGAAGACCATTTTAGCTGCCCTGAGTAATAGGATGGGGGCGAGTGGAAGTCACATCACACATACTGGTTCCTCAAACTCAAATAGTGAACTGTCTGAATCATGGAAGTGGGATTTGAAGGTGATCTCTATAAAAAAAAAATAGCCTTGCTAAAATCAGGACAGACAATAAAGAGCTATGGAATTAACCATTTTCTGCAGCCATTTTCCTCTTTTCTGAAACAGAAAAATTATTTCCTCTTTCTTACCTTTTGCAGTTTTTTGCAAGATGAACAGCAAGTACACTGAATAGTTAAAAAAAATAGAATATCTATGTTCTTTGTGGATATCCAACAAATTGGGAAAGGTCTGTGTTATTGGAAGGCAGTTTGATCTGGATGGCACTTAATTGGGCAAGATAATGAAATGTAAACTCTGGCACACAATTGTGCCTCCTGTAATTTTAGGGGGTAATCTTGGGTCTTGTCATAAAATCCTGAGGCAGAAGCTTAATTCCAAAGGAATGTGGTAAGAAATTTATTTTCTAGAATTCATAAAGTGTAATTGAATGGATGGCTGGTTGGTTTGATGGGTCTCATGTAGAGATTGCTCTCCTTGCTGAGACAAAACAATTAAAATGGCTTTGTTCTCCTCTGTAACAGTTCTAGAAAATTAGCACTTGCTTTCTCTATCTTTTCCTGGCTACATATTTATAAGTATGAATATAAGTATGTATAAATACTTTCCTGTTCCTTTACATTGGGAAGCATTCAAAATGTTGTTCCTTTGATCTACTGCCAGGAATCCTGCGTTGGCAGTAATGCAGAGTTCACTCTGTAAAATAGGTAGGTTTTTGGAAATGCTAGTAGCTCTTTAAAGCTTGTTTGTTGAGTGTTAGCTGCCACCACTGGCTAATTCACTATGATATCCACGTGCTTCTGTTAATCTGACAACCTTGCTTACAAAATCAGATTACACCTATGAGAAGCATAATTTTTGTGAATTAGCATCTCCATAGGTCCTAAATGAAAAACCTCTTTGAGTTACAGAAGCTAAAGTTAACAACGTGGCCATTTTTAATCTTCTGAACCAGCAATTAGTACTTGTCTCATATAATTATTTTCTCTTCATCTCATTGCACAAGCGGCCAGAGAGTCATATAACCCAGTGGCCCTTGTTCTGTTTGCATGACCTGTATTGCCTCTGCTGCTACTACATTGTTACATTTACTGGAATATGGAGGCGAGAAATTGAGGAAACATCTGTATTTGATTTGGTTAGATGAGACCGTCACAACATTTGATTGCTGAGTAGAGGTAGTTATCACTTACAACTGAGGGCAAAATTTCAAGACAGTTGTTAAGAGAGTTTTGCCCCAATTGTTAAGTGAATCAATGCAGTGAAGTTACTAACATGATTGTTAAGTGAATCTGGCTTCCCCATTGACCTTGCGTGTCAGAAGGTCACAAAAAATGATCATATGACCCTGGTCCCTGGGGCACTGCAATGGTCATAACTATGAACCAGTTGTCAAGCATCTGGATTTTGATCACATGACCATGGGGATGCTACAACTGTCCTAAGTGTCCCCCTGACATCCCGACTTGACTACTGCAATGCTCTCTACATGGGGCTTCCCTTGAGATGCACTCGAAAGCTACAGTTAATGCAGAATGCAGCCGCGCGGGTGATTACGGAAGCCTCTAGATGCTCCCACATAACACCAATCCTGCGCAAGCTGCACTGGCTTCCTGTGGTCTTTCGGGTGCGCTTCAAGGTCTTGACGAACATCTTCAAAGCGCTCCATGGCTCGGGACCTAGTTACATGCGAGACCGTCTCCTGCCCCATACATCCCTTAGACCGATACGCTCCCACAGAGAGGGCCTTCTCCGGGTGCCGTCGGCCGGACAATGCAGGCTGGCGACACCCAGGGGAAGGGCCCTGCCCTGTGGAACGACCTACCCCCTGAACTCCGTACCATCACCAACCTCCGCCTCTTCCGCCAGTGTCTAAAAACACACCTGTTTCATCAAGCCGGCCTAACATAGCCTCCGCTGTGACTAGTATTAGATAGTTTTAAAATGGGGGATTTTAATTGGTTTTAGCGCAGGTTTTTGTTATTTAATAGGTTTTAAATTTGTGTATTTTGTATTACTTTTGTATGTTATTTTAAATTCCTGTGCGCCGCCCCTGGGTCGTTTTGGAGAAGGGCGGGATACAAATTGAATAAAATCTAAAATCTAAATCTAAGTGTGAAAAACTACCTGGAATCTTATTCCATAATCCATAGAGGAGCAATGTTTACCCCTTTTGAACCAAGAACTGTTTATTAGCTTGACTGATGTGCTTGAGTCTACAGTTTCAAAGTACAGTTAGTCCGGAACTTACGACCATCATTAAGCCCAAAATGTCTGTTGCTAAGTGAGAAATTAGTTAAGTGAATTTTGTCCCATTTTATGACTTTTCCTGCCATGTTTGTTAAGTGAATCATTATTGTTAAAGTCAGGGTTATTAAGTAGATCTGGTTTCCCCATTGGCTTTGCTTGTTAGAAGGTCCCAAAAGGTGATCACTGGGATAGCCTCCGCTGTGACTAATCTTAGATAGTTTTAAATGGGGGATTTTAATTGGTTTTAGCGCAGGTTTTGCTATTTAATAGATTTTTAAATTTATGTTTTGTACTATTTTTGTATGTTGTTTTTAAATTCCTGTGCGCCGCCCTGGGTCCTTTTGGAGAAGGGCGGGATATAAATTGAATAAAATAAAAATAAAAAAAATACTGTAACCATCATGTGTGTCAGTTGTCAAGTATCAGAATATAAATCAAGTGACCATAGGTCATAAGTGCGAAAAATGGTCACAAGTCACTTTTTTCAGTGCTGTTCTAATTTTGAATGGTCACTAAATGACTGGTTGTAAATCGAGGACTACCTGTATTAAAACCTGCTGGCAACCCTGCCCTAGGCTCTCTTTTCGCAGATGACTCCTCTCATATCACAATTGTCCAAAATCAGTCATGTGGTTTCCCAATATTTTCAGGCAACACCCTCACAAAATATGTAATGTAAACGTTAACATTGGCTTTCAGAAGCAAAGAAAATATTTCAAAATGCCTCCCATTCTAACACATGGGAGCAAATCCTTACCTTTGTGGCATCACCCTGGGCTACTTTGCACGATCGCCCTACCCAATGAGACTGACGGTTCTTCCCATACAGTGCCATGTAGAGCTTCCAGCAACCCAAAAATTGTCCACTCCAATCTTAACTGGTGCTTCAAGTTGTAAACATGTTTCAGAGTCCATGACTGTGATTGTAGTAGCTTAAGATGTCAACTTTTGTTTAGAATGTTACCCTGGAAGCAGGTAAAACCAGAAGATAAGACGCTGCATGACTTATGATGCAGAATTGCACAACTTTACAACAACAACTTTACAAACTCTCCTAAAGAGTTCATGATGGGGGTACTCCCTCTATTTTTCTCTTCAGCAACAATCCTTGAATTGAGAGGTTAACTCAAGGGATTGATTCAAAGTCACTCATTATGCTTCCATGGCTCAGAGTAGACTAGAGCAGGGGTCTTTAACCTTGGCAACTTTAAGACTTGTGGACTTCAACTCCCAGAGTTCCTCAGCCAGCTTTGAATGAGGAACTCTGGGACTTGACAAGTCTTAAAGTTGCCAAGGTTGGAGACCCGTAGACTAGAGTGTCGTCTCTAGGCTCCTAATTTAGCATGTTATCTCTTGTTACCTCTTGTACCACTCTGGCTCCCAGTGTGCCAGGTAAATTAGAAGATAGTTAATTCTACACTCCTGGGTCATCCAAGCCAACAAGATGACAAATTTGCCTTTGTCAATAATGCACTGAATTAGATACTGAGAATCAATGGAAAAGTCAAAAGAGAGTGATTGAGAAAAGAAGTTTATTGCACCTACTGCAATCATTATATCTGGGAACCGACTGGATTCATTCATCCTTTTAAAACATCATTTTAAATAACAATAAATTAATTAATTTTGTATGGCACTTTTGGCAATTCATCATGATTATGGCCTGATGATTCATGGGAATACGCTTGGGCTTAGTCAATGAAACATACTGTAGTTAAACAAATCAAAGTCAGATTCATCAATTCTTTTAAGCAACATTGTAGTTTGCTTAATTCTGGCCCTCCATATGCAAACCAAGTTAATTGTGGTTCACTCAGTACTAAAACAAATAATGGCTCCTAAACTTTTGAAAACATTTTTATTTATTTATTGTTTAAATACCACCATTATTATTTTTACAAATAATTCAAGGTGGCAAACATATCCAACATATCTTCCTCCTCCACAACAACCCTGTGGGGTGAGTTAGGCTGAGAGAGAGTGACTGCTCCAAGGTTGCCCAGCTGGTTTACACAGTTAAGGAGGGACTAAAACACAGTCTCCCTGTTTCTAGCTTAGTGCCTTGACCACTACACCAAACTGTCTCCCAATGTTACTTTTATTTTTTTATTTTACTTGTCTATGATATTGATTGCCGCATCAATTGTGCAAAATTGTAAGGTATTTCTTGACTTGGAGCCATATACAATAATTACATGGCCATTCTGAGTGAATGCTTGGTGTACTAACTATATGTTTTGAGACCTTTCTTCCAGCTCATGTATACTGTATCGGCTTTTTCCAACACTGGCTTCCCCTTCAGCTGGAGTATTCTGTCCATGATTCGAGAATTGTAGTCCAATACATCCGGAAGTTGCCAGGTTGAGGAAGTCAGTAAGCTTGCTAACTGTGGTTGCTACAGGTTTGCAACTTTTCATAGACCCTCCTGGGAGTTCTAGTTCCCGGCATATGCCATGGCTAAAAGCTGAAATTCAAGTTTCCCCCACTCATCTGTATCTTAAGCACAAACACCAGGGGAACAGAGCTGGTTTTAGACCCTGATGGCAGCTAATAAGCAGTCAATCTATTTGCAAGACGTAATTCTATGACAATATCAAAGGAGAATATATAGCATCAAGAACTGCTTCTCTGAATTATTTGTCTCCCTGCTTCACTGCAGTTTACAAGAGTGAAATACTGTAGAAGATTCATTTTCAAATAAGCTGTATTTGTTCTTTTTTCCATGCATCCTAAAGAAGTGTATTTTAGACCCTCTGCCTGGTATTATGAAATTAAATTTTGAACTGAATTTTAATCACAAAGCGCAATGTGATTTCCTCCTCAGTTCACCTCATACTTCTAGGGGTAGGTCTGTCTTGAGAGATGGAAACTGAGTTCCCTCATTGCGTTAAGGTTTCCTTTATTTGGACTGACTAGCTTTGTTTAGCACACTGTTTCCTGGTAAAGATTACCCAATGAGGGTCTCCTAATCTCATACCAGATTATATTGTTTTTCTTTCCACAACAATATTACTCCAGGGCCCTTGCTCTTATTTTAACGGGATCTGATTGGCATAACCCCTCAAATAGACACTGGACAATTAAATGTTTTTGTGGTGATTGTGTAGGTGCATTTGACTGCCATTCCATAAGGCTATCTTAAGCTTAACAACAACAACAACAACAACAACAACAACAACAACAAAAAGGAAATATTACACCTACTTCTCCATAAGAGATTTTAATGACATTAACTTAAGATCAGGGTGTTCTCTCCCTTCAGATAATCTCCCCTTTAAATCTGTCAGTACACACCCTCCCTTGGCATAGCTTTTGGATGACTTATGACTTGCCTAGCTGCGTTGCAATTAAGTTAGTTTGGCAAATAATAAATAGTCATAAAATTCTACCAGTATTTCAGTGTCCTCCAGTCTGATGCTTTCCAGCTCTTCGAGGACTAGTATTGTTAAAAAGTTTCATGGATGTGGTCCTGGTCCTGGTAGCTTTAGTTTCAACATACATAGAAAACTCCAGATTAAGATCAACGAGATTCCACACTCATACTGATTTTGCCCTTGGAAGCTGAAACAGACAAGGTGATTATGAAGAATGGCTTAATGAAAACCAGTGTGAGACTACTAGGAAGCAGACAACTAATATCAGTAGAGTCTTAGTTAGTATACATAAATGGCATCTTTCTATATATATTAGTTGGAATGTTACATCTGATCGCTGTAACTCTTATTAAGATTATTGTATAACTGGACGTAGTTCAGAAAAATGATTGAGAACAGATACAGGGAAATAATTTTTATACATATACCTTTCAGCAATTTTGAATTTTTCTACACAATCACTACAGTATGATAAAATGTTCTTTCCATATTAAAACATCTCCAACATTTATTGTATGATTTATTTTTGCAGTTATGGAGTTATGTACCATCGGTAAAACAATTGTTCCAATTGCCTCCTTGTCATATTTTAATAGCAATCTATATATACATCTTGATAGGTGATCTTGATTCAAATTCTGTCATTTGTCTCGATGCAGCTTTTTATTTTTCCAGCAGTCTGTAAACATACCAGTGATGGTAAATTTTGCCCTTCTTTAAAACATTTTTTGCCATAATTTTAGTTTGTTTCTACAGTCTGGATGTACCATATCAACATACATAATTACACTTGTCTTACAGTAATTGTCTCCAGAACTACATCATTGAACGGGGAAGAAGGGTACCAATGAGTCTTAATTGTCATGGTTGTATAACACTTCATTACCAGGAGTGTAATGCCACATGGGCTGCTGGGACAAGAAGTGTGAAGGTGCTATTGCTGTCATGCTACACCTCTGATGTTCCCACAGATATAGGAACAGAATGCTGGATTGACCGATTCAATATAGCCTTAAGTAATTAAATTATGTATCTTGAATATAATGTAAAATTTCTATAGCATAGGTATTTCTAATGCGTGCAAATCAAGAGCTTCCTTTCTTTGATTCCATCATGACCTACTGGATCATTTCATATCAACTCTTACTTATCTCTATTTCCCATTTGTAACATTGCACTAACACCAACCTCTTCTCACCTGCAACCTTAGACGAACATTAAAACTTGCTGTTGGGTTTGTACATTTTGACTGAACTAAAACAGATCATGGGGTTGCATCAGTGCACTTGGCAGAGCTGCAAGATTTGTGAAAGTGGGTCAGTTCATGAGATTACATGTGGCAAAAACATCAGTAAACAGCCTGTAAAGAGTGAGCACATTTGGGACAGGTGGAATATACCATTACAGTTAGAAAAGGAAAGTGGCAGGGGAGAAAAGAATGGATTGCCCTGTTGGGAATGACTATTAGAAGCCAGGAGTGGAACTTTCCTTTTTGGGGGGAAAAAAATTATTCTGTGGATCATATTTTTGCAGTAACAGTATTGAATTTACAAAGTTGCAAAAAAAAAGAAAGACTTACGTACTGTATGAGAGAAGTGGTCTAAATGCTGAATATTAGTATAATTTAATTTAAGTGATACAAAGCATGTATTCCACCCTGTTCTCCCCATCCCTCTCTCCTGCAGTTTTTCGAGTGTTATTCATTCATCTGGCAAGCTAGCTGATCTGAGCTGTCATATGATATAGTACTCTACAACACGCTGTCGCCAACCAAATTGCAACCATATGTCTTGGTGTACAGTAAAGTTTCCAGATCAGCTTGCCACAGTTCTCTCTATGCGGGTGGCTAATTCAAAGCTGGAGGCTAGCAGCAGGATTTGTAAACCAAGATAGAGGCAGACTCCACCCCAGGTTTGAAAACTTTGCCCTGCAGCCAGAGTACACAATACACAACTGCTATATTCTTGCTCATATTCCATATAAAGAGTTCTGAAGGCCCTTTTACAGGAGTCATTAAAAAAAAATCAAACACTGCAAGTATTGTAATGTATCTGGGGGGAAAAAAGGAAAAGCTACTTCATACCTCCTTGTTACTTTTTGATAGTTCATCTGGTTCCTGTGTAATTGGTTGGAAAACTCACCCATAACCATACCGGACTAGCCTGTTGGATCTTGATCTTCTCCATCAGGTCACTCCTTATACTAACCAAAAGATCTCAAGTCACAATTAATTCCATGCCTTGTTGAATAAGACACAAGTAAGATACTTATTAAATCAGTGACGGTGAGCCTTTAAGGCACTGAGTGCCCAAACTGGAAGGTGTGTGTGCATGCGCGCGCGCACACACACACACACACACACACTTGCCGGAAACCAGACCACCAGTTGGCCAGCGGGAGGTAGGGCATCCCAACACCAACAGCTCTGCAAGAGGCACGATCTTGTTCTTCCGGAAGCTTCTGTTTCGTCGTTTGAGGGGAAACATGTTCCCCCACAAACGTCGATGAGAAGCACCAAGGAGAAATGTGGTGAAGCTGAGCTGGGGTGACAGCGCGCATGCCCACAGAGAGGGCTCTTCGTGTCACCTCTGGCATAGGTTCACCATCACAGCATTAAATGTTATTTATTCACACATTAGGCATAAAATATGATGGCAGATGTAGGGTCTCTTGCTTGGGCAGGGGGTTGGACTAGATGACCTGCAAGGTCCCTTCCAACTCTATTAATCTGTTATCTATAACACCAAGGCTTATGTGAGCTAGGGTGAAACCAAGCAAATTGGTTTGACTTAGCCTAATATCAACCCAAATCACAGATTTATTATATAACATAATTCAGGAGTAGCCAAGATAGTAACTAAGATTAGTTCATGTATATAATGTGCCTAATAGAGCCAGTTTGGTATAGTGATTAAGGCCCCAGAATTTGAGTGATTGTGAATTCTAGTCCTGCCTTAGGCACAAGGCCAACTGGGTGACTTTGGAACAGTGCCTCTCAGCCCTAGGAAGGAGGCAACGGCAAACTATTTTTGAAATCTTGCCAAGAGAATTACAGGTACCTGTCTAGGCAATCGCCAGGAATCAACATTTACTTGAAGGCACCTATTGTCAAACATGGGGAAAATCAAGAAATCTATGTAGTTCAAATGAATATAAAGGTTTATTGCAAGCTTAGGCTGTCTACAAGAATCTGAACTACTAACGATCAAAACAAATAGGTGATAGATAAGAGTCAATGGAATTCAAGGGGGCCTGGGCTTTGATCTCTTGTGGGCAGGAAGGGACTAGAGACTGATGACACATTTTGACCACTCCTTTGGGCTTAGCCTGGTCATTTCCTACACATATACACAAACATATTAAATACACACAAAACATGTTTAATGCCTGGTCATAACCATAATAAAAATGCGTTTATTCATATAACTCAAGAGTAATAATTTTCCAATGGTTTTCCAATACTGCTACAGTATTGTTTAAAATGTATAGATATGAGCTCCACATATTTCTAAGTTTGTAGATTTACAACATAATGCATCCTACATTATGGGATGTTAACAGATACACAATTGTAAATTCTTAATATCTGGGTCATTGAAAGCCAGGGCAATAGCTTTAATATTGCACTTTAAAAAAAACCTCTGTAAATGAAATATTAAAATAACATTCACTTTATGTGACTCATGTTGGATTTATATTCCTAAAATCTAGTTGTAGTTTATGGCATAAGCATGCTCTACAACCTCATTAAATGTGATTTATACAATAAACAGTGGATAAACCATTTCTATATTTAACTTATCTGTTTCTATCTTTACCACCATTTCTTGGAATAATGTCTGGCAAACAAATCCTGCAAGTTATTGTTATGAAAAAAGAAGGCCTCTTTGAAAAGACAGTATTTTCATATGCCAGAATCTAGAAAATGATAAAGATCTACCCATCCTCTATTGAAAGATTCCCAATTTGTTGTTATGATTTTAAGGTCTTGATTTTCTCTTGAAAGACTCCTTCAACCACATAGGCTTTCCTCAGTAATTGCCTGCTCACTCATTTGTGTCCCTCCCTCTGTAAATCTGATTAGAAAATGTCAATTAACTTAAAAGAATCTTCCAATGATATCTGGAGTGTTTATATAGAGGGGGGAGGGGGAAAGGAAGGAAGTCATATATATTCTTGCATCCTGTTTCCTACTGTGCCAAATCAGTGCAAAAGCAAGAGTCTGATCAAGGTTCTCTCCTCCTTCAGCAGCTGGTATGCAGAGGGAGTAAGAGAAAGAGAAAGCACAGCTAATGGGAAAAACTGGACATGCACCCGTGGCCCAGATTAATCTGTTTGGTGCTCAGAGGCTGGATTCCTCTTAAGTGTGAGTCACACTTGAGTCAACAAACCGATGACTTTCTCTGTATGTCATGTGCTGGGCTTGCAAAATGCAGGAACATACATCCAAGATTGTCTTTTATAGATTTATGAGAAAAAGCTAAACCAGGCATCATAGTCAAGGAAAAGTGAAGGATTGAACCTGCAATTCTTCCTGGACAAGGTAATTCTACATCTTTTATTGCCTGGGGCAGAAATGTCATATGAAACCTGGCTTCACTATAATGATCCAAAAGGGCGGTCACTTTATAGTTAAGAGAGGCGTTTTTTTCTTGCAGATGGTATACTATTTCCAAGCAAGTCTAAAAAAACCAGCAACTTCCTTTGTCCATTAAAAAAAAATGCAATCGAATTAAGCCTTGTCAAAAATATGCTAAAATAATTTCTAGTGAAACTAACTCTAGGCTATTTGCATATATATCCCTAAATAGTTATTTTCTGCTCTTTAGTAGGCTTTGATACTCTGTGCCTCTGACAGTTCAGGGACCTTTGGTTCCATTCAAATGAGTGGGATATAAAGAGGCTTAATATATTTATTTCCCACTTGTTGGCGGGATCCAGCCTCAATTCATGCTCATTCTCACAAATCACTTACTCACGACAAGCACACTCACAGCTGCCTTCTCCAACAAGGTGCACTCCAGACAAGTGTAACGTGGCTTCCATAATCCTACTTGGTGGAACATTTGGGGAACTCTGTCAAGGACCTTGGAGTACTCATATCAATTGATCTAAGTGCCAGAGCTTACTGTAACAGCGTTGCCAAAAAGGCATTAAAAGTTGTTAACCTAATCATGCGAAGTTTCTTCTCCGGTCATATTGTTCTGTAAACCAGGGCATACAAAACCTTTGCTAGACCAGGGGTCTGCAAAGTCGGCTCTTTTAAGACCGGTGGACTTCAATTCCCAGAGTTCCCCAGCCAGCATAGCTGGCTGGGGAATTCTGGGAGTTGAAGTCCACCGGTCTTAAAAGAGCCGACTTTGCAGACCCCTGTGCTAGACCAATCCTCGAATACAGTTCGTCTGTCTGGAATCCGCATTGTATATCGGAAATTAACACAATTGAGCGAGTCCAGAGGTATTTCATGAGAAGAGTACTCCACTCTTCTACTCGCAACAGAATACCTCTTGCCACCAGGCTCGAAATTTCGGCTTTGGACAACCTAGAACTACAGCCCCTATGGTCTGACCTAAGCGTAGTACACGAAATTATTGCTACAACGTCCTAACTGTCAATGACTACTTCAGCTTCAACTGCAATAATACATGAGCACACAATAGATACAAACTCAGGGTAAACCGCACCAAACTCGATTGCAGAAAATACTTCAGCCAACAGAGTGGTCAATACCTGGAATGCCCTACCTGACTCTGTTGTTACATTCTCAAGCCTCCATAACTTTAACCTTAAACTATCTACTGTTGACCTCACCCCATTCCTAAGAGGTCAGTAGGGGCGTGCATAAGTGCACCAGTGTGTCTAACGTCCCTGTCCGCCTGTCCCCATTTATTTGCACCCATTTCCTGTGTTCTTATTCATGTTTACTTATTCCTGTTATCTTGTAGCACAAACTAAATAAATAAACCTGTGTGTGTGTGTGTGTGTGTGTGTGTGTGTGTGTGTGTGTGTTGTAGTGTAGTCCTTCTGGGAGGTTCCAGTCTGGGGAAGATGGTTATACAGAATTGCAGCCATAACGTGTAGTTAGTTGAATACACCCCTTACACCTTTGAGTACGCTCCTATCTAGGGGACACTATCCCGAGAATTAGCTCCTTCACCCTATATTTTGCGGCGGAGTGGGGGGGGGGGAGGAATTCCCGTTAAAAAGAAGGAAAAGGGAAAGTTTCCCTTTCTCTCCTTTTAAGTTAGTTCCCGCAGATGGACCATGGACCCCAACACTTCCTTGCCACGCGGGCGCCTCGTTGCTAAAACTGTAGAGATATATTGACTGTCGCCCGATGGTCCTTCTCGTGGGCAAAGCGAAGGGCACCACTGCTACAGCAGCCCTTTCCCGAAAAAGCCAAACTCGGGAGTCTCTAAAGTCGCGGCGGTAGCAGCAAAGACGAAGACGAGAACTCCGCTCGGCTTCGGTTCCACACAAGCCTCGCTTGGCTCCGGGCAGGAAACGGCTTCGCTGCTCCTCAGTGCTCATGTGCGGGCCCTCGAAGGGAAGGCGGCCGAGGGAAAGGCTTCGCACATGCTCAGAAGGGTCGAGTCGCCGTCCCTCCGGGCTGGGGCGGCTGGCAGCGTCAGGCGAGGCGGCCGCCTCGGGAGCGGAGGATGCCCCCCTCGCGTTGTCATGCCGACTCCTCGCCGCTGCCATCCTTCAAGCCCGCGTGAGAGTGCTGGCAGCGGCGGCGGCGGCGGCGGCTGAGGCAAATGCCGGAGGAGCCCCCAGCCAAGTCCTCAGCCTCGGCTGCCGCCGCTCTGAACGACGCTCGGCGGCTCCAGCCACTTTAACAAAAGGATTCGGCGGCAGAAAGGTGGGAGAAGCAGGACGCCGCGCGCGGGGCGCCTGGAGGCGGCGGCAGCAGCAGTAGCAACCCCCCCACCCCGGGCATCCCACCCTCCTCGGACTATTGTTGCAGCGGTCGGAAGGAAAGGCGGGAGGGAGGGGGGGCTTGTCCGGGAGATGGAAGATGGAAGAAAGCGACGGTGGGGTAAGGAAAACAAAAACCTCTCCTCCTCCTCCTCCTCCCTGTGCCTTATGCCTTCTCCCCGCTTGGTTTTGTCACCCGAGGTGCCCCCCGTGCTTCTGCCCATCCACGCTGCCCAGGTGTCAAGCCGCTTCGATGCCACGGACCCCACCCCAAGAATCGGTGTCGTCCCCGATCCCCCCCACCCCCGCCCCCGACCCGTGGGCAAATGAATGGGAGACAAAGACCGAGCCGGCTCTGCCCTTTGCCGGCTTTGCAAGAATTAGGTCTCTTTCGCTGTCCTGGTGGCAGCCTCCCCCCCTTTCCCCCTCCCCCTTCCTTTTAAGCAGATTTATGACTTTTGGATGGAGGGCGGCAGGGGGTGGATGCGTGGGGAAGGGACCCCCAAGCCTGGCTGTAAGAGAGTGAGTCCGATCTAAGGTGGAGAAACCCGGCTTCGGTATTCAGATTTGGCTCAGATGAGCCCGAAGTTAACTCGCCTCCCCTTTTAGACTACCTGGTAAGGTTGTTGTGTAGTGAAGAATGATTGGGAGAACGAGTCAGGATGGTTGCAGCTGAGTTTCCTCTTGGCAAAAGAATACCATTATAATCATGTAATGACATATCCTTCCAACTTTGTAGTTCAAGGCTGGATTTAAAAACCTTGGATTATTATTATTATTTTCCTGTAGAACATGTTTATTCTACCTCTCTCCCCCTCCCCCCACCGACTGCCATCCCACGAATAATAGTGATGTATTTGACAGGTTTATTAAACGTGGGCATTCCTACCGTGCATTTAAAAAACAAAACAGTGCCCTGAACTATTTTTGTTCTGTTAATATGCTTTGCAATTTGGAGTGTTATAATGCTAACCTCAAGCATTTTGAGCAGACTTTAATAAGACTAATTTCTACCTATCCCTTCAGAATCGTCCGTGGATTAAAAAGTGCACAGATATCTAAAATTTACAATGAAAGTGCTTCAGCAGCCAAAACAAACTTGCAAGTTGACATATTTTTGCATCTCATTTGCTGCGGTTGTCGCTTTGATTTTCTTCGCCTCGGTTTGTTCCCTGATCTTTCACCCTTTTATCTAATTCTAAGAGCAAATCCCATTGCACTTTGGAAGCTTTCTTGTGAGTGGAGAGATGCACAGGATGGGTGGGCAATTAGGTTTTAAATCTTTTGAGGCAGGACCTGTCTGTCTTTATGTAGCACCTCAATTTTTAATTACTCACATGCTGTAAAAATGGTTAATTTGTTGAGCGCATGCAAATACGCATTTCCGCTCCTCGCATTGGTGCACGCTGGCTGTACATCTTGTAATCGCTCGCAGGTCTTTGTACATATGGTCTCTTCTCTTGTTTCTGCTTGATTGTGAGCATCTGTCTGTCCCTGTTTGTTCTCCTTACATGCAAAGAAGCGGGCGAAAGAGCTTTTTTCCTCTTCTATCTGATTGTTTGGCTCCTATTTTTAATTTGAGAGATCAAACTCAGTTTAACAGATTGCAGCAATGAACTAAGGGAATTCGACCAATCGAGGTGCTTTCAAATGTTCCCCAGTAGTTTTCTCCTGAAAGAAAGGAAAACTTCTTGGGAACCAATGGTAGCGATGTTGATATTGGGCTCTGTTTTCACAGCTGCTTGGTGTTATTTTAAGGGGGAGTAAAGCATAGATTTCAACTGATTTCTTGAAAGGGGGAGCCGTGGCTATGGGGCAGGGCTGGGGACGACTACTGTGGGATTTTGCTCTGAAGAAAGAAACGGAAGACCCCAGATTGTAGGACAGCAGGACTGTCATAAATCAGTGAGCTAATACTACGTAGTGCTATATAGATTAGACAATCCGGTATCTGCTGGATGTTTTGGAGTTCATCGTGAGAGACTTGGGAGTAGGGACAGACATTTATCTCTTAAGTATAATGCAGAACTGTAAGCAAATGTTCAAGGAACGTCTGATTTATCCCAGCAGGATTCCAGGCTCTCTTCAATATTAAAAGGAGGAATGGCTTGGCTTTTTCCTTTAGCAGGGGTCTGCAAAGTTGGCTCTTTTAAGACTGGTGGACTTCAACTCCCAGAATTCCCCAACCAGCATGGCTGGCTGGGGAATTCTGGGAGTTGAAGTCCACCAGTCTTAAAAGAGCCAACTTTGCAGACCCCTGCTTAGAGGATCATTTTACAGGCAGCAGTCCATCCATTTGCTGGAGAATGATTGTTAGCCCTGCAAGGTAGACCAGATCAGGAAATCAAGCCCACAGGAAGATCAGAACTATACTTTAGTGAGTTTGGCTATAATAATAGAATCTTGTAAGCCTGATTATCAGTGAATCAGGGCGGTATCTGCCTGAACTGCTTCCAAATATTATCTTGTATTCTGGGTCTTTAAATATGCATCAGCTCCTTTGTACTCCCTAAGTAATGCTTCTTGCATATTTATGTAATCTTTATTGTCTACTACCCTTGTGTTCCCTATCATATAAGCAAAGGTGAGGTCATCTTCCATTCAGAAGATTATCTCCTGGTAGCTAGATAGAAACATCTGTAATTTTTTTTGTATGCAATGTGCAGAGTGTGCAGCTTTCATGGCTTCACCCCAGTGACTTCCTGATTGTACTTTTAGATGGCAATAGCATGAAAGTGAGTTGCCATTGCTTTTTTCCTTGATGGTCTTTATTTCTCAGTCTGTCCTACACATCTGGAATGACTATATGGTCTTCTCTCTATGTCCTGATCAGGTCTGATTATGACTGACGTCTTCAGGATACTGCACATTGCTTACATAGTAATCCAAGATAAAACCCAATGAACAGAACATATCCCACCAGCCAAACGTTTGGTGTTCCAGTGCTTGATGGTGCTGCTAGATGTTGAGTGAGATGACTCCCTGTTGTAGGTGTCTAATTGTTTGAACATGTATGCCTATAAGGCAGTGAATCCAAACATGATGCATAAAAGTAATTGTGGCAAAAAACCCCCGATGACATTAAAATATGAAACGTTTCTGTTTGCATCCGTCTTGGCTACATCCCACTGAAATCAGCTGATCCCTTGATAATTTGATATGTGATGGCTTTATTTGGCTCAACTCCTATTGGCACATACAGCCTGAATCATCTGTTAAGTGATCTGGCAGAAGTATTTTGAATGTCTGAAAAAGTGGTTGACTGAAGCCCATTTGTGAATTTATAGCAGTATAGGTAGTCCTTGACTTATGACCAGAATTGAGGCCAAAATTTATGTTGCCAAGTGATAAATTTGGTAAGTCAGTTGGAAAGTGGAAAAGTCCATTTTACGACTTTTCTTGCTACATTTGTGAAGTGAATCACTGCAGTTGTTAAGTTAGCAACACAGTTGTTAAGTGGATCAGGTTTCCCCATTGACTTTGCTTGTTAGAATATTGCAAAAGATAATCACATAACTCTGGACATTGCAACCGTCATAAATGTGAGTTGGTTGTCAAGCATTTGAATGCAAATCCCATGACTATGGGGCATGCTGCAACAGTCATAAGTGTGAAAAGTGGTCACAAGTCACTTTTTTAGTGCCGTTGTAACTTCAAATAGCCACTAAGAACTGTTGTATGGCGAGGATTACTTGTAGTCTAGATTTATTTATTATATTTTTAGTCTGCCTTTATTACTTTATAAGTAACATATGGCAGCAAAGCATAGCTAATACGCCTTTCCTCTATCTATTTTCCCCCCACAACAACAACCCTTTGAGGTGGGTTGGGCTGAGAGATCGTGACTGGCCCAAAGTTACCCAGCCAGCTTTCATGGCTAAGGCAGGACTTGAATTCATGGTTTCCCGCTTCTAGCTGGTGTCTTAACTGCTACACCAGATCTAGACTTCCTGCTTCACAACCCTGTCTCAGGTAACCCAATTTTATGCAGATTTCTGAGAAATATGTTTGCTTGAATCTTGCTCTGAGGTTGAGTACGCAGTGTGCTGTTTTCATGCCTTCACCACAGTGATTTCCTGATTGTACTTTTGGATTTTGTTTTGCACATAACAGCCAGATTTCCCAAGTCTGAATTATTTTAAGATGTGTACATTTCAGTTCCCATAATTTCCCAGCCAACTTGGCCGTTGCTAAACAAAAGTGCACAAATAAGGGGTGGTGTACCTATCTATCTATATAAAAATGGCTGTGTGTGTGTGTGTTCCAGCATAACTCTGGAACGCCTTAAGCAATTTCAACCAAACGTGGTACACAGATGACTTACTCTCTGAAAACAAATACTGTGGGGGTAAAACACCCCTAACACCCCTTGGGGGGGTGTTCTGTTACAAAGCAGACTGTTGTGCCTTCAATTGGCTTCTACTGTACTGCTGTAAAATAGCTTCTACTGTACAGCACAGTGGAGTTTCCATGGTAACAGCTTCACAATACTCCACAAGGGGGCTGCCTCTGGTAAGGGGGAAAATCCAACATTAGAAATTATGTTTGATCCTGACATTTCCCCCCAGTAAATAAATACCTGGACAATGGCGGGTTATCAGGTAGTATGATATAAAAAATGAAAAATGGAAAATGCTTAAGGGCATTTAATTAAATATAACCTTCATTTACACCTTTTGCAGTGCATATAATCAGGGAAACTGCTTTCCATTGTGAAGATTATCCCCCCACCCCCAATAGCTCTTCTGTTTTGTGAAAGATGTAAAGGTTTGTGTAACTGTGTGATTGAAAGTACTGTATATCTGTGGTGTTTATTTGACTCAAATGCCATTCTTTACCCTCTACGAGTTCAAATCAGATCATTGGTAGAAGAAAAACCCGACAGCCAGAGATCCAAGTTGATGTCCATTCTTATCAAACTATGTTACTGTCTCTATTGTGCCTACAGTTTCAAACCAGAAGTTCTTCATAAAACGACAGAACAATACAGGAAGTCAAACAGCAAGGCTGCCGGAAGAAATCTTGTGATTCTGGAAGACTTAGTGGAACTTCTAAGGGAAAAGCCAGATTCTGATAAAGTCCCAGATCACTGCCGATTCTGCCAGTTCAGAGGCTGATGCAAAAAAAGGAGGAGCAATATCAGAAGATCTTCCTAGTCCAGGGGTCTGCAAAATTGGCTCTTTTAAGACTGGTGGACTACAGCTCCCAGAGTTCCCCAGCCAGCTATGCTGGCTAGGGAACTCTGGGAGTTGAAGTCCACTAGTCTTAAAAGAGCCAACTTTGCAGACCCCTGTAAATCCAATGAAAGCCTTACTGAAACAGCAGAATGGAATAAGATTGCATAAAATGGCCCACTTCAAACAAAACACGCTGGGCATCTTCAATAATGAAAAATTACTGTGGTTTGAAAATGCCACTGCATTGCTTTGAAGCCTCTTGTTTACTTCGCATCTTATGGTTTTAGACCATAACTCAGGCAATTTTCAAACCTCAGATACAGCAAAAAGAATAATACCTGTCTTAGGCCTGAAGGAATCAAGGTAGCAGTCATATAAGAAGAACATGGAGAGTGTAAACAATGATTCCTCCTGGATCTATTGTTCCCCTTTTAGAACACAAACAAAGATGATGCAGAAAGAAGCTGAAACATTGTTTGGAAAGTTTATGTTGCATCTGTATTTACAGTGTCTACTCAAGCATGGCTGAAAAAGAGGTCATGAATTGCCTGTAGTAGGAGCAAGATGCTACATAAATTTGCATAGTATCTACTGGGGTGGGTCCTGGCTTATTCTACTGCTGGCTCGCTCAGGGATGTGCTTCACTTGTGTGTGTGTGTGTGTGTGTGTGCGCGCGTGCTTGATGTGTGCTATGCGCACCTGTGAAGTTGGTAAAGAAATACTTCTACACATGCAAAAACAAGCCAAAAACAAGATGGCGGTGCCTACGGTGCTGCTGAGAGAACCAGTTTGGGGGTGTGGACGGCTGAGTTACTACCTACTCAGCTGAACCGGGCCGAACCAGTAGGAACCCACCTCTGGTATCCAGTAACGTGCATTGATGCAAATTTAGAAAACGGACTAAAAAGAGAAATCCAGTGTCCCTTAGAGAAGGAAACTGAGCACTCAATCTCTTGTCCAAGATCTAATAGGGGGAACATTCAACTTTTTTCAACTGACCGTGAACTATCTTTGTACGGAGTAGAGTACAAAGCAAAGACTGTTTTAAAAGAAGTCTGGTACCATGCCATTATTACCCTGTGCTACAACCAGGAGGCAATTAAAAGAAGTAAATTGTACTAAGTTCAGCAGAGTTTATTCTTAGACAAGTGGTCTGATCTTAGGAACATTTTCCCAGATAAAAAGAGGCTTTGATATAAATTTCATCCAATGCCACCCAGGCTGGGTTAGGGATGTTGAAGAACTTCAAGTCCTAGATTGGGAGGCTGTAAGGACTAGAATAGATGTAAACAAGGTCAGATTAAATAACTGCATGATGGAATTTACTATTTGTTGGGGCTTGATCACAGCTCCATTCTTGCCTTAAGCTAAAATCTTAACTCTTTCTAAGGGAGGCTTTTTGATGGGTGGGTCCTACTTTGCTCCATAATACCTACTAGAGAAGTAGCTTGAAGTTGTGACTGAGAGAGGGGTTTTGCCCAACTTTGTCTGGTGTGCCAATTTAGGGATTGGAATATTTGGCAATAGCCAGTCATGCACTGATCTTCCATTTCATTGATTGCTATATTGTGCTCTACATAAAACTGCTTTTGAAAATCACTTGGACCAGACTAAAAGGTGACTGTTGATTTGCTGCAGTAAATAAGGAAGTTAACTTTGATATTGTTAGGCCACATCTGTTACCAAAGTGACAAGAGAAGAAACATGTAATAAATCCCCAAGCAGTTATCCACTAGCAACTTGGTAGATACCTCCCTAAATCACATGAGTATAAAGAGGGTGGAAGTAAAGCCATTATACTTGCAGGTTTCTGTTAAAGGTAGCCAGTAAAACTAGAATAAAAGTAGTTTTAGCTTTCTTGTAGAGCTGATTTCCTGGTTTGGTCTGTATAGTGGAGCTGACATAAGCTAATGGGATGTAGCAGATTAAGCAGTGACAAAGCTATTCTGTGTTGTGGTCATTGGTTACCAGTGTGCTTCTAAGTCCAGTTCAACGTTCTGGTTTATTATCTTGAAACCTTTCAATGGTTTGGCACTTGGGTGACTACAGGACCATTTTTCCAACTTAGATTCAGCTCTCCTGTGCAAACTTTTAGGGAAGGCCTTATGGAGGATCCCAGCCAGAAAGCATGGTGTTCTAAAGGATGGAGACCAATGAAGATGACTTTGATAGAAATATGCAGGGACCATATCTTAGGGGCCGAAGCATCTTTAAGTCCAGAACAATGAGGTAATATTTGAAAGTGGCTCATGCAGACTCCTCTCTGTTTTACTAGATAGAAAAAGAAAGAGAAGGTACTGCAAAATTTACCACACAGTTATTGTAGTCAATCTCAATAAAAGTAGTTTGAGTTTCCCATGGAGTGGATTTCCTGGTCTGGTCAACATAACAAGGCCAAAATCAATTTAGCAAGTCTGATTATGCTGTATTTTCTCCTCCTTATAGCTCAATGAATTAGTGAATTAGGCTCAGTGCTTGAGCTACACATTTATTTATTTATTATTTATTTAATTGAATTTGTAAAACCGCTCCCTCTCCCCACAGGGACTCGGGGCGGTGCACAGGGAAAATAAAACAATAAATATACAGCATTACATAAAAACGAATTAAATCAATTCCTGTGCTAAAATCCCAATTATAACTAAAACACCCAAAATAAATAAAACCCTATAGCAGAGAGACTATCCAAGGCCGGCCAGGCAGAAAAGATGTGTCTTTAGTTTCAGGCGGAAGGAGCGGAGGTCCGTAGTTGTTCTAATGTCGGGGGGAAGGTCGTTCCAGAGGGCTGGGCCCGCCACAGAGAGCGCCCTTCCCCTGGGCGTCACCCGCTGACAAAGTCTAGTGGACGGCACCCGGAGAAGCCCCTCTCTGTGGGAGCGAATCGGCCGTGAGGATGTATGAGGCAGGATCCGACCCCGCAGATATGGCTTGTTCACCACTCTAGTGCTATAGCAGATGAGAGTTGGTAAGGCAGAAAGGGCAGCAGCTTCGCCTCTAAACACTACTTACCATTAAAAAAAAATGCAGTTTACAATTCAGATCAGGGATGAAATGCTACTGGTTCGGACTGGTTTGCTTGAACCGATAGTAAAAATGCTACTGGTTTGCCTGAACTGGTAGTAAAAAAAGTGAAACCGATTCTGGCAAACTGGTTTTTCCGACGATCAGCTGTGACATATGATTAATAATAGCTAGAAAGAGGATCCCCCCATCCCCTCGCTGTTCGCTTACCTTTGCCAACTTACAATAGAAATCTTGGCATTCCCTATTGCAGTAGTTGACCGAGAGTCATCGGTTGTTAAGAGTACTTAGCTCAGTCCAAACCATTCTACTCTTAGTTACTCCCAGCCCTGAGCCTCAATAAGGTAAGAGACCGCTTCCAACTTCTCCCACTTGCCTGTCTCTGAACCCATCTGTGCCCTTTGGGCATCAGTACTTTGTCTTGTGAACTATGTGGCTCTGGGACTGCTCGCCGTGGCCCAGGAAGCCTCAGCCTCAGCTCAACGCTGCCTACCCCAGCAAGTGCCAGCTGGCATTCATTTGCCCAGCTACTTTCTCTCCCACTTCCTCACACTGACCTTTTGCATTTTGCGCCCAGCTGAAGCAGAAGCACCTTGCTGCCTATACTGTCTCTTTTTCAGACCTGGTTTCTGTGGGGAAAATTTCCTACATGTAACTTCCTGGACCTTTGGAAAACTGCGCTGTCTTTGGAAAGTTTCGCTCTCTTTCCAAAGGCTTTCCGAAGTCAAGGCATCTCGGTTCAAGCATTGCTGTCCCTTGATGCACTCTTTCGCCCAGTTGAAGGTTGCAGGCAGACTTTTAATGCTACATAGATGAAGACTTGCTAGAGGAATCCTTCTTCTCAAGACAGTGTGATTAAGATGTGTGTGTTAATTCTGTAGCAGTTTTAGTGAAAAGCAACAAACTGCAAAAAAAAAAAAAGGTGTTGAATGCTGCTGAAAATAAACCTTTAAAATATTCTCTCTTTCTCTCTTAGATACTTTTAAAAGCCGGTATATGTATTTTTGAAACTCCTATTTCTGTTGCTTTGAGATGGGGGATTGCTAGTGGGAGGTGTCATGGTGAAATGAACATGTTTTCATTCTATTTCTGTCTGCAGGGAGAAACATTTGTTTGGGTTAATGGTGCATCAGCTCACTCCCAGACTGTTGCCAAGGCCAAATATGACTTTTTATTTGGTGAATCAGAAAATGAAACTACTTCAGAATCTGGTAAGCACCAATGTTTCTACTCTGAGGCCACTTTCATCTCCTCACATTATACATATAGTATCATTTTAACTTATAGCTCATGCTGATTCTGAATTTATGAGGTAAAAAATTCCCAATTTGGATGCCTTCCAGATGTGTGGATTTCAATTTCCAGAATTCCAGGCATTCACCATGCAGTTGGATACTCTGGTTGCTGAAGTCAATGCATCTGGACAGCAACCAGTTGGATTAAGAATTTGGCATAAATAGAGAATAACATTATTTGGGACAAGTAAGAATTGGTTGAAAGAAGCTTCCACTCTTTCAACTTGGGATGTGACTACCACCTTTCATCTGTCCTAAGAAGATCTTCAACTTTCAACTACAATGGAGCCCAGAATTTTGACTGCAAATTGTTGCAATCATAAATTAGTCACCATGTGACCCGACTTGATTTTATGACTCTTTTTTGTTTACAATAGTAGTTAAGCAAGTCTCTGTGGTCATTAAGCGAATTGTATAGCTTTTAAACAAATTGGACAGTCTAAAGACCATATCCAGCTTATCCAATGGTGTTTTGTGCTGAAAAGCAGCAAAAAACATTGCAAACATGATTGTGTGGCTGCGGGATGCTGCAACCAATTCTAAACGTGAATCGGTTGCCAAGTGCCCAAAATGTGATTATGCAGCTGTAAGGGTGTTGTGACTACTGTAATGTGGAGGATGAGTTGTAATTAACTTTTTTTGAGTGTGTCATAACTTTTAAGTGGTTGTTGAGTAATTGGCCATAAATTGAGGATTACCTATAATGTTGTAGATTTGGATTCAGCAGGAATCCTTGTTAGAGGTGTATTCCTTAGCTAGCATAAGCAAAGCACTGAAAGAGTCCTGACTTGTTAGGTTACAGAATTTCCTATTAAAACATCATGTTCATTTTATTCTCTAAACTACATGACTCTTGCCTGGCTAGCAACAGTTAAAATTACATTACTTCATCATATGCACACATACACTCAAACAAATATGGATGGAGTCAGCAACTGAAGTACAAAAACTAGTTACCGTAACCACTCTGCTATCAATGAATGTTAACAGACGTTCAATCAATCAATCTATTTGGGGGACTGAACTGAACTTACAGACCTAAGGCATGTAGAAATTGCCGATAGCAATGTCCCACCTTAATAACTTTAATAAAGGGTCCATTTGTTAAATAAACAGAAATAAAGCACCGTGAATAAAATACACAGAGGAAAACTGCAATAGATCTGGAAGGAAGAATAGGCGGTAACTCCACTTACCTGAAGTAGTTTTTATTTAGTTTAAAACATGAAATTGGACCCTTTGAAACTTTTGAATTAACTGAGCTGTTAATTTCCTAGTGTAGTAATAGCAGTAGTCTACTCTAGTGTTTCTCACTAGAGAATTCCTACAATTCCCCAGTCAGCATAGGTGGGAGTTGGTCCATAAAAGTTCCCAAGATTGAGGAATATAGGTCTACTATATCAATATTTATTCGTACACTGAACTTCACAGTGGATTTTCAGGAATTCTGGATTGCAAGGCATAGTTTTGTTTTTTATTTATATCATAATACTGATCTTAAAAGAGAATTAGGAAAAAAGCTGGAATGAACAGTCATTATTCTACCATTCTTTTTCAATTAGCTAAAGAATTTCGGCTTTGCTTCTAGCCTTAAAACTAGGTACAGTAATCCTCAGTTTGCAACTGTAATTGAGCCTAGAATTATGATCGTAACTTGTTATTGTTAAGTGAGTCACCACATGACCGGACCTGACTTTTTGACACTTTGCAGTAATTATTAAGTACATGAAACAGTCATTAAGCGAACAATGCAGTCATTAAGCAAATTCAATATATCCAATAGCACTTTTTTTCCCCTGGAAACTGGAAATAAACACCAGGAAACATGGAAAATCATGGTCACAGGACACTGCAAACAGCTCTATAAGTGAGCTGGTTACCAAGGGCCCAAAATACGACATGTCCATGACAGGGAGGTGCAGCCATTGTAACTTTGAAATCAGGTCATTACCCCACTTTTGGGGAATGTCTTCAAACAGTTGCTAAGTGACTGGCTGTAAATCAAAGATTAATTGTAGGTGATTAAAAGATGGTTGATGCTGGATGAAAAGATCTGGGAACTTCTATCTAGTGGATCACTGCAGTAACAATTGTTGTTGTCTTTTGTTCTGTCTGTAGCTGCCTCCTGCAATCTATGGAGTGATTCTTGAAATAATTGCAACTGTTAGCTTCTGTGTTTGAGCATTGGCAAATTTTGTCAGTCTTGTGGGATGAACTTCCTAATACCACCTCCCACAGGCAGACAGAGCCACTCATTCTTTTTAAAAAAAATTGAAGAAAGAAGTTTAGCTCATGAAAACTAAAAGAGCATTTATTCTAAACGAATGGAGAAGAAAGACGCCATTGATTCTTTGGGGAGATTGTAAAAACATTGATTTTTCAAGTGAAAAAAACCCTCCGAAGTGCCTCGTAAGAAATATTTGCTTACTTTCGGAGCTTGGCTGGTGCCAGGCAGAGTTTTTAATGTGAAATTTGTTTATGGAACACTTTGGACTGAAATTATTCTACTAAGTCAACCTCTTCTTCGGAAATCATAGCACTCTAAATGTGGTGCCCAGGATACAAATCAGTGTAGATGGGAAGAGAAGGACAGCTGTGATTAGACAACTTAATAGTAGGGATTTTAAAGTAACTAAGTAAAGTAGTTAGTCAGTCATTTGTCTTTTAACTGGTTGGTTAAGCAAATATTCATAGTCCCAACAACGTGGACATTTATTGGAGACATAAAAGGAAATGCAAGAAAACTTAAATATAATAAACCAACTTTGTCAGTGAAGAAAATCTTATGGATTGGCCTACTTAAAGTTTTTTAGCAGCAGCAAGCCGTCACTAACCAAAATATCACTACTGATAAAAAATAGCTCTCATTGATCACCTGACCAGTAATTTTCCTTTAAGGATTTTTCTTCTGCCAAAATGTCATGGACTTATCAGAGATAGTTTCATGTACCCAAACTACTGCTTGGACCCCCCCCCCCCCCCACACACACACACTTTTTTTCATTTGGGGAATTGCACAAATGAAGAAATTCATTTCATTTCTTCTCTTGATATTTCTGTTTCCTAAATGTAATTTCTTTTGAATTAGGTCTGATTTCCTCACTTTGCAAACATGCTTGCTTGACATTCATTATCTATAATGTATCATTACGTATAATGTATGTCATGCATAAAATAATACATAAAAATCCTACATAAAAGGTACCCCTTTTAGTGTGAGATGGTTAAATACACATGCCTTAGCGGCAGGGGTCTGCAAAGTCGGCTCTTTTAAGACTGGTGGACTTCAACTCCCAGAATTCTCCAGCCAGCATAGCTGGCTGGGGAATTCTGGGAGTTGAAGTCCACCAGTCTTAAAAGAGCCGACTTTGCAGACCCCTGCCTTAGCCAAGTAGTTTTCTAATCCTTTATGCAGACTGTTACATCATCAAGAAAAACTGTTGAAAAGTAAATATGTATTTATTAATTTTAAAAGGCTGTGCAACTCCCAAGTGATGCGGGGCGGCTTACATAATTAAAAGCGAGAAAACAAATACAGTAAAAAAGAAAATTTACACATGTGACTGGAGCAAACGTGTATTCACCAAAGGTTCAACAACTGAGCCATGGTTTAAAGACTTTCCCTTACATGAACCCTTGTAAAAAGGGAGCCATATGTATTGGGGGGGGGGGGGATCCTATTCCACAGGGCAGACACTGCAACAGGTACATTTCCACTTGACAGGTGACAGTGTTGAATAGAAGGGACTTGGAATGTCTGCCCACTACCTGATCTCATTGGATGTGCATAAACCACTGGCCTCTCAGATAACCAAGATCTATGTCATGAAGGATGTTATAGGTGACCAACAGCCCCTTGAATTGCACACGGAAGCAAACTGGCAACCTGCAGCTGTCTGCTTTTCCATTATCACGGGAACCAGCAGTTCAGCGGTTGCAGTGATGCCTGTTGAAATACCGTAAAGAAGATCTCAAGGTTTAATGAATTCAAACAACTAATTACATTATAATTCAATTAATAGTTTTAATAGACCAACTCTTATTATTAAAGAATTCATTACCTAAAGATGGATAGGTAAAGGTAAAGGTTCCCCTCGCCCGTATGTGCTAGTTATTCCCAACTCTAGGGGGTGGTGCCCATTTCCGTTTTAAAGCCAGAGCCAGCCTGTCCGAAGACGTCTCCTTGGTCAAGTGGCTGGCATGACTAAACACCGACAGCACATGGAGCGCTGTTACTTTCCCACCAAAGGTGGTCCTTATTTTTCTACTTGCATTTTTACATGCTTTCAAACTGCTAGGTTGGCAGAAGCTGGGACAAGTAATGGGAGCTCACTCTGTTACGCTACACTAGGGATTCAAACCCCAAACTGCCAACCTTTCTGATTGACAAGCTCAGCGTCTTAGCCCCTGAGCCACCGCATCTCAAAGACAGATACTGGAGCCTAAAACAGGGTTTAAAAAGTGTGGACTTCAACTCCCAGAATGCTGGCTGGGGAATTCTAGGAGCTGAAGTCCACACATCTTAATGCTAATGTTGAGAAACACTGGTCTAAAGTACACAACAAAACTTTTCAAAGTGTTAGTCCTTTCTAAATGATACAGACATTACAATCATCCACTCATCAATTTGTACCAATATTTTATTGAACTTGACAACTTTTAAAATGTGTGGACCTGGCTTAGGAACTCTGAGAATAAACGTCCACTCACATTAAAGTTGCTAAGGTTGAAAAACATTGATTTATACTTACAGCCCCAATTTGTCGGTCTGTCCCAACTCTTCTTTATCCCCCAGTTCTGAGACTCTCCCCTTGTAATAAGCTCTTGTTCTGATTATCTTAAATAGGAGTTAGTTTGAAATGGAGAATATTTATAAGTAGAAGACTTTCTCCTATATAATACCAGTGGCCATCTTAGTAGGATAGGCAGAAATAGTGCCCTTCAAAAACTGTTAACAGTTAGCAGGAAAATAATAGTAATTTTCCTCAGAAAAGCAAAATGTTTTGGAAAGAAAATTGATACTTTTACTTTCTTTATACCAAGAGGTTCTGCTAAAACCTTTCACTTTGTTGTTCTAATATTTGTGGTAGGCTTTTAGTGCAATTCAATTTTTCCAATTATTAGTGACACTGATTATTTGATTAATGCTGGAAACCTTGTTTATTAAAACAGTGAACACATTTGCTTGGATTGTGGCCAAGAAGTATAAAGCAAGCTGCATTAAAGTGGAGTAAGATTTTAAGCTCCCCCCTTCCCCCCCGGTCCCCATAGTTATTAATATATAGAAGTTATTTCTTTAATGTTTGAAGAATTAAATAAAATTCCACCTGAAGTCATATGAGTCACTTAAAACTTATTTTTCCTGGTGCCTTGGAATCTTGTCTTTGTTCTTGGTGACTACAGTACATAGGCAAGTCCCTATAGGTATTTTGGTAAGATTTTTGGAAACAGACTAATGTTTAGTTTAGAGTGACCCAGCTGGCCTTGACCCTATAGCAGAACTACCATATTTTTTGGAGTATGAGATGCACTTCACCCCCAAAAGAAGCTAAAAAATTGGGTGCATCTTATACTCCGAATATAGCCCTGTCTACCTGCTGCCCCCCCCCCCCCCCTTTGGCTTCTGCACATTTTCTTACTGGCTGCAGAGATTCCCACAGACAATGGCTGGCGTTTTTGGGCTCTGCGCATTTTCAGCTTCCAAACGCTCTGAGACCCGTTCAAGGCTTCAGAGATCGGCAGAGCACATTGCCGCCAATTACTGCCTCCCCGCATTGATTTTTTGACCTCTGCACATTGTGTTTTATGCTTCTGCATTCCCCATTTTTGGCCTCTGTGCATTGCGTTTTTGGGCAGCGATTGGCATCCATGTGCTTTGGCGATTCCTGCAGCCTTGAACGGAGCATTTGGAAGCTGAAAATGTGAGGGGTGGAGCCCAAAATGCCAACCCAGAACAGCTGATTCTGTGCTTCGCCTGCTTTATTCCCCGGAGCTCCCTGTGACGATCAGCTGTGCTTCTGAAGCTACTTTTCAGCCCCAACGAGCGCTCAACGCATGCGCTCACAATCAGCGAACTAATGTGCTGAAGCTGACCAGGATGCTAGCCAGATGAATACCTGGTAGGCAGAAGCAGATTGCTTCCCCCTATTTTTCTCCCCGAGAACTAAGGTGTATCGTATATTCCGGAAGGTCTTATACTCCGAAAAAAAACAGTATATAACTCACAGAGATAATAACTGACGAACACTTTGGGGAATGTGTCTCTGCAGATTTCTTTCCAAAGCATATTCTTCCGCTGGATGTAGGAATTATACTTAATTGAGGAAACATCTACAGTAAAACAGATAAGACTTAATTGCATTTCCTTTCCCACCTCCTTTATGAGGTAATCAACCAGATTGACAAGAGACCTGTGAACCAAATGTGTAACAAATTGCCTAGGGCTTGATTTACTGTACATGTTGAACCATCAACCAGGTTTTTGGAATTACAGTGGTAGATGCATACAATATGAGGCGCTATTGGCAGACTAACTTCCTTTTGTCTTAGTGTAGTGTGTAATTTCACCAAAAGAATCCAAACCTATAGGTTGCCTGCATTTCATTAGGATATATTCTTCTACCATCCTTGACAGGGTAGAGCAGGGGTCTGCAAAGTTGGTTCTTTTAAGACTGGTGGACTTCAACTCCCAGAATTCCCCAGCCAGCCATGCTGGCTGGGGAATTCTGGGAGTTGAAGTCCACCAGTCTTAAAAGAGCCAACTTTGCAGACCCCTGGGGTAGAGGAATACAAGATGGAAAAGAAGGAAAACACATTATAAGTAACAATGTACAAGTAGTCCTCAATTTATATTCGCTTAGTGGCCATTCAAAGTTACAACAGCACTGAAAAAAGTGACTTCTGACTGGTTCTCACACTTACGGCTGTTGCACAATTCCCAGAGTCATGGGATCAAAATGCAGGTGCTTGTCAGCTGGCATGTATTTATGACGGTTGGCATGTCCCCGAAATCACTTGATCACCATTTGCCACTTTCTGACAAGCAAAATCAATGCAGGAAGCCAGATTAGCTCAACGACCACATGATTCACTTAACTGCAGTGATTCCCTTAACAGTTGTCGCAAAAAGATCGTAAAATGGGGCACAACTCGCCTGTGTTGCTTAGCAAAAGAAATGTTTGGGCCCAGTTGTGGTCGTAGGTTGAGGACAACCTGTATCGGTTTGGGAATAGCAGGGGGAAAAGGATGAGGGGCACAGAAATAGAAAGCAAAGAGGTGTGGGAAGCTTGGTTGGGTGGAGGTAGGGCCACTGTTTTAGATGCTTGGTGGCCATCAGAAATTCACCTTGGTTTTTCCAGAATATGCTGGCGTTCACAACCTGTAGTATCCTAGTACCTTCACTTTCATGAATTGGGGTGGAAGATTGGAGTAAATCAGGGGGGAATAAATCAGTGGCTAAGAGTTGCCATGACTGAGAAACCCTGTTTTAGGCTCCACTATCTGTCTTTGGGACACAGTGGCTCAGTGCCTAAAACGCTGAGCTTGTCGATCAGAAGGTTGGCAGTTCAGTGGTTTGAATCCCTAGCGCCACATAACGGAGTGAACTCCTGTTACTTGTCCCAGCTTCTGCCAACCTAGCACTGTGAAAATGCAAGTATAAAAATAGGGATCACCTTTGGTGGGAAGGTAACAGTGCTCCTTGGGCCTTTGGTGTTTAGTCATGCTGGCCATATGACCATGGAGACGTCTTCGGACAGCACTGGCTCTTTGGCTTTGAAATGGAGCTGAGCGCTGCTCTCTAGAGTCGGGAACGACTAGCACATATGTGCGAGGAGAACCTTTACCTTTACCTATGGGAGTAAAACCAGCCCCATTCCCCATTTCATCCTTCCTTTTTTTCACCTTAGCTTCCCTTTTATCCTAGAAGTTTGTCTGACTAGTGTGATCGGCTTCACATTCCACCATTATACCCTAGCCTTGTGTCCACATACCACCTTCCACTTCTTTCCATCTCTGGTTTAAAAAGAATTAAAAGGAAACCACCTGTTTCTCAATGTTTATCAAACATGCACATTTCATTTGGCCTTCAGTTTCCTTCTCTTCTGTGTTTTTGTGACGGCTGGAACTGACAAGGCAGAAAAGGAGAACCCTGAGACCACACCAGACTGTTATATAAACACAGTGCAGGGACCATCAACAGTCCAACCTGCCAAAAGAGCTGCAGGCAGTTTGTTACAAGAAAGGGGGGGGAAAGGGGAGGGGGAGAGAGAGAGAGAGAGAGAGAAACTGAGGATTTAGACCTCGGGCTCCCCCACATGTGTATGAGTACGATCTGTAGAAGCTGATTGTAGTTGCTGTAGCTATTTAGTTTCTGCGATCAAAGTATTTTATCTACTAAAGCGGAGTCCTTGACTTTCCCATGAGAACGGTTGAGTGCAGTTTGAACTCTTAGAGAATTAAAATTATGGCACTGCCCACATTCAATCCTTGATGGTTGTAACTATATTCTCTATTATGTCTGCTTTGTTTTAAAGAAACATTGTTTTCTCATAGGACAGCTTGCACGTTGTTTTGTGCAAGCTGTCCTATGAGAGCCAGCTAATTGGAAGCAGCCAAAGTAAAAACAATTTGCGGACTGATACACCATTGCTATGTCCCGTAAGCTACAAATAATACTAATATGCTTAAATTTATCTGCAGCCACTCCCTGTTCAGTTGCATCCGGCAATCCAGCTGCCATTGCTTGTCTTAATTTATGTGTTCTACAGACTTTCTCATGCGTAGCATACAAACCATGCTGCCCATTTCCTGAGAAGCATCAGTGACAATATTTTTATTGTCTCTGTATGTTCTCTGATAGCGCTGTATAAATTGTATACTAAGGGAACTGTAATTTCTTAAGATAACATAAACACACCTTGTCCTCGACTTACGGCCACAATTGAACCCAAAATTTCTGTTGTTAAGTGAGATACTTGTTAAGTGAGTTTTGACCCATTTTACCACTTTTCTTGCCATAGCTGTTAAATGAATCGCTGCAATTGATAAGTTAATAACCCGGTGGTTAAGTAAATCTGGCTTCCTCATTGACTTTGCTTGTCAGAAGGTCGCAAAAGGGGATCACTTGACCTTGGGACACAGCTACGGTCATAAATATGAACAAGTTGCCAAGCATCTGAATATTGATCACACCATAGGGATTCTGCAAAGGTCGTAACTGTGAAAAATGGTCATAAGTCACATTTTTCAGTGCTGTTGTAACTTTGAACGGTCATGGAGGAACTGTTGTAGGTCGAGGACTACCTGTATCAGCAGTATTGTACATTTATTACCAAGCTGACTATGGAGAGGAAAATCAGTAATGCACTGAACTATAGCCCTAGCCCAACTACTGGAGTTCTGATATTATTGAAAAAAACCATGAGACCTAGAAACCTGCCCTTTTCTTTTTATCTAAGGCCTGAATTATCTCCCCAGAACAATCCTGTGCTTTGTGCTTTGCATGCAATTTCTCGAAGTCCAAATACACATAAACTCATAAACTTCTATCATTCAACTTGAATTTGGTGTGCACAATTAGTCTCCCAATCACAAAAAACCCACAATTATTTAGTATAAATCTTTCTTTCTTTCTTTCTTCTCTTTCTTTTCTTTCTTTCTTTCTTTCTTTCTTTCTTTCTTTCTTTCTTTCTTTCTTTCTTTCTTTCTTTCTTTCTTTCTCTTTCTTTCTTTCTCTCTCTCTCTCTCCCTCCCTCCCTCCCTAGTCCTTCCTTCCTTCTTTCCTTCCCTCCCTCCCTCCTCCTCCTTTCCCTCCCTCCCTCCCTCCCTCTTTCTTTCTTTCTTTCTTTCTTTCTTTCTTTCTTTCTTTCTCTCTCTCTCTCTCTCCCTCCCTCCCTCCCTCCCTTCCCTCCCTCCCTCCCTCCCTCCCTTCCTATTCCTTCCTTCCTTGTTTTCTTCCCTCCCTCCCTCCTCCTCCTTTCCCTCCCTCCATCCCTCCCTCCCTCTTTCTTTCTTTCTTTCTTTCTTTCTTTCTTTCTTTCTCTTTCTTTCTTTTTCTTTCTTTCTCTCTCTCTCCTCCCTCCCTCCCTTCCCTCCCTCCCTCCCTCCCTTCCTATTCCTTCCTTCCTTCTTTCCTTCCCTCCCTCCTCCTTCTTTCCCTCCCTCCCTCCCTCCCTCCTTCCCTCCCTCTTTCTTTCTTTCTTTCTTTCTTTCTTTCTTTCTTTCTTTCTTTCTTTCTTTCTTTCTCTCTCTCTCTCCCTCCCTCCCTCCCTTGTCCTTCCTTCCTTCTTTCCTTCCCTCCCTCCCTCCCTCCTCCTTCTTTCCCTCCCTTTCTCCCTCCCTCCCTCTTTCTTTCTTTCTCTTTCTTTCTTTCTCTCTCTCTCCCTCCCTTCCTTCCCTCCCTCCCTCCCTCCCTCCCTTCCTATTCCTTCCTTCCTTGTTTTCTTCCCTCCCTCCCTCCTCCTTCTTTCCCTCCCTCCCTCCATCCCTCCCTCTTTCTTTCTTTCTTTCTTTCTTTCTTTCTTTCTTTCTTTCTTTCTTTCTTTCTTTCTCTTTCTTTCTCTCTCTCTCCCTCCCTTCCTTCCCTCCCTCCCTCCCTCCCTTCCTATTCTTTCCTTCCTTCTTTCCTTCCCTCCCTCCCTCCCTCCCTTCCTATTCTTTCTTTCCTTCTTTCCTTCCCTCCCTCCTCCTTCTTTCCTTCCCTCCCTCCCTCCCTCTTTCTTTCTTTCTTTCTTTCTTTCTTTCTTTCTTTCTTTCTTTCTTTCTTTCTTTCTTTCTTTCTTTCTTTCTTTCTCTCTCTCTCTCTCCCTCCCTCCCTTGTCCTTCCTTCCTTCTTTCCTTCCCTCCCTCCCTCCCCCTTCTTTCCCTCCCTCCCTCTTTCTTTCTTTCTTTCTTTCTTTCTTTCTTTTTCTTGAAACAGGGGAGCGTTGTGGGGTGACAAATTGCCCTCTAATCATTTGACCGCCTCTCAAAGAAAAGGCTCAGTTCTGCTAAAGTACCTACGCTATCATGGAGCCTCTGCTGCTGAGTAAGACCGAATTTCCAATGTCATTCCATTTTTCTCCTTCTGCGGCTCTTGCTGCTGGTGCCGCCGCTGATGCAGATATGGAATACAGTTCCCTCTCTCTTCACCGATACTCATCTCTGCCAGATTAAAAAAAGGAACAAGAAGAAGAAAGAAAGAAAGCAAAAGAAGCTTACGGTAGCTCTGCTGCCTTAAGGTAGCCTAGGTGGGCTCGTTTTCAGCTGTAGCAGGAATGCGACTGCGGTCCTTTTTCTCTCTCCCCCCCCCCCCTTCATAATGCTCAGAAGGCTTCCATTGACATCACCCTGTGTGCATTGCAGAGCGCCCGTGCGGCTGCTGGCGCTGCCTCAGCCAGGAAATTTGAAACTATGCTGATTCCAGTTGATTTAGAAGGGGCAGCGTTTACCATAAGCTGGAATCCTTATTAGATACACTGATGATTTCACTGACCAATGGGTAACTGCTGGAGCTACAGTAATCTTTGTGAGTAGTCAGCCTCTGTTCAGCCAAATTGTATCTGTTTGTTCTTGTTGAGCGGGGTAGGATTTCTGCGGCCCATGTACACACTCACAACACGGATGTCAAACCATTTTGTTCATCTCTTTAGCTTTATCAGATGTTTTGCTTCCTCAGGTTGATGACTCCTGTCAGTTAAGTGGCCCGCGTGCAATTTCTGAACATTTCAATTAGGGGAGGAATTGTTGCAGGCACCACGGATCATGTATACACACACATATATATGTCTGTATATATGTATATGTACACCTTCCAGTGCTCTGTCAAGTTACGAATTCTTCAGGAGATACATCGATCATTAGGAAGGCTGGGGCTACTTCCAAGCTGTGCTTGCTTTAGGGCTCACTTTTCTTATGCAGCTGCAGACCTCTGGGCTATCTATACGATCAAATGTAGAGGTTGGAGGGGGGAGCTGTATGTGTGCAGAGGGAGGGGGGAGACAAGGGGGTGGAATCATAAAGAAATGGTTACCTGGAGTGGGTTGTGAAGAACTTACGCAGTTCAGTTTTACTATCCGGCTGCCTCCCTGCTTCTCTGTGTTGAATTAGCATCTGAATCGTGCTCCTTTTCCTGGGAGACGGTTATGTTGCGTGGGTTGGGGGTTGGGGGTGTGGGAAAGGAAGGATTGACGTGATTGCGCTTGCTGCTTTAACCAGACATGATGCTCTGTGGCTTGATGGAGGGGGGGGAGGGGCATCCCTTAAAGAGCTGGTGGCTTTTTCGAAACTTTGCTGCCTGAGTCCCACATTAGGACTCTTCTCTGAAAATTGCAGAGAACCTTTAAGTCAGTTACTATTATTATTATTATCATCATCACCATCAGTGGGCATGTGAAAAGACTAGTGGTGGTGTGAGGCTGGCACCATCAGGCCATAAAATAATACTGTTTGTGGATTTTGTTTTGTGTGAGTGAACAATCAAGTGGGATGCCCTTATGCCTTTGTTTCCAGCTGATAAATAGCCCTTGAATTCTTCTTTAGAGAAGCAAAGTCTTGGCCACAGTGCCTGGCATGAAATAATAATGCTGCTTAATGTCTGCATAGTGCTTCTGAGTGTACCAAATGCTTTGCGTTGCGCTTTCATCCATTTCGTTGTTAGACTTACTGCCTAAAGGAGTGCAAATGGTGTTTCTCTAGATTTAGCTCTTCCAGTTTCATTCTGACCTTAGAGGTAGATTGGGCTGAGAGATAGCAATTAGCCCAAAGAAGTCGGTGAGTTTCTGTCATTATATATGAATCTGTCCCCTAAACCCTAATTCCCTGACCACTGCCCCACACTGTTTTTTAGTAATGAAGGTATGCAGTAGGATGAAAAGCAACCAGGATACAGGTATTCCCCAACTTACAACCATATACTTAGTGACCATTGACACTGTGGCACTGAAAAAAGTGACATGACCATTTTCCATTTATGAATATTATTACATCTCCATGGTCACATGATCAAAATTCAGATTCTTGGCAACTGACGAAGGTTGCAATGTCCCAGGGTCGTTTGATGCTTTTTTTGCAAACTTCTGACAAGCAAAGTCAACGGGGACTCACTCAACAACTGTGTTACTAACTTACCAACTGCAGTGATTCGCTGAACAACTGTGGCAAGGAATATGGCAAAATGGGTCAAAATTCACTTAACAACTGTCTTGCTTAGCAACATAAATTGTGCTCATAAAGTCAAAGACTACCTGTATTGGCTTGTCTTTAAGGACTGTGTGGAAGATGCTTCGCTTAACTTTGGGTTTTTCAATTTATAACTGACAACACCATTATATTTAGATAAAGAAAAACACTTCTTGATATCTAATAGTCATTGTGCATACTAGGCTATGTGCACAGACACAAAAACATCTTTCAGGCTTAAGGGTTTATTAGCCAGCGATCCTATGCTGGTTCCTTCCGTTCCACAAAGCCTTGCTTAAGTTGCTTTTCTACATAACAGTTGCAGGACCAACTTGAACTTAAGATCCTGTTTTTAAGGCAACCTTGTTTATTACTTCAGTCGTTAAGCACACAATTAACATTTCACACACCCCTCGGTCTCACTGTCATTCTACATTTTTCAATTGCTTCTACATTCCTGATTGCGTCCAACTAGCTAAAATTTGCAAGTTATGACAAACTCCAAGCCTGCACAATTATACATTTCAACGTCTTAATTTCCAACAGCTTCACCAATGTAGACGTTTATGCAAAAGAAAGAACAAAACACAGCAAAACGTTCATAACACCTTTGTCTCAGCAAAGGCACCCTTTCACCACAGAAATGAATAACATATATTCAAAGTAGAAATAATAAAATGACCTCCTGTAATGAGAAGCTAACATGGAGAAAAGATGCCTTAAGACAGGGGTCTCCAACCTTTGCAACTTTAAGTCTGAAGGACTTCAGTCTGGGAGATGAAGTCCTTCAGACTTAAAGTTGCAAAGGTTGGAAACCCCTGCCTTAAGAGGTGGCACTAGGCCAGTTTGACCCTGATGGTCCTATGCAGATACTACTACTACTAATAATAATAATAATAATAATAATAATAATAATAATAATAATAATAATAATAATAATAGTAATAGTAATAGTAATAGTAATAGTAATAGTAATAATAATAATAATAATAATAATAATAATAATAATAATAATAATAATAATAATAATAATAATAATAATAATATATTTTATATACCGCATCCTCTCCCCAGGGGGACTCGGAGCGGGGCACAGGGAAAATTAAAACGCATAAGATAAATATACAAAAATAAATACAATAGAATAAAAACAAATTAAACCTGATTGTCCCTGCACTAAAACCCCATATTAAAATTAGCGTTCCCTAGCACCCTAAGGTAGAGACTAACCTAGGCCGGCCATGCAGAAAAGGTATGTTTTTAATTTTTGACGGAAGGAGCGGAGGTCCGTGGTTGTTCTAATGTCGGGGGGAAAGTCGTTCCAGAGGGCTGGGCCCGCCACAGAGAAGGCCCTTCCCCTGGGCGTCGCCCACTGACAAAGTCTAGTGGACGGCACCCGGAGAAGTCCCTCTCTGTGGGAGCGAATCGGCCGTGAGGATGTATGGGGCAGGATCCGATCCCGCAGATAGCTAGGTCCCGAGCCATGGAGCGCTTTGAAGATGAGAACTAACACCTTGAAGCGCACCCGAAAGACCACAGGTAGCCAGTGCAGCTCGCGCAAGAGAGGTGTTATATGGGTATACCTTGCAGTCCCCATTATTGCTCGCGCGGCTGCATTCTGGACCAGCTGAAGTCTTCGGGTGCACCTCAAGGGGAGCCCCATGTAGAGAGAGTTACAATAGTCCAGTCGGGATGTCACGAGGGCATGAGTGACTGTGCAAAGGGTATCCCGATCCAATAGGGGGTGCAAGTGGCATACCAGGCGAACCTGGTAAAACGCCCTCCTGGCCACGGCTGTCACTTGATCTTCCATGGACAGCCGGGTATCCAGGAGGACACCCAAGTTGCGCGCCCCATCCACAGGGGCAAGGTGTTCGCCCCCTATGGCCAGTGATGGAGTCAACTGGTTGAATCGGGCGGCCGGAAACCACAGCCACTCGGTCTTGGCCGGGTTGAGCCTGAGTCTGTTACTTCCCATCCAGATCCGCACGGCTTCCAGGCACTGGCACATCACCGCTACGGCATCGTTGGGGTGGTTTGGGGTAGATATATACAACTGCGTATCATCAGCGTAGAGGTGGTACTCTACCCCAAAACCACGGATGATCTCACCCAGCGGCTTCATGTATGTGTTAAACAGGAGAGGCGAGAGGTCGACCTCTGCTCTCCTGCCAACACAAATTGCGATCGACCGGAGAGGTAGGAGGAGAACCACCGTAAAACGGTGCCTCTCACCCCCAACCCCCCCAGCCGATGCAATAGGATACCATGGTCGATGGTATCGAAAGCCGATGAGAGGTCTAATAGGACCAGGATGGAGGAACAACCCCCATCTCTGGCCCTCCAGAGATCATCTACCAACGCGACCAATGCCTCAACTTACAACCACAATTTGAAGCTGGAATTCCTGTCATAAGTCAGTTGTAAATTGAATCAGTTGTGAGCTGGTTTTACAACAATTTTTACAGTGATCATTAGGCGAATCGCACGCTCGCTAAGCAAATCGTGTGATTTGTTAAATGAATCGAGCTTCCGCAATGTGTTTTTTTTGCTGGAAATTGGCAAGAAAGGTTGCAAATCGGATCATACAGTTGCAGGACATAAAAACCAGTTGTAAATGCAAGCCGGTTGTTAAGTGCCCAAATTGCAATCCCATGACTGTGAGGGTGGTACAATGGTTGTAAGCGAGAATAAATCACATTTTTAAGGCCATCATAACTCTGAACCATTATTAAGAATTGGTTATAAGTCAAGGGCTACCTGTACTGATTCCTAATCTCAATGCCATCCCTTACCTGTCCATCCCTGTCTGGATGCCTTGCTCTTCTTACCTTTAGGAAGGACAGAACAGAGAAGCAGAGAAAGAGAGAGAGAGAGAGAGAGAGAGAGGGAGAGAGACAGGATGAAAGTGTATATCCAACAGCTGCTTCCTATTGAAGCCCTATGGAGCCCAGGTGGGGAGGCGAGGAGTGGCTGGGAGGGGTGAGTAGAGGCTGGCGAGATGCCCCTTGACATGAGTAACATTGAGTTGGCCACACCTACCTAGCCACATGACCACCTAGCCACACCCACCCAGCCAGTCATTAGGCACATCGTATTAGTGGTCCGTTGGATTTAAAATTATGAATTTAGTGGTCCCTGAGATCCGAAAGGTTGGTGGTCCCTGTTATAGACAACTCCCTCTCATCCCAGTACTGCAGGAGTACCATAAAAAAGATAAGTTTCCTACTCTGGATTTAGTGGGAGCCCTTTTTGCTGGCCTTTAACAATGATCTCATGTAGCCGTGATGGCGAACCTATGGCACGGGTGCCACAGGTGGCACGCGGAGCCATTTGTCAGGGCACGCCAGGCGTTGCCCTGTCAACTGGCCAGCGCACATGCGCGCGCTGGCCAACTGACTTCAGCCTTCTTTTGAGGCCATTTTTCGCCCTCCAGAGGCTTCCCTGAAGCCTCCGGAGTGAGAAAAACCAGCCTTACAGGCAAACCGGAAATTCAGGAACGGACTTCCGGTTTGCTTGTAGGACTATTTTTCGCCCTCTGGGGCCTTCAGGAGGCTTCCCTAAAGGCCCCAGAGGTCAAAAACAAACCAGTCCTATGGACAAACCAGAAGTCACAGTTCCTGAACTTCCAGGTTCCCCGTAGATCCATTTTTTGCCCTCTGGAGGCTTCAGGGAAGCTCCTGAGGCCTGCTGAGGGCGTCCAGGGGGGCGGGGAAGGCTGTTTTCGCCCTCCCCAGTCTCCTAGAAAGCATCTGGAGCCTGGGGAAGGCGAAAAAACCATGGCGAAAGCATGGGGGGGCGCCGCTGGTCACGCGCATGCATTATGGGGAGGGGTTTGCACGCATAGCATTATGGGTGTAGCATGCTGGTGCATGATCCCCCCCCCCCGTGCTCCCCCCCGCTTTTGGCATGGCAGCCAAAAAAGGTTCACCATCACTGTCATATTGGATTTGCTCAAGGAAAAGCTGGGATGGGAGGGCTGATATTGAAATGACCAGGTAGCAATGCTTGTATGCTCTGCAATTTGAAACCACACTTCTTTGCTTTTTGGCACGTAGCCATTCTCTGTATTTTGCTGCTCCCTGCAGCTTGATTGCAGTTTTGGCTTAAGCAAAGCCACAAAAGGTGTTTTAAAACAGCAGGCTAGAGTCTTCGGCACATGATTTTCCACGTGGACTGTTCTTTAAAGAACCACCCCACTCCCCAAACCTAGCAGGTGAATGCAGATGGGATGGAGTGGATGTATGAATGAAGACCAAGAAAAGTAACAAGGATGGAAAATGGACTGATCCGTTCACTTGTATGGATGAACTGCAGTGGCTGCAAAGGGATGCATGTGGGAAGTACTACCAAGTACTGCTGCTCTTTTTCCGATTGCTTTGGCTTTTCACCTGCTTCGGATTCCGGTTGGATAAAATCAATTACAAAATATGTCCTTTGATCTAAATTGCATTCTAATTGTTTTCTTCTTGAGGGGTTTTATTAAAAAAAAAAAAAAGGCAAAGACACAACGTAATTAGCAGTCATAACATTCCTGTTAACAGCAGCATAATGGAAATGAGAAATAATAGATTTTGTCAGCCCTGCAAATAGTGTAAATGAATGCACCCATGAACCTTCACCTGTTGTTAGAGGAGAATCATTTCAGTTTATGGTAGCCCCCCAAAAAATAAAAAATCAAGAGGATATTTTTTTCCAACTAATAAATCATACTCATACTCAAACACATACTGTTCGTTTCCATTAGTTGCAGCTTGCTTTTAATGAAGGAAACTGCAGCTCACCAAAGAGCTTATGCGTTTAATAAAACGTTAGTTGAAAGGGATCTACTAGATTTCTTTTCTACCTTTTAGGCTGTCCAAGGCAAATGGGGAAGATTACTGACTAAAGAATAAGAGGTGTGGGAAACAAATCTAGACAAAAAGGAACAAAAACAAAAAAACCACCTCCAAAAGTCCCTGCTCTAAAATTTGAATGTATTGTTATCTCACCAAAGAATAATTCTCTGAATTCAACTATACAGTACTTTTGTCTTTTGGGTTTTGCAATTTTATGTTTTGTTTTTTCTTCTCTATGATTTGGAAGGGAACTTAATTCTTCTCTGATGAGACCTGTCTCTACTAGTATTAGCATCGTCGCTGACATGCATGAAGCGGCAGCCATTGATGTATTTTTTCCCCTAAAGTTTATTCTACCTGGCAAAGGTGCTGTCTTCGTTATAAGCACAATTTGATATAGTCATTAAGGTGCTGTCCTAGAAACCAGGAAACTATGAGTTCTAGTCCTACCTTAGACATGAAAGTCAGCTGGGTGACTTTGGGTCAGTCATTCTCTTTCAGCCTTTCCACAGGGGGAAAAGAGGATTGTGTTTGCTGCCTTGAGTTACTTACAAATAATAAAGGAGGTGTAAAAATCTAATAAATAAATAAAATAGAAAGAAAGCATTACATCTTTTCTCACAATATTCAGGTAGCTCCCAATAACTAATGATAATCTCTCACAATTAAAGAAGAATTGAAATATAAATTATTTCTAATATAATAGCTGATGGAGCTCTAGGAATGGTAAGATATGTCTAGACCTGTGTTGGCGAACCTTTTCAGCACCAAGTGCCGAAACGGGAGTGTGCGTGGAGGAGTGCCAGAAACTGGAAGAGCAGCTTCCCAGTGCACATGTGTGGGAGCGTTGGAAATTGGAAGAGAAATTCCCCGGTGCGTATGCGTGCATCAGTAAGCTGAGCTTCTGGTTTCTGGCATGCACGTGTAGAGACCAGTTGCCCGGTGCACATGCGTGCCCTGGAAACTGGAAGGTCAGCTTCCCAGTGCACGTGTGCCAGGGAACTGCTCTTCCAGTTTCCAGCACTCCCACATGCATGAAGACCAACTGGCCAGCGCACATCTGCATACCGGAACCCGGAAGAGGAATGGGCGATGGCCGGCGTGCCCAGAGAGATGACCCTGCATGCCACATCCAGCACACGTGTCATAAGTTCACCATCACGGGTCTAGGCTATACATGGTGAATGAATAAGTATTGATTCTTAATAATGTTATGAGAAACATTTGGATGTAGTAGTTAAGGTACCATGTTAAAGACCCAGACACTACGAGTCTTGCCTTAGGCACAAAACAAGCTGGGTGACCTCATTCTCTTAGCCCTAGGAAGGAAGCAATGGCAAACCACTTCCCAAAAAAACTTTTCCAGGAAACTGCAGGATAATTTTCACCAGCCCCAGAAACAAAGTAGAACAAAGCTGCCTACAGTCTAAATCTCATTAGGGACAATTTTGTCTTCATAAAATCTCAAGCATTCATCGAAGCACATAAAATCATACGTTGTAAATGAGCATTTGCAGTTTAAATACAATGATTGTGTACTGATAGAAATGAATGGATAATACGGTTGGCTTTGATCGATACACCTTTGTGGTTACATGGATATGATCAAATAACTTTCATAAATTAGGAAATATGTTGGCAACCTGAGGGCTGTGTGTAGGTTCCAGCACTCCATTTACGACCCCAAGAATCCCAAAATAGGCACTTCAAAAATGCAGTGGCGAGTTTAGTTTAGTTTTTATTAAATTTATATACCGCCCTATCTCCCCGAGGGGACTCAGGGCGGTGCACAGGAAATAATAAAAACCTTAGCAATAAATACAATAAAATATTAGAAGTAAGTTAAAAAATAAATTAAATTTGGAACCCGTGCTAAAATTGTCGTTACAAACCCAATTTAAAATCACATTTAAAACTATACCAGGCCGGCTGCATGAAATAAATGTGTTTTTAGTGCCCGACGGAAGAGGCACAGATCCGTGATAATACGAAGGTCGGGGGGCAGTTCGTTCCAGAGGGCGGGAGCTGCCACAGAGAAGGCCCTCCCCCTGGGGGTTGCCAGCCGGCATTGTCTGGCAGACGGTACCCTGAAGAGGCCCTCCCTATGGGAGTGGACAGGTCGAAGGGAGTTATGTGGTAGGAGGCGGTCCCGCAGGTATGCGTGGGTTAATGTGTGGGTTAATTTTCAGTAATATTCTGTGATCAAACTCTAAAAGGACAGGCATGAAGATGAAGATCTTGGTGATGGAGAACAGCAACCTAGCCCACTCTTAACTTCCCTCAAATTCTCAGAATCGTTAAAGAACTCTTTTCTTTAGAAATAACATTTCCATGTTTTCGGAAGACTTAGACTGAACTGCTGACTTGTTGAAATATTAAGCTTCAGTCTCCGACTTGGAAAAGGTTTCCTGCCTCTGCCTTAGGATAAAGGCATTCAGTAATTATAGTGTGATGACACTCAGCATGTTCCATTGGCTTCTTCATACCTGCAGCTTATAAATTGCTTTCCAGTTATGAAATTACCCATTTCTGCTGTGAAATTCTCTATGATAGTACTGACTGCGTGAGCTTTATAGGGCAAAGGATCTGTTTTCTTGCCATCAAGTGGGTGATTTATGAAATTAGTTAATGAATTAGAGTTTCCTTTAAAAGAGTCTTCGGCATTTCGGTCTACTGAGAATCTTCTGTTAAGAGTCCCAAAACTCCCTATGAGCAGGATTTAACATTAAATGAATATATTTCAATATGTGCTTTAGCTACCTTGACTTGGAAAGTTTGCTATCCAAAATATGCTGTGCCTTAAAGGCAAGCTTGGAAAGAAAGATTAAATTAAAAATGACGTAATGCCAAAGAGGCCAAAAACACATCACTGTTTCCATTTAGGAAAAGAGTAGGCACAATATTGCTAATGGAATTAAGTGGTTGCCTTTTTCTTTTGCTCTCTATTTATTTATTTGGTTTTTGCAGGTAGCCATGGAGGTAGCACTCTTCTTCCACAAAACATCAATGAATTCCCAGAATACGGGTCTGTAGAAGCCCAGACGCTGGAGAAATCATCTGAGATTCATGGGGAAGACGTAAGTGCTTTGGATGGACATCTGAGTGATCAGATGCTCTGCGAACCTTATGAAAATGGCAGTTCTGGTGATGGAATGGAAACAGCTTCTGAAACATTACAAAGCCTCTCCAAAGAGGAAGAACACACCCAGCTTCTTGACAGACAGAGTGAGGTTTCTCAAGATTTAGAATCAGAAAAGGCCAAGGATGAAGACAGTAAAGTTCCTGGTTCAGAGATGCAAATGGAAAGCGAGAGAAGGTCTGGGACAGCAGTTGAAGAGGTGGCCAGGGAAAAGGTTCTTGCAGGCCAGGAAAAGCCTTCAGAAATGCCTCTTCCATCTGAGATAATGGCAGAGAGGAAATTGTACTGGATCACGGAGGAAGACTCTATGATCTTAACCATGGAAGTTCAGCCTGCGACCTTGCCAACTTCTGGTGATGGAACTGAGGAAGCCCAGAAAATTTGCGAAAGGAGTAGTCACACACCTTTGGCTGGTCCGAAGGATGAAAACCTGGGCATTGATGGTGGTGTCGGAGATGCCTGGGCAGAATTTGAGCGGGAGTTTGCCATGGGTGATGCAGAAAAAGCAGAACCGTTCCCCGAGAGGAGGATATCAAAAGAGACAGCAACGAACAAACATGTGGAATTTCAAGGGGTGGAAATTCTTTGGATACAAAAAGCCGAGGAACAGAAAGAAAAGGGGCACTCTGAAATAGAGAATGTAGAAAGGAGAACTTTCTCCGACTTGTCAAATCATCAATCATACATTCCTCCAACAGGATTAATTGGCTTGCCCGATCGCCCTTGGAATGTATCCTGGAAAAACCTCAAATCACTGACAACCTCGACAAAAGGTGAAGAAGATGAAGCCTCTGGAACTAAAGAAAAGGATTGGGTTCAGGAAGGACAGCCTGGGCCAGACAAGGACAGGTAACAGCATTTACTAGTATTAATGTTTAATGCAAAGGGAAGCAGAGAATATATTGATAACATTGATTTCTTTAATCATTTAAGAATTTGCTGATATGTGATCCCATCATTGTTCTAGGGTGGGGAGGACATGATATTTCAAATTTTGTAATGCTGTTCCACACAAAGTACATAAAGTGGAGCAAAGTACTATTTATAGCAACTGTACATAAACAACAGTAATCAGAAAATCATATCATGCAAAGCTTTTTCACAACTGTAAACAGATCAGAAACCACAGATCTAGTTTTACCGTGGTTTGAAACCTAAGATACAGTTGTGTAAAAGAAATACAATGGTTGAGCCTCTTAATGGTGGAGGGCATTGCACAATTTCTGTGGGGTCCTTGAAAGTAACTTTCAAGTTAAGAACCTTCCATAAAGTCACATGCTGTAGGAGAATTTACTATTGAGCCTTAGTTGACTAGATTCTTGTGTATAGGCTTGAGAAATAAATCTTCCTAACCGCAAGTAAACCTATGGTGCCGATTCCTTACGCCTGACAATAATCTAGTCAACAAATGATCAGTATTAAATTGCCGTCAGATGAGGGTCAGCAGAGTTTTAAAAAAGATTGGACTTAAACTGTTTGTGGGAATGTAACGGCTCTAGGCTGATGACTCCCTTAACTCCTCCTCCTGTTCTCCTTCACATGCATGAGGATGGATGCATGGAGGAGGGGATATATTTTGCAATGTGAAGGTCCTGCAAGTTTGAAGTCCTTTCCATGAGGGAGAGACCTAGCATAGGGACCAGCTGAATCAGGGTCACTGCAAGTTCCTCTGACTGAGAACGATGGGAAATTTCCAGAAACTTCTATAAGCCTTTTTTTTTTTTTAAGATAGAAGCATTTCAAGTATTTTACTGGTCTCTTCTCAGTAGAGTTCTTAAAAGGATTGGGGAGTTGGCAGTTGCTCATCACAGCAGTCCCTTAAACCAACCATTAGAGAATCAATATTTGTAGCTATTTTGACTAGGTGGATGATTATGTAACACAGTGGTAGTCAACCTGGTCCCTACCGCCCACTAGTGGGCGTTCCAGCTTTCATGGTGGGCGGTAGGGGTTTTGTCCTGATACTGAAGCACTTTCCTTTTTTTAATCTAATTGACTTCCCTACTTTATAAATCACCATTACTGTGGAACCGGTGGGCAGTTCTGTACTACTAACAGAGATACAAAAGTGGGTGATAGGTATAAAAAGGTTGACTATCCCCGATGTAACACATCACCTTCATGTTTAACCATCGCAGTAATTTTCAAATTATTTTGTAAAATTGCCTCACCGTTTCTTCCAAATCTTGTTTTTAAAAACAAAACATGTTTGTACCATGTGCTGGTGTGTTAAGTGTTCAGATGCTTTGTGCATTTAAAAACAAGTACTAAATTTAATAAAATAAATACTGCTTCTCCTCAATTTACAACAGTTCATTTCGTGACTGTTCTGAAAAAAGGGACATGACTATTTTTCACTTATGACCATTGTAGCATCCCTGGGTCACATGATCAAAAATCAGATGGTTGACAAGTGATTCATATTTATGATGGTTGCAGCGTTGCAGTGTCCTGGGATCATGTGATCCACTTTTGCGACCTTCTGACAATCTAGGGAGTCCAGATTGACTTAATAACCATGTTACTAACAAATGCAATGGTTATTACAAATGCAATGATTTAGTTAACAACTGTGGCAAGAAAACTGTAAGATGGAACAAACACAATTAAATATTTCACTTAACAACATAAATTTTGAGTTCAATTGTGGTCGTAATGGAAGGACTATTTGAACTGTAATTTCTTTTGCATGTTCTAAACGCTGGTTTGGCTTTGTTTTTTTTTTAATTAATAATTTGATCAACACATTTAAAGAACAGAGTAAATTGCTACAGAAGAGAAAAAAGGAAGAGAGAAGACAGAGTGGTCGAAGTATAAAATATAAATGAAGGATTTGCATTTATCATAAAGTTTAAATTAATTAAATGTATAGAACTGAGTTCATTATATCACTTTAACTAAAAAAAATCTCTGTAAAACTCTAAACATTAATGTTAACCTTGATATCACCATCATTTGTTAATTTTTCCAAAAAATACTGTAAATGCATATAATCATGTAAAAAAAAAGAGAGGAAAAGGAAAAAAATAAAATAATTTTAACAAAGAGAAAGTTCAGTAGAAACAATAGAAAACTGTTTCAAATTCTCTCCCAAAGTATCCAACTAACAATTGGGTCATCATATTCAAATTGCTTTTAATAACTTTTTTTATGTCAATTATTTCCCCCTCAAAAACCATACACTCTGTGAGTTTATCTTGTGGACTGACATCTAGAGACATTTTTGCTTAAATTTGGACAAACTTCTGTTTTGTGCTTTTGCTTTGAAAATCCTTGGATTCTTCTATCGCAGCAATAAAGTAAAACTTGAATGAACAGCAACAAATTTTGATCCCATGCCAGCCTCAGGACACTGTTTGAAATGCTAAATGCAACTGCCTTTGCTCCTTTTCAATTATTTTGGCTGTACTGGCGGCTTGGCACACAGGCCAACATGTTCAATTGTGGGATTACTGTCAGCAGAATGGGAAATTGAGAAGTCAAAGAGGAAACTAGGATGACCATCCATGAATATGTGCGCAAGGGAAGAAGCTTTTCTGCATGACTTTTGAGACAACTCCGAGAATCAATGTGCTGAACCATCTCTATATTAAAAGCATTTTAGTTTAACTTTGGCCAACTTTAGTGCTCTTTCAGTATATCGGACCACAAGTATAACCGGCAGCATTGGCTGGGGATCTTAAATCATCTTAACAGATCAGGCAAAATCCCAGTTGAGACAAGTCTTGATTTGGATGCTAGCTTGATACTTGCTGGCATCTTAGCATTGCTGGAGCACTCCCTAGAATTGTTTGGTTGTTTATTTTTGTTTGTTTGTTTATCCTTCATTATTTTTATAATGAAGATAGTGAATACATACAAGGAGAAACTCCTTCCTCCTCCTATTTTCTCCACAACAACAACAACAACCTGTGAGGTGATTTTTTTGGGGGGTGGGGGGAGGAGAGAGAGAGAGAGAGAGAGAGACAGACAGACAGACAGACAGACAGACACCCAAAGTCACCCAGTCAGGCTTTCAGGCCTAAGGCGAGACTAGAACTCACAGTCTCCTGGCTTCTAGCCTGGTGCCTTAATCACTAAACCAAACAGTGTCAGGAAAGTCCTCTATGCTTACTGCATGTAAATGATAAAGATATCTAGACATCTACCTACTATTAAAGGCTTTACAGACAATAGGCAAGATTTGTAGGTTCCAAGAATTACTCTGTAAATCTCTCCTTCCCCTTTTTCTCAAGAGTTTTTCCCAAACATCTGAATATAATAGATTCTCTTTCTCGGCTTTTCTTCCTGTTCAGCTGCTCCCTCCTTAGAATTTTTCTTCTTAGATTTTGATTTGCCAAGCTACACAGCCTGCCATTTAGGGGCAATAGAGGATTTGAATTTTAAAAGATTTCTGCTTTTCCCAAAGTTATCCATAAGCGAATAGACAAAAACAAAAGAAAAAGAGTCAGGCAAGTCCCTGGATTTAGATTTAAATTTGCATTTGTATTTAGATTTAAATTTGCATTTGCCCCAGGGAGTTTAAGACAGCAAAAAGGCTGTTTCTGTCTTCCTTAAAGGATGTTTATGTTGCATGTGAGTATTGTTTGTGAGGGAGAAAAATCTAAGGTTACTTCAAGAGAACTTCATGAACTGTTCTTCAGTCCACATTCAGTGCTGTATAGGTAGTCTTCAACAATAAATCTCTCCAAAAGTATTTACGATCCAGATTTGAATTTTTGACAGCTATTCTCTCCCCCCCCTGGTGGTCACATGATTACATGATTTTGGGTGTTTGGCAACCAATCCGCATTTAAAGCAGTTGGCAGAGTCCCACCGTCATATGACCAAGATTTACAACATTTAATTCTGATTTATGCCAAAAAATGTCCATTGTTGACGATGGGGTCGTTCAAAAACCATCACCTTCACTTAACAACTGCCACAAAAAGTCATAAAATCAGATAATCTGCTTAATGACTGACATGGCTTAATGACCGTAAACTTGAGCTCAATTGTACTTTAAGCCAAATACTAGGTGTAACCACTACAATATTCTGCATCATCTCAGCCAATTTATGACACATTAGGAATGTTGGAAGGATATTATGGGCTTTCTCCTAAAATGATTGCTGGGTGGAAAGGCTGGTTCATTCACAAAAGGGCTGTCATGAGGGAGATAAAAAAAATATTGCAAAGCACTGTCTTCCCAGAATATTACTTATAACCTATTTTTTGTCTCTTCCACACAGGATGCCCTCTGCTCTTCATACTTCATGTTTGGTTTAAGTATACTTCCAAACCTTGAGCTGTAGCTGCACATCACTTTTGTTTTTTAAGAATATTTCATATTTGGAACTTAATCAAGTTTTATAAATGATGCTGAAAGCATCGTGCCAGCCTGCTAGCATGTCATTTTGTAATTTTTGAAAAAAAGAATTTTTTAAGACATATAAAAAGATAACTAGATAGATAACTTAGTTGGTGCCAAGAGAGGCGTTTATGGTCATTTAGAGTAAGACTTTGTCTCCATTTGCCTTTAATTTCAGAATTAGATAATCTATAGTCCCAATAGTTGTTTTCCTCCTACAACTCCCACAATTCTTTTCTTTGTCTATGCTTATGGTACCCAGATTTGATGGAAATTGCTTTAGAGAGATGAATAATATCAAGCTGCCTGTAGAAACACAAAAAACATTATTCCAGAACTAAGAAGATAAATCTCCATTATATCCTTAGTCCATGTGCCTACTAAGGGGTTCCCTTAATGAAGTGTTTCCACTTTTTACTCAGCTCAAGCTTTCTTCTTTCCTAACGTAAACTGTTTTGCTGCTCTAAAAAGCAGAGAGGGTCAGTTTACTCTTATGCTATGAATGATTTATTAGTATATTCTTTAATCACAGTTTGCATAAATAGGTTTTAATTACATGGTAAGTAAACATTTAATGGTATAAACAAAATGTAGAAATGAGTAATGTGATAAATTTAATTGTAAACACAACAGCAGGAGGCTTGACTGTAACGTACCTTAGTTAAATTGTTCTAATAACTATCTTTCTGGATGCCATAGCAACTGCTTTATCAGTATTAAGTGGGCTCTGCTATGACTAAGCATGGGTTGGCTTTTCTTTACAAAATGAGGGACGTGGATTATACTGCTTACCATCATGGAATATCTCATGAGAATAATTTTTATTTGATCTAATAATTAAATGGATGAAAGGATTTTCCAAGTCACTTAACCCAATAACCATTTATAGTTAGTGTAAGGATAATAATTTGATATACATATAAAATAGAGCAGTGATTTACTTAACATAACTGTCAGCGACAGGAAATTGGGAGCCAGAGTTAGGTTAAAAATGAATGCAAGTTTATTTCATGCTGCCTCTAAACAAAAACCTGTAGTGGTCAAGGAATGTGGCGATAGATAAGAGTCAACAGAATTCAGGGAAGAATGAACAGATCTCGGTGGGTGTGAAGAGACTCTAAACTAATGATGCGCTTGACCCCTCCCTCAAGCTCAACCTGGTCATCTCCTACAATAACTGAACCATAGTTAACTGGGTTGATAAGTGGTACATCATGAACCAAAGCCTATTCAATTGTGGCTTAGTATAACTTGGAACTTAATTTGAGTTCATACATATTATGTCAGGGTATTTTTTAAATAAACCATAAGAAGTCAAGCTAAACCTGTTTGTTTTAGCTTCATGGGTGAATCAGGCCAATGAGTAAGCTCCGCTTAAGAGATTAGAGGAGAAAGATAAGGTATTTCCAGTGGTCTTAGTTGTGATGCAATTTAATATTGGCACTTGTGATGCTTTTATTTAAAACATCTAAGATCCTCTTGAATATCATTAGTTAACTAGTTTTGAATCATATTTAAAAGGAAACCCTATTTTCTATTAAGTACTATAAATAACTGAACAGTCCAAGATCAATTTAAGATTTAGGCCAATCACCAGAGTAGAGGAATGAAAGAATGAGGGCACATTCTTGTGTCTTTTTTCAAAGTCCTCTTTTTGATGTTTTAAAAGAACGATTAAGAAATTGAAAGTGTTATGTCACGGTGCAGGGGATTAATGTTTTTAGAGATTTTTAAGATTCTGCAATCTGTAGTTTATGATCTCTGAGGCAGCTTGCAGCTTGGGGAAGACACGTGGAAGGATTAAAAAATGTTAACTTTACATTTCTACACTCTCTTATTCCTTGGCTTGGTTGCTGATGGAGCTAATTTGGAAAGGACAAAATAGTTTGGTTAGCCAAGATTTAGGTCTTCCTCAAGCAGAACAAGAGTTCTGTGATGTCCATTGTGCATTGTCCATTGCACAGTGATGTCCATTGTCCATTGCACATTGTCAAGATCTATCTAGTCAGAAACAAAGCAGATCCTGTGTTAGTTTCTTTAATGCTCCAATTCCTGTTTTTTAAAATTAGTTTATAATATAAAACACAAAAATACAAAAGAAAGTAGTAGGAAAATAAGGGAAGGAGAAGGAAAAGGAAAAATGTAGGGAAAGTGGGGGGAGGGGAAAGAAAGAAAAGGTGTTGATTTCTGACTCCTCTTTGGTGAAGTAAAATAAGATAATAGCTTCAAACCTCAGCTTTTTACATAATAGTCAGAGGTGGTATTCAGCAGGTTTTGACCAGTTCTGAAGAACCGGTAGCAGAAATTTTGAGTAGTTCAGAGAACTGGTAAATACTACCTCTGACTGGCTCCACCCCCATCTATTCTCTGCCTCCCGAGTCCCAGCGGATTGGGAGGGAATAGAGATTTTGCAGTAACCTTCCTCTGGAGTGGGGAGGGAATGGAGATTTTACAGTATCCTTCCCCTGCCATGCCCACTAAGCCATGCCACACCCACCAAGCTACGCCCACAGAACCAGTAGTAAAAATTTTCGAATTCCACCACTGATAATAGTATAAACTAGCCATAAACCTTCTAATTGATAAAACCCCAGATCAAAGTGTCATTCCCTCTTGCCCCCCCAAGCACAAAGTCCAGAATCGCTTTCCAAATAGAAACAAAATTGTGTTCTTTTCTTTAATCAAAGTAGTCAACTTAGCCATCTCTGCTAACTCCATCAACTTTTGCAGCCATTCATCCAATTGTGGGAATCATTCCCATGTCCTTCCATTTTTGTGCATAAAGTAATCCTACTGCCATCAACATACAGTATACAGGTAATCCTCGATTTATTACCACAATTGAACCCAATTTTTTTGTTTGTTAAGTGAGTTTTCTCCCATTTTATGACATTTCCTGCCCAAGTTGTTAAGTGAGTCACTGCAGTTGATAAGTTAGTAACCTGGTTGTTAAGTGAATCTGTTTTCCCCATTGACTTAGCTTGTCAGAAGGTTGCAAAAGGGGATCACATGACCCTGGGATACTGCAACGGTCACAAGTATGAACCAGTTGGCAAGAAACTGAATTTTGATCACATGATCATGGGAATGCTGCAAAAGTAACTGTGAAAATGGTCATGTCACTTTTTTTCAGTGCCGCTGTAACTTTGAAACGTCACTAAATGAACTGTTGTAACTTGACTATCTGTATAACATCAAAGCCTTTTTCCATTAAACCCAAAAAGAAAAGTTTCTGGTTTCATCATCATATTCAGTTTGAGAATCTTCTGTATTAAGATTTGAACCCTACTCCAATAATTCTTTGCTTTGTTACATGTCCATTGTAAATGATAAAAGGTCCTGGAATAGTCCCAGTCTATTCAGAAGCAGAACAGATCCCGTGTTAGTTTTTAAATACTCCAATTCTTGTTTCAATCCTTACCAAAGGAATAGTGTTGTAAGAGCTTTGTGGAGCAAAGCAGCAAGTTTTGAAATCTTGCAGATATGCATATTTGTATATATAACATTAATAATGATAATGGAAAAACTATTCAGCGTAGAAACACCATTATGCTTTCTTGAGTCTTTTTGGGCTTAAAACCTTTAGAAGGCATTAATTGTAGAATATAAGAAAAAGAAGAAAAGAAAACTCTTTAACATTTATCTTCCAGGCTTCCAAATATACATTCTCTCTCTAGTTCTAATCTTTCTTGTTGCTTTTTTAAAAAAAATAATTGTTTGTGCTGTTGGAAGAAAGGATTTAGTAGCTCCAGAATCTCTGAAAAGGAATCTAAAATAGAGACACACACAATGCGCCTTTTTTCCCCTCATTGAACACAATGAGCTGGTGTTTCTTAGCACACACCATCCCATCGCAGGGACTTTTGTTTCTACTCCATCCTGGGTTTGAATGTGGGGGGATGGAAAGTCACAGGGAGAAAGACAAAAGTGTCTGTTTTCCATCAAGACAATTGTAACCAGACGTTAAACGCTGGTACATAACGATCAAAAGGAATGGCTGCTTGTATGTGTCTGCATGAAACCACCGTTATGAGAAAATGTGAACATGCCCATGTGTATGCTTACAAAGTAAACTAAATCACTTTTAAAATAAAATAATTTTTTTTTGATTCCTAGGTTAATGGAGGAGGAAGAAGGGCTCAGTGGGAGAATGGAAGATGTCCTTGGGCAACTCTCTGAAATCTCAACAGATGTGTACAGCTCCCAGTTTGAAAGCATTCTGGACAATGCATCTTTATATTACAGTGCCGAGTCACTAGAAACGTTATATTCTGAGCCTGACAGCTACTTCAGCTTTGAAATGCCACTCACTCCAATGATCCAGCAGCGTATCAAAGAAGATGCTCAGTTTTTAGAAAGGACTCCCGGAGGGGTGATGAGAAAGGACTCTTGCAATGGAGTCGCCAATGGACTCGCAGACGTTAAAGAGTCAGACCTTGCTGCCGCTTGTCCTTCGGAAAGGTAACAAGAGACGTTTGTCTTCACAATATTTGTGGCTTTGGTTGCATCTTGCTGATGATAATGAGTTGAACATCTCCCTCCCTCCCTGTTCCGAGGAATCTCTTTTTAGGATTGCAACTTTTTAAATCGTGAAGAGAATGTTTGCTTATGGGGTCCGCCAGTTTTTGATTTTGCTGATTTTGTTTCCATTTGTGACCCTCTGTTTGCAGTGTGAAATGGTGTTCACAAACCCTGTACAGAGTGCTTAGTCCCAGGGCCAAATATGACACTTCAGCATGAGTGCTGTTCTTTGAGTATGTTACTTTTTCTAGAAAAAAGAAGGGCAGTGGGGTGAAATGGAAATGATTAACCTTTATGTGCCTTGATAATACTAATTTCACAAATTCGCAGTGACTTATCTTGCGGAATTCTTGGAGTTTGTTCCTGCTGTGAAATAGTATTGTGCTTTTACAATAATTTATCTGCTGTATCTTGGTTTTGTTTGAGGAATTGGCATGCTATGTAAAAAAAAAAGGCATTTTGATTTCTATTGATATCCAGCTAAAATGGTATGGGCCTGTCATACTAGGTACCTAAATAGTGTAGTGCTAGGGAGCGAATATATGTTATATTGCCAGTAAATATATTGGAGTCAACCTTTGGAGCTTCCTCATAACAATGATAAAGAAACTGAAAGTTTGGATCACATGGCATACTAGAAGTGTATTTTAAGATCAAAATGTGCTGCCTCGGCTCTCTAAGGTCACAGCAATTTCACATGCTACAGCATGTGATTATGCCAGCATGTGGGCAGCAGCAGTTTGGAAATTTGTAATATCATTGGGTTGAAGGGCATTATGAAGACCATCTAGTCCAACCTCCTGCCCAGTTCAGGTATCCTGATACCATCCTGAACAAATGGCTGTGCAAGGTTTTTTTGTGTTGTGTTTGAAACCTTCCAGTGACAGAGCTCTTGTGATTTCAGGAAAGGGGCTATTCAGCTTTTTAATAGATCTCATGGGAAATTCTTCCTTATTTCAAGTTTGAATTTATTAAGCTTTGATTAATTGGTTCTTGTCCAGAGAATATATCCCCCCCCCCCACTGTAATATCCCTTCATGTATTAGAAGACTGCTATCATGTCTCCCCTCAGACTTCTTTTCTTCAGACTGAATATACTAAGTTTCTTTGATTTCTTTTTGTATGTTTTAGCCTCCAAGCATCTTATCATCCTTAATACTCTTCTCTGCACTCTTTCCAATTTCTCAGTGTCCTTGTATTGTGGTGATGTCAACCTTGTGAGGTAATCCAGACAGGAAGCTCTCCCAGATGAACTAGTACAGTGGTCGGCAAACCGCGGCTCGTGAGCCGCATGCGGCTCTTTAGCCCCTTGCATGTGGCTCTTCAGTCCCTCTCTGATTCCCTCCCTTCCTCCCTCTGTCTCTGGGGCTGTGTGGCTGGGAGGGAGGTGGACGCGCAGCCCCAGAACGTGCGCCGTGGTGCCTGCCGGAGGGAGCCACGATGGAGCCGCGACCGGCTTCTCTGCCTGATGCCCCTGCCGGGCGACAGCCTCTGCGGTGCTTAAGATGACGGTAGCCTTGGGTGCTCGCCCCGCCTGCTCACTTGCCCGCTGGGGGAGGAGGCGTCGCCCGGCAGGTCGCCTGGCAGGGGCGTCGGGCAGGGAAGCCATGCGCATCTCCACCAGCTCCCTCCGACAGCCACCATGGCACACGTTCTGGGGCTACGTGGCTGGGAGGGAGATGGACGCGCGGCCCCAGAACGTGCGCCGTGGTGCCTGCCGGAGGGAGCCGCGATGGAGCCGCGACCGGCTTCTCTGCCCGACGCCCCTGCTGGGCGACCTGCCGGGCGACCTTGGGCGGCGGGAGCTGCACGTTCTGGGGCTGCGTGGCTGGGAGGGAGATGGACGCGCGGCCCCAGAACGTGCGCCGTGGTGCCTGCCGGAGGGAGCCGCGATGGAGCCGTGACCGGCTTCTCTGCCCGACGCCCCTGCTGGGCGACCTGCCGGGCGACCTTGGGCGGCGGGAGCTGCACGTTCTGGGTCTGCGTGGCTGGGAGGGAGATGGACGCGCGGCCCCAGAACTTGCGCCGTGGTGCCCGCCGGAGGGAGCCGCGATGGAGCCGCGACCAGCTTCCCTGCCTGACGCCCCTGCCAAGTGACCTGCCGGGCGACAGCCTCGGTGGTGCTTAAGATGACGGTAGCCTTGGGTGCTCGCCCCGCCTGCTCCCTCGCCCGCTGCGGGAGGAGGCGTCCGTAACCTCCGGTATGCCGGCCCTTCTGCTGCTTCCCGGGGTGGGGGGGAGGAGAGGGGAGAGAGGGAGTGACTGACAGACACAGAGAGAGACAGAGGGGGAGGGAGGGAAGGACAGAGAGACAGACAGAGACAGAGAGAACGAGAGGGAAGGAGAGAGACGGAGAGAGACACAGATAAAGAATGACACAGGGAGGGATTGAATCGGAGACAGACAGGGGGAAAGAGGGAGAGACAGACATACAGAGAGAGGGAGGGAGGGAGAGAATCAGAGAGAGTGACACACACAGAGACAGGGAGAGACAGAGAGGGAGGGAGAGACAGATAGATAGAGACTGATTAAATGAGTGAGAGACGGACAGACAGACAGACACACACAGAGTGACAGAGATGGGCGGACGAAGGAGAGAGAGACAGAGATAGAGAAAGAAAGAAAGAGAAAGAAAGAGAAAGAAAGAGAGAGAGAGAGAAAGAAAGAAAGAGAAAGAAAGAGAGAAAGAGAGACAGAAAGAAAGAGAGAAAGAGAAAGAAAGAGAAAGAAAGAGAGAAAAAAGAGAGACAGAAAAAGAGAGAGAGAGAAAGGAAGAGAAAGAGAGAGAGAAAGAAAGAATGAGAGAAAGAAAGAGAGAGAGAGAGAGAAAGAGAGAGAGAGAGAGAGAAATGGAGAGAGAGAGAGAGAGGAAGAAAGAGAGAGAGAGAGCGAGAAAGAAAGAAAGAAAGAAAGAAAGAACTTATGACTACAATTGAGCCTAAAAGTTTGGTTGCTAACCAAGACCGTCGTTAAGTGAGTTTCACCACATTTTCCAAGTTGGCCACGCCCACCCAGTCACATGACAGCTGAGCCACTCCCACAAAACAGGCCACACCTTCCAGCTCTCAAAAGAAATTTTAATCGTGGTATTGTTGATATTTGGCTCTGTTGACTAATGAGTTTGCCCACCACTGAACTAGTACTACTATATTGTAAGGTTACATTAACAGTATCTTACAAGTATGAAAGTACATCTCTCCCCCACTGCCTTTACTGCCCAAGCAACTAGGGAGGGTCCCTTGTCAGACATTTGGCATGTCCACATTCCTTCTATGGCTAAGTTGCCTCTTATTTGACTGCTTCCTTGGCTGAGGCCCTTTCTTGTTTCCCAAGGTCATTCTCGCATCCCATTAGAGTTTATCAATAAACACAGTGTGAAGTTTGATCAGTGCAGCATAGAGCAGTACTATCACTTCCCATGATTTTGACATTACAGGTGATCCTCGATTTACAACAATTCATTTAGTGATCATTTGTAGTTACAACAATACTGGAAAAAGTGACTTATGGTTATTTTTCCCGCTGCAACCATTGCAGCTTTCCCACAGTCACATGTTCAAAATCCAGACACTTGGCAACTGGTTCCTATGTAGGATGGTTACAATGTCCCGGGGTCATATGATCAGCTTTTGTGACCTTCTTACAAGGAAAGTCGAGGGCAAACACAGAATCGCTTAACAACCATGTTACTACCTTAAATGCTGTGATTTACTTAACGTGGCAAGAAAGGTCATCAAATGGGGCACAATTCACTTAACAACAACTATCTCATTTAGCAGCAGAAATTATGGACTCAATTGCAGTTGTAAGTCAACAACTACTTGTATTGATGAAGCTTAAACTGCATTAGCTTTCTTGGTAGCTGTGGCACATTGCTAGCTCATCTTAATGCTGTGATCTATCAATGCTTCCAGATCCTTCTACCTATTGCGAAGCCAGGTATCACCTGGGACCCATTCCAGCTTCTCTCACTCTCCTCCCCCCCCACACATAATTTTTCCATGAAGCCTTTTGTGTGAACACCTACAGAAAACAGAATTTGAATGTGTACAATTTCGTGCCTTGCTTTGTCCTTTTCCATTTCTTTTAACACTATCTTTTACATTAATGTTCTTAAAAAGAAACCGGGCTTCCATTTCTGGTACGTATTTTACATGGCAAAATGCAAATCATTTTCAATGCAAACATCTTGGCAAGTATTCATAACTGATGTGTCAGCTATGGGTGCCTCCCAGTAAATTACTGGTACTGTATATGAAACAAGGCACAGACTTGGGATTTTCTCTTTTAAATTGACTTTAAGTCTGAAGAGGAGATATTGCTATGGTAAGAGACAAGCTTCCTAAAAACCTATTTATTATATGAATAAACCTTAATCTTAGTGTAGGAAATCCCAAAATCTGCCTTGAATTATAAAGTTTGGAACTTTTAGAAAATGTTGGCTTTTATAATTTGTTTTTGCTTCATTTTTCTCATTTCTTTCAACATTTATGATTGCTGTTAGAATGCTTTTTCAGCCATGTTTAGCCCTCAAACTGATGTGGTCTGTGCCCAGAAGATAAACAATGTTGGGCCTGATTGATACTTGAATGGGAGACCATGAGGAATGTCAAGATTGTAGGCTGGGCTGGGAAAAACCATCTAGAAGAAGGTATCAGTAGGTCACTTTTGTGCTGTTGGAAGAAAAGAGTATGTTGATATGAATGTTGATGCCAGGCAGGAATTGAATTTAACTCAAATGAGATTTAATGTGAGGAGGTTACAAAAGATGGTAGTTACCTAGTAGATTGTCAAAAACTAAGCAGTATTTCATGTAATTATGGCTGGATGAGTGAATTTAAGAAATCTCAGGGTTGTAAACTACGGTAGTCTGGTAATTTGAAAAAAACGCATGCCTTTTGGAATGAAGTATTGTAGTGGCAATCTGCTTTGGTATTCTTGCAAGAAAATATTGATGTGTTTGTGAAGTTAGCCAACTTCAACTCAAAGGAGACTACCATATTTTTCAGAGTATAAGATACACACACTCCCCCCCCCCCAAGAGGGTGAAAATCTGCGTGCATCTTATACACTGAATGCAGCATTTTTGGCCTCCCAAAACTTCACCCCCATTCACAAAAATGGGTGTGCAGAGGGTTTGGGAGGCCTGCAAAGTGCTCCTGGGGGCTGGTGAGGGCACAGATGAGCAAAAAATGGGCCGTTTTTTGCTTGTCCCCCCCAAACTCCCAGAAGCACTCTATAAGCCTCCTAAAGGCTATGCATGCCCTTTTTTGGCAAAATCTGGGCCCATTTTTTGCCCGTTTTTGCTCCCCTAGTCCCCAGGAGCACTTTGCAGGCCTCTCGAACACTCTGCATGCCCCATTTTTCACCCCAAAAAATGAGGCTTGCAGAGGGTTTGGGAGGCCTGCAGAGTGCAAAAAAAATATTTTTTTAAAATTTACCTCTTCAAAATCTTGGTGCGTCTTATACTCTGAAAAATACAGTAAATATTGCTAAGATGAAGCTTGTACACCTTCAGTCTCTCTGCAATATACTGGTTCAAACGAGACTTTTAAGAACAAGTCACTATTTAGTTCCTAAATAAAATATGAGCAAGAATCTAAAGTGTTTAACTCAAGCATGTTAAGTGTCAGCAATGGACCATTTCTGTAGTGCATTTCATGACAGATGGAAAGCCATGGCTGAACTAATCTCTAAGGAAAATGGCAAACAGATTTGGTTATAAACTGGAGCATAAAGCTAAATATATCTCCTGATTTTCTCATTTAATGTGAATGTGCTTTTCGGCTTGGCTGTGGTCACTATTTGGTAATGTGCTTTTGCTGAGATTTTGTTTTTAAAGTACACATAAACAAATCTGCTATAACAGCTTTTGTTTTGTTTTGGAAGGGTTTAGGATTTTGTGGTCTCTGGTTTTAGGAATAAACATCTATAGTAATAATATTTTTTTTTGTTAAAAACCTACCGTTACGATAAGGCAGATTAGGGCCGGAAGAGGGATTTGAAAGATTGCTAATGTGAAATTATTTCATTCAGCGGGTAGGATCCCTAAAGTTGAGGTCTGGATTTCAAGAGGATCAGGAGCTATGGATAGGTCCAACAACAATAGTATACCTCTAAAGAGATGCTTTATGTTTTCTTGTGAACAACAAAACCTTTGGCTATGACTACGTGTTATAATTGCCTCAGGCAAGAAGTCTTTAAAATACAACCTGCAGACCGGAATATGTTTACTAAGGACATAAAGATTGCCACAAAATAAAACTAAAAATTGAGGAACATTTTAAAAACTTTCCTTTATATCAGATAGCAGAGGCTGAATTAAATTTGGCTAGTATAGCCATTTCTTCCCATGGTTTTCTTTCTCTGGACGTGTATACTAAAACTGTATTGCAGTGCTAAATTCAGAAACTTTCCAGACAGCCTCTCATGCAGCTGATCCCACTTACAGATCGGAAAATAAAAGGGGGAAAAAGTTGGACTGTGTAACTATAGATGAATAATTCCTTGGTCTAGCCTGCTTTGTCCAAGAAATGCTACCATGACAGCAAAATGTAAAATCATTATTTTGGAAATGCATTAAGCAGCCAACAGAGGTCCCCTATGAGCCGTGAGTTCACTGTAAAATTCAGAGTAGAATCACTTGTGGTTTCCTGTTCAGGGAACAAAAAGTTTCCAAGTGATGAGGCTAATCCTATTTAGATTCGTAGAAAGGCAGAGGAAGGGTCTTGGGAATGCTAGGAATTCCTGGGCTTATTTCACTGATAGAAAATAGGCAGCAAGTAGGGGGAACAGCTTTCTTTGCTCCACCATGTTCGTGTTCTGGATCAAGCAAAAATCACAAGTTTCAATACTAAGTAGGAATTACTGGACTTCTAAGTCAGCACAACCACACCCTCAGTTCTGCTTTTGGTTTGACACACAAAGATCCTAGGAACTAAATGTTTTTTTTTAAAAAAAATTGGTCTGTAGCTGAGCAACTGGGATAGGATCAGCGAAGCAACCTCAAGCCTATATTCTGGGTGGAACAAGCCGGTAGTCACATTGGCTGAGATTGAAAACTTTGCCCAGGATGGCTGAAGATGGAGAAGTGGCCAGGGGAGGGAGAGAAATGCTCAGAAACATGGAGGCGTAAGTGCAAATATTGGAAGAAAATAATGAAGTATATGATAAGAGTGAAAGAAGATCCTGAGTGGGTGGAGAAGTTGGGAGGCTGAAGACAAGGAATTAGTGCAGTTGGACAAGGACTCCTGGGTTAGGTCTTCCTGCCCAGACTGGATTTTACCTTCTTTTATGAATGTGGATGATGGAAGTTGTAATCCAACATGCCTTATGTGTGTTGAATCGGAAATGGCTACCTAATGCTGATGAAGGTGGTGGTGATTCTGAATAAATGCCAGCCTGCCTGCCTGCCTGCCTCTCTCCCATCCCACCCCACCACACTCAATCACTTTGATGGCTGGAAAAAACTGAGCTGGAGATGAGGTGGTAAAAAGAAGTGGAGCAGAGTAGACAGTGATCTTGTGAGCAGAAACCTAAGGAAGCAATGGCTGATGGAGGCATGAAGATGGACCCATTGAAAATGGTGGAGAATGGCCGTGCAGGTTAGAAACAAAGACTCACGTTTCTGTTTAGAATGGAGTGGGGAGGTAAGGGAAGGAAGTTAGATGCAAATAGGTTTCTTGAGACTAGATCATTCCCCGCCCTCTGTGTCTTCCTCCCCAGCGATATTCTCCAGAAGAGGACTTCCTGAATTCCTAGCCAGAATGCTAGTGGCATTTCTCTGTAGCAGAGTGGATAGGAAGTCCCAAGGCTGCACACCCAACGTTGCCTCCCAGATATTTTAATCTGTCAAGAGATTAAAATGCTCTGCTATGTTAAAGCTTCAGTTTGGACTTCAACTTCTAATGCCACTGAAGTGATTGCATAACTGTAAAAAAAGACAAGGAACAAGGACTCAGCATAAGGGCTGAATGTCACACTTAGGATTGAATGGTCTCTTTTTTTAGTCGAAGTTGTAACACGTATGCTGTTTTCCGAGTGATGATTCCAGATGAGTAAATTTACATTCATTGACATTCTGTCCACATTAGGAGGTGTAATACAACACATTTAAAATGCTAAAGCTAGACTAGGATATACACTCACTGACAAAATATTCATTGGTACCTAGGCAGGTCTGCATAGAAATAAAGTGGTTTGTTTGTTGCAGCTGTTTTGGATTAATAGCATGCTGTCCTTATATGCACTGCAACGAGAGACATATTGCGTTTATTTACAATATTCATCTTTAGTGAAGCCTGACCCATTTATATTGAAGAATGAATAGGAGGCAATTTTGTCTTCCTATTCTTCTAAGATAGGGTAAAAATGATTGGGTAGAAAGTGATAAGGTGCATGTGGACTATTATTATTAAAGGACTGTACAAATTTCCTATTTCATCAACAATATATTTAGCTTTGATGTTTTTCTTGCTCATCTCATTCTATCTGTCTCCCAGTCAGAAAGAATAATGTTCTTAGGGGCTAGATGATGTAGTCCAATAATATATGGAAGCCATAAGTGACTCACTCTTGTGTTAGAAATACTTGTTCATGGGAATAGGCGGGCTTGTGATTTCAAGATTCATTTAGCCAAGATGGGAGCTCCAGAAGTAAACATAAAGAATGTTGAACTGCTAGGAGCAAGAAAGATGTCTATTGAATTTGTGATTGTAACTCAAAGGGATTTTAGCTGAAGACTACTCGGTATCCAATTCTATGATCTATAGAGGAACAATGTTCACTCCTTTTTGAGCCAAGAACTGTTTGTTATCTTGACTGGTGTGCTTGAGTCTACAGTCCTTCGAAGTAGATGAGGCTACAACCAAAGCTAGAATTAATTTAAATTACACATAGTTAATACGATTACTCTTCATGAATTTTTCTCTTCTGTCATATGAAAAGTTGATCATAGGGGAGCTTTGAGGAGTCTTATTCATTTCTTGGAGAATAGTAAAATCCTTGCTCCACATCCAAAAGATGGGAGAAGGCCAAATTCTTTGTCTTTTACTACTACTACTATTACTAATAATAATCTTTATTGTAATTGCAATAAGATTGTAATAAAATTACAATGAAATTGGTTCGAGCGTTGTGCCAACATTTGCATCACGTGGAATACAGACAGCAGTGACAGCCATAACAGGAATCTCTCCAGGCAAACAAAATGGCCGACAAATGACAGTTGAGAACCCCACGTCTGCAGAACAGTGTGTACAAGCAACCCCACTGTTAGTACACCAGTTATTATGTGTGTAAAATTTATATCTGTTTGGCATTTTAGGAGTTGGTGGAAGAGGAGCACATCTCTTTTTCTTTTTTATTTCTTGTTGCAATGAACTTTGAGGAATCGCACTTGGCATTTTTTTCTTCTTTCTCAGCTTTCCCAACAGAAAAGGATGGAATTACTTGTAGGGGTGGTGCTCTCCGCTTCTTCATTTCAATTCTTGCAGTTGCCCCTTGTATATTCCCAAGAGATAATGATGGTGCCACCGTTACAGAACATAAACTTCGTGAAGAATCTGCGATCATTGTTTTATCAAGGCTTTGTTTATGATACAACATGGGTTTTAAAAATTCTCTACTACCCAGATCTAGGCTTCTTCTTGAGGATTTCTCTGCCTGAAACTTGTTTTTCTTACTGTCCCTTATTCACACTTCCTTTTCAACCACAGTTACCGTAAATCTTGTGTGTAAGTCCATCAGTTGTTTCACCAAAAAAATGATGCAGTTCTTCATCTAGTGCTGGCCCATGCTTGATTTTCCTTGCTCTTTTCTCAACGATCACTGCTGTTATTACAAGTTCTTTCATTTCATCTTTTTTCTTTAAATTCTTCCCTTCCTCCTTTACCTAAGTGTGTTCTTGTTGTATTTCTTTGGCTTGTCCTGTGTCTGAATCCAGAATTTCACTATTTTTCTTTGTTTACTGATTCATCACAATCTCTCCATTGATGAATTGGCAGAAACATTTCTGATTCAACTGAAATTGGAGATTCTGCCTATGGTATGCAGTTCAAGCTTCGTATCGATTTATCTTCTTGTCTACAGCTGTTATTTGCTGCTTTATTACTTCCTTAAATCTTTCTTGTTTCTGGGAGATGTTACTTGTTCAGGTATTCTTTGATCTTCTTGTTCTTCAGCTTCTTTGTTTTCATCTGTTCTGGTTTGCTTGTATTGGATTTTCACATGCTGATCTTATTTTCCAACCTGATCTTCCATTTTGATGGTGCACTGTTGGTGGGTTTTTTTCTTGTGTGTTAATTTAGCACCCTAGGTACTTACAACTGCAGCCATGTTGTACATTAGTTGATTTGTTTCTTGCAGTGAGCTGGTACTTATATTTGATGTTACAGTATTGCATTTTTAATATTTATGCTAGCTGTTTCTTTGGAACAAGCTTCAATGCAGGAAACCTTGTTTGTTGTTTTTGTGCTGTTATAGATGCTCAGTTATTGTTTGTTTTGATTCTTTTTTAGTTAGAGAGCTTTGGTCTTTCTGAGAGGAAGGCAGAGGGAAGGGTGCTGGTTTGAGAATGAAAATAATTTAGTAGCTATACTAGTTTCTTCCAACCAATTCTCCCTGGTTTGCGTCTACAGTCTGAACTAACTCTGTGGCAAAACTTTGATTTCTTTCCCTGGATAGATCTGTGCAGTTCTACTTCTGCTTCTCTGAATAATTTATTTCACATTCTAAATCCACACAGACCTGCTAGCCTCTGTTCTCTTATTTCTCATTCTGGATGTTCTTTTTAGATATTCTCTTCTCTTTGGATTTGATTTATAATAATAGATCATTATTTCTTTCTTTTCAACCTTTGTATATTTGTGGCAGATAATCCACCTTTTCTTTTAGTAATTCTGCAGCTACTGGCTCTGGTTGCTCAGCCAACAGATCTGAGTCCTGTAGCCCAGAGTACCTCAATCTTTACAGCTTTGCACAGTGAGGGGGGTGGGAGGAGATGGATTTTTATTTTATTTTATTAAATTTATACCCCGCCCTTCTCCTACAAAAGGACCCAGGGCGGCACACAGGAAAATTAAAAATCAATACATATATAAATACACCATTATTAAAAACCTTATTAAACTTAAGTTACCCCGTGCTAAAAACATTTTAAAATCCTCTAATTAAAATTTATAGCTAATAAAAAGTCCATATCGGGTGGTTATGCTAGGCCAGCTTGTTGGAATAGATGCGTTTTAAGACGCCGGTGGAAAAGGCGGAGGTCCATGGTAGTGCGGAGTTCAGGGGGCAGATCGTTCCAGAGGGTTGGGCCCGCCACAGAGAAGGCCCTTCCCCTGGTTGGTTCTGTGTGAGTGGACAACAAGTGCGCACATGTGTGCAGCTCCATTTGTGCAAATGGTGGGCATGCACACCCGTCTCTTGCACAAATGGAGCGCAATGCACTTGCCAGCCGCTTCCAGGGCCCGGTTCCAAACGGCTGACGGCCCAGTAATGGGATCTAGCCTGGGGATTGGGAACCCCTGCTGTAGTCCATTTGTCCCAGGATATCCAGGAACTCCAACACCTAGTGCAGTCCCAGATGACCCCAGCAATAATGGATTCAGCATGGGTTTCTCTAAATTATGTTTCACCATATGCATATGGTTGAGACATTCTGTGTCTGGCTTCTCTGATGAGAACTGTTCATTTGAACCTCTGGAACAGCTGTCATTGTCCTCAGAGCCAACAAGCCCGCAACCACATCAAGGTCATGCTTCACTGAGGGTTATTATTTTTATGGCTGGTTGCCAGATTATTAGACTGAATTTGGCATTTTTATCCATCTATCACTGTGATGATAGACCTATGGCACACGTGTCACAGGTGGCACATGGAGCCCTCTCTACGGGCACATGAGCCATCGCCCAGCTCAGCTCCATCGCACATGCGTGCACACCTCCCACTGGCCATTTTTGAATCTCTACCGTGCATGCAAGAGACATTCCACCAAATCCAAAGCATTTTGTCCATTTCAGATTTGAACGCTGTGTTTTACCTATATGTCTAAGGCTACTGAATGAGATTACTGGCTAAGTAATGATTAAAATGCCTGAAAATTCCTGATTCCTGAACGACTTCGGTTAGCTGCTCTCTACTTGTCAACAGTGGTGAGCAAACATTTGTGTGTTTTTTCCCTGAGATATTTCATTCTACCTATCCATCTTTCAGGTAAAATATACCTATTAAAAAGAAAGTCAGTTTTGAAAAATCAGATGTACTCTCTTAGATGGTTGTTGTTTTTTAAACTGAGGAATCCCTGGGTCTTGGAGTCTGTCTTTAATATACAGTAACATTCATGATGCAAGTGCAGGGTTGTTTTTGCTGCTCTTAAATGTCCTGAGCAGTAATATGTGTTGCTTAGAATTGTCTTCAATAGAGAAGTTGCTGTGGATGGTTTCCGATAGAGGTTTTCCTCAGTCTAATATGGGTGTACTGTGTCGGCCTTTGAGAATGGAATGGAATGGAATAGAATAGAATTCTTTATTGGCCAAGTGCAGTTGTACACACAAGGAGTTTGTCTCTGGTTCATATGTGGTCAATGTACATAAAGAAAAATAAAATACATTCATAAAGAATCATAAAGATACAACACTTAGTGATAGTCATAGGTTACTAATAAGCAATCAAATCATACTAAGAACAAATAAAACAATATAAATTGTAAATATATAAGCAATATAAGTGGGAAGAGATAGGTAATAGGAAGGAAGAGAATAATAATAGGAATATAGTCTTAGTAAATAACTTGACAGCGTTGTGGGAATTAGTTGTTTGGCAGAGTGATAAACAGCACAGATGAAGTCTAAGTTATTCTTTTCCTTTCCGCAAAATTTGGGCTCTGCAAGCTAACTAGGATGGGAAGCTTGTCAGCAGCACTGACTGTTAGTCCTGACGTAGAGAGGAACAGTGTGGCAAAACCAGCTGGTCCTTTGAAATCTAGTAAGTGAGCAAAGCAACCAGAGCTTTGTAGGGAAGAGTTAAACTGTCTTTTCCCATCACAGAAGTCTACCACAATCCTGGGTTTTCTTCTTCTTCTGCTAGAGGCTGAGGGAATTAAATAATTTTAAGTTGTAGGCAAGGTGCCAGTTTCCCACTTTCCTCCTGGGAATTTATCGCAAAGCCGTAGAGGTTCTGGTGCAAACGAGAGCCAGGCTCTAGCTGTGCGGGGAAGGTCAGCTGATCCACAAGGGAATGATGCCTGACAGTAATGTGATCCAATCCTTCTAATGAATGAGCAGAAGGGGGCCAACCTTGCTCTGCCTAGTACAGCTGCTACGGGCTGAGTTCGGGGAGTGGGGGCTCGAGACCACGTTGTGACTCACACATGGCTTTGAAATTAAAACAGGCAATAAGTTATGTCCAGGAGTTCCTATGGGCTCCTCTGTGTCTGGGTGTTTCTCTTCAGCCAGCCGATCAGCTATTGACCTTGGCAGCATTCAGTAAGTCTAAAACCAGACTGCATGGCTTCGGTGTATTTGCTGTGACATTAGGAGAGCAGTATTCTCCCACTGGATTGGTGGAGAGAGACAAGTTGGATGGGGCCTCGCCTCTTTTTGAAATCAGCATGTGAGCTTTTTGTACTCTTGGCCGCGTTTTCGGTGAAAGGACGGCTATTTTTGAAAAGAAGAACTTCCCTAAACATAGCTCAGTTCTTATGTGATCTCGCTTCCAAATATGCAGCATCAACATCCAACAAAATTATTGGGTTGAGTTAGAGGATTGAAAACCTGCTATTTCTGGAAGGTTTCTACTCTGCTTGCAATGAGGATCATTAGAGAGAGCTTGAAAAGGAAGAGCGGAGCTCTGGATTTTGATTGCAGAATTCTGGGAGTTGTAAGCAAGCTGGGTGGGTATATTTTACAGCTCAGCAAATTGGCACTGTAGAATGAAATGACTGCATTGGGGTGTTTTTAGAGATAGTGAAAATATCTGTGGCATTAGGATTTATGAGGACCATACTTAAGCCAACCACAGCATATTTACTAGTTTGTCTAGTGGTTAAGGCATCAGGCTAGAAAGCAAGGGACCGTGAGTTCAAGTCCCACCTTAGCCATGAAAGCCAGCTGGGTAACCATGAGCCATTCTCTCTTTTAGCTCAACCCACTTCACAGGGTGGTTATTGCGAGGAAAATAGGAGGAAGAAGGTGTGTTGGATATTTATATGCTTGATATATATTTATTTATATGCCATCTTTATTATTTTTACAGGGCGCTGTTTTTGGCACCCTGCAAAAATAATAAAGGTGGGGCAAATGAATGAAAATAAATAAATAAGCAAGCAAGCAAGCAAGCAACTAATGTTAAAAAATCCCAAATGATACACCTAATTCTGTTAGAATCAGTTGGTGGGTTGCAGGCAGTATGCCCTAGTACAGGCGTACCGGAGCCTGCCTGGAGCACCGGATACCGTTCTGGTTCAGTGTTCCGAAGGGCCCACCTGCCCGCCCTTGCTTCTTACCGTCCTTTTACGTCTTCAGCGCTTCTGCGCAGGCGTACAGCGCCTGTACAACATTTTGCTGAGCAGTTGGAGTGTTGGAGAGGCTCGCGGAAGCGCCAAGATGCATGTGCGCGCTGCGCGCATCCACATGAAAGCCACTGGGCCTGTTTCAACCATACCAGTTGGAATGGAATTTGGAACCCACCACTGGTTAGAATAATTTTAATATGACTATAGCAGCATGCATTTTCAGTGAATTTGGTTAATTTCTGGAATTCATTTTAGAATCAGAGATTGAAAAAAGCCTCAGAGAACTCTGGGGCTTAATTTCCTACTGCAATCTCCCATTGCAGTATCCCTAATAGATGGCAATATATGACCTTTGATGAAAAGCACATAGCATCCATTGTCTTCTCACATCTTTTCTTTTGTGGAATAGTTCAGATAATCTGATGAAACCAATGAATACGGATAGCACACTTGATCTTGGCCAGGATTTAGAGTGAGGTCATATAAACCAATTTCGTTGTATTTATTTTGAACAATGGCAATAAAGGCTATACTGTAATCAGAAAGTTTGCATTATTTGAATCTCTGATATTATCTTTCAAATCCATCTTACAGGATGAATGTAGATGTACATAATAGGGTATTTGTAAATATTTGATACTGATTCTAATAGGATTAAGGCAGAATGCAAAGTGAGAATTGGACAATAAGCATGAAACCTACTGGATCAAGCTAGACAGCCTCTTAGGGCCCCTTTTACTTCTATAGTAAAAGGCGACATAGGCCATTAAAGAATGGGAAATGAGTGCCTAACCACATTTCAATAGTTCTCACAAAATCACAAGGTTCAGCTAAAGTTCGCTTAGAGACACGTATGGCTCAAGACAAAAGGAGAAGTAAAGACTACTTACAAGGCTTGTTCCTCAAGGTAGCCAATAGAAATGGTTTAAGTATTTCCACGTTCAAAACTGCTCTTTGAAAGATATACTGTATAAGAACCTGCTTTTTCTATAAGTCTTTGTCCGGGTGTTAGCAAAACTTATTTCTGCTCGGACCTTTGGCCAAAAATAAATGGCTTATCTAGATATCGTTGTCCGAGTCTCCTGATTTCCTGCAACAGGATTGTTTATATTTATTTATTTATTAGATTTATATGTCAGCTTCCCTCCAGAATCATATGGTGAATATACCTGCTTAGGTACGCCACCCAGAGTCACTGTGTGAGCTGGGCAGCTAGAGCAGGGGTCCCCAACCCCCGGTCCATGGACCGGTGCCGGTCCGTGGCTTGATAGTAACCGGGCCGGAGTGAACGGCGGAGAGAGTAGCGCAACTCTTAGGAAAGTGTAGCAAACACTCCGCTATCCTGGTGGCTGACCGGGGCGCTCCCTGGGGGCAGGATGGGGGCAACGGCATGCATTGGGCACCACCCGGCCCACCTCAGGTTCCACGTGACTACCGAACATGCGCGCGACCCACGTGACTTGACTCACCCGCTGGAGGCTCCCACCAGTCCGCGGAATTTTTTTTACATGAAACCAGTCCCTGGTACCAAAAAGGTTGGGGACCCCTGAGTGCCATGGTATTGATGGTATTCAGTACAGATAGAGAGTTTAAGAGATCAGCGAATCAGGGAAGTAAACACCAAACTGAGTCTGAATGAAAGTTGGTAAACCTATTAGCTAGTTCTTCTTTTCCAGCTTGGTTCAGATACAATGGAAAAATACTGTGTGCATACACAGTTAAATAAATACACTGAGGTAATTGTTTTCCACTAAAACAAGATAGAATAGCATGCAGAGCATAGATGCTGGAATTATCTCCAACTTTGTACTAGTAGTTGTATGGGGAAAAATTAATGGCTACCCATGTTTTGCTGTGGATAATGTGAGTAGGTGGGCAGAGGGAGACGATTTAGAACAAGAAGTCAAAAACATTCCAAAATATTACCCAGTTGGGACTCCTTTAGGGATACACTGTAGGGATAATTTTCTACACAGACTTCAGTGTGATATAGACCATTTTTTAACCTGACCTTTCTTTTGCTGACTCCTCCCTCCACACTGAATTTGGCCCTATTACCTTCAGTTTTCAGAGAGTTATTGAATTGATGGATAGGCGTCCTGGCCTCCCCTTACACAATTCCTTTCCAACATTCCTTTGGATAAGGAACGATAAAGAACAACCAATGTTGACATTGTGCAGCATATAGAACCAATTGCAGCATGAGCAGGAATTTCTATAGTCCTCTTTACTAGAGCTGTGCAAACTCATTAAAAGTTGCTTTGGAACAAATGAAGAATGCACCTGAAGCTCTTCTTTTTTGAATTGCTAATGTAGCAAAGTCTTTTTACAGGTTTCACAAGTTTCCCCTCCAAAATAGGGAAAGATTATCAGAACCATTTTCTGGAGACCAAAAAGATACTTTATTTTAAATCCAGCTACCAATCTTAGTCCCTGTAGATAGAGCTAACAGGAAAAGTATATATATATATATATACACACACACCCACACTATTTCCAGGGAAGGTCAGTATAGTAGTTTATTAAATCTATGTGATCTAGTGTAGCCAAAGTCAGTGTCTGAGGAGGTAAACTCATCAATTTTGTAATGTTTTATAATAGTAGGCAGCTGAGCCTTGAAACCACCCTACAAATATCTATTAATAGCACTCCTGTCATTCAGCCAATTCACAGAGTGCCATGAAGCTGGAAGGGGACAGCAGCTTTGTTGACTGTGAGACTAAGGCAGTACATTCAACCTGTCAATTATAGACTCATCTCCCCTGATCTCCTGCTGGTAGAAGATAAACTAAAGTATCTGACTTTCACCCTCATATATATGTTTGAGGTATCTCCTCAGAGCCTTCTACATACCTAGTTGCAGAAAACAAAACAATGGCGCCTGTACAGTCTTATTGCTTCTAGCAAGACTCTGGCCATAGTTAGAGAGAGCTCAATAATGTTGCCTTTGTTACAAATTCCTGACATTTGCACCCCCATTTTGAAGGAGTGCCAAGACAAACAGAACAATCTCGGTGGTGACCAGTCGACTGCCTTGGAAGCTGAAAGGCCTCAACAGGTGAACCTGGTAGATCCAGTTTGAAGTTTTGCCCTATTTCATTTCCAGGTGTATTGGTGTAATTATTATGGGTCTGAGTAAAACTGTTGAACCCTGAATCTTGAACTAGGGCTTCCAGACATTTTGGAAGGGCCCATGGGTTTTCTTTCATCACCACTAGGCTAGAGAGCTGTGATCTCCTTTCCTAGAGTTAGACTTTTAACGAAATCTTAACTATTCTCTCTCAAGTTCTCTTGGGGCTGCTCCTTGTCATGTAACTCCACATCCAGCATCCTCCAACTCTTCCAATTTCATGAGGGCTAATTTTAATTGCTATTGAGCTTGATAGCAGTTTATTAAGTTTATTGTTTCTCATTTCTTTTGAATTTTATCTTTTTATCACAGGTAATCTTTGGTTGTAATAATTGAGAGTGGGAAATCCGTCACTATGCAACATAGTCCTCACATGACTGTTCTGACTTACGATAGCAGTTCCAGTAGCCGTTGATAAGCGTGACAACCCTTGATTGCCATTTGCAATCTCCAGCTTCCCCGTCTACTTTGCTCGTTGGAAGCTGGCAGTGAAGGTTGCAAATGGTCATCACATGACCGTGTGATGCTGTGATGTAATTGTAGGCTGGTTGCTAAGCACCCAAATAGCGATCATGTAACCATGGGGATGCTGCGACAGCTGCAGCTTCAAGGACCAGCTGTAAGTCTTCTTCACTGCCTTGTAGCTTTCAACAGTCACTGAACGAATGCTCATTAACCAAGCACCACCTGCAAAGTAAACTACTGAGAACTAGCCCTTGATTATGACAGTATAGAAATATAATAATAAATGATAAGATCACTAATACATCCTGTTGATAAAGAGAGATCCTGTGAGTTTAACTCCCATTGTGGCCTGGAGAAATTGTGTGTTGATCCTCTCAGTTTCCATCCTGGTTTTGCCCGCTGAAATTCAGGTCACGCGGTATCTCAGACAGTGTGGTGAGAAGAGCTTGGAGAGGGCTCAGGTCTTGAGGTCCATCAGTCTATTTACCGACTGCTTTCTTGCCTATCTGTTAGGGCAGTGACTTCTCCACAGTCAGCCTCAGCTTTCTGCTTTGCCAGGCAGACTTTCCTTCACAGTGTTAGTTCTCACCAAGGTATGGAAGGGGTCAGTGGTTGGATGCTGGTGGTTTAAGAACCGGTTTGGTGAGCGCACGTTTTGTGTGCCCACTGAAAATTGAGCATTTAGAAGCTCAGCTGCTTACCTTCCAAGTCAGCAACAGTAAGTAGAACAGCGAGGGGGTTAGGGTTCAGCTGTGCTGCACGATTGAGATGAGCTAGAAAGCAGGAAATAAAGGACAGGATAGGACAGGGGCAGGCGAGCAGGGCCAACTGATCGTTGGCGCTACCGGTTTGCCCAAACTGGTCTGAACCCGCTGAATACCACCTCTGGAAGGGGTCTTCTATCAAATCTGCTAGGCCAAGGGTGGGCAAACTTTGCAACTTTAAGTATGAAGGACTTCAGCTCCCAGACTTCTCCAGCCAGCTGCTGGCTGGAGAAGTCTGGAAGCTGAAGTCCTTCATACTTAAAGTTGCAAAGTTTGCCAACCCCTGTGCTAGACAATACACACATAGTCCTCAATTTACAACAGTTCATTTAGTGACCCCTTGAAATTAAGTGGCACTGAAAAAGTGACTTATGACTGTTTTTCAGACTTACAACCATTGCCGAAGAGTCATGGACACCCAATCAAAATTTCAGACATTTGGTGACTGGCTCATATTTATGACAGATGCCATATCCCAGAAACATGTGATCAGACTTTTGAGACCTCTTCACAAGCAAAGTCCAAGGGGAAACCAGATTCACTTAACAACTGCTTTTCTAGTTTAACCACTGCAGTAATTCACTTAACAACTGTGGCAAGCAAGGTCATAAAATGGGGCACAACTCACTTAACAAACAAAAATGTTGGGGTCCATTATGGTCACAAATCGAAGACTACCTCTATTGTCTGATTCCTATTTGTAAAATTGTGTCAGGTTTTCAGAGTGGTCTGCAGCCGAGATGCTTTGTAGGCAAGCTTGAAGTTGGTGCTGCCACTTCCTTCTACCATTTTCCATTACCTCCGGAGACGTGTGGGCTTTTCCCGTATTACAATTTCTACCATTTCTTGTATTGTTCCCCTACTTTGGCCTCAAGGCCTTCTTGGCTACATTCTGATGATGGTGCATTTTTGGCCTATCAGCAGTCACTTCTAGACAATGGAGAAAGTGCTGGGCTCTGCTGTTTTTGCTCTCTCTTTAAACATGGAGTTGATGGAAAGTCACCGGTGGTTTTTTTTTTTGTTTTGTTTTTTTGTTTTGAAGAGTTTAAGAGTGAAGGAAGTAGATTTTTTCCATAGTACTGGAAGAAGCCTCAAGTTCTTGGTTCTGGTTAGAAGTGGAGTTATCTCCTTTCCTGTTTCTTCTACCCCGGTTTGGCCTAATTTATGCTTCTTGCTCCAGTCTGTAATTTAAATTGTTTTATTCGGTTTTAATGGGATATGGTTTTAACGTTTTATAAATTTGTACAGGGCTATTTAATTTGATTTTAATTGTGTATGTATTGTCATGTTTTTTAGATGTTTTAATTTTCCTGTAGACCGCCCCGAGTCCCTTCCGGGAGAGGGGGCGGTCTAGAAATTTAATAAAATAAAATAATAAAATAAATAAAATATTGATCAGGAGCAGATGAGTTAAATACATTCAGTTAATATCAAGTCTTGGCTGCAATATCTGGAATTTTTACATGGGAAGTTAAACATTTTCATTCAAATTGAATTATGCGAGGATATTTAGACTGAAATAGAACTTGAATTATTAGCACATGTATTTAATTGTATTTCAAAGAGTTCTTGGGTGGATAATACTGGTGGAGGAAATCTATGTCTAAACCTTTGGCTTTATTTGAGAGCGTGTGCAATAAAATAAGCAAATGAGAGCTTCGAGTTGGGCATTGAAGGAATAGAGACAGCGAAAGCCATGTTGGTATTTGAGAAGTCTGTTTAAGTCAAAAGACGCATCAAAGCTAAAACTGTTTAAAAACAGGAGAAAATTGAAAATCAACTGTTCATTTATTTTTTGCAGTTGGTAAAATTAGCAAAAGCACCCAATTAGTTACATAACTCTGAGATTCTATTACGGCTAGAGTTCACAGCTTTGTTCAATTTAGTGCAATGTTTTTCAAACTTGGCAACTTTAAAATGTGTGGACTTTAATTCCCAGAAGTCCCCAGCCAGCTGGTCTAGAGTTTTTCAACTTTTACAGTGTAGCTCATTCTTGCATTAATGCAATATTCTGACTGCAACTTTAATAGCATTTTCCCTAATCTATTAATCCTACATGCTAGTCCAGGGGTCACCAACCTTTTGGACCTCAGGGGACCACTAAATTCATAATTTTAAATCACACAGACCACTAATCTGATCTGCCTAATGACTGGGTGGGTGTGGCCAACTCGATGGCCCTCACTTCAAGGGGCACCTTGCCAGCCTCTACTTGCCACTGCTCTCCTGCCCACCCTGTCTCCTTAGGGCCTTAACGGAAAGCAGCCATCACAAGAAAGAGTTAGCAAAACAGCTGGCTGAAGTCAAATTGGATCTGACCAAGAAGGAGGCTCAGCAGAAACAGCTCACTGAGGACTATGAGCATAAGCTTTCCAAGCAGAGGAAAGACCACTTGCAGGAGTACAAGGCCAGGTGCCAGCACCTGGAAGCTCAGCATACTGAGATGGTCAGCCAGTTCCAGACCATGATGCAGTCATGGCCACCAGCGGCGCTTCCCTCCAGCCTTCGCCTAAAGCCCTGCACCAGGAGGCTGAAGCAGTCCCCAAGTCAGAATTTCTCCCCCCCCCCTCCAACCCCTACAGAAAACCCCCAAAGTGGGAGACTCTCTGCACCAACACAAAACGTTCATTGCACATATCCGTCCCAGGGGCCATAGTTGGAGGACCCCTGATTTGCTGCAATATAAAAAATGCAAATCATTTTTCTGCGAACTACCAACATTTTCTCACGGGCCACCAGTGGTTCACAGGCCACCAGTTGGTGATTGCTGTGCTAGCCTGTCTATCAGATTTCCTCCTGCCCCCTCCCAACCCATGTCTATGACAATTCGCTGAAGCCAACTCACCATGGGACAACTTGCCATGGCCAACTCGCTGCGGGATAACTCACTGCAGGACAATCAAATAAATGGTGGAATAGAAAGAAAGGATGCCAAATGAGGGACAAAAAAATAAAACCTTTTAAAAATTTATTTAAAATAATTAAATTGAATTGATAAATTGTCCTTCAGTGAGTTGGTTGTGGCGAATTGTCCCACAGCAAGTTGGCTTTGGGAAGTTGGCTGTGGCGAATTAGCTGTGGTGAGTTGGCTGTGGCAAGTTGGCCTCAGGAAATTGTCATAGACCCTGGTTGGGAGGGGGTCTAGGGCCATGGCAAGTTGGCCACGGAGAGTTGGCTATGGCAAGTTAGCCCATTCTGTCCCAACCCTATCCTTTACTTCTTGATTCACTTGGATTTTCCTAGCTCTTTGCCCTAAAAAACAGACAAGAACAAACGATTGCATTTAAATAGAGGGATTTCCCCTCCCTTGGCAGAAACTGATCATTAGCACAATATTAGGTGTTAAGTTAGGTTGATAGATAAGTCTGGTTTAAAAGGGAAGGACTATTTTGCTGCAGCAAGTGAGTTCTTTAAAACAATAGTTTGCAAATCTGTCAAGTATGAACTACATTATGTTCCTCCTGGAAGCTATTTTGGGTGGACATGGGCTGGGAGCCGCTCCTTTCTCCTCTAGATGACAGAAAGTCAGGCAAATAGTGTTCTTTCCTGCTGTCTGCAAATGGTTAAAGAATGTCTGTGGAGAAGAGTGACTTCATTGTATATTGTACTTTTTTGAGGCAGGTCTCTTGGAAAGTTGTAGGGAACTGCCCTGCCCACAAGCACAGGAAGAAACCCTTAAAATTGTTTCAAGTTAGGATTTCTACCTTACAGTCCACTCGCCGTCTGTAAACCTTGAAACCCTTATCTAGTGTTTGTGAGACTTTCTGAAGCAACAAACAGCCTGACAAGCTATCGGTGGAAAGGAAAGAATGGCTGAAGTGATAGAAAAGGCTGCCATTACGAGTGTAGTTATGGGCTGACTGTTTTCAAACTCAGGTAATCTGATACTTCTTGTCTTCTTACTGATCTCTCTCTCTCCCCCTCATATTATGATTTGTGTGAAAGATCCCAGGGTGGCCCCAATGCTAAACAACGTGATCAAGTTTGGAGAATCAAGATAGAATCGGAAGTTAAATTGTTTCTGTAACAGGTGGTTGCATGCTAGCAGTGCATTGTGTGATAAAAACAATCACACATTTGCCTGCATCTATCAAGACTGCAGTTCTAAATACATTTAGGATCTTAATGGAGACAGCAAAACTCAGCTGGGTGTAAGAGCAATCTGCAAAGTATATTGGATTCTTCTCCAAGTCTATTTTTTTCTATTGCTATGTCTCAGTTAAGCTGTTTATCACTGATCTTTTTGTCCCCTGATTCTTTTCAATAAAACACATTCACTTGGACCATAGATTTTGTGAATTTTGAGACAGTTTTTGAGAATTCCTGTAACCTGATTACAATCCCTGTTAAACTTGTTTCTCAACCTATAAGATTGTAAAGACTTTTATTTTTCTTGCAATTGTACATTAAATAAGACCATAGCTCTTTCTTCTTCCATGTCTGATACAGTGTTTCATGTATGTATGTATGTATATATGTGTGTGTGTATGTATGTATGTATGTATGTATGTATGTATGTATGTATGTATGTATGTATGTATTAAATTCCTATGCCACCCATCTCTCCTACAAGGCGACAGTGGGTAGCATTATACATTATATAATGTATAATTTTGAAATACTTGGCATAATTCTACTCCATGACTGATAATGAGGATATTGTTCAGACAAATAAAATTAGGTTTGCATGTGTTTGATTTTTTTTTCTTGAATACATTTGAGATACCAGTCAACTGTCTTTAGTTTTTAACAAAACTAAATTATTATTATACTATATTCATTAAACATGAAACTCAGCCAACTGTACATTCAAAAAGGCATTACAAATACCATTGACTGGTGCTAATGGTTGATACGGTCTGCTGCCAGCGTCCTAGGTATCAACCAAGTACATTCTTAAAATATAAGATGGAACATGGTGATGTTATTGCAGGATGCTGCAATTTGTTGATGTAAAATTCTTGGACATGGTGCCAAGTGCCCCAATGACAATTGTTGTTGTTGTTCCTGCTGCGGCTACTATTACTACTAAGGATTCTTTGCTAAGTTTCAATGACTCACTCATGGAGATGGAAGGGCTAATATAGATAGAAGAGATGTTTCTGGAATTGTTTGTAGGTGCTATTGAGCCATTTATATTAGATCAGGGGTCTCCAACCTTTGCAACTTTAAGTCTGAAGGACTTCAGCTCCCAGAATTCTCCAGCCAGCAAAGCTGGCTGGAGAATTCTAGGAGCTGAAGTCCTTCAGACTTAAAGTTGCAAAGGTTGGAGACCCCTGTATTAGATGACTGAGCTTTTTCAAACAACTTTTGAAAACTTCAGGTATTCTTAAATTTAGGACTTCTGTAGGATTTCAGACTTTCTTAAATTCAGAAATAATTTAAACTGGGAAAATAAAATCAAATATAGGTAGACTTCGACTTACAAACATTCCTTTAATAACTGTTTGAAGTTACCGTGACACTGAAAAAAGTGAATTGTCAATTTTCACACTTGTGATGGTTGCGGTGTTCCTATGGTCATGTGATCAAAGTTTGGATAATTGGCAACTGGCATGTATTTTTGACTGTTGCAGTGCCCGGGGGGTGGGTAATCATGTGTCCACCTTGTATGATTTTCTGACAAGCAAAGTCAATTGGGAAGCTGGATTTTCTTAATGACCACAAGATTAACTTAATAACTGCAGTGGTTCGCTTAACTGTATAAAGTTAGTCATAAAATGGGTCAAAACTTATTTAACAACTGCCTTGCTTAGCAACAGAAATTTTGGGCTCAATTGTGGTTGTAAGTCGATGCTTACCTGTATTATTATTTTTCCACTTCATAGTTCTGTCCTTGAAACCTATCATATAACTATTTTGGAAGATCTGGCTTAATTATTTTGGAGTTGAGTTAATAACCAAGACCGAGTGGCTGTGGTTTCCGGCTGCCCGATTCAACCAGCTCTCTCCAACGCTGGCCATAGGGGGCGAACATCTTGCCCCTGTGGATGGGGCGCGCAACTTGGGTGTCCTCCTGGATACCCGGCTGTCCATGGAAGATCAAGTGACAGCCGTGGCCAGGAGGGCGTTTTACCAGGTTCGCCTGGTACGCCAGTTGCGCCCCCTATTGGATCGGGACGCCCTTCGCACAGTCACTCATGCTCTCGTGACATCCCGACTGGATTATTGCAACTCTCTCTACATGGGGCTCCCCTTGAGGTGTACCCGGAGGCTTCAGTTGGTCCAGAATGCAGCCGCACGAGCAATTATGGGCACCTCTAGGTTTGCCCATGTAACACCGCTGTTGCGCGAGCTGCACTGGCTACCTGTCGTCTTCCGGGTGCGCTTCAAGGTGTTAGTTACCATCTTCAAAGCGCTCCATGGCTCGGGACCTAGCTACCTGCGGGATCGGATCCTGCCCCATACATCCTCACGGCCGATTCGCTCCCACAGAGAGGGACTTCTCCGGGTGCCGTCCACTAGACTTTGTCAGCGGGCGACGCCCAGGGGAAGGGCCTTCTCTGTGGCGGGCCCAGCCCTCTGGAATGACCTTCCCCCCGATATCAGGACAACCACGGACCTCCGCTCCTTCCGCTTAAAATTAAAGACGCACTTTTTTCGTCTGGCCGGCCTTGGGTAGTCTCTTTTTAGGTCAGGGTTTTTTAGGGGTAATTTTTAGTTTAGTTATGGGTTTTAGCGCAGGATTTATTTAATCTATTTTTAACTTTGTATTTTGTATTTGTTTGTGGTCTATTTGTATTTTTAATTGCCTGTGCCCCGCCTCGAGTCCCCTTGGGGAGAGAGAGCGGGATAGAAATTAAAATTATTATTATTATTATTATTATTTTCAGATATAGCTATACATTATATTATTGCTTGGAAACAAATCGGACGGGTAAATTATTTCAGGAGTGATAAACCTTTTGCAGTCAGTTCAGCTTTTTAAAATAAATTTATTCATGGGACAATTACATTAATGGTGGAAGAATGTTTTTTAATATTTCCCCAATATTTTTTTAATTGCTATGATTGTAGAAAACTTCTACTTAGATTAAAAAGGTAAGAAGTCATTGGTATGAAAACTTCAATGGATAGACTTTATCACCTGTACTAATTTTGTGTTTCTTATACAGTACATTAAAATCTTTCTCTAGATTCTAGAGTCTAGAACAGGGGTCCCCAACCCCCGGGCCGCAGACTGGTGTCGATCCGTGGCTTGATAGTAACCAGGCCGGAGTGAGCGGTGGAGAGAGTAGCGCAACTCTTAGGAAAGTGTAGCAAACGCTCCGCTATCCTGGTGGCTGGCCAGGGTGCTCCCCGGGGGCAGGACGGGGGCAATGGCCTGCATTGGGGGGGGGTTCGGGGCACCACCCGGCCCTGCACGGGGGAAGGGCTGCCAGGCCCTCCTGCCTGGGACGCAGCCTGTCCTTCCCTGCCCCAGCCGAGGATCCTTTGCCCGGGACCCCTGGCAGCTTTCCCGCCCGGTTGCCTATGACTGCCGAACACGCACGTGATCCACCTGACTGAACTCACCCGCTGATATTGAACACGCACGTGATCCACCTGACTGAACTCACCCTCTGCTCCCCCATTTTCATCCTCCAGGATTGAGGAATGTTTTTTAAGAAAGGCTTCCGCCTCTGCAATTGTTTTAATTCTTACTCTTCCTCCCTCCCAGAACACCAACATTCCCTCTGGCATCACCCACTTGAACCAGACCCCCTTTTAAAATAATCTTTTAGACAAGAAGGAATACTTCCTTCTTATCTCTCTAATCTTTTTCAGGATCTGCTTCAAGATGGCAATCTCTTTCTGCTGATAAATTAAAGGACTGTCTCTCTGCGCTCTCAGGATCCTTTCCCTTGTAGACCTTCTTACAAATTTAATATGTATCTCTCTGGGTACTTCATTTATCCTGGCATATGCTGAATTTATTCTATATATCAGATCTATGTCCCCCCTAATATCTTCTTTAGGCTTTTGTACATAATCTGCTAAAACTCAGTTAAATCTTCACCACTTGTCACAGGAACGTTCTGAAATCTTAAAAGAGACCTTCTGACCTTCTGCAGTCTGAGACCTTCTTGAAGAAGATACTGACCAGCTTCCAAAATGCTGTTATCAAAGACATGAGATGAATTAATTTTAGAAGGAATGTTCCAAAACTTAAGACCCTCTGTTTTTTCCAAACCTAACAACTTTCAAGAAACTATTGGATAAAAGACGAAAGTTGCGTTCTGGCATCCTTTTCTTTCCATAGATTTCTGACAGAATCTGGAAATACAAACAGTTTCTTGGCTGCTAAAAGGACAATACAGATTTTGGTTTCAGAAAAATATTGGTAGTTAGACTCTTGGAAAATTGTGGTATGTATTTATTTTGATTTTGTCCTACCTTTATTATTTTGCAAATAACTCAAGAATTCGTGCCAGTTGTGTAAGACAAGTGCTAGGAATTTCAGTGTATTTGTTGAAATAATATTACTCTTTATTTGAACCTGGCAGTGTTTCCACCTGGTTGCTTTCCAGTTTTGTAACTTAGGTTGCCAGCTTTAGAGCAAGCAGTCTCTCAACACTGATCAATCTAAATTATTCCAGAATATGCTTTGTGGCTGAGGACTGAGGAAGTCTTGCAGTTGCCAAAGCTGGACATGCCTGCCTTAAATAAACGAAAATAAGTAAGATTTTACAACAATGTTATATTAGGGTGTGCAGCTTAGGATCGTAGAATATCTCTAAGTCAAATGTCTCTAAGTCAAATTCTGCTTCAAAACAGTTCAGGTCAGCTCAGATTCTCTGATGAGAATTAGTTATTTCTTTATAACTTAACTAGTTAGAAGGAAGAGAAAAGGATACCAGGAAGACAAGTGAAAGAGGACTTTAGAAAGAAAGAGTGCATGGCCGATTTTTGCTTTTAGTTTTACTCCCAGACTGCTTCAGTCGTACTCCAGCACACTGTCAAATTATTTCCTCTTGAGGAATGCAGCTCTTTCCCCCCAAAAATGTGGATTTAGTAACAAAGTGCAGCCTAACTGTTTCAAATGCACCTTCCTTGTACCTGGAACTGTCTAAACTAACTGTCACCACAGTCATATGAAAAAGTAAGTATACCCAAGTGAATTTTTTGATTTAGTTTCCACACGTTTCAACATACACTCATTTTTGATCTTCATTTCAACTATATGAACAGCAAATCTCTTGCACCATTTATATTTTGTAGTCCATTGTGGAATTTAAGTAAATGCAAATTTAGCATATGGAAAAAGTAAATGCACCCTTATATTTATCACTGTCTCAAATACCTAAACTTAGAATCAAGTACAAATCATAGAGGGGATCTCTAATGAATTTGCCTTATTTAAACTGGGAACATGCAGTTTATGTGCTCTTTATTGTTGAAGTATGTGATATCTCCATGCCTAGATCAAAGAAATTCTCTGAGGCCTTCGGAAAGAAGGTTATAGATACCTATGTGTCTAGGAAGGATTCAAAAGGATTGCCAAACCACTGGAGATAATCCTTACATTGTCTAAAAGATCATCTATAAGTGGAAAAGATTTCAAACATCTGCCAGGTCAGGCTGTCTCAGTAAGTTGCCAAGGTCAGGCTGTCCCAGCAAGTTCAGCCCCAGAGTAGATCATAAGATGTTGAAAAAAAAAAATATCTAAGAGCCCCAGAATTTCATCACATGACCTCTGGATAACCTTTACCATATGCCACGTTCTATGAGTCTACTATGAGAAATAAACTGCATAAATTAAATTTACATAGGAAATGTTCTAGGGGGAAACCTTTTCTGTCCACAAAGAATCAGAATCATAATGTTAAAAGCGACCTTGGAGGTCTTATAGTCAACCCCTTGATTCTGCCCAATGTGGGACTTGGGCAACATTAATGCTTGCTCATGAATATCTATCAAAGACCAGGAGTTTTGGAATAAAGCGCTCTGGACACGTAAGGCAAGGATATTGAACTTCAGTATCAGAAGATATGCTTGTTGAAAACTAAAGGCAGCATTTTATCCAAAGAACCTGAGGTAAACTATAAAGCATGGTGGTGGACATCTTATGATTTGATACTGCATTGCTCATCAGGGCAGGTCGCCATCACAGAAACCAATAGGAATTCTTCATTCTACCAGAGCTTCTCTCCTTGATTAGTTTCCACCCATTGCTTCTTGTCCTACCCTCAGGTGCTTTGGAGAATAGCTTGTCTTCCCCTTATTTGTAACAGCCCCTGAGATATTGGAACATTGCTATCATTTCATCCTTATTCCTTCTTTTCATCAAACTAGACATACCCAATTCCAGCAACTGTTCTCTATATGTTTTAGCCTCCCGTCCCCTAATCATCTTTGTTGCTCTTCTCTGTACTCTTTCTACAGTCTCAACATCTTTTTTACATCGTGTCAACCAAAACTCGATGCAGTATTCCAACTGTGGCCTTACCAAGGCATTATAAAGTGGTATTAACACTGATTTATGACTGTTTTCACATTTATGACCGTGGTATCCCCATCATCACATTATCAAAATTAAGGTGTTCTAACACTGAAAGTTTTTAAGAAGAGATTTGGCAACTGTGGCATAGGGCTTCCTGCTTGAGCAGGGAGTTGGACTAGAAAACCTTCAAGGTCCCTTCCAACTCTGTTATTCTGAAATTCTTTAAATAAATCTTAAAATATGGATCATTCTCAGAATTCAGTTAGTCATTTTATCATCTCACAAATACTTAAAAATATGATCACCTGTCTTTATGCAGTTCATTTGCACCAAACCTGGGGATAATGTTAAATTTATTGATTGACAAAATGTCCTAGGAATCCTTATACTAACATAAAGGAATCAGAACAAGACCTAAACTCACAAACCTATAGTTCTCAAGTTTATTATGACACCCAGGGAAATCAGTTGATAGAATAACCAGGCTGAATATCACGTCACTGAAATGTGATGAGAGGTAGAGGTTTCTTGTTTGTCGATATAACACATATTTTTGACATATAGTGTATTTTTCAAAAACTTCTGCCTTCCCTATAATGATCTGTGAACCTTTTCAGGATTTCTAATAGCACTAGCAAGACGCTGTAAAGTCAAATTAAAAAGAAAAGGAAATTGTGGCAATTTGCATGTCCTGATATATAACATGTCATAACTAACCAAGGAAATAACACACTATTAATAATTACTTGTGCTTTAGAGTTAATAAACATGTCACTCTAGGTTTGGCGAAACCATTATAAAACAGCACCCTCTCAAAAATGTCCAAGAAATAATAGGCATTTTCAGCATCCAAAGAAAGAATATTTGATGGATTCAGCCTGTTTTGAGTTTAAATAATCACATTAAATACAAGTTTAATATTACTAGAATGTTGATAAGGTTCCAAGGAATGAAGTGTCAGAAAATAATCTAAATGGAAATGAATTTGACATACGCCAAAAAGGATTAATGAAAAGTCAAATGTTCACTAGACTGAATTCACACATATACCATAATCCTGCAAAGTATCCCAAATATGGAGTATAATTTTGGTGAGGAAATTGTGATTTAGAAAGGACTTCAGATCTCTAATACATGTTCTATCGGTTTAAGTAGTATTGAAGAATGTTCAGGAATCTATATCTAGCCTCAAAAGTGTTGTGGTTTTTTTAAACAAGGACAATCTATTGCCTTTTTCAAATGAGGCTACCTGAGATAGCTCAGTCCAAATATTTAGATTACAGTAGTTCTGGTTTCAGAAAAGACTTTTGATATCTAATATTGGCTATTGCAAGTGATGCTTTCGGTATCAATGTTTTGCTTTTATGCCTAATTTAAATGACAGATTTTTATTATGCAGTTTAATAATTTGCAAACATTTGTTAATAGTTGAGAGTTGAGTCTGCTGTTTGGTCAAGGTAGACTGAAATGAACATGAAATATAATAATAAATATAGTTTTTCAGTTTAATGAAACCTGCCCTTTGCTAATAATTTTAGATTCAATCCTTTTTCCTATATGCCTCCTTCCTACCATTGTTTGTTTTACATTGTTTTATGTCTATATGCCAAATGTTTTGTTAAAGAAATATGACTTCTCCCAAATCCTTTTTCCAATGATAGATAACATGATTTCCTTCCTTCCTTCCTTCCTTCCTTCCTTCCTTCCTTCCTTCCTTCCTTCCTTCCTTCCTTCCTTCCTTCCTTCCTTCCTTCCTTCCTTCCTTCCTCCTTCCCTCCCTCCCATTACATCACTTTCCCAAATGGTAACTAAATCCAGAAGGTTTTTAGCTAAAATACATATGGTCTAAAAATGCCATTCTCTGTAAAGAATACAAGTCACTTATGATGTAATTCTTGCATCATGAGGTCATGATCTGGAATGTCTAGGGATATTTTTCTTAAGTCACATGGATGTCCAAATGGCAGATGTATAGATTCCAGTCATCCTTCACATATGAAAATGAAGGAGATCTTTTCCTTGGCTCACAGTAAGACAGGAAACATCTATCTAGGATTCCTGTGAAGGATACCGTAAAGGATTTTGGCAAGAGTGGTCTGCTTGCTGCTGGCAGTTTCTGCGGCTGGCTGAATCAGCAGCTTCTGTTTTAGGGAGATGCAAAAACATGACAAAGTTGGCATTGTACCAAGCTATAATGTGGGATTAAACAGGTATGTTAAATGTTGGTGTTGAGTAAAGACAACAGGTGATATAATTGGACTGCTGATACCAAATGCTATCATCAATATATTGGGCATTTTTCAGTGACATCAATGGTAAATACACCAATGCAGATGAGAGGACAAAGAAATTTGAAGCAAGGAAATGACATTATAAAGAATTGTGTCTGCGCCAGCATCTTCCAACTTATTGTCCTTTTTGATCTACTTTTCATAATGTTCAGTGCTATGGGGGAAACTTGGGAGCTGTAATGGAAATTCTTCTGAAACATGCCAGACTCAAAGTCCTTCATGGAACGTGGTTCACAACTGTCTAGGGCCAATTGTGACGGAATCTCTGAGACATACATCTCTAGCTTCTTTGAAATGAACCTACTAAAACCTGCTAAAGTTGAATTGGAGTGTGGGACTGTGTTTTTATTTGGAGTCTTTGGTGTTTTTGCAACCAGGCGCTAACATAGATTTAGCAATTCTACCATACCATTGTTCAGTTTTCCCCTTAGGTTAATCTGAGACATTTATTGTATATGATGGAAATATAATAACTAATTCTGGGGGGAAATGGTTTACAGAAGTACGTTGTAAAGAGATTGGGTAGCCAAACAAAGACTAGGAATATATCTGTTATGCTTATGCAAGCTTTGTTAGACTATTTTAGGGCAAAAGGTCTGGACATCAAACAATCAACATTAACCTTTAATAGAATTGTTTTAAAAAGTATCAAACTAATTTCAATTCACAGTCCGTGGCATTTCCTAATCAAATTAATAAAGCTGAATCTTAAGAATACATCAATTTTTTGAATACTACATAGCGCCTTGATGCCTCTATTTGAAATATTCAATTCTTGTTGAATTTCTTCCTTAATTTTATTTGCAATATTTTCCTTAATTTTATTTGCAATATTTTCCTTAATTTTATTTGCAATATTTTCCTTAGGTTGTTTGCCTCTTTGTTTAATCTTCCTCCTTTAGCCACAGACTTTCATCTGCCTGCCCACTAATTGTTTTGCTTCCTTCTTTTCTACTATTGGTATGTCTAATCACCAATATACTGAAATATGACATTTCCTCATTTTACAGATAGTGACAGGAGTGGATTGTACAAATTGGAATATTTGTCATTCCCAACACAGACTTTGTATCGATTTTCTCTCTAGAAGCTTTTCATAAAGTTGGTGTCATAAACACATTATTAACCATTGTTACTTTTAATGCTGTCTCAGTACTCAGAATGGATTATTTGGCAATGATGCTTTGCTGACTTGAAAACAGAAGGTGAGCAGACTTTTTCTGCCTCACAGCTGCTGTGTGTACAGTTAGTGATGTCATAATGTCACTGAAGTGGGTGAGACCAAATCACCCAGGTTTGCAAATATGGGAGATAAAAGGGTTTATGCAGAGGCTTAAGATAATCCTTGATTCCTACCAAATGAGGAAAACAAATTGCTAATTCTGTGGCTTGGGGGTTCTAAAGAAGCAAATAGGAGCCTTAAGCCACGACATATGTATTTTGTATTTTCTTCCTCATTTTCTGCATATACCCAAGAAAGGAATAGTCTGAGGTTGTGCCATGATGAACCAGCTCTCCTTATAGCCCTGGGGCCATCACGTTTGTTGCAGAAAAATGTATACGTTGGTATACTGTTGACCATGTTGTGACACATCAAAGATGTGCGATGGTGGCTTTTTAAGAACACTTTCCAGATACCGTGTTTTCCCCAAAATAAGACCTATCCTGAAAATAAGTCCTAGCATGTTTTCTGCATGTGCACCCAATATAAACCCTATCCCCCCAAATACGCCCTACTTAAGATCTACTCCTTTCCCACCCCCCTGTCTCACCTCATGGCTGCGGCACTGGCACATTGCTCACCCTTGTATGGTAATGCACAGGTGCTGGAAGAAGAAGTGGGCCACCTCCATGAGATGAGGCAGTTGTTGGGTTGTTGATGACCTGGTTGCAGGGGCCCTGAGGTAAGTAGTGCACAGTGCATGGGGTAGCTCCACCTCCCCACCTCGCAGCGGTAGCACTCAAAACAAATAAGACATCTCTCGAAAATAAGCCCTGGTGCTTACTTCAATACCCAAAAGAAAATAAGATTTGGTCTTATTTTCAGAGAAACATGATAGGGTGCTTGATTATGTTTCAAAACCAGTCATTGTATTATCAGGAAATAAGCTCACATGATTCATACTTATCAAGTACTTATGCTAATGAGAAGGCTATAAAGCAATACAAATGAAACACGGGTTGTGAAAAATACTTCATAATAGCAGCACATTTGATGGATTCATTGCAGCTACCATTCAGATGGCTTTTTCATAGTGTGCCATCACTCCTCCTTCTTGTGTTGTAATCTATATAAATAAAAATGTAAAATAGTTTGTACGAAGCAGCTAATCTCAAAAACTACTGCAACGATTTACCTCAAATTTTGACACAATGTTCCCAAGGACTTCCGATAATAGAATACGTACTCATTTTGTGCCTAGCACACATGTGTCATGTGCAAGGTACACAAATGTAAAATGTACCCACTGATCAGGTTTTCACCTCCCTGTCACTCCTCCCACCAACAGTCATTTCCTCAGAAACTTATGGAGGCCTCTTAGGGCCAAAAGGGCACTGGGATAGCAAACTCCCAGGTGGCCCATAGAGAGAGTGGGAGAAATACAGTTTAATAAAAGAGGGACAGGATAGCAGCCTTCCAATATCTCAGAGGCTGCCACAAAGAAGAGGAAATCAAGCTATTCTCCAAAGCACCTGAGGGCAGAACAAGAAGCAATGGGTGGAAATTAATCAAAGAGAGAAGCAACTTAGAACTGAGAAGAAATGTCCTGACAGTTAGAACAATTAACCAGTGGAACAGCTTGCCTCCAGAAGTTGTGAATGCCCCAACACTGCAAGTCTTCAAGAAGATGTTGGATAGCCATTTGTCTGAAATGGTATAGGGCTTCCTGCCTAGGCAGGGAGTTGGACTAGATGAACTCCAAGGTCCCTTCCAACTCTGCTATTGTATTATTGTATTACAATAGTAGGTAGATAGGGGAATAGAGAGAGAGAGAGAAATACAGTAGGTAGGTAGGTAGTTACTTAGGGGGATAGATAGAGAGGGAGAAATACAGTAGCTGGTAGGTAGGTAGGTAGGTAGGTAGGTAGGTAGGTAGGTAGGGGGATAGATAGATAAGGAGAAATACAGTAGGTAGGTAGGTAGGCAGGTAGGTAGGTAGGTAGAGGAATAGAGAGAGGGAGAAATACAGTAGGTAGGTAGATAGAGGGATAGAGAGGGAGAAATACAATACTTCGGTAGGTAGGTAGGTAGGTAGGTAGGTAGGTAGGTAGGTAGGTAGGTAGGTAGAGGGAGAAAGGAAAAAATACAGTAGGTAGGTAGAGGGATAGAGAGGGAGAAATACGGTAGGTAGGTAGGTAGAAGGATAGATATAGAGGGAGAAATACAGTAGGTGGGTCGTTGGAGGTTATACGGTGGTTGTATGTATGTGTGCAGGTGTAGATCTACACACAGATTGGTTGGCCATTTAACCAAACTGGGCCACAGCAATGCGTGGCTGGGTATAGCTAGTGTTTAATAGAGACTAATGCGTCGTATTTGTTTATACTACAGTATGAGGTGTTTTAAAACTAGATCTCTCAACAATTTGAAATAACGCTGTTTGCATATATAGAGTCCCAGACTGGAACCAAAAAAGTCTTAGTTTATATTACATTTGATTGAAAAGTGTTCCTTCATTTAGGACAATCTTGAAGATAATGATATCCTTATAGTGGGTAAAACCTTGAGTCCTTAGAAATGGAGCAGTATATAAGCTTCATAAATAAATAAATTGTGTTTAACTGAAAAGAAATTGCTGAGTGATGCTAGAGTTAAACAAAACAACTTCTTACTATAAGGTGATAGATAGTATCATCAGGGCTTCCCTGAACAAATCATTTTCTTCATAGTTAGCCATTATACTAATGATGAAACCTTAAGAATGTGTCCCTGAGTTATTTTGCTGTCTCTTTCCTTTGCATGCCCTTTTCTTTTTATGATGTCTCTTTTGCTATTACCATCGTTGCACAATCTGTTTTGGGAGCCCTTAGGTGAGGTATAAATGCTCTAAATAAATAATTTAATATATTAAATTAAGTCATCTCAGCTGGGAAGAGTTTTCTAAATTTAGTTTGACGGCACTATTTACTTAATTAAAGACTTCATATCTTGAAATGTGCAAAATGTTTGCAACCATTTCAAGATGATTTTGTGAAACATCACATTTCAAGCATGAAGCCGCTATTTGTTTGAAAAATATTAATTTTGCACTCAAAATGGGACATGTCGCAAAATTTCACACTTCAAATAGGTCAAAATGAAATGTTTCACATACTCCTAATTTTAATTCTTGCATTTTGCTTTTTTAAAAAAAAAGAACTTTGTAATGAAAGTAGTTCCATCTTATAATGAAAATAGTTGCACCGAATTTTATCACTCGAAACACATTATGGGTTATCATAGGTTATCATAGGTTATCATAGGTTATCAAACTGTTTATAATTTACAAGTTTTGGATTTAAAACAAGTGAACTATAACAGGAATCATGAAGAATTTTCTTTTTTAGACAAAACACTGTTTAAATTTTTTTGGCTTTCATTAAGAATTATGTGTGTATATGTTCAAACTTTTTATAAATGTCTATGAAAAGTCTAGTCTCTTCACAACTATTCTGTCATCCTTCTCTTACAGCTTTGCGACCTACAATAAGGTTTCCGGGTTATGAACATAAAATTTGGGCAGCAATTCTATTAAGATTTCTGAATTAACATTAAGGTTTGAGGTCACAAACGATTTAGAGATAGTAGCTGAAAGAAAAAAAAAGCAGAAGTATATGAAGTTTGTCTCAGAAAGTCTCCTTAAAATAAAAGAGAAAATAGAAATTTCCATTCACTTCTATAGAGTTTCAAGAGAAATATACTATGTCCATTTTAATTTGTGCATAGAATGTAATGAAAGTTTTCTATTCATCTGTTATTTGTTTGTTGCCATAATTGACTTGCACTTAAAAAAACAATTTTATTTTCCACTCTTGTTCCTCATTGTGCCACTCTCATAGCATCCGCAGAAAACCGCCCTGCCGCCCTGTTTAGGGTGACCCGCTCCCTCCTTCAACAGAGGGTGCGGGAAGCCCCGCTACAGGGTAGAGCAGAGGAATTTGTGATTTTTCTGCAGGAGAAAATCGCTCAGATACAGAATGAGTTAGCCTCCATTGATGGCCCAGTGGGATGCCACGAGACAGATCTTGTTTGGGAGGAGTTTGACTCCGTTACTTCCGAGGATATGGACAGGTTACGTGGGCGACTGCGAGCCACCACATGTTTATTGGACCCGTGTCCCTCCTGGCTTGTACTGGCATCCTGGGAGGTGACACGAGGCTGGCTCCAAGAGGTTGTCAACGCATCCTTAAGTGAGGGTGCCTTACCTGCTTCCCTAAAAGAGGCCATGGTGAGGCCCCTCCTTAAGAAGCCCTGTTTGGATCCAGCTTTATTAACCAACTATCGTCCAGTCTCCAACCTTCCCTTTTTGGCGAAGGTTGTTGAGAGTGTGGTGGCACAACAGTTTCCCCGTCACCTGGAGGAAGTTGATTATCTAGACCCGCGCCAGTCCGGCTTTCTGCCCGGGCATAGCACCGAGACGGCATTGGTCGCGTTGGTCGATGATCTCTGGAGGGCCAGAGATGGGGGTTGCTCCTCCATCCTGGTCCTATTAGACCTCTCGGCGGCTTTCGATACCATCGACCATGGTATCCTATTGCATCGGCTGGAGGGGTTGGGGGTGGGAGGCACCGTTTTACGGTGGTTCTCCTCCTACCTCTCTGGCCGATCGCAATTTGTGTTGGCAGGAGAGCAGAGGTCGACCTCGAGACCCCTCACATGTGGGGTTCCTCAGGGGTCGGTCCTCTCGCCTCTCCTGTTCAACACATATATGAAGCCGCTGGGTGAGATCATCCGTGGCTTTGGGGTAGAGTACCATCTCTACGCTGATGATACTCAGCTGTATATATCTACCCCAAGCCACCCCAACGATGCCGTAGCGGTGATGTGCCAGTGCCTGGAAGCCGTACGGATCTGGATGGGAAGTAACGGACTCAGACTCAACCCAACCAAGACCGAGTGGCTGTGGTTTCCGGCTGCCCGATTCAACCAGCTGATTCCATCGCTGGCCATAGGGGGCGAACATCTTGCTCCTGTGGATGGGGTGCGCAACTTGGGTGTCCTCCTGGATGCCCGGCTGTCCATGGAAGATCAAGTGACAGCCGTGGCCAGGAGGGCGTTTTACCAGGTTCGCCTGGTTCGCCAGTTGCGCCCCCTATTGGATCGGGACGCCCTTCGCACAGTCACTCATGCTCTCGTGACATCCCGACTGGACTATTGTAACTCTCTCTACATGGGGCTCCCCTTGAGGTGCACCCGAAGACTTCAGCTGGTCCAGAATGCAGCCGCGCGAGCAATAATGGGTACCGCAAGGTATACCCATGTAACACCGCTCTTGCGCGAGCTGCACTGGCTACCTGTCATCTTTCGGGTGCGCTTCAAGGTGTTAGTTCTCATCTTTAAAGCGCTCCATGGCTCGGGACCTAGCTATCTGCGGGATCGGATTCTGCCCCATACATCTTCCCGGCCGATTCGCTCCCACAGAGAGGGACTTCTCCGGGTGCCGTCCACTAGACTTTGTCAGCGGGCGACGCCCAGGGGAAGGGCCTTCTCTGTGGCGGGCCCAGCCCTCTGGAACGACCTTCCCCCCGACATTAGAACAACTACGGACCTCCGCTCCTTCCGTCAGAAATTAAAAACTCACTTTTTCTGCTTGGCCGGCCTAGGTTAGTCTCTACCTCAGGGGTTAGGGAATGTTAATTTTAAAATGGGGATTTTAGTGCAGGGACAGTTGATTTAATTTGTTTTTATTGTATTTATTTATGTATATATTTTATGTTGTTTTAATTTTCCCTGTGCACCGCTCCGAGTCCCCCTGGGGAGAGGACGCGGTATAGAAAAATAAAATCTATCTAAAATCTATCTATCTATCCTATTAATATTCTATCCTGTTTCATAGCAATGCAAGACTGGAATGTACTACACCGTTAGATGCCACAGGGGATATGGGCAGCCATGATATTCTGGAAAAAGAGGGACATGAAAACCTGAGCCATGATTTCATCAATGGTACGACCAGTGGCAATGTGGAGGCTGCGCGGAGGCTGGCAAAGCGCCTCTATCATCTGGATAGATTCAAACGATCTGATGTGGCAAAGCATTTGGGGAAAAAGTACGTACCAATTTCTGCCTTGAATCTGTCAGAATGTTATGAATACATCTGGGTTTCATTTCCTAATAACCTGATCTATGATTTTTCTTTCTCTGTTGAAGCAACGAGTTTAGTAAGCTTGTAGCTGAAGAATACCTCAAGTTCTTTGATTTCACGGACATGTCTTTGGATTACTCTCTCAGGTAAGAAGCCATCTTCCCCGTGTATTTTCATGTATCATTTGTCATCCAAGGAAATGCTGTACTTAAGTTATGTGTGTCTAGGTGCTGTGTCATGGGTAAACTAGTGCTAAACTTGTACCAACATCCCACTTCATTTGCATAATTTAACTAGACTATTAGGTCCATTTTAAGTCTTTTAAATGCCTGGGATACACACATACACACATATACATCATACCTATACCTATACATATCTTTCCAGGTAAAGTTTTAAAAAATCATTCATTTTATTTATTTATTTCATTGTTTCCTACCCATGGCAACTTGAAGTTGTGTTGGCTTCAACTCCCAGAATTCTGAAGCAATTCTAGAAGGTAACCTCTACATACCTTAAAGTTGCCAGTGTTGGGAACACTGATTTATTCATTTATCAAATATGTACTATATAGCCACCTAGCTCAGGGGTGTCAAACTCAAGGCCTGGTGTGTGTGTGTGTGTGTGCTTAGATCTGGCCTGCGAGGCCGGCCTGGAAATATAAGAACATAAAAACAGCCTTGCTGGAACAGGCCACAGCCCATCCAGTCCAGCATTCTGTCTCACACAGTGGCTCACCATTTGCTTCAGGATATTCCCAAGCAGATGTCTTCACCTGCTGTGAAACAGTGAAGGATTGGCCTATGGTACCTTTGCCAGCGAAAATGGAGCCCTCGAGGGCCAGTTGCAGGAGGCCATTGCAGGCGAAAATGGACCTTGCAAGCCCATTTTCTCTGGCAGAACACTCAGATCGCCACAGGCCCTCCCGACAAGAGTGAGGGCCCTGGCCATGCCCACTCCCGCTCCCTGAGTTCAAACACAATCCTGATGCAGCCCTCAGTGAAATTGAGTTTGACACCCCTGACCTAGCTCAATATATGACTCCGGGTAGCTCTCAAACAGTTGAAAACAGGAAAATAATTACAACAATTTAAAACAATAAAAAGTATATAAAACTATAAAAATCATAAAATTCATAGCCATGGTGAAAAGTATTTGGAATCATTTTGGTAAAAACATACTGAGATAATTTAGATTTCTGTGTAAAGTAGTGTTATTTCCTAATGAGCAATAATGATCCATGTGACAGTCTAATGCATTGAACTGCATTTTCGGAGGCATCAGAGGAAATTGTTTTTATTAACCTTTCTTAGGAAGGATTCTATAGGGACACGGTGGCTCAGTGGCTAAGACTCTGAGCTTGTCGATCAGAAAGATTGGCAGTTTGGTGGTTTGAATCCCTAGCGCCGTGTAACGGAGTGAACTTCCGCTACTTGTCCCAGCTTCTGCCAACCTAGTTCAAAAGCATGTAAAAATGCAAGTAGAAAAACAGTGTTCTGTGCACCTTTGGTGTTTAGTCATGCTAGCCATATGACTATGGAGACATCTTTGGACAGTGCTGGCTCTTCTGTTTTGAACCGGAAATGAGCACTGCCCCCTAGAGTTGGAAACGACTAGCACTTATGTGCGAGGGGAACCTTTAGTTTTACCTTTATGAAGGATTCTATGGATAATTCAATCCCTGTATCCCATTAAAAGTCTGCAATCAAATGGTCTATGATTTTTTTAGTATTACTTTGATTTGGAATGAATTCTAGACTATAAAGAGATACATCTCTTCTTCTCCTCCGCCTATATTCTGAATTATTTATTTTAACTGCTTGCAACTGTCCAGGCAGAAATATTTCTCATCTCCTGTTACTAGATCATTCCAATCGGAGATTCCAAAAATTATAGTAGAGGCTTTCAATATACAATGCACCTGTTTTACCCCAAAGTTCTATTTTCTCTTGTTACATTCAAAGAGAAATGAATGTAACATGGGCCTTGGAAAGCTGAATTGGAGTAGGATTTGGTCAGATGTGTGCCTGCCTCCGCATGTGCCCGCTTTAAAATAGCCACAAATTATGATGGACCTTCTGTGCAATTTGTTTGTAGTTGGTCGGGTTTTTTTTGGACAGGGCTGGAAATGCACCGCATGGCTTCATAAAAAAACAAAAACTTGTTTATTTATTTTAAACGGTTTTGTAAAGAAAAGGTTTATTGTGCAGGTGTATGAGGTTGTGGAAGAAGAAAGAACAAGAAATAACAGCAGGGCTATGAAAGAGATATAAGTAAGTTAGTAGAGAAAGCTGAAAAGTGATGACAGCTGTATCATTTTTTTTAAAAAGCACAACTGCTGTAGGTTGATAGACTTGAAGGCGTGTTTTTTTTGCAGGATGCACGCTCTCTGCTGGAAGACACATTTAAAGTAAGCATAGCACCTAAGGCAGGGATGTCCAACCTTGGGAACCTTTAGACTTGTGGACTTCAACTCCCAGAATTCCCCAGCCAGCTATGCTGGCTGGGGAATTCTGGGAGTTGAAGTCCACAAGTCTTAAAGTTCCCAAGTTTGGACATCCCTGACCTAAGGAATCATCAACACAGAGATTTCATGTAATCATGTTTAAGAAAATAGCTAATCCTACCTCTCTTTTCCCTCCTTGTTTTCCCACAGTTCCTTAGTCCCAGGAATCACAGCAAAGGTTGCTGTATGTTTGCTATACCTACAGATATTTCTAGCAAGTATTTGCTAGCCTAATCTAGCATATTTTTTATAGATAGGCAGTAGACTTTTAACAGTCTTAAAACATATACTTCAGCTTTCTTTTCAAGTAAAATTAGTAGCTAAGTAGTAGTAGTGACTAAGCAGTTGTAATAATAATATTCTTTTTATTTATAGTATGCTTATAAAAATGCAGTATAATATGACTGTCCCTTAACCTCCCTTAAAGTTAGACCAACACAGACTTTAATATAATTTTATAAAACAGTAAAAACTGAGCTGTTCCGTATGGTCTTTGATACTTAAGGCAACTGTGCTTTTGTTGATGGAATCAGTAGTTATATAATACATTGGTTTTTATTGTAACACACACAGTGATAACTGCAACAATACACACATGGGATACGTACCTCATTCAAGCTATCTTCAATTCTGAAAAAAGTTATCTTTAATTTACAACCTTAGCATAGGAATATTTGACATTTTTTTCCACCTTTAAATTTCTTTTTAGGACATTTTTTAAAGCCTTTTCCCTCATCGGAGAAACTCAGGAAAGAGAGAGAGTTCTAATTCATTTCTCCAGCAGATACCACCAGTGCAACCCCAGTGCTATCTCCACACAAGGTAACCATCCTTTCATGGTTTTAAGATAACACTTGTCTTATTGTCACTTCTACTCAGCAGACTTCATAATGGCTATTTTAATGTTATAATCACACTAGACCACCCCAGAAACCCAAGACAAACCATCCCCAACCCAGGATGTCAATAAACCCAAACTAGCTGGGTGAAAATGCAGACCAGTCAGTTATAAAATACTTATGGCCATCATTTGTTTTTGGAATTGAGTATTCATGGAGTTTGCTGCTGAACCATTAGAATCCTTTGCAGGTATTTGCATAAAGAATATAAATTCACTGAGGCTGTTATCATTTATTGCCCGATTAAGGAGGCAAGCATGATGGGTGGGAATCACTATTATGTTCTGCTTGTGAGGTTTTCCTCCTTGTATGGTTTTAATTATACGAATCTACCAGTGGTGAAATTCAATTTTTTTTTTTACTACTGGTTCTGTGGACGTGGCTTGGTGGGCGTGGCAGGGGAAGGATACTGCAAAATCCCAATTCTCACCCCACTCTGGGGCTAGCCAGAGGTGGTATTTACCTGTTCTCCATACTACTCAAAATTTCCACTACCGGTTCTTCAGAACCTGTCAGAACCTGCTGGATTTCAACTCTAAAATCTACCCAAACACTTTGGAGGCTACACTGAATCAATTCAGCAAAACAGATCTTGCTTTCTTTTTTCTTCTGCTTTATTTAAAACAAACGTGTATGCACACACATGCATACATTGCTGTGAGCATTTTATAATTTGAAATTGACTTTGTAGAAGGCTTATTGAGATAAGAGGAAAAACAGAGGCCACCACAAAAGGCAACTGGAGTTTCCTTGTTTTTCCTTGAAGGTATTTAGCTTCTCATCTAAGAAGCTTCTGTAATTCTGACTGAGTTCTGACTGAAGAAGCTTCTTGAACGAGAAGCAAAATGTCTTCAGGGAAAAACAAAGAAATCCAGTTGCCTTTTGAAAAAGCACCTTTGGGACAAGCATGGCCTGGATGACTGAGAATCTCGATGGACAAAAGCAGAGGCCATGAAAGATTAGTAATCAGGTACACACATATAAAGCTGACTCAAGCTTGTAGCTTCATGGACACAACACGCTTTGTGGAAGCAGCAAAGGCGAACCAAAGCGTCTAATATGGAAGCTGCATCAAAGGGTCCGATATGACAAAAGCAGTATTATGCTCTCCGGTGCAAACTCTGGACATTTTCTGCATGCCTCATGACATTTTGCCACAATGGCAAGATGCTGCTTTTGTCATTTTAATGAGTTTTAAATTCAACTTTAGCTTGAGTCTAAACTGATCTCCCAGGAAATGGTTTCAATTAGATGGAGCCTGGCTAAATCTGCTGGTTTAACTGGATTGCAGGTCCAATTGCAAAAAGTAAAACAGAAGGACGTGGTGGCTTAGTGGCTAAGACGCTGAGCTTGTCGATCAGAAAAGTCAGCAGTTCGGCAGTTTGAATCCCTAGTGCCGCATGACAATTAAATACATTTATTCAACCAATTATTAGAGAAAGAGCATTTTGAAGATGATCAGGAAGGCTATGTCATCCTTATAAGGCTGATTTCCATGGAAATATGTAAAGAGGTCAGTCTTCTGACAATTTAGACCAATTCTAATCTCAGCGGCTAAGACACTGAGCTTGTCGATCAGAAAAGTTGACAGTTTGGCGGTTTGAATCCCTAGCACCACGTAACGGGTGAGCTCCTGTTACTTGTCCCAGCTTCTGCTAACCTAGCAGCTCAAAAGCATGTAAAAAATGCAAGTAGAAAAATAGGGACCACCGTTGGTGGGAAGGTAACAACGTTCTGTGCGCCTTCGGCATTTAGTCATGTCAGCCACTTGACCACGGAGACGTCTTCGGACAGCGCTGATTCTTCAGCTTTGAAACGGAGATGAGCATCGCCCCCTAGAGTCGGGAACAACTAGCACATATGTGCAAGGGGAACCTTTGCCTAAAACAAAATCAAGGTCAGATTCTGCAGCTGAGCTTCTGCAAGATATAAACACCTATGTGGTGGATCTCCAAAACGTGGCTTATGGTGGCTCTCTAGTCACAAACAAAATCAGGCTGGTCTCCTCTCTCTACCAGTGATTTAATTTCATGAGATATCTCTTTCTTGATTAATGTCATGCATTTCCTTATAAGGAAACTGCTTTGGAGAGTGTTAATTAGGCTGCGGGGTGGGTGGGTGGGGTTCCAGCTTAATTGGCATCATTCGTTTATAAACAGACGGGAAAAGTGGGAAGTGTGATTTTCTCTTTTCCTGTGTGGCTTTCTATATGTCATGCTTTGGGTGTTTTTAATCCTACAGATGGAGTCCATTGCCTCACATGTGCAATCATGCTGCTTAACACTGACCTTCACGGCCATGTGAGTATTGTGCAAACTTAGCACCGCTCCTCAAATCTGTGGGACGGTCTTGTGATGCGTATCTGGGGTTTCTGTGCTCAGTGGGCCCAGACATTGCAGGCTTGGTTTCTAACAGCTTCAAAGGGTTGTGAAGTCATCTATGCAGAGGCAGAAAGTAGCTTTTTTTACAAGAGGATTGTAAAAAAAAAAGGCAAGCATTTGTAGTTCAGAATGCACCGAATAAGAGGGAAAGTTACAAGGCTTCATAGCCTGTAAAAAGTGCACTTAGCAAAGATGGAACAAAACCATTTGGCAAATGCAGGGAATCATCTGAATGTCCCTCCACAGAATGGATTTTAGAAACTTCAGAAAACTGCACAGCAAAAGCTTTGGGATTGGTATTCTCCTTGACTACCTGATGTCCTTAATTTGGTTTGTGATGGTCAGCAACTTGCAGCTCCTGTTCATACTTGTGAATGACCTCTGGCAGGTACTGGAAGGGATGGAGGCAGTGTATTCAACCTGGCCCTGCTTGATCTCCCAGGGGTTATTGATATTGCTAATCAGGTAACCTGAAGTGGCAAGGGATTGAGTTGGGAGGCACCATCCTACCTCCAAGCTCTTTGGTAAGAGGGGAAACATGGAGTGCCAGAGAACGCGACTCTCTCGGTGCTGGAGAGAGAATTCTGGAAGTTTGAAGTCCACAAGTCTTGGACACCCTCATTCTATGGTATTGTGTTTACATTTTGTACACTGTATACTTATGTTTTGTCGCTCCTTTTATTAGACGGGCAGCTATATAAATATCTTTAATAGATGAATATGCTTCACTCCTATTAGCCAGTCTTTCTTCAGATTCCAAACGCAGGACTGTCGCAGACATCAAGAGACACTATATATAGATGGCAATTTTTCATAGATTTGACGACAATATTGTAGAGCTATTTGTGTCCAAGAAACAAATGGTCATGTTTTTCCCCTAGCTTGCTTAATGTTCTGTTAAAATCAGTTGTATATCGTGCTTTTAGCTATGGAAAAGCTGTGAGGAATTTATAGAAACAAATTTGCATTGCTACTCAGATGTTCCAAAGTCCTATTATGATTTTTTTCGATACCTCTCAGATGCTGATCCCTTCCCATCTTCTAACGGTTTTTGAAGATAACTTTCAAAAGCATCTGTTGTCCGTTATCTTAAAATGCTGTTTTAAGAAAACTGCATTTCTGTACCGTTAAAATTGGGACATTCAGGACCATTCAGAAAACTCAGAAAAAACCCAAATGAAGAAACATCCCCTCCATGCACTTTTTTCGGCAAATTGAAGATTCATTGGGGAGGGGGGGTGAATCAGGTCACATTTATAGTTTCCTTTGTGTCTGTCTTCCAATTTTAAAGGCCTTTTAAAACTGAATTTTGTCCTAAACAATTTAATTGAAGATTGCATATTGATCTACCCCTTGAATTATTTCATATCACCAATGTCACAATAACCGGTGCTCTTAGCACAACTGTCTTGTCAATCCTATGCTTCAGAAGTAATCGCTGAATACCAGGGCCTACAAGCACTTTATGATATTGATTGTTGAATTTCCTATTCACACTTTCCTTTTCAGGTTGCTTGTGCAAGATCTCAGTTTCGCAGAGCACACTATGTATGGATTCACAGTTGGAAACAGTACTCAAGAGCTGTTGACCATTATCAGTTTTCGGTATTCCGTGTAATTTCAGCATTCCTTGTGTTATGATGCCTTGCGTGCTATGGTGAACCAGTTTCCCAATTTTTACAAACCAGTGGAGTTTAACCTAAATGGTTAAATGGAAGAGAGCTGAGATGTACCAGCTACAGTCCAGTATGGTTCACGGTTTCATAACTGCGCTCGTGACATCCCGTCTAGACTACTGCAATGCTCTCTACATGGGGCTTCCTTTGAGGTGCACCCGAAGGCTACAGCTAGTCCAGAATGCGGCCGCGCGGGCAGTTTTGGGAGCCTCTAGGTTCTCCCACGTAACACCGCTCCTGCGCGAGCTGCACTGGCTGCCTGTGGCCTTTCGGGTGCGCTTCAAGGTGCTGATTACCATCTTTAAAGCGCTCCATGGCTCGGGACCTAGTTATTTACGGGATCGCATTCTGCCCCACACATCCCTTCGACCGATTCGCTCCCACAGAGAGGGACTTCTCCAGATACCGTCTGCTAGGCAATGCCAGCGGGCGACGACCAGGGGAAGGGCCTTCTCTGTGGTGGGCCCAACCCTCTGGAACGATCTACCCCCCGATATTAGAACTACTAGGGACCTCCGCTCCTTCCGCCAAAAATTAAAGACACACTTTTTCCATCTTGCCGGCCTGGCTTAACTTATCGCACCAGCCTACACTGACATTTAAATTGTTTTAATGGGGATTTTTAGAGATTTTCTAGGTTTTATATTTAAAATTTTTAGAACAGGTTTAACTTGTTTAATTTGTTTTTAATATTTATAAATTAGGATGTCTATATGCTTTTAAATTTCCTGTACACCGCCCCGAGTCCCTTTGGGGAGAGGGAGCGGTATATAAATGAAAATAAAGTAAAGTAAATAAAGTTGAAACTACAAGTTCTTATGTAGTCTTTAAAAAGAAAATCCCTTTTCCCTTTTGGTAGTATCCCTCTTGGACAGGGTTTGAAATTTACTAGAGCAATAGCACTTACACTTACATACCACTTCATAGTGCTTTACAGCTTTTACTAAGTGGTTTACAGAGTCGGCATATTGCCCTCAAAATCTGGGTCCTCATTTTACCCAACTAGGACACATGGAGGGCTGAGTCAACCTTAAGCCTAGTGAGATGCAATCTGCCAAATTCAGGTAGCCGGCAGTCAGCAGAAGTAGCCTGTAGTACTGCGCTCTAATTACTGCACCACCACAGCTACTAAGATGAATTGGATGGTGGTTTTTTTTCCCCTCCCAATGTTCTTGCTACATGGTTTACGCTCTATTAGTTCTGGATCGGTGCTGCCATCAGTCCACAGGCTAATGAGCAGTCTTCTTTTTTCATTAGGAAAAAAGAAGCTTGGTAGATAGATTGATTTGTGAGTAGAAATTCTTATCAAGTTGCATTTTTGTTCAGTGTTAAACTTATGACTGAAATTGGGACCGGAATATTCATTGTAAGTTGTTGTCATAAATCATGCCGGATCCAATTTCATGACCATTGTTATGATGGTTGTTAAGCAGATCACTGTGGTTATTAAAGCGAATCCGCAGTGTTAGGTCGAATCCGCTGCGATAGTAAACTGATTTTTAAAAAATCACAAATTGTGATCGAAGGACTACAGGATACTGCAGTATCGAAGTGTTTCTAGCAGGACTTCCAGATTCTGTAACAGCTTTGTTCCCTATGCCATCCATCTGGAAAACTCGCAAGATTCATTTTCTCGCCATGTACATATATACATCTGAACTAGAGTGTGTTGTTTCTCTGTGTTATATAATACATGTGGGTATATGCTGTAGGTTTGCTTACAGTGTCTGTCTGTTTGTCTGTCTGTCTGTCTGTCTGTCTGTCTGTCTCCATCCATCCATCCATCCATCCATCCATCCATCATCCATCTATCTTGTCATGTTTATGTAGTGTATATTGGAGGTGGTGACTTTTTGAGAGTTGTATGCAATGGAATTTCATTTTAATGTAGGCCAATTGGTGTTCGTTCAAAGTGACAATTGGGGACGCGGTGACTTAGTGGCTAAAACGCTGAGCTTGTCGATCAGAAAGGTCGGCAGTTTGACGGTTCGAATCCCTAGCACCGCATAACAGAGTGAGTTCCCATTACTTGTCCCAGCTTCTGCCAACCTAGCAGTTTGAAAGCATGTAAAAAAAATGCAAGTAGAAAAAATAGGGACCACCTTTGTTGGGAAGGTAACAGCGTTCCCTGTACCTTTGGTGTCTAGTCATTCCTGCCACATGACCACGGAGACATCTTCGGTCAGCGTTGGCTCTTCAGCTTTGAAACAGAGATTAGCACCCCCACCCCTAGAGTCGGGAATGACTAGCACATATGTGCAAGGGGAACCTTTACTTTTATAATAATGTAAATAAAATGCTGCACCTAATTTTTATGAGACTGGTATGGAGCGTGCTCTGATGGCCCAAACCTGGGAGACGGATTGTGTGTCCATTTTTTCAGCACCACTGTAACTTTGAACAGTTACTGAAAAATTGGATGTAAGCTGAGGACTACTTACAAACAGTTTTTTAAAAAAAAATAAGATTCTGAAATAGGCTTCCATATTAATAATATGAGATCAGGATTTGAATCATACGCCACAGTGCATAAAACATCCTTCAACATGTATGAAGGAAGACCTCATCAGCTGGTGAGAGAAAATGCTCCCGGCATGGCCCTACACTAAGCAAAAGTCATTCAGGTTTAATCCTGTTTATTCTACATATTTTCTACATGTGCTATATTTCAGTGACCTATTTTGTATCTCTTTTATTTGCTCAGTGTTGAATGTTATATGACTATAATTTTTAGGTGCCTCTGACATGAATAAAGAAGGGGTTTGAATGATGGGCATATAATACAATAATACAATAATACAATAGCAGAGTTGGAAGGGACCTTGTAGGTCTTCTAGTCCAACCCCCTGCGTGGGCAGGAACCTTATGTTTCTAGACAAATGTCTTGGTTTCTGCTTTAATCAGAATTTGGAATTGGCTTGCTGAAAGAGGGAAATAGAGAGGTCTATTTGTACAGAGGGAAGAACAACTGTTCATTCTTAGAAAAGGAGTGATTCATCCTCTCCTCTGTATCTCTTAACTGCTACTAAAATTAATCTCCTCTGTTTTTAAAGGCAGGAATGGAAAAAATAAAAACGATCTTTTTGGGGTATTGCCCTCCCCCATCTTTTTTTTTTAAAAAAAGAGAAATTCTGGGTTTGGCTGCAGAGATGTTTTTAAACCCAGAACTTTCTCTGCTGTTTATCAATTTCAGTCTGTTGCCTTGGAAAAATGATTTCCATTTTAGGCTGTGGCAACGCTCTAATATTCTGGGAATGCAAACCCATTTCTTAAAACACGTTGAGAATCTTGATTGAAAAATCAAGTGTGTGATTGCCATTATCCTTGTTGGAGAGTTTAATCACTATTTCCTCTCTCCTCTATGTCAGGGGTCTCCAACCTTTGCAACTTTAAGTCTGAAGGACTTCAGCTCTGGAAGTCTGGGAGCTGGAGTCCTTCAGACTTAAAGTTGCAAAGGTTGGAGACCCCTGCTCTATGTGATTGACTGATTGTGTGCTATCCAAACTCTTAGCAGCTACCGGGAGTCCTCAACTTATGACAGGTTGCTTACAACAACAGACATAGCCAGGGTTACTTAGGACTTAGTTCTGAAGTTGCAATGGCTATCTCCACCCTCCCACCCCCCGGTCATGTGACTGTATATCGAGCATTCAAGCAACTTGCCCACATATATTTCTGTTTGCAGCATCCCAAGGTCACGTGTTTATGATATTTTTGCCCAAATCTGACATTTACTTCTGGTTTTCAACAACACCAGCTGCAAGATCTATCAAGAAATCAACTAGAATACTAAGACCACAAATGGCAAGAGATATAAGATTGCACTATTACTGGAAAGATACAGGTTGATGTAATGAAAGTGTCTAATAAAAATTAAGCTAAACTTAATTATTAGTAGTAAATATAAAATGAAGTGTTAATAGTTCCAGTTAAATAATGATTAATAATGATAATAATGCATATATAGATATTAGTTTGATAATATGAAATTTTATATAAACTATAAATGGAGATTGTGAGAGGAGGTTTAAAAGCTTGGTTATTAAACATAAGCAATTTCTACTTAGAATATGTTATAAAGATGTATTGTTATTGGATGATTTTAGAAAGAGCTAATTATAGAATGCCTTTATAAAATTTTATTTTAGATTTTGAATATTACATATAAAAGGATGTAAAAACAATCATGGTCAAATTAAGGTTGAGACATAATAATTGTAATATATGTATAAATATATTTGAATTAAAAATATTGTGATTTGACATGAAAAGCAAGTGATGACTATGGAAGAGATGCATAGAAATTTCTAACCAACCAACACACTTTCTATAATTTGTAATGGAAGATGGGTTTTTTAATGTTTTTTTCTTGTTTTTTTGTTTGTTTTGTCTGTTTGCATTTGTTTAAAAATAAATAAAAATTTATTTAAAAACAACAACAACGGCTGTCAGGCTTGGATGCCATCGTTGTATAGGGCCTCAAGGCTGCCACATATTCAAGCATATTATACTGTGGGAAACTGGGAGGAGGGATTGTATGGAGCCTGGGAGATAAGTAGCCACAATAGCATCCCTTCTGGGAAAGTCAAGGTCGCCTTGCCCCTGCACCTGGACGGATGTGGATGGGAGGAAGCTTCCTTCATGGCAATGGCTGATTGGACCATGTGACAGAATTGTGGGTGTTGGGGCAGGGACTTGAACTTTCAACTGGGTGTGGAAAACCTGGAAGCTTTCAGATTCATGTTTTCCCAGATGTGCCAACATGGCTCTTTTAATAAATTGGAACTTTGAGGAATTTCTAGCCTCGGAGTGTTATTTATTTAAGGATGCTATTTGAAACCCTGACACCGGTCCATAGTGAATCATTGCTTCACTTAATGACTCCTGCAAAAAAATGTCATGTGGGCGACCCGCCTTATCTCTGTTATGACTTAAGACTGCTATGGACAGATTCCCTTACAGATCTAAGTTGAGGACTTACACCTGTACTTAGATAGATTTTTCTCCCTGAGGATGTTCTTCACCTGGTTTTTGACCAGTACCCTTCAAGTATTGATTTGCATATTTTAGATCAGGGGTCTCCAACCTTGGCAACTTTAAGCCTGGAGGACTTCAACTCCCAGAATTCCCCAGCCAGCTTCCTGACTGGGAAATTCTGGAAATTGAAGTCCTCCAGGCTTAAAGTTGTCAAGGTTGGAGACCCCTGTTTTAGATGATTCATGTGGATTTATAAAATAATGCTTCTAACCTTATGTTTGTTGCTGTTCACAGTTGGGTTTTTAATTCAGGATTAAATAGATTATGTAGAATATTTTAATATAAGGCTTTTAAAAACTACGCCGTGTTCTTTTCCATTGGTTTGCATTCATATCTCTTATGTCCTGTATATTTCAGAACATTGGCAAAAAGATGTCCTGTCAAGAATTCATCGCCAACCTTCAAGGAATGAATGAGGGTACAGATTTCCCAAGAGAACTTCTGAAGGTGAGGCTCTCCTTTAATTCTTATTATCAGAATACAGTGTCAACTCTACCTTTGCTGTCAAACTGACTAAATTGCCCGTCATTTTCTGTTTTATGTTTTTTTTCATGCTGATGTGGAGACTATAGTTTCAAAGAGCTACTTAATTCGCTAGTTCTAGAATAAAGGAATGTATAAAGGATTTTCTCTTGAAACAACTATTCTCAAGTTCTTTGCTGAAGAAGAGTTAAAAGTCAGATTCTTCTACATTTTATGGGCAGTGGTCAACTAGGAAAGGACCATAGCCAGAGGTGGTATTCAGCAGGTTCTGACCAGTTCTGGAGAACCGGTAGCAGAACTTTTGAGTAAATTTTGAAATTCTGACCGGCTCTGCCCCCATCTATTCTCTGCCTCCCGAGTCCCAGCTGGTTGGGAGGAAATGGGGATTTTGCAGTAACTTTCCCCTGTCATGCCATGCCCACCAAGCCATGCCACTCCAACCAAGCCACGCCCACAGAACCAGTAGTTAATTTTTTTTGAATCCCACCACTGACCATAACCATTTTAGTTTTCCTGCCAGTATTTGTCTTAAATAAGTAAGAATGCACTATAACATTCATTGATGAGGTCATTATAAGTAAGAATGCACTATAACATTCATTGATGAGGTCATTACTGGAAGATTCCAGTGCCCAATATTATCCCTGAGTCTTGACTTATTGAAAGAAAAGACGAGCTTCTGCAATAATTGTTGAAGACTACATCATTGCAGCTTTTTAAATATAAAATGGAAGAGTTAAATGCATGCCCTGTTTTCCCGAAAATAAGATCTCCTCAGATAATAAGCCCAACCAGGCTTTTGAGCGCATGGGCTAAAATAAGGTCTCCCCCGAAAATAAGTCCTCCCCAAAAATATTGCAACACAGCATCAGCCATGAGGCGATCATACTCTCCACCTCCTGCAACTCAACAATAATAAGACCTCCCCAAAACTAAGGCCAAGTGCTTATTTTCGGGGGGGGGGGTGTCAAAAGAAAATAAGACCCTGTCTTATTTTCAGGGAAACATGGTAGATTCTGAATATTTGCCTCGTATAAACTTTTGTCAAACACTGTTCTGGTATCACACCAAACGTTTGGGAATGGATCATAGCTCTTTTTTCTTCCTTGGCATTGTTAACCACAAATGGAAACATGTGCAGCATGGATTGACGTGAAACATGCCTTTAAATGCATCTTGTTGGGTTAAATTGGAGAAAAAGAATTGGGCTGCCTGAAGTTTTGATCCGCACGTCAGGTCCTCTGGGCAACACTGGAACCTCAAGATTGTTAAGAATTGTGCATGTGGTTCAACAAATAGTGATTGCATAGGCAGTTTGCTTCTCCATATGAATTGCCTTGGCTGGATTGGAACAATTGTGTGCCTTGAGTGATAATTGAAGGCTAGAAACTGACTAGGTGTTTTTTTTAATCAGGCTTCTGATAAAGCTGACTTCTCTGCTGAATATTTATGGTAATAGGTTATAAAAGTGCTTCTGGAGAAAGGTGCCTTCGGGTTTTTATATTTGAATGGAAGATATAATTTAAGATCAAGAAATGTTATATGCAACAAGTGCAGCTTTTGCTCTCTTGTCTATGTACATTTCTTTAATTTGTTCCAGTACCTGATTCTGAATAATTGGTAAAGTTTGGGCCTAGGGAACTGAACATTTTCCATTACTGGTGATAATATGAGCATTTCTTTTTCTTTTGTCTGATTTGCTTGCTTAGGAAGCAAAGTGTTAATTGTTAGTGTGTTTGGTTTGCCATGAAAGAAAAAAATTTAAATGAGATTTTGCTCTTTAGAAAGCTAAAATTTTGTTAACGTCAGCAAAAGCAGATACCTGCTGATTTTTTTAAACCATCTTTTTTAATGTGCCACCTCAATAAAAATAACATATATAGTTAGAATGAGAGGGTACCTTGTATGCCTTCTATGCTTGCTAGAAAATGGACTTCATTAAAATAAAATCTTATTGTTTCTGATATTATTCTAGTTACAGCCTAGAGAACAGGCTGGGAGAATTAAATGCTTGGAATTTCCCTGGAAGTTATCTTGAACCTTCACGGATGATGGATGGGAAATGAATTCTACATAACTAATCTCAAAAATCTGTTTCTGTAATGAAATGGTTTTTAAGTTCCCCTCCATGGAGGAATAATTTTTGCTTTATTTACCTACTGGGAACTCTCTGTGTCATATGCCCTTTTGTGTGATTCCGGGCATATTCCAGGAGGTATACTTTGGTTACACAAGTGTTGGATGTTCCAATAGTGACACCATGCAAATTCAGCAGTAATCATTTCCCCTTCTTACGTGGCAGGGTTGAATTTGATGATTTGTTGTGGCAGATTACCTGCCTTTGTTGGAAGCTTTAATGCACTTCTAAAAAAGCCTCTAAAATCATGGTTTGAATAACCTGCTTTAGACTGAGGGTCTTAGGCACTGTGGAAGTTATGTTGTACTTTACCCTTATGAGCAACTCAAACTGCTAATACAAACATATCTCCATAAATATATAGTACAGCCTGGTCACTATGGTCTGTTTACCAACAATAACACCAAAAGGCTAAGTTTCTCGCGAGCTGCATTGGCTGCCTGTTGTCTTTCGGGTGCGCTTCAAGGTGTTAGTTACCATCTTTAAAGCGCTCCATGGCTCGGGACCTAGTTATCTGTGGGATCGGATCCTGCCCCATACATCCCTGCGGCCGATTCGCTCCCACAGAGAGGGGCTTCTCCGGGTGTCGTCCACTAGGCTATGCCAGCGGGCGACGCCCAGGGGAAGGGCGGGCCTGTGGCGGGCCTGGCCCTCTGGAACGACCTTCCCCCCGAAATCAGAACAACCACGGACCTCCGCTTTTTCCGTCAAAAATTGAAAACACACTTTTTCTGCTTGGTCGGCCAAGGTTAGTCTTCTGTCTTTCGATAGGGTTCTAGGGTTTTTTTAGTGTAATTTAAATTTAGGGGATTTTAGCGCAGGGACAATTTCGGTTTAATTCGTATTTTAACTATTTATTTTTCTATGTATTTTCTATTGGTTTTTATTCCCTGTGCACCGCTCCGAGTCCCTTTGGGGAGAGGAGGCGGTATAAAAATAAAATGTATTATTATTATTATTATTATTATTATTATTATTATTATTATTATTATTATTATTCTCATCTCAGAGCTATAAATGTATTTTGATTCTAAAAGAACAGTGGAACATCAGTACTTGACTGCTTCAAGACTTAACGAATTTGGTACTTGACACATTTTGATGTGAAAATGTTGCCCCAGTATTTGGTCTTTGTATAATACTTGACACAATGCTATAGGAAGAGAGGGGCAGCTGTGGGGAATGGATAGGAAATCATCCATGCTGGGATGGTTGCTGCAAAAGGACAGCTGAAGGACAGCCACAGAGGGCAGACAGGAAGTTGGCCATGCTGGAAGGTCGATGACATAGGAAAAAGGACAGACATAGGGGTGGGATTCTTCCAGTTCGGACTGGTTCGGGCAAACCTGTAGCTCTGAAGATCAGCTGTGGCCTTGCTTGCCCGCCCCTGCGCTTTTCCTACCTTTATCTTCTCAGCTGAGTTGGATGACAGAGTGAATTTCCGCACCTCAGCTGTTTTCCTTCTAAGCAGCAATCTGAAAGGTCCCGGTAATTATAGAGGGATAGAATAGAGGGATAGAATCAAGATCACGTGAAGTGTTAATACCACTTTATAATGCCTTGGTAAGGCCACACTTGGAATATTGCATTCAGTTTTGGTCGCCACGATGTAGAAAAGATGTGGAGACTCTAGAAAGAGTGCAGAGAAGAGCAACAAAGATGATTAGGGGACTGGAGACTAAAACATATGAAGAACGGTTGCAGGAACTGGCTGTGTCTAGTTTAATAAAAAGAAGGACGTCCGGTTCCGGCTCCTGCGGCGACGGGCGAGCCTAGCGCTCGCTCGCCGCTTTGTTTCTTCTTCTGCCCCCCCACGGGGGCGAGACTCCTCTTGTTTGAGGGTCTCCCGTAAAGCCGGCTCGTTGGGGGGCGCCCCCCCCCCCACGGCGGTGGAGGAAGTGGCTCCCGGCGCGGCTTAGGTGAGGGAGAACATGCTAGCGGGGGGTTCTCCCTTCGCCTAAGGAAGACGGCGCCATTCACAATAATGAAGAGGGCTGATCGGCTCAGTCGGAAGGACTCCCGAGGCTTCAGCTGCGAGGAGAGAGTGAGTTTTTAAAAAACTTTTTTTTCTGCTGCCAGCCAGGCTGAACGGACTGGGAGGGGGGTGTTTATTTTTAAACCCCCCCCCCTCGGATTTAAGCGGCACGTTAAAATGGCTTCTCTGCAAAGAGAAAGCGGAAACTTTCACTCCGGACGGTCTTTAACAAGGGAAAGTGGAATGTGACTTTCTGCAACATTGTTTCTAGGTCTGGCTGAGTAAAAAAAAAAATTCTTATTTTGCTACTCTCTCCCTCTGGCTCTGAGATGGGCGGTGGAAGTGGCTTCTCTTTGTCCCTGCCTGATTATTTCAACTAAGGAAAATTTCCAGCGTCTCTTTGAAAGCAGGACTCTCTCTGGATTTTTGAAAAAAAAAAATTCTCTTGATGGATTTGTGATTTCTTCTTTGGAATACCTTCGTTATTACTATTTGCTGATTTGGGAAATTGTGTCTCTTTTGGTTTCTGAATTGTTTGCAACTTCACAGCCCTGAACTGAACTGAGCTCCTGATCTGCCCCACCAGCCCCACCCGGAAAACACCATCTTGGTGGCAGTGACTCTAACTTTTAACCATGGCACAAGAAGCAGCACTTGTAAATTTGGAACAAAGGATGGCTTCTCTTGAAACCTCTATGCAAACTTTGATATCAGAAATAAAGGCCCAGAGGGCTGAAAATAGTACTTTCAAAAAGGAGCTATTGGATACCCGGAAGCAAGTGTTGGAGAACACACAGAAGAATGAAGAATTGGAAGGAGGGTTGGAGGGGGCTAAGGGAGAGATTAAAAATGTTTCTAATGAGGTGGGGGAAATAAATGGGCATGTGTCTAGGATAGATATGGAAAGAATGACATATTTTTTGAGATTTCAGAATGTTCTTGAGGAATCTGGTGAATGCCTGCCTGATCTTATGAGTACAATTTTAGCAGACTATTTACAAAAACCTAAGGATGAGATCAGGGGGGACATTGACCTAGCCTATAGAATTAATTCTGCATATGCCAGGATGAATGAAGTGCCTAGAGAGATACATGTGAAATTTGTTAGAAGGTCAACCAGAGAGGAAATCCTGAAAGCGCAGAGAGAGAAACTTTTAACTTATCAACGAAAAACGGTCACTATCTTGAAGCAGATCCCTAGAAAAATTAGAGATTCAAGAAGGAAATTTTCCTTCTTGTCTAAAACCTTGTTTGATCACGGGATTTGGTTCAAGTGGATGACACCTGAAGGGATGCTGGTGTTCTGGGAAGGAGGAAGAGTGAGGATTAAAACAGTTGCTGAGGCGGAAGCCTTTTTTAAAAAGCATTCCTCTGTCCTGGGGGAAGATCCAGGGGGGACGGAGGGGGCCACGGCCCCGCCTACGGGGGGCCAGGGAGGAGAGAAAGAAGATACAATAGCCAAAAGACTTAGATCAAAAAAATAACTTTGCCTTGATTTTTCTTGAACAATTTTGCATAATATTTCTATCCGGACTTTTTGTAAATGTCTGACAGCACGGAACGGAGAATTTAGGTAAATGTACTTGCTTTCATCTTGTAGTGGTATGGAAAATGTTTTCTATGTTAACTTTTTTAATGTGTATTTTGAGGTCTCGGAAGGTCCGACGACTCTGACGTGAATGCTCTCAAAATTTCTTTGTAACCATTACCCTACCCTGTTAAAAAATGTAAAACCAATAAAACTTTTTCAATATAAAAAAAGAAGGACTAGGGGAGACATGATAGCAGTGTTCCGATATCTTAGTGGTTGCCACAAAGAAGAGGGAATCAAACTATTCTCCAAAGCACCTGAGGGTAGAACAAGAAGCAATGGGTGGAAACTAATCAAGGAGAGAAGCAACTTAGAACTGAGGAGAAATTTCCTGACAGTTAGAACAATTAACCAGTGGAACAGCTTGCCTCCAGAAATTGTGAATGCCCCAACACTGCAAGTCTTCAAGAAGATGTTGGATGGCCATTTGTCTGAAGTGGTATAGGGTTTCCTGCCCATACCATACAGGGGGTTGGACTAGAAGACCTCCAAGGTCCCTTCCAACTCTGCTATTGTATTGTATTCTCTAAACTGTGTATGCGCAAAGCGTGCCCCCAGGAAACCGGTTGTTAAACTGATAGGATCCCATCCCTGGAGAGACAGTTCTTCCATTTTCTTATCCATTCCATTCTTGTGAGTTTTTCATACACATTATAGTTGTCAGAAAAAATCCATAATCCAAATTCTCTTTGTCCCTCTTTTATCCCTGTTGGCCACAATAGAGTGATCGATGTTCAGAATCAGATGAGTAAAAGATTCAGGGAGAGAGATTGCTTAGTGATTATGCAGAGTATTGCTAATCTCTAAAATTCATCGTCAAAGGACTTGGTGATGAATATAAATTTTGACATCTTGAAAAGGGAGTTAGGTAGATTTCATTGAAGAGAAGACTGCAAGCTATGTGCTCCCTCTAGGATTAGACGGAATATGTGGTTTAAGTATTAGCAGCTGGAAGACAATGGTGGGAAAGGACTGTTGCCCTCATAACCTACTCGTAGGCTCCCAAAGAGTTGGCCGTGTAGGAAACACAGCGTGGGTCTGATGTGTTAAGTATACATTGTATACCTAATCCAGCTGCGATGCTTTTAAATTCTCTTGAGGTATGTGTGCAAATTGTTTGCTAACAGATGTGTATTGCCTATTCTGAGAAGCCTTTTTTTACAAAGCTTAATAGAAGCAAGTGCATCAATCACGATTTCCTTAAAAAAAAGATGGGAAAGGGGCTCCAAAATTTGTGCTAGCTTTTCAATTCCTACTTTTCCCATTGATGCGGTGATATTGGATTCACTTTATCATCTGACCACTAGATGGCATCGCTGCTGTGTTAATGGCAGACCTTTTACTTGAACTGTGTTCCTTCCTCTGGAACCAGAAGAATCTCTGAATCCTAGTTTGTTCTGCTTTTCTCTTTGGGAGTTTTTCCACCTAGCTAGGCTATATCGAAGGGAAAGTATCATCTATGGTTCCTCCCCAAATTAATCATGCAAGGTTGTCCTTGTCATATTGAGAAGATACCAACACTATAGTCATTGAGAGAAAAACGGAGGAGCCTCTTCTAAAGCTAATTAGAAATAATGACATTTGACATATCAAAGGAGCTCAATAGGTTATAATGAAATAAACATCAAATCCATATAGCTGGGCACTTTTCACCCCACTTTACTACCTGGGAAGTGAAGTTGTTGCAACTGTTTATTTTCTAGCTGGGTTGATTCTCTCCCCCCCACCCTCATTTTGATATTTTTTGTTCCTGAATGGCAGATGTGTAGATGTGTTTGTGTGCTTCTCAGTAGATTTTGGTTCTCTGCTAGGTGGATGGGATCTAGATCCAGATCCATACTAAGCAAAAGTATGTAGATATTTCCATCTAGTCCCCTGGAATGGATTTACAGAAGTCTTTATCTGGATGAGGCAGCATGATTGATTGGTGTTTAAAGACACTGAGCTTGTCAGCTAGAAAGCTGATAGCCTGGGTTCCAGAGCCGAGCGTCACCCAACGGGGTGAGCTCCCGTTCCTTGCTCTACCTCCTGCCAACCTAGCAGTTTGAAAGCATGCAAACGCAAGTAGATTGATAGGTACCACTTTGATGGGAAGGTAACTGCATATAGCCATGCTGGCGACAGGACCATGGAAAATGTCTTCAGACAATGCTGGCTCCATCAGCCAAGAAACAGAGATGACCACCATGCCCTAGAGCAGTGATGGCGAACCTTTTTTGGCTCGCGTGCCAAAAGCAGGGCGAGCGCAGGGGGGTTGTGCGCAGGCATGCCACACTCGTAATGCTATGTTAATGCTAATACCGCTCCGAGTCCCTTCGGGGAGAGGGAGCGGTCTACAAATTAAATTTATTATTATTATTATTATTATTATTATTATTATTATTATTATTATTATTATTATTAGTAGTAGTAGTAGTAGTAGTAGTAGTAGTAGTAGTAGTAGTAGTAGTAGTATTAGTGTTATGTGCATGACCTCAGCACGCATGTGCACCGGCCAGTGCGCTTTCCCGGTTTTGGCGTGCTTTTTTTGTCCTCCCCAGGCTCCAGAGGCTTTAATAGAGCCGGGGGAGGGTAAAAACAGCCTCCCTCACCCCTTGGAGGCCCTCCGGAGGTTTCAGGATCCTCCCTGAAGCCTCCAGAGTGCGAGAAACCAACCCTACGGGGAAACAGAAGTTCGAGAATGGGCTTGTGGTTTGCCTGTAGGGCCAGTTTTTCGCACTCCGGAGGCTTCAGGAAGCTTTTGGAGAGCGAAAAATGGCCTCAAAAGAAGGCCAAAGTCAGCTAGCCAGCGTGTGCATGCACGCTGGCCAGCTGACAACGTGCCTTGTGTGCCATAGGTTTGCCATCACAGCCCTAGAGCCATACACGACTGGACAGGAAAATCTTTACTTTTACCGGGATGATTTTTTTTTTTTTTACTGTTTTACACATGTTAGTATTAGAGCCAGTTTGACCTAGTGCAGTGTTTCTCAACCTTGGCGACATTAAGTCCTGTGGACTTCAACTCCCAGAATCCCCCAGCCAGCATAGCTGGTTGGGGAATTCTGGGAGTTGAAGTCCACAGGACTTCAATTCGCTAAGGTTGAGAGACACTGACCTAGTGGTTAAGGCAGTGAGCTAAAAACTAGGAGATTGTGAGTTCCAGTCCTGCTTAGTCATAAAGTCAGCCAGGTGACCTGGGACCAATCTTATCTCTCTCAGTCCTAAGGGAAGCAAGCAGTGACAAAACAACTTCCAATATGTCTACCAAGGACCTCACCTAAGAGGTCCGTAAAGGGGGCGTGCATAAGCGCACCAGTGTGCCTACCGTCCCTGCCTTACTGTCCCCATTGATCTGTATTTATTTCCTTTCTTCCTGTTTATGTTCATACCTATACTTGTTATCTTGTACATGTTTGACAGACAGACAAATAAATAAATAAAATAAATAAAATGTTCTTACTGAGGACACTTCATCAATCTGTCCAGGTAGTCACCAGAAGTAAGTTTGACTTGAAGACATACACACAGACGCAATTCTTAAATCATCTATAGCCTTTCCCTCTCTCCCATTTATGTTCCATGGACTGGACAATGCTGTAAGATAAAGGCTCGTATTAATGAAAATGTGAAACAAACAAACAAACAAACAAAAACCAGGAGCAGCAGGAGAGATGATATAAAGCAGGGGTCCCCAACCTTTGCAACTTTAAGTCTGAAGGACTTCAGCTCCCAGAATTCTGGGAGCTGAAGTCCTTCAGACTTAAAGTTGCAAAGGTTGGGGACCCCTGATATAAAGGCTTTAAAAAATCCAGTGCAGTTCTAATCATCTGAACAATTGTCTTTCTAAAAACAGGAAGAGAGAAGCATTTTGCAACTACAATACCAAGAGGAAGATATGTGCCAGCTGTATGAGTCTGTGAGACACGTACAACTGGCACTTATGTGAGAGCATTGTTAAGCTTTGGAAGTTTATAAAGGCTTGTAAAGGTCTCTATCAGTCAGGGTGAATTCTTGGTCTTTTCAGACTTAGGCAGAAATGAGAGAGGGATGATGCTGTATGCTCAGTGATCCATGAAGTGAATATTTGGAAGTTATTTGCGTGGAGGTTTGTTTTTTTCCCCCCATGCTGTAGGCTTGGCGAAAATGATGCTGTTTTTTTAATTTGGAAAGTAAGTTTGTTGGGAACCAGCCGAAATATTTCCAGCTAGAAATTGGGCCAGAGGGAAGGACTGATGGTGATGACGTCATGTGCAATATGTCTTTTCTGAAAATGATTTGTGGGTGGGGAGAGAAGGGTTTAGTCAGTGTTGACATCGCTGTGACTATTATGAAGATACAAATGAAGTATCGATAACAAATGCACTTCCCTCTCCCTCCTGTTCTGTTTACGGTTTTCTTCTGCAATATTTGTACATGTTACTGTTTTGGTGGGCTTGCTTGTATCTTGTTTGAATAGTGTGTTTTGAATCATGATTTGATATCTCGCCAGCTGTGTTTCTGTCTCTGTGTGTATGCAATGAAAAAGCAACACACACACACACACACACACACACAATTTTCAGGGGCACATGAGAGCCAATTTGGTGCAGTGATTGAAGGGAGCAGGCTAGAAACCAGGAGGCTGTGTTCCAGTCTCCTCATAAACACAAAACCAATTGGGTGACCTTGGGCCAGTCACTCTCTCTCAACCCTAAGAAGAAGGCAATGGTAACACACATCGGAAAATGCTGCCAATAAAATATCATGCATGTATCTATGTGGTTCCCAAGACTGACATAACACACACATGCACAGGCAAACCTGTTCTTAAAAACGCCCCATACTATCCCATTTCCAAAATCTGAAATAATCTCCTTTTTGTACTTTTGCATTCAGCCTCTGTTTTATTTCTGTGCTTTTAAAATTAGCTCTCATTAGAACAGTAGCATTTTTCAGTGGATTCAGGATGAGTACATCTAGTACTTCAGGAAGTTATCTCAAACCATATGCTACGAGTGGCATATGCCTGGCAAGTGTAAAGCACATACGCTTGTGACAAAGCTACACCGCATATAATATGTGTAGGTAGCTCTGAATACTCTACTGTACACTCATATGGCATTTTTATTTTCAGAAACAGCCCTAAAATCTTAAGAAACGGGCAAATATTGCCTTTTATTCAGCAATAAAATAAAATTTGCTTTAATATATTCCCAAAGAGACCCAAAAAGTAAATTGTTTTAACATTTGTATTTTTTGGGGGAAAAAAACTCAGTAGGACTTTTAACCATCTGTTTATATTGATTTTTCTCTGAGATAAAAACGTTGATGGACTTAACATCCAGAAATAAAAATGTTTCCTTGGAAAAATTGTATTTTAAATATGCAATTCTCTCTTCACCATCTCCCCCTCCCCCCCTCCCCTCCCTCCTCCTTCCTCCTTCCTTTCCCTTTCTCTCCCCCCTCCCCTCCCTCCCCTCCCCTCTCCTTCCCTCCCCCACTCTCCCCCTCCCTCCCCCCTCCCCCTCCCCCTTCCCTTGCCCCCATCTCTCTCTGTATGTCATCTGAATGTTAGCATTACCATGAGCAATAGCATATTTGTGTCTTTCCTAAGGCTAGATTTCACCTTCTTCTTTGTGGAACATGCAAACCACATGCTTCAAGGCCCGTGTACATTTTATGGACCTAAACAGCACATAGAGGCATTCCCCCCCCCCAAAAGAGCAAGAATCCATTGCACTAGTGGGGGTGAAAGAGTTTAGTTTATATTGAGGCACAAACTGAGAGGGACGGAGCTCCCTTCTGTCTAAAATGGAAGGCATGCGATGGCAGTCTTGTGAGAAAAATGAAAATGTTTATACCCAAACTCCAAGCTATACGTCTGCTTGTGAGAGACAGAGCAACTGTGAAACTAATTATGTGTCATTTAAATGCATATGTATGAACTGGTGCAGATACAAAATCCGAATTATTTTCAACCGTTTCTTAAAAGCTACCTCGTCGTTTTTCTTAGTTAAATAATAGGGAACGTAAGGGAATCCTGCTCTCGCTTGCCTTTACTTGTGGCATAATTTCCTTTCTCCCAGTCATAGTCTCAAGTAGATGTTAGTAGTAATACAGTGGTGGGTTCCGGATTCTGTTCCAATTGGTATGGTTGAAACAGCCCCGGCATCAACCACATTGACGCACGTGGCACGCGTATGCATCATACTTACCTGCGGGATCGGATCCTGTCTCATACATCCCTGCGGCCGATTCGCTCCCACAGAGAGGGACTTCTCCGGGTGCCGTTCACTAAGCTATGCCAGCGGGCGACGCCCAGGGGAAGGGCCTTCTCTGTGGCGGGCCCAGCCCTCTGGAACGACCTTCCCCCCGAGATCAGAACAACTACGGACCTCCGCTCCTTCCGTCAAAAATTAAAAACACACTTTTTCTGCTTGGCCGGCCTAGGTTAGTCTTCCGTCTTTTAATAGGGTTTTTAGGGGATTTTAGTGTATTTTAAGATAGGGTGATTTTAGCGCAGGGATAATTTGGTTTAATTCGTATTTTATCTATCTATTTATGTATTTTATATCGGTATTTTTAATTTCTCCCTGTGCACCGCTCCGAGTCCCTTTGGGGAGAGGACGCGGTTTATAAATAAAAATATTATTATTATTGTTATTATTATTAAATATTACCTGCGATGCTTCCGCAAGCCTCTGCAACGCTCCAGCTGCTTGCCGGAGTGTTGTGCAGGTGCTGTATGTGTTGCATGCATGCGCGGAATCACTGAAGATTTAAAAATACGCTAAGGAGTGAGGGCAGGTGGGCAGGCCCTTCGGAGCACCGTACTGGAATGGTATTTGGTGCTCTGGGCTGGCTCCGGTACTCCTGTACTGGGGCGTACTTTCTGAAACCCACCACTGTAGTAATATGAACTATGGTTAAAAGCAGGGTTCTTGCCGTTGGATTGCAGGTTCGTGTGAAGAAACTTCAGCTTCATCATCTTTGTTGCCGTTAATTATCCTTAGAATATTTGATTTGTCTAAAGTGTTTGCTTTAGGATTACCGAAAGCATAATTCTACACTTAAGGGCATCCTAGGATGGGCCAGAATGATATCATACTAGCATGTGCTTCTTTCTGTGTTTGGATGCCTTGGTGCTATTTGTACCCAGACATATCTAGGCAGAAATTGTTGTTTATTATTGAAACAGTGCCCTCACTGCTCATGCCGTTTTGCCAAGTTTTGTAAGCAAACAAGCCAAGGCAGAGCTATGTTCTAATAGGGAGGAATACAGCTTTACAGTAAAGGATGCTGGAGGGGGAAAGGAAAGAGCATTTGGGAAAGGGAGGCTAATGTGGGAGAAAGGCCTCACGAAAAACCTGACTAGAGGAGATCTCTAATTCAACAAAGATGATCTGCAGGGGAATTCCAGTTAAATGGGAGCAACAGAACGGAACTGCTGTCTGTATCCTATTACACGAAGCAAGAACCTTTTAGGATGTTGGAATGACTATAATATCCTATTTAGACGAATTTCCATTCAGCGTCTGCAATGGAGGCTGAGGTGAGCTGTTCTTCACAACTTTTACCCTTGACTTTGGAGGGTCTGCATTCCCTCCCTCTCCCCTCCCCCCCACCCCCCCCCCATTGAGAGATGGTTAATGGGGTTGGCAGTTACGGGAGGCAACTGTTTTCAGAAACGGTGGCTGAAGCAGCACAGCTTGCAAGAACAGAAATAAAAAGCAGCCAGCTAGGACTTGCTATAGCAGCCGGATCCTCTCTTGGTCTTAAAACCAATTAACTCTTTGCTGCTCCTGCTCAGGAGCATGAAGGACCAATGGCAAAACGTGGCGAAATGTCCGTTAGTTACACTCGGCTGTAAATTCATATTTGATAAATGGCATTCCAGTGACTGATTTTCCGCAGTAGAGCATAATTTGCAAAGGCTGGGTTCTTTACCGATGATTGCTTGCAACATGCCCTCTTGAGGGAATCAACTTCATTGTCTGCCACCTTATGCCACTGGTTTAAAACTTCATTATTCATTAGGGTTCTATTTTTTTTTTTACTAATTATAGTTAGCTGTTGCTAGAACACTGCTCTGTATTTATTCCAATTATTCTCTATTTACATGAGACTCCTAATTATTCTATTGTGCTTGTCATGTTGTAATTGGATTATTTTTATCCCATTTGTTATCTGGTTTGCTTGGGTTTGCTGACCTAGGCAAACCTAAGCAAGTAAATATTCTAAATCAATAAGTAGTTCTGCCCTATTGACATATATACATACCCATTTCAGACTAATGGTACTGTATACCTATTTTTCCATTTAAAATAAGGATTTTTTTGTTTGTTTTGTTTGATACCAAAGAACATAGATAGAGATCTGCCTTGCCTCCAAAGCTATAACTGCGTTGGAGCAAATTCAGACAAATATACATGCCTTAAGTTCATTCAACGCTTTGGTTTCACCCCGTCTTATGAAATAAATATAGCTTAATCATGAATTCAGTTTGTACTCTACTAACACCTCTGCCAACCTAGCACTTAGAATACATGTAAAAATGCAAGTAGGAAAATAGGAACCACCTTTGGTGGAAAATAACAGCATTCCGTGCACCTTCGATGTTTAGTCATGCCGGCCACATGACCATGGAGATGTCTTCGGACAGTACTGGCTCTTCAGCTTTGATACGATGATGAGCACTGCCCCCTAGAGTTGGGAAAGACAAGCACATAGGTGCGAGGGGAACCTTTACCTTTTTAACAATATTGATCCTTGGGTTGGAATTTCTTGTGATGCTGTAGACTTGGCCATGGATAACTCATAGTCTTCTCATCTTGGAACCTACCAAACTCCCACATGACCTGCTTTTTAATAGATTTTTAAATTTTAATAAAAAATGAAATCCTAGCATGCTCCAAAGAGTTAGGCTTTAGCATAATTTTTATTTATGAAAAGGCCTTTTGTCTCCAAGCAGAACTCTTAATGTCTTTAAAAGTTACTTTTTCTTTGAGTAACTTCCCTTGCAAATAGGATGGATGAGTTTCAAGAAGCAACCAGATGAACTGAAGTGGAGGAGAAAATGCATAGTAATCTTCATTTAAAATAACCAAAGCAGGAGCTTCCTTCAGTAATTTAAATACTACTTTTTTTTGTATAGCATAATGCTTGAAAGGCGTTGACCTGGAAGATATTGTTAGGCAATACCTATGTTTTTGTAGGAAGCAACAAAGGACTGAATGAGAATTTAGACTATAATAATAATAATAATAATAATAATAATAATAATAATAATAATAATAATAATAATAATAATAATAATAATAATAATAATAATAATAATAATAATAATAATAATTTTAATTTATGGACCGCTCTCTCTCCCCGAAGGGACTCGAGGCGGTGCACAGGGGATTTAAAAATACATATATAAAAACACAAGCATAAATACAATTTAAAACGAATTAAACTTAACCCTGCGCTAAAATCCCAGACCAACTAAAATTAGACCCCTAAAAAACCCTAATAGAGCAATTAAGTTACCCAAGCCGGCCAGGCAGAAAAAAATGAGTTTTTAGTTTTTGACGGAAGGAGCGGAGGTCCGTAGTTGTTCTAATTTCGGGGGGAAGGTCGTTCCAGAGGGTCGGGCCCGCCACAGAGAAGGCCCTTCCCCTGGGCGTCGCCCGCTGGCATAGCCTAGTGGACAGCACCCGGAGAAGTCCCTCTCTGTGGGAGCGAATCGGCCGCAGGGATGTATGGGGCAGGATGCGATCCCGCAGATAGCTAGGTCCCGTGCCTCTGTTTTTATCTAAAATAAAATTCTCAATATTTTCTCCCCAAATTAGTATTTAGATTCCCATTTTCCTACTGCCCACTTCAGTTAAGTCAAATAATTTAGTCTGTTAACACAAATGCTCAAATTTTAAAAATAATTTAAACAAAGTTTCCATATGCTTATACTATGTTAACATGAGGATTTTATACATTAGTTCTAGTTTGAAGCCTTTTAAAAAAAATAAAAGATCTTTCTTTTAGTTTTGTAATATATGTAATGTTTTCCCCAGTTTGCTTCTTCTGTTTTTTCTAAGTACCAGTTTCCTTACAGCTTTTGAAAAAATTCTAAAAGTTACAGTTATTCATCTAGCATTAACTTCACACATGGGTCATCATACTAGAGGAAGCTATTTTAAAATTTCCCATCTGAAATGGAATTGAATCATTTGAAATGTTCAAAACATTTACAAAACTTTTATCATCTGAGCAGGAATCATACTGGAAAACAGCTGAACATGAAATAGAAACAGCTTTGAAAATTCATAGATATTTCAAGCCCCTGAAGTCTCAGAGTCTGCCAACATTACATCTGACTGAAATTATGAGCTTCAAACAGATGAAAAATACAATACAAAGCATTGGGATCAGACAGATTCACTCTTAAGTCTTTAATGTTATTTTAAAAATCAACTCATGACTCAGAGAAAAAGTTTGCCCAGTTTATTATTACATTTGGAGAAGCACAGAGAAGTGTTTCCATAAATCCACATGGATGTCCATTGAAGATGCTACGATACAAAGTGTGTGATTTATATACTTGGGACGCAAGTACAAAACACTGGGATTTGGTTTATTACATTGCAGTGCATGTTTGTACTATTATTATGTTGGTCATTGTGAACACCTATTATTTGCTAGCAGAATGACTGGGATTGTCACCACTTAATAGAATATGCTGTGACATTGGGACGCACATTCTTCCCCCTGCCCAGTCTAAATGTTCAAGACCAGCCATTGCAACAAGTTTAAAGAAATTTTAAAAAAGGGTTTCCGTTGTTTGTTTTGCTTGTCAAAATACATCTGGCACTGAAAGAACCTCAGAGATGCTAAAATATATTTTATTATACGACAGATAAAGATGCAATGCAAACAGATAGGTGATGGAGGGGATACCAGCAGTGAATTAGACTATCCAAACCTTTAAATTCTTGGTTTCCAGTGGAATGCAGATCCTATTTTGAAGCAAATTATTGTTAGCCAATTCTTCATTTTCTTAACTGATACGAGAGCTTGCTCTTGCTGTTTTTCCTCACCAGCAATTTCCTTTTGGATACTACAGACAGGCATTTATCTCATTTCGCTGTCATTCCCTAGCATTTTAATTAAAGATTTCTTTGGCTTCTCGTTTTGTACCTGTCATGGTCCTCTCCCTCTCCCAGACGTTGAAAAACAAACCATTGATTAAAGTGATATTAGTAACAGTGTGTTTGATACGGTCCATTTATTTCAGATGCCTAATGGAAGAGGTGAGCAAGATGCAGTCATAAGACTGCTGTACTGCAGTCCTCAATGGGAAGGCTGCTATGCAGGCACCTGTTTTGGAAAGCAGCATTTTCAATGGGGCTTACATAGTTCTATGTGGGCAGAAATGTTTTGGAAAATCTGGTCTTGTATCTACAAATGCCCAAACCCAAGAAAGGGGGTTTACGGGATTATAGACCATGGAACGCTATGGCTCAAAGGGGCATGGTGGCTCAGTGGCTAAGACACTGAGCTTGCCAATCAGAAGGTTGGCAGTTTGGCAGTTCGAAACCCTAGTGCTGCGTAATGGAGTGAGCTCCCGTTACTTGTCCCAGCTTCTGCCAACTTAGCAATTTGAAAGCATGTAAAAAATGCAAGTAGAAAAAATAGGAACCGCCTTTGGCTTTGGTGGGAAAGTAACAGTGTTCCGTGCGCCTTCGGCATTCGGTCATGCTGGCCACATGACCACAGAGACTTCTTTGGACAGCGCTGGCTCATCGGCTTTGAAACGGAGACGAGCACTGCCCCCTAGATCGGGAACGACTAGCACATATGTGCGAGGGGAACCTTTACCTTTAACTAGACCATGGAGATCACCACCACCTCTTGTAAGTTTGCTGATCTGGATCAACTGGTTAATAGGGAACACAAAGCTGGGTGTTACTAACAGTCATAGGAATCAGGCCTGGGAGGGAAAAAGGATTTCACAATCCAACTATACTTCTCAAAAACTACAATTTTCCATAATGGAAAACACAGAGCTCTTGAAGTAGGGTTTATTGAGTTAAGGAATGACAAACACATTGCTGTTTCCTTCCACTATAATACTGTACTGTTCAGGTTTGTCTAGATCAGAGGTTCCCAAACTTGGCCACTTGAAGACTTGTGGACTTGTGGCTGGAGAATTCTGGGAGTTGAAGTCCACAAGTCTTCAAGTGGCCAAGTTTGGGAACCTCTAGTCTAGATGGAGAAAGATGTGTATGTCTGAGAATCCCAGAGTGCCTATGCATGAGCATCCCCCACCAGAGCCATTTATACCATTCTCTGTTAAAAAGGTCACTTATGCCTGCACTGAAGAATAGCAGAGGGCCTTAGAGTTTCTGATCTAGGAAAAACATTAATTAGAAAGGTCTTTGATGTATCAAATTAATTTCTGGAGCAAGTTATTAATTTAGTTACATTGCGGTATTAAGTATAATTCTGGATACGGAGCTTGGTTTTTCAATGTCATTGTGGCTAATTATTTAAAAAGATGTTCATTTATCCCTTTTTTGATTCTTCGTGTTATGGTTTTAGTCTTATTTTTAAGGAATTGGCAAAAAATGCCCTGTTCGACTGTTCCTTAGAGTGGGTGACATGGGTTAGTTTGCTGAAATTGGTGGTATCTAAGTAATTATGTTCAAGTAATTTTAAAATAAATAAATACATACATACATCTTCAATAAATAGAAGTCAGATTAAAAATTAGTGGCTATCTATGTAGATACATTATGGCTGGGGTCCTCAACCCCTGGTCCATGGACCAGCACTGGTCTGCAGCATGCCAGAAACCAGCCTGCACAAACAATTGAAGTCCCATCCGCGGGATGCAGGCAGCATGTGAAACCCCTCCGGTCCCTAGAAAAACTTCTCTCCACAGAACCTGTCCTTGGTGCCCAAAAGGTTGGAGGCCACTGCTTTATAGGACTCGCATAATAATGGCGATGAACTCAATACTATGCTTTCACTAGAGTTCTATCAAGTGCTATTCTGGATATGTGATATAATACAATACAATAGCAGAGTTGGAAGGGACCTTGTAGGTCTGGCCTAACCTAATCTACCGTACCAGCCTAGTTGTAGTAAATATTACCTAATTGGGTTTTTAAGCTATAAATTTAAACGAGATATTTTAACACAGGGTAAAACATTTAATTTAGTTTTAATTATAATTGTTTTATGTATATGCTCTTAAATTCTTGTACACCGCCCCGAGTCCCTTCGGAGAGAGGGGCGGTCAATAAATCCAAATAAATAATAATAATAATAATAATAATAATTCTAGTCCAACCCCCTGCGTAGGCAGGAACCTTATACCATTTCAGACAAATGGCTATCCAACATCTTCTTAAAGACTTCCAGGGTTGGGGCATTCACAACTTCTGTTTTGTAAACCATCTCTGGAAGCCCAGTGTAGTCATGGCGAGTGTTAGCTGCAAATGATTTCTGAGCTTTGTAGAAGACTATAATGATCAAGTAGCATTTTACGTTCTACTTCCAAATCAACTCAGAATTCTCAGTTGTAGCACTAATGACGAAAGCCCAAATTATTATACTTGGACGCATTATGTGAAGATATACATCTTTGGGCAACTCTGTTGTGATAGAAAAGGTGGAAGAAAAGAAACCAACTTCAAAGTAGATGTGGACAGTTAAAGTAGTGAAGAGTGATTGTTGGAAGATCTGAGCAATCAAATTGTGGATATTTATGGTCCACAAACATCTGGACTGCCATTTGAGCACCATCAGCATTGACCAATCACCAATCGATTGCGAAAAGCAACTTTACTTGAAACAGTTGACATTCTGTGACAATGCCTTTAACACCATCAAAGAGCATCTGCTTGTCCCAGGTCCTTGAGAAGGATTCAATAGATGGACCAAATGCCAAATCTAGTCTAAAGATCTGGCTGTTGCTGTGTGGCCAATCATAATACTTCATTAAACTTACATGCCACCCACCTCTCAGCAACTCTGTGTATCTTGCAATCAAATGAAAAAATCATAATAAAATTAATAAAATATAAAGATAAAAGAGGGCAAGCGCAGTGAAGCAAAGGGTCTCGTTCTCAGCCTGGGTGAAGACAAATGATTTCACTGCTCTTCTAAACAACAACAAAGCAGGCGGAGGGGTCATCTGAATCTTGGGGGGAACCTCATTTCAGCAAGTGCTGCTACAGAAAAGGCACCCCAGTCCGGCAGGATCAAATCAATATGCAGATGTTATGGGAGACAGGCAAGCCCTCAAGTAACCAGGCCCTATGCCACTTAGGACTTTTGTAGAAAAGAGCCAGCAAATCTATATAACAAATCTATCTTTATTGAGAGATAAAAATCATGCTCAGAAGCAAACTAGCAACCAGTGCATGTTGCAGAACAGAGATGTTTATGGGCATAGTCACACCTTGAACTGGTTGAAGCGTCTGGGTGGACTACTTCAAGGGCAGACCCTTGTAGCACATGTTGCAGTAATCAAACTGCAATTGGATAGTGATGACACTGCATTTTGAACTGGTTGAAGCGCCTGGATGGTCTTCAAGGGCAGTCCCATGTAGCACATGTTACCGTAATCAAGTTGTGAGGTGGCTAGGGTGTGAGTGACTATTTGAAGCCTCTCCCCACTAGACCTATGAAAATGCATATCAAACAGAATTGGATAGTGATCAGAGGTGGAATTCAGCTGGCTATGACCAGTTCTGGAGAACCGGTAGCGGAAATTTTGTGTAGTTTGGAGAACCAGTAACTACCACCTCTGACTGGCCCCTCCCCCATCTATTCTCTGCCTCCTGAGTCCCAGCTGATTGGGAGGGAATGGAGATTTTACAGTATCCTTCCCCTGTCACGCCCACCAAGCCACGGCCACAGAACTGGCAGTAAAAAATTTTTAAACCCTCCACTGATAATAATGGAACCAAACCCGAAACCAGTAGATGCCCTCACCTAGCAGTTTCAGTACAGCTATCTCAATGTTAAATCCAGGCCTGAAACCAGACGGAAAGAGAGAATCTAATCTAGATAATCCCTTTCTCCTACAGTTCTCATCAGCCGCAGACTCACCATCTTAATAAAAACTTTGCCCTAAAAGAGAGATAAGGGGAAGAGCTGCAAGCTAGACAACAGCTTGATAAGACAAATCTGAGTCCAAAGGAGATACTCGGTTTTTTGAATGTAAAGTCAGCAGATATTCTGATATAAGAAAAACATTAATTACAAAGGTCTTTGATGTACCCAATTAATTTCTGAAGCAAGTCAAGAGTTACAAGAGTCAGAGTTAGAAGATTACGTTGTTGTAAAGGTAGCATTAGTATTTTTGGTTTTGGTTTCCTGATCTGGACTACTTTGAACATCTGACAGATTGGAGATTGGTTGATAATTATCAAAACCCATTGGGTTCAAGGATGACCTCTTGAGAAGGGGCTGCAACTCTGTCATAATAAATCATCATGGAGACTATACATATAGTTCTTAACAGTCAACATTTGGCTGGATTAATAGATCCAAGCATTGTAATCCAACTTTTGGATTATTTTAGAAAGGTACATTTGCAAAAGTTAAGTGGAATCTTATCAAAAAGAGCTTTAATTGAAGTAAAGGCCAATTTAGCTTATGGGTCCAAAGGTTTAATTGTTGTATTGAAGAAGCCACTATAGAATAGTAGTTTAACTATTCAGGAATACTGTTTAATGATATATTATCTTGGATAGCTCATGCAGAGTATGGTATATTAAAATAACAGCAATTAAGGTAATTGGGGCAGTCATGAAATACATATCATATGGAAGGCGTCAGATTAATATTCATTAAAATGTTCTATGGGAAAATCATCCCACAAATGCTGTTTGGAGAAGAAATTATGTAAGATATCTGGAAATGATACAAAATCAGTTCTGATTAGTATCAGATATACAAAATTCACACTTTCGAAAATGGAACTTTCAGAGTATCTCGATAGTGAGATGGATGGCACATACATTAAATTAATAAATAAAATGATCCATTCCTCCTCCGAGCCTTGCTGAATCTCCTCCCAGACCGTGGAATGTTTTGGTGGTTTCTGGAACCCAAAGGGAAAATACACTGCTCTTCTTGAATGGAGTGGTCATTAGGAGATTTTACTTTGGGGATGGGGTACAAAACATTCTGGAATGCTGGGGAAGTTTTGCACTTCCCTAGCTAGTATTCCTTAAATTGTCTGTTCCTCTTTTAAATCTGACTGCATTGGTGATCTTAATGACATCAATCAGAATAGAGCTGGAAGGGACTTTGGAAATCGTCTAGTCCAGGGGTCTGCAAAGTCGGCTCGTTTAAGACTGGTGGACTTCAACTCCCAGAATTCCCCAGCCAGCTATGCTGGCTGGGGAACTCTGAGAGTTGAAGTCCACCAGTCTTAAAAGAGCCAACTTTGCAGACCCCTGGTCTAGTCCAACCCGCTGCTCAATCAGGAGACTATACACCATTTCAGACAAGTGATTGGCCAGACTCTTTTTAAAAAACCTCCAATGATGAAGTACCTACAATTTCTGAAGGCAAGCTGTTCCACTGGTTAATTGTTCTAATTGTTAGGAAGTTTCTCCTTGATTCCAGTTTGCTTCTCTCCTTGATTAGTTTCCATCCATTGTTTCTTCGCCTGTCTTCTGGTGCTTTGGAAAATAAGTCTACCCTCTCCTCTTTGTGGCAGCCCCTCAAATATTGGAATAGGGCTATCATGTCACCCCAGTCCTTCTTTTCTTTAAACTAGCCAAATCCTGCAACCTTTATTCATATGTTTTAGTCTCCAGGTTTCATAGCATGAAGAATTCCAAAGCTATAAGAATTGCCCATTCCTATCATTGCAACCATGTCAGATACCTTTAGTGTTACATCAAAGTCCATTCCATCATGGTTATGAAGTGTTTTCCTACCATATCTTTCCTATGGCAGCCATTACTGTGCTTTCTGTGGAAAGCAGATTTGTAGACATTTTCCCCTTAAACAGAAAACCTGGGAGGAATAGGCATTTGTTCCTGTTTAAAACTTATTATTTCCTGAAAGGAAAAAGTTGGAGCTACACTAAGCTTATCTGATTCTTCTGTTGTTCATAGTGTTTCAGCTAGTGGTGAAGCATGGAAGCCATTTTATGTTTCCTCTTGCTCAGATATTAAATAAACCCCACTTACTAGAATCCACTTAAAATTTGTAAGAAATGGTAATTGCCAAATTGCAAGCTTGGAAAGTGCCTAATAGAAACGACATAATTTGCAGACCCCTGTCTAGATCTTCTGATTTAAGTATATCAAACTTACTCAAGCACAGCATAAAGTAAAATACTGCCCAAATCTGGTTCTGACATAACATAGAATAAGATGGCTACCTTAGACAGCTGAGTCTGAGTGGATAAATACATATCCCTTAATTCATGGAAATTGCAATTCCTAGGTGATAGCACTTGTGAGATTTTCTTTATTCCTTTTCCCTCCAGTACTCAAATGACTTGACAAAGCCATTATCTTCCAGATTTGCAGCCCAGAAGAGCTGGCCGTGAACATGGGTGTCTATGATGACTCTTTCTGACAGCTCGCTAAGACACAGCATGAAGTCCTTGGTACTCTCTGAGCTTGGTTGTTTTCTTGCGGATGATTCATTTCCCACTCAGTGCTAGTGAGTGTGGGCTTTGCTCTCTGTTTATATACAGGAACTTTTCCTGCCTGTGTCGGTGGGAGTGTGGTTTTGTCATTGGTGCTTCCTTGATTAGGTTATTGTTTTCTGCTCATACTATGAAGAACACAGAATGAGTTTGACATCGGGCACACAATCACATTTCTGCAGAAATGGGGCCTGGTGTGGATCTCTGGAAAGCACAACCAGCCCAAATACCTTTTACATCGATAATTTTTAAAATAACATTTTGAGCAATTAGAATTTCGATCCACCCTCCTTGTAAAATCTATGTGTGCTTTTTTAAAAAGTTTGTTTATCTTTATATGTGTGTGTGTGTGTGTTTTAAATATTGGGATACATTTGGTGTTCTGGAAGATTGCAAATCTTGTTTTGGAACTGGGAATTCTTTAATATAATGTCTCAAACATTCTAGTCCCTGCGTGACATATACTTTTCACTTCTATTTGGGAAGAAAACAAGTTTCTAAAACATATTCTTCCTCTCCTTCCCTGTCCAACTATCATTCCTTTAGGCCAGAGGTTCCAAAACTTGGCAACTTTAAGACTTGTGGACTTCAACTTCGGCTCTGCTGGCTGGAGAATTCTGGGAGTTGAAGTCCACAAGTCTTAAAGTTGCCAAGTTTTGGAATCTCTGCTTTAGGCGAAGAAAACCAAGAACAACTGATAAAACTGGATGTTGCTTTTTGTTGACTAGTGTAATTGTTATCCAATAGGTATCTATCCTAGCACAATTAACCTCATATTGATACAATCAAGCAATCATTAAATCAGAAAGAATAGAGCAAAATTTCAGTGGTAATATGATTAGGTTTATTGTCTCTTGATTCAGGAATTGTTCCTTCCCTGTGGTTGGTCTGCAGGATAGAAAGATATTCTCCCTTGTGCAATGTAGTATGTTTGTTTTATGACTTGTATTAATAGTTAAGCTGTTTAGTTTCTGATTTTACTGCAGGTGAATTAAGGGTAATGAAGTCTTTTCCAGTCTAGTATCTTTCAAATGCAGGGTTGTAATTCCCTGAATCCCTTACCAATAAGAGTGCTGAGATTTGCAGTTCCAATGTCCCGAAAGCATATCAGATTGAAAAATAACAGAGTTGGAAGGGACCTTGGAGGTTTTCTAGGCCAACCCGCTGCTCAAGCAGGAAACTCTATACCAGGGGTAGTCAACCTTTTTATACCTACCACCCACTTTTGTATATCTGTTAGTAATAAAATTTTCTAACCGCCCACCGGTTCCACAGTAGTGGTGATTTATAAAGTAGGGAAGTCAATTAAATTTAAAAAAAAGGAAAGTGGTTCAGTATCGGACAAAACCGCTAACGCCCACCATGAAAGCTGGAACGCCCACTAGTGGGCAGTAGGGACAGGTTGACCACCACTGCTCTATACCATTCCAGACAAACGGTTGTCCAGTCTTTTCTTAAAAACCTCCAGCATTGGAACCAGAGGTGGGTTGCTAATTCTTTCCCTACTGGTTCAGGCATGCTCCCGTGTGCGCACAACACTTCTGTGCATGCGCAGAAGAATCTGGGTGGGTGGGTGGGTGGGTGGGTGGGCGGAGCCTCCTGCCTCTGCTACTACTGGTTCAGCCAATCTGGGCCAAACCAGCAGCAACCCACCTCTGGTTGGAACACCCGCAACTTCTGGAGGCAAGTTTTCCCACCGATTAATTTGTCTAGCGTCAGGAAATTTCTCCTTAGTTCTAGCTTGCTTCCCTCCTTGTTTAGTTTCCATCCATTGCTTCTTGTTCTGTTTTCAGGGGCTCTGGAAAATAGGTTGACCTCCTCTTCTTTGTGCCAGCCCCAAAGATAATTGGAACATTATCATATCACCCTAGTCTTTATTTTCTCATTAAATTAGACATAACCAATTTCTGCAACTGTGCTTATGTTTCATCCTGATTCTTCACAAGAAGACTGTGATAAAGTTATCTGTATTGCAGAAACACTGTAGACACTGAAACTGCCTTGGAATTGGGGGATACTATAAAACCATTTTTATTCCTTCATTTCTTCACACACCCCTTTTTTGCTTCTTTTTACTGTGCTTCCCTTTTCTTTAAATTTGCTTCCTTTTGCTCCCTTAAGTAAAATTGCCTCTGGAGTTGGCAATAATGTAGGTGAAGTGACTATGGTAGAAGTGTAGATGAGAATCTGTAAAAGAATGCCTTCTTTTATAATGTCCACAAATATGTAGGTGGAAGTGACCTTGTTGATATTTTAAACTTGGACTTTCAAAATACTTTTTAACAAAATTCCTCATTAAAGGTACCAATGAGTATTTGCTTAGCAACCATGGAGCTGCAGAGGACTCCTCCGCTGTATTGGTAATTGGTTGAGCAAAAATAGGAGGCATAAATGGGTGATTGGACGAATGTAAGAAGAGGAGTACTGCAAGGATCTTTACTGGATCCAATATTATTCAACATTTTATAAACTACTTAGAGTTAGGCATATCCAGTGAGATAGCAAAATTTGCAGATGGTTCAAAGCTATTTAAGAAGAAAGCTATTTCTAAGACAGAAATGGACTGTGAACAATTCCAAAGGGATCTGCCTACACCACTAAATGGCAGATGCAGTTCAATGTCAGGAAATGTAAAGTAATGAGCTTTAGAGCTACTAATCTGTACTTCATTTATGAAATAATGAGGATTGAGCTGTCAGTATCCAGCAAGAAAGAGATCTTGGAGTTATTGTAGATAATTCAGAGAAATAATCTACACAGTATGCAACAACTCTAAAGGCCAATTGCTGAGTGCCCAAAATAATGGTTACATGATAACTCGGGGGGGGGGGGGATCAAAACTTCAAAACCAGATCATAAGTAGCTTTTGGAAAGGGAGTCCGTCATTTACTAAGTGACCAGTCGTTAGTCAAGGACTACCTGTATGTAACCAACATGTAGAGTCAGCTATAGAAAGATGTGTTCTGCTAGTTTAGTAGGCTTGAAAGGAAAGTAGAGAAATTCCTAGAAGACAACTTTCTGCTGACTGCCAGTTGTCTGCAATTTGGCAGTTTGAATCTCACCAGGCTCAAGGTTGACTCAGCCTTCCATCCTTCCGAGGTTGGTAAAATGAGGCCCAGATTGTTGGGGGCAATATGCTGACTCTGTAAACCACTTAGAGAGGGTTGTATAAAAGCACTGTGAAGTTGAAGATAAGTCTAAGTGCTATTTCTACTAGTGGCTACTAGCCTCAATAACTTACTATTACTTTCAGGCATGGGTATGGTCCACCTTTACACCCCAAGTATAGTATAGTATAGTCTTTATTGTCATTGCACAAGATAAATACAACAAAATTGGCTTTAGCCTCACTAGTGCAAAATTATAGCGGAAATGAAAAAAGAAAGAAAAAGAAAAAAACTAGTCATACATTTCCGTGCATGGAGTGATTGTGGTTGTATTTAAAAGTCTGACAGTCCAAGGATAGAAACTATTTTTAAACCTATTTGTTCGGCTGGCTATACTTTGATGTCTTCTGCCCGATGGTAGAAGTGCAAAGAGACACTGACCAGGGTGTGAATAATCTCTGAGTATCAATCAATCAATCAATCATCTACGAGGCCAACAATGGAAAAGGAGGAATATTTGGATCTCCTACTTTTGGAGACATCTGGAGAGTTTCATGAGGTAGACCAGAAGTGTCAAACTCAAGGCCTGGGGGCTGGATGTGTCCTGTGGGGGTGCTTAGAGCTGGCCTGTGGGACCACCCTGGAAACAGCAAAGGATTGGCTTGCTGTGCCTCTGCCAGAGAAAATGGAGATCAGGAGGGCTGCAGTTCCCCCGATCTCCGTTTTCACTGGCAGATGGTTGTAGGAGGCTGTCGCAGCCTCTACAGGTGTCCCCGATAGACGTGATGTCAAGCTGGCCACTCACACTCTGACCATGCCCACGCCGGACCCCCGAGGTCAAATACAACCCTGATGTGACCCTCAATGAAATCAAGTTTGACACCCTGAGATAGACTGCTGACTAGATGGACCTAAATCTGATTCACCAAATATTCTCATTTCTCATGTTTTCCTGTGAACCCTTCTGAGGAGAAATACTTTATTTGAGGAGAACTGGACGCAGTATCTTTTCATTTGTATAGTAGATACGGAACATTTCCTTCAAGAAAATCAGTCAGATTAGCACTCTTCCAATATTATAGACTATTTTAAATTAGCAAGATGGATTCTCTAATTTCAAATAAAATGTTTTTTGCCATTAAGCTAGAAATCACTAGATTTAAAGCAAGGAAATGTGTTTCCTTAGGGAATTCATAAGTCCAATGACGATCCTTTTCTGTATTCATAGTTAGAACTTGGTAAAGCTCTATTATTTGGCCTATAAAGTGTATTGGAGTGCGCTTTTTGTTGTGACACTTTATTGTGTACTGTAATGGATTCTGCTTCTTTTGTTTTCATAGAAAGGAGAGCTCTTCTGAAACTATAGGTAGAATTTCTCCAACTCTATATCACAAAGGCCATCTAAGATTTCTTTCAACTATGCGGGGCAGATCTTTAGACCACTGCCATAAGTTGACAACTCTGAGGTATAGGATTCCATTCATCTACGCTAATTTAGATATCCAGTTCAGCCTAATTTATACAAATGGCTTGGAAGACTTTCAAAGCATAGAGAAGACCTGGAGTATGGCTTACACAGAGCCAATTCAGTATCTTTAACCCTGCATGGCTAAGGATCTGTTCATCTCAGTAAGTGCCTCTCCCTAGGGTTATGGGAAACCCTAGTGATATGAGAAACCCTGTTATCTTCCTATTTCATATTTCAGGGGGAAATGTATATGGTTGGGTTATATCCCAAACATTTAAATGGATATGGAATAAGGATTCTTTTGACTTAGTATTGAAATATTTGAATAGATTTAAAAATATACAAAGCATATTAAACTGAATTGAATTGTTCTTTACAGTATTATTTTTTTGAATCTATCAATTCCTGTTCACAATCTAGATACACTTTTGGATCCAAAAAAGGACACGTTTAATACCCTGATTCCACAAAAATAAGACCTCCCCAGATAATAAGCCCAATCAGGTTTTTGAGTGCATGTGCCCTCCACCCAAAATAAATCCTCCCCCCAAATATTGCAACACAGCAACTGCCATGAAGTAACCATGCTCATCGCTTCCTGCACCTCAAAAATAATAAGACCTCCCCCAAAATAAGGCCAAGCGCTTATTTTGGAGGTCAAAAGAAAATAAGTCCCTGTCTTATTTTCAGGGAAACACGGTACACTCTTACCATTGGTGAAATTCAATTTTTGTTACTACCAATTCTGTGGACGTGGCTTGGTGGACGTGGCAGGGGAAGGCTGCTGCAAAATCTCCATTCCCTCCCCACTCCTGGGGCAACATCCTGGAAAATTTCCATTCCCACCCCAGTTTGGGGCCAGCCAGAAGTGGTATTTGCCGGTTCTCCAAACTACTCAAAATTTCCATTACCGGTTCTCCAGAACCTGTCAGAAACTGCTGAATTTCACCCCTGACTCTTACCCTTATGCCATTTATATGACCCCTTTAGTTGATGTCCATTGTTATAATGTTGGCATTTTGGGGGGGGGGGGGAAACATATGCCTTGAAAGGTTTCAGTCTATTAGTACATTTTTTAATTTAGCTTTCAAAACAAGAGTTTTCTATCCTCTTAAAAACTCAGCCTTTGGCTTAGTGTCGCTGATTCTATAGCAGCCCCATAGATTAGAATTTATACTTTTTGAAGAATTTGCTCTTTTGAGAAGCACTTGACAATAAAGATCAGGACACATTAAAATGTATTATTTGTACATCATTTATTACAACTATGAAATTAGCTGCCACCACATGTAATGATGATTACCAACCCTGTTAGTTTTGAAGTTAGACAAATTCATGGCAGAAGGGAACTAGATTAGTGACTACTAATGGTTATATTCTAATAGCTAAGTAGAATGCTTCTGAATATCAACTACAGAACAAAAAGGCAAGAAAATCAGTAAAAGAATGATTTTTCTGTCAGGTTTCAGGCTTCCTGCTAATGGATTTTCCATAGGAATCTAATTGGCCACTATGGGATTCAATAGCCTTTGGTTGAAGCAAAAGTGTAATAATGTTCTTAAAAGACTAAATCCAGATGTTGTATCTCTGTGTGTAAAAGCCTATATTAGTTTGCAGGTCATTAGGCAGCTGCTAAAGAAAATTATAACTGCCATAAAAAGGTTATTAATAAGGAAAGGATGCACTTTTAATTATTTATTTTACATTATTGACATTTATTGACAAATCCACAGATTTGTATTTATTTTAATGCCATGATTTTAATCCATTATGTGGTTGCATGTGGGATTCTATGGGCAATTCTGGTGATCTTGCCTTAAAAACGTAGGTGTCATGATTCTGGCATTAGCCCAGGAAAATATTTGGTTAATGTACATGTAAGTAGAAGTTAAACTGTTGGTGAGAAGGCAAGAGAGTGATTTAGCGAGGTAAGGAAGGTGATAATAACAAAGCCAGAACAAAAATTTATTGATCTACAAATGCACTCAGTAGCAACTTTTCTGATTTGCTTGGCTGCAAATCACCCATCCATGGTTTGCTTTAAGGAAGCTCTTAGGTGAATTCAGTATAACAGTTGCTTCCAGCTGGGAAGGAATCTGTAAATGGCTTTATTTAACAGACTTAAGGCGATCCATAACCTAATACTTTTCCATGCTGCATAGGGAGTACTGTTATTGGGTCTGTCTTTGGATAAACCAGATTTTGTCTTAACCACGATGTGAAAATCTATTGTAAGTTTTCCTTCTGATACATGCATTAGCAGTGGTTTCTGGGGAGACAAAAATAAGTTCCACATAATACATTAGTTTTGGAATTCATTCACATAGGAGGTTTTGGAAGCACTAATGTGGATATTTTTAAAAGAGAAGGAGGTATTGTCGTGGAAAAGACATTTAGCTAGATAAATATATATTTTGTGTTTAAAGGCATGATTGTTGATGTTTTTCTCAGAATGAGGCAATGTACACTAATACTGGTCTTGATAGGCCCTTGAGATGATTTAACAAGATTTACACCCTCACTTTTTAAATTTTAGAACAGAGTCCTATTCTGGACTTTTATTTTCTAAGAAAGAAACTTAATCAGTTCTTAAGTTGAAAAATATAATGACCAAATACATCTGCATGCACGAACTAGAATTATTTCAAACCCCAAAGGCAAAGAAAATAGTGAATTATTTTTTGTATCTCAACCAAGTGCTTATCAGGACTTTTTTTGGTGTAATTTAGCTGAAACACTCTGGTTTGCCTTGGAAACTTCTTTGACTGCATATGCTTCAACAGTAGAATTGAAAGATGTTTGCTTAATTATAAACTAATTCATAATTAATTAAAAGCAAATCTGTTTAATTATTTATATCCTGCCTTTTAGAATAACTGTCCTCCCAAAATGCTGTAACAAACATTGTAAACAATGGTAAATAAAAGTGCCTCAGCAGGTGGCAGCACTTGGCTTATTTTGGTCTAAAAAGCTCATCCTACTAGGGCTTGTAGGTTAGTCTAGAAAGGCAAAACCAGCCAGGAATCAGGCAGTAGCAAACCATTGTATACCACTGCAAAGAAGACTTCATGGGTGACTAGAAGATGAGCTCAATTCAAAGGTGGCTTTGCCTTTTAAAATAAGAATGTAATAAATCTGATTTGTAAAGGCCTCAAGAAAATTTTATGATTTTTCCACGATATCAATATTGCTTAGATGTATATACCACTCCATAGTGCTTTACAGCACTCTTTGAGGGGTTTACAATATATTGCCCCCCAACAATCTGGATCCTCATTTTACCAACCTCGGAAGGATGGAAAAATGGGTCAACCTCGAGCCCATCAGGATCAAACGCCAGGCTGTGGGCAGAGTTAGCCTGCAATATTGCATTCCGTGCTTCCACAGTGGTAGTAGCTATGGGGGGAAGAAGCTATCTGAAAAGGTTTTTGTAATGATGGTTGCCTGTCTACCATAGCTATCAAATGTTATTTTGAACATTAACACAATTACAACTGTCTTTAATGCCTTCCAAATGATTCTTTGACTTCTGCTTTGAGAACGAACTATCTCTTATCCCTCCTAATTGTCCTTGTTAAAGCGGTGTTGTAAATTACCATAGGCATTACTGAAGATTTGAGTGGATGATGCAACAAGTAATTATGGCAATCAGGGACTGTTAGAGCAATTCTTATCTCATGACATCTAGTTGGTCTAGAGTCAATTAGCCATTGCCCTTGATAGACAATTCAGAGTGGAAAATTGGACCTATTGTCAGGATGTGAATCATCTTAATGGTTCAAGGAATGGTAAATAGGCACTATTAGATATATGAAATGGTAGCTTTTAATAAATGGAAAATAGGAATGCAAGAAGCCCACTAAAATAGAGACCATTGGTACAGATATAGAGAAGATTGTTTGATCCCTGCTTTTTCAGAGAAAGATGATTTTTAGTCAGAATGCATTCCTTCTCTGTCAGCTAAAAGACAGCCTGGTTACAAGCTGTCAAAGACTGAGCACAACATTCTTGCCTCTGTGTTTGTAACAGGACACTCTTCTCATGGGAAAATCTGGCCTTCAAGTTCCTAGTCCTACTCTAGAGATGATGATGGATCAATAAGATACCAATTTCTGCAACAAATCAAGATACCCATCTCCAGTGTGACTATAAACAATTGGTTCTGAGTAGGAGAAAATATCGACTAGCCAAATTTTAACTTAGCTTGATGCTGATAGAAGAACCTTAGGTACAGACTTTTTGTACCAGTACAGGCTCTCTTAAACCCATCTCCCCCTTTCATTTAAAACCATTATCCAAGCAGCTTATGCATCAATAAAGATAGAATAACTCCTGTGTGGGAGATAGCTGATCAAGCTACCAGTGGGAAGTTGAGCCTTAAAAAGCTGTGAGTGTATCCAAGTTAGGATATGATTCCAGGAGAACATTTATTGCATCTTGTGAAAAGTTTACCATGTCTTGGTTCTTTTAGCTCTGCAAGTTATTCAGAGGTGGTTCTCAATGCATTTTTAGAAAGCACATATAGGTTGATCTTCAAACATGAGCATTTGATGCTTATTTCTTTTGTTTGTTTCTAGTCAAGTTTCCAATACTCAAATGCTGTGTCTAAATATTGAGATTCCTAACTTCTGTGTTCATGCACTGGATCATGCTGTTAGAATGTCCAAGATTTGATGACGTGGGCTTAGCCATTGATATTTTAAGAAACTCTACCACTAAACCCGGTGGAATAGCACCATTGATAATTAGCTTCAAATCTCAGAATAGTTTGTTTCCACTGTTGAAAATGGAAAGAACTATCCCTTGTGTTCTTGTAAACAGTAGGAAAAAGATTACATCTGGCCTTTCCATATAACTATAGATAGATATGCTGGTTGCAATATATCACTTTTTTGTTAACACCTGTCACAGAGAGGTTCTTAGGGGGGCAATTGGTTTCTGGTTTTTGCAATTAGAATAGGAAGTAAATATAGCCTGGAAGTTTTCTTCGGCTAGAAAACTTTCCAGTGATGGAACATTATAGCCACTGAAATATAGAATACATTTTATAGAAGTAGGTATAGAACCCCAGTCTAGCAAAAAAAAAAAAAAAAAAAGATTATAATCCCAAGAACTTCATGCTTAGCTTGTGTATGGGTTGCGTTGGGCTGTAGTCTCATTTTATTCTGGAAATATCAATTCAGCACGGAATTTATTATTAGGTTTTAATCCCACCTTTTTATGTCTGATTATACAGAATATAGTAATTTCGTCCTCAAAATCCATATTTGTATGAAATAGGAATAATGAACCCAAAGCATATGTAAGCCCAAAAATACAAAAGTAGATTTGAAGTTCCAATTTTTTCTTAATTTGAAAAAAAAAAATCTTGGAAGATAGGGTTACACTCGGAAGAGCTAAATTAGATAGCAAAGTAGAAGAGGTGAAGGATGAAATACAAGGGATCTAAGCAATAGCTCTTAAAATTCTTCATCTAGTCTTGCTGGCTGAGGAATTCTGGGAGCTAAGTTCACAAATGTAGAAGTTACCAAGGTTGAAAAACAGTGCAGTTGAAAGACCGATGCTGCTTGAGTTTGACACAACAAATTGGGAGTGATAAAGAAATTCTGAATATTCATTTCTGTAGAAGCAGAAAAGCTACCTCTTTGCTCTGTACTTACTAGGTCTTCCACTTGGAGGTTTTACACACAGAGCCGCCATAGGCAAGCACATAAGAGAAAGTGTCCTCTTGTCAGCTTCCCTAGATAGATCCGATTAAAAAATCAACTTCACAGAATGCTAAAATGACTTCTGTTGAAATTGATTATAACAGAATCTTGAATGTTTGATAGTGATGTACTTCTTCTTTCTTCTTATAGCCCAATGACATAGGCTGGGGTCTGCCTCAGACACTTCCGGTAGTTACCTCATGGTTTTGGACTTAAAAAATGCTTCAGCTCTTTTGCCTAGGTTCCTGCATGTTTCTGTCAAATCTTCCTTCCTCTCTATACCTTTAGCACCACTTCTTTTATCAGGAGCTGGATTGAGGCATCAACAGTATTTGATATTGACTCTTTAATTTTACAACGTATGAACAGGCTTAATTGTAGTTTCAACTGGGAAACCATGACCATCCTAAACCAAGCCAATTCTCAAAGCACTATAAAAAACACATCTGCAAGAAAGCAATGAAGCTCAGAGAGCACCTAGGGCCCCTCCTTATTTATTTCTTGTTTTGTCCTGTCAGACAAAGTTGCAATGAATCTTCTGAACATCGGCAAACACAGTAGTTTAAATTTAGTTGATAAGTCTGCAAAGAAGCTTTAGTTGACCTTTCAGTTTAGGTGCTGAAAGAAACAGCTTGTTTTGCAAAAGATTTATCTTTAACCTAAATGAAAAGTGTATTTCTTTTTGTGCATTTAAATCTCTGAGCTCCATAAGTTCTCTTCCTCTTTCTAAAGCATAGACTTCTTTTCCTTTCATCTTAGAAACATCACTGATTTATTGAAAATCAACTATCTAATCCTATTTCTATATCTACATTTTAAGCAATTTAATCATATCTTAAAACATCCTTTCAAAGTAAGTTGCCCACCATATGTATTAGGATTGCAACTTCTAGAATTCTCAGCCAGCATAGCTAATCATTGCTGTAATCCCAACCAATTCGGAGATTTGGAGACAGTTAACTTCAGCATTTAGCATTGCACTGAAGAGTCCATCCTTGCTGAAATGAATGCTGATGAAATTTTTTGAATGAAATTTCAAAATTCAACAAATACCTCTTATTTTTGCACTCAACCCTTTTTTGGTTTGCTTGGTTTGGGGTTGGTGTATTATATGAGCCCAATAATTTTGGTTTATGTCATAATTAATCTTTGGAATATGAATGTGACTACTGTAACTTGTTCAGAGGATGTTTGAATTCAACATTAATAAACTTGTATTTTTATTTTTGACATGCTAGTATCCTTACCTAGTTAATGCAGAAGGGTAATTAGAGCACAATGAAACAATGGGTTTGTTCTTTAGCTGACTTCTTCTAGATCTTCATGCTGTTTTGGAGCAAGAAAGAATGACTGGCCCAAGGCTACCCACCTGGCTCTCATGCCTAAAGGAAGTCTTTATACTTCTAATAGAGCTTCTTGACCATTGCATCTCATTTATCTCATAAGAGCTGTGGTGGAACGGTGATTCAAATGCAATACTGCAGCCTAATTCTGCCAACTGCCAGCAGTTCGATTCTCACCGGCTCAAGGTTGACTCAACCTTCCATCCTTCTGAGGTTGGTGAAAGGAGGATCCAGTTTGCTAGGAGCAATATGTTGACTCTGTAAACTGCTTTACAGAGGGCTGTAAAACACAGTATCTGTGCTATCGCTATTTGTATAGCCTCCCACTTATTCTATTCATTTATCCTTACTAGTCTTAGATGTCTACAGTATTGGAGATTATTTCAAATGTAACCAGGTACCTGAACGTCTAAGATATCTAAAGGTGCCTGCTTTTATATTCCAGAGGTTAATTCTTGTTCTTATCTGTGTGTTACCACATGACACATATACACAGGCAAATTGTATGTAGCAAAATCTACTTATCTGGAAATATGCTTTTGGGTAATAGATGACTATTACATAGCACTAGGATGAAAATATCATTCCCATCTCTTCCCCTCCTACATTTTAACTTCTAGAAAGCCAGGCGTGATGGGCTGAATCTGGAAGAACTCAAATCAAAATAATTTTAATGAATCTGTTAGTGCACGCTAACCAAAGGAGGAAGAGGGAGAAAGAAGAAAACATACCAAACGCCTCCCCACAAATCCATTGATTTGTCAATTAGTCTTAACAGGAACTCACTGAGGCAGTGAAGGGTAACTCTGAGCAGCTGTCCTTCCTGGTTGTGGGGACTGTATTCCTGCAGACTAACTTTCTTCCTTTACCTATTTCAACCAGTGCTGCCAGCTGACTCTCCTTCTGTGCGCAGGCAGGGCGTAGTAGAGACGGTTCTCATCTGAGTTTGGTTGCTATGGTTACATGCAATCTGCTATGTTCTGGGTCTCTAGGAACTAGAAATGATTGAGGGGAGGCGGACATGAGAACCTTTAGATAAACATCGCCCATCCCTTTGATGGAAGAGCTCTCGGTCAAATTCACTTCTCCTCTCGTGCAGGAGTATGCCGCCGGTAGCAGTCACTGGCAAAACAGAACCAGAGTTGTAGAAGCAGCGTGCACCTGCACCTCACAGCTTTGTCACTGACTGCTGATTGGATGGCAGAGTTGACGGGGCTTCCCCCCCTTATTCCCTGAAGTTAGCTTTGAGAACAAGAGTTGTTGCCTGCCAAGAATGCAATTTTTGCTGACTGGACTGAGATGGAATGCTGTTGGATTGTGTGTGTGTGTGTGTGTGTGTGTGTGTGTACACACATGGCATTTGTGACAATGACCAAATGTCTCAGCTAATGAATCTAAAGAAATTAGAACCAGTCTAATTATTTTTTGCACAATTTGTTAATCCTTGCAAAGCAAACTTTGAAAAGGTATAAAGGTGGAGAGAAGTACCCTGTACCCTGTAAAATTTACCCTTTTACTTTTCTCTTAATTTCTACTTTAGTTTAATTTTAAGTTGGTTACTACTACTTGCTCTTTTTCTGTACGTAAACTTCCTTTCCTAAGTGGGATGGATGGATGGATGGAGGCACATGTTCTCTTCCACACATAAGATGGATACACATGAATGTATCTACATTAATAACTTTTCACCTCAATCAAAGCGAGAACATTAAGAATCTGCTACGAACTCCAAATCCACTGTTTTATGCAAGATGATCTGAGAGTAAATCCCAATGAGAACAGTAGGACTTTAGTATTCAGTACAATGATGCCAGGATGAGGTCCCCAAGCTACGTGGGATGGAAACTCTCATAATTCTCATGCAGCATGCCAAATTGGAAATTATATCTGAAATACGCATCTGGTTGAGGAAGGCAGTTACTTCTTGGTAATCCCTACAAATGAGATAAAACCATTTGCAAACCTGCCCCAGTACCTGGCTCTTAGGATATATTTTAGCAAAATGAGATTCGACCTGGTGACTTTCCAATTGGTAAGTTGCTCAGTTTGCCGTTGTGCTACACAACTCCTCCATGCTTATTTCCAGAAAAACCATATGCCAAAGATGGCTTGAAAATCTTGCCTCTCCTTCTATTAAAGGATAGCATGGAATATCCTCAGGATTATTCCACACCCCACCCTCACCCCCAAGCTCACCTCTCCTAAGCTGTTTAGAAAATCATTTAGCCGGTGGGGTTTTTATTTTATTTTATTTCTTTCAATCCTTCAGGCTTTTTTTTTATTCATCTCTATTTTATTTGAGCTCAGTTAATGCACTTTGACAAGGCATTGCTGGAATTACAAGTGTAGCCTGTCTGTTGTCCAAAATGAATTACTTTTTACTTGGCTTTTTGCCATCTGTTCTGCTGTTTGAAACAGACACTGTTAAGTCCTCGCTGTCTGCCCCCCTCCCCTGTGTGTGTGTGTGTGTGTGTGTGTGTGTGTGTGTGTGTTGGAGCAGGATGGCGATATCTGCTGAGCAGTAAGGGAGCGTGGAGGGGTGGGGTTTCCACCCTTTTATATTTTTCAGCCAGTGACGTGAGCTGTGCCTTGAACAATCACGCTGCCTCAAAACACTGTAGTTGAAGATGCTTTGTGTGAGAGAGACTGTGTGTTTGTGTGTGTGGGTATGTGTGGTGGCGGTGGGGGAACCAGCTTGGCGCATCTTTAAGCAAATTGCTACAGCCTGAGCTTCACGGAGATTCCTCTCTTTCTAAAATTAGCCTGAAGAGAATTATTATTAGTATTATTATTATTTTAAAAAAGCGTTCCTCATTACTCTCAGTCTCCCCTGATACTTTTATAGATACCAAATTCTATAAAGAACATTCATTTACTTTGCCGAAATGATTGGAGTTAATAGTGTGCAGAGTACCAGCAAAGTCCGGGTGAGAGCTACAGGTTCAGTCAAATATCCACGCGAAGACCCCGTCTGGCGGCAAACCCACCGCTCAAAGTCTATGAAAATCTCCAACTCCACGGAGTTTTCTGCTAAGGACGCTAAGGTAAATGGATAGATTGTATGGATGTGTGGATGCAGATAGGTTGCCTCCATGTTTGTGGCAATTGTAGAAGGGGAGGGGCAGAAGTATTATCAGTAATGCTAAGTTGATAGTATCTTTGTTTTTATTTTAACTTGAAAGCATTCCTTAAAAATTGCTTTGGGGAAGGAATCACCTGGAAGGGGAGGTGGGGGGGGGGGGAGGTGGACTGTCAGATTTTTTTTTTAAAGGTATTAGATAGATTTTCAGAGTGCTTCACAAAAAGTACCTGCATTGCACTGGTAGGTGGGTGGGTGGGTGGGTGACAGAGGGAGGGAAATAAATTCCTTCCGGCACGTATACACCAAAATCTTCCATATATTGAATGGAGATTCCTTTCCCTTCTCTCCTGGCGCGGCTCTGTGTGAGTGGGTTGTATGATTCAGGTGGTATTTTTATAGATAGCAGAGGGCTCAATATTGCTATGAAACATTCATTTTTACATTTGGTAGGTTTTCCTATGAATGGGGATGATTTTTGTTTATTTGTCATCTCTGTACTGTGTTTGTCACCGTAGATATTATCACACTGACTCCATCTACCTGCCTCAGGAGCTACTTGAAGTGTTTTTAAAGTGTCGTAGTGTGCTTGTTTTAGCTTGTGCATGTGTGTGTGTGTATGTTGTTCCTTTTAAAAGCAGCAATATACGGTTTTAAGAGCTCAGTCCATAAAACTGGGATATCTTTAAAGAGATTGTTTCTCAGTTTGACCATTTCCCCATCTGTCTCTTCCCTTTCACTGCAACATGCTTCTAATGTTTCACAAGTATGCTAGTACGGAGGTGCCATAACCTGTGAATCTGCAACATTGCGAGTAAGATGCAAAGAGGCTCTTAATGCTCTCTAAATATGCAGGAGGGTTCATGCACCTTTCTCTTTTCTCTCATTTGTTCCCTCCTTCTGGCTTTGATACTACCATTTAGAACAGTGCCATGTTCTAAAAGGTCCAGTTCACATCAGAAGCCCATAAATTGGGATAAGATAGGTGTCAAAATCTTGAAGAATTGTAAGCATCTGTAACATTGCTGTAATCGTTCTATTGTAATTCTTCAAGAAATGTATATGAAACCTTTCTTGCTCTTTTGCAAGGAGGGGAATTCTCAAGGTTGCTTACATGTTCGTAGATGTTCAGTTTGCTAGTGAATTCTTCACCCTACCAATACGGAGTAATTAGGATAAAAATAAATAGTACGGAAAGGTCTGCATGTTGTGGCAAGATCTAATTAGTTTGCAGCAACTGAACAGTTTAATCAGGTGAATCTTACTGATAACTGAAGCTTAGCACGTTGGCTTGGATGACTGAAACACCCCCTCTCTCCTCCCAGGATTTCAAATGATTCCACTCAAATTTTAGGAGTATTCCTAGGGGAAAAAAGGCAGTCTGTGTTAATGACAGATCACATGTTGTGAAGGCAAAAGGGTCTCTAGTTTCTGGGATCTCCAAGTAAAACTGGAAGGACTTTTGTTCTGAAACTCTGCAGAGCGTTTGCCAGTGAATATCAGAAGAGTGGGCTGGGTAGATCAAAGATCTGTCAAAATAAGGCAGTTTCGTTCATCAATACCCTTTAATTAAGTGCCACCAGATATGGCCCCACCCCTTTTTTCTGAGAGAAGACCAAAGCTGGCTGATTGTGATGCTGATCTAGTTGCTTAACCCGACTCACACACGCTTATCACTCTCTATCATAACAACATCAGAGGTTATTCCTCACAGATGAAACTTTCATATCATTTGACGTCATTTCAAGAAGGTACTTTTAATTCCAGGATTGTTCACTTGCACAGCAGATTAACATTAAATGTCACGTTCCAGAGAGGCAGACGTCTTTGTTTTTTGTTTTACAGCAACAGCAGAAGAAAAGTGGCATATGGCATCCTAAAGATGTAAGGTTTGATGATGTCTGGATAAGTTATCCAACTGAATTTACTGAAACTCTGTATGGATGTATTTAGATGATTCTTTTTTTTTCTTCCTACATCAAACATTATCCAGTCTATGATTAACAAATATAGAAAATAAAACACAGAAGAATGAAAGGCTAGATAAAATCTAAAATAATGAAGCAATTAAATCATTGCGCCAATATAAAATACCAAGTGGTAGAACATATAAATTGAATTCAGGAGGGAATGACAACTGACCTTCAATATACTCTGGTGGAAGTCATTTAAACATTAGGTGGCATGGTTTCTTTTTTTATCCCTGTCCACCTGGGCCATCTATATTACTCTTTATACTTTGAGAGTGGATAAGAAATAAATGACTAAAGGGGGGAGGAGAAATAAAATAAGAAATGGCTACTAAATAGTAACTCCTTCCCATACCTGTCTCATATTAGTAATATATATTAAGAGCAGGATGGAATATACCAACGTGAGCTCATAACCACTGTAATTTGGGTTTATTGATATATACCTGAAGAAAACTAGGAAATATATTAATACATGATCAATTTATTATTGCTATTGCACAAACTTCCATTGACCAGTCTGTTTCAACAAATGAATGGAGTGAAGTGTAATTCTTAAAAAAACAGTAATATGGAAACAAAGCTTTTGAATCTCACTTTTTCATATAAATCAGAGGTATCTAATCATGGCAACTTCAACACTTGTGGTCTTCAACTGACTGCGGAATTCGGGGAGTTGAAGTCCACAAGTCTAGTGGTTATCGTATCAGGCTAGAAACCAGGATTCTGTGAATTCTAGTCTTGCCTTGGCCATGAAAGCTGGCTGGATGATTTTGGGCCTGCTACGTTCCCTCAGTCCACTTCCTCTTGCAGAGTTTTGTTGCAAGGAAAATAGAAAATGTGTTGGATATGTTTGCCGCGTTGAGTTATTTGTAAAAATAATAAAGATGGGATACAATTTGAATTTGAATTTGAATTTTATTCGATTTATATACCGCCCTATTTTCCCCGGAGGGACTCAGGGCGGTGCACAGAAAGATAAAAAACCCAACAACACATACAAAATATAAAAGACAATTAAATTATTAAATCTGTGCTAAAATTTAAATAATATAAAAGATTAAAACCAGTAAGTATTAAAATTTAAAATTATACCCTTAGTCTATGTCAGGCTGGCTAGATGAACGAAATGTGCTTTTAACATCCGACGGAATTTATTTATAAATAAATAAAAATAAAAATCATAACATACTATGCGTTCATTTCCTACCTGATCCAATACAGGATGGTAGATAGATGATTGTCTATTTCCCATTTTAGGCTGAAATTATCAGCTCACTTCGATTCCTAAGGGAAGAAGACAATTTGGGTCTTCCTGCTTGTATTCCAACACTTTAACCATTACACCAAAATGGATTGTTTTCTCATTCATCCACACACAAATACATATTAAGTATTTTCTTAGTTCCGTAATTCCCAACCCTGTACTGACGTTGCAGAAAATTCTGGAGTGGAAACCCACATATCTAGAAGATACTGTGGTAGAAAAGGTGGTTATCAGAAAAGTTTTTTCCCCAACCTGATACTCTCTGGAACAGTGGTTCTTAAACTGGGGTTAAGTACCTAAGGGGTAATTTGGGCATATCCTGGGAGTAATGGTAATGGAGCAATTAGCAACTGTTTGTGAATTGAGGATCCAGTTTGGGACTGCCTCTGTTGTATAAAACAAGCTTGTTTTTAAAAGGCATTAATAACATTATTTGAACTTGGGGAAAACGGTAATTGGGTCTTGATTTAAATGCTCTAAAAATATTGATACTACTATTTTTGGAATTCCCCAACACAGTGCTGTTGCCTGGGGTAAGCTGGAAAGTTTGACAGCTGCAAACTAACAGCCTAGGGCAGACTGAAGAATCTATTACCTCCTGCCTCCATTTTCTATATTTATTTTGACAGCCAATGTTCTATACATCTGACAAACTAAGCTAGATAACTATGGAGTTCCCTTGGTCATCGCTGGAGTTTGGGGCAGATTGCTAATTTCTTAGAAGATTATTTTATTTTTTGCCATAGCTGGCTGGAGAATTCTGGGAGTTGAAGTCCACAAGTCTTAAAGTTGCCAAGTTTGAGAACCCCTGCTTTAAGTGCTCCAATTCAGGGCTTTGACTTAGGCAAATCTGAGTCCTGAACAGTGTGTGATTAGCAAATAGAAAAATAAAAGCATTTCAGAATGTAAGATATGCCCTATTCTGACCTACTGTTGCATAGAACTCAATTCAGCTGGTGATGTTGAATGTCACTCTCTTTTTCTTCCTTCACTGAAGCCTTTGGTGGAGATTATCTCTATCAGATCTTCATAAGTAATCCCTGTAGTCATATGCAGAGATCTTTCCCTCAGCAGATCCTGTTCTTAGCCATGATGAGAGCAATTTTAGCAGTACCGGTCTCTGAGGAGCAGAAGTGATGAATTAAGTATTTTATTTTATGAATCATCACATATGTAGGCTCTTGTTTGGTAAAATGCTCAAACGTCTAAAAGAAAGAAACCCAGTGCCTCTTTAAAACGTAAATATCTAAAGCTCCCTTATTCTTTTATATCAATTTTAATATTACAACAAATGTGGTTAATTTCATACATCACCGGTCACTTGCTCTATCCTCCTGTTGGATTAATTAATTAATTGCCTTTGGTCACGACTGTCTGTACTGTGATTCAATAAAAGTCTTGTAGAAAAGATATTGTCAGAATTTACTTTTCTTTAAACAACTTTGATCTCCTCCTCCTCTGCCTCTTCCTCCTCCTCCTCCTTTCCTCCTCCTCCTCCTTTCCTCCTCCTCCTCCTCGAGTCTATTTAGTTGCTAAGAAATGTTTGAATATACTTACTGAATTTTTCAGACTATAAGACGCTCCAGACTATTAAGACGCACCTAGTTTTTGGGGAGTAAACAAAATCTACCTCTGCCTCTCAGCATCCACCCAGTATTCATCTGGCTTATTTGCTGTAGCCGTTTACCACTACTGCGGCTCATTCAACGCAGCCCATCTGGTACAGCCCATTCATCACAGCCCATTCTCCGTCCCCTGTTCGCCATGGCCTATTTGCCTTCACCTGTTTGCCATCGTTGCCCATCTGCCACCGCCACGGCCCATTCTGGAACAGCTAATCAGCGCCACACCAACCCTCCTGCAATATTCGTAGTCTAAGATGCACAGACATTTCCACCCACTTTTTTTGGGGGGGGGGGGGGGGGGGGGAAGAAAAATGCGTCTTATACTACAAAAAAATAAGGTCGATAATGTCCAGTGAAATATCAGAAGCCAGAGAGCTGATTAAGATTTAATGTGATGGGCCACAAGTAAACCTTTGTTGTTTTGCTAAACAGCAAAACTGTAGAAAGTAAAGAAATGGTCATTATTATTTGTAACATGACAAAATTTGCAAAACCTTAGAGACTTTTAAAAATAGCAGCCCTGTAGAAAGATACATGCCAATATACAACCTGGTTTTTTTAAAAATTTGGGCAATTTAAGAAGCATATCCAGGGAAATTGAATTAAGCATTTCTTGGCATAAAATTTAACTTTTCTCAAAAACCACTAAAGATTATGTAAAGTGATGAAGAGGTTGTAAAAAAAGGTAATCCAACAGCAAAAAAAGAAAGATTATTAAATCCTTAATAATTAAACAGTTGCATGAACAAACTGTAAGCTAGACCACTAAACCATATGAAATATATCTATTCATTCCTACGTCTGCTATTGGAATTGGTGCTACTTCAGACAGCTAGATTTTGGTTGCGTATAACTATGGATCAAAAAGGCAATATAATTATTTTAATTTATCATAATCTATACTTGTGCTTCAAGTGTGTTTCAGTACAAATATACAGTTTTGATCATTATAGCGTAGCTACAGCAATTTTTAAAGCAGGCTTTACTTAGTTCTTGGTTTCCATCCCACCTCTGATGGAACTCAAAGCACACAGTGGATTATGATGTAACCGACTTCAATTTGAGGCATTTTCTAAAATCCAACAAAATGATTATTCCTTTGCACGGACAAACATTCTTAACCATCAGTCCATTGTCCTTCCTGAAACAATTCAGTCCAAGAAAAAGCATTGTCATTCTATTTGGAGTCTGTACAAAGTGGTTTAGGAAGTTGGAGACTTGAGAAATAGGCAGGTTTTTGTTTTAACAAGAATGTGAATGGAATATAGTGTATGCTACCTACATTGTTAATTGCTTATCATATTTGGACAGTCAAAAACAGAGGAAGTGGGGCCTAAAGCTGGAATGGTTTACCTAGAACGAATATGGCCTGGTCAGTCTGCCCTCCCCAAATTTTGATGGGTTCTTTCCCAATCTTTTTTTAAATGTACATTTATTCAGAGTTAGTTCCATAGAATAAAAGACAAATCGAAAGGGGGGGGGGAGGGGGAAGAAAAAGAGAAAGAAATAAAAAAGCAAAAGAAATGAAAAAGAGAGAGAAAAGTAAAGAGATATATGAATGTCTTTCAACATTCTTTTCAAAAGATAATTACAATTTTATTATCCCTCCTCCAGCTACTCCTGTTCTTTTAAGTACAAACTGTTTAAAATGGCAGGGAAAAAGTCATTCTCCCCAGGTTATATATGCAATTTCATTTTTGCAATAATTACTTGCTTTCTTTTATTGGCCCAGTAAGACTTTTCTCTTTCAGACTGCCTTTTGCTGAATAGAGGACTCAGGATTTCTATTTATTTAAATTATCTTTTGCCATATAACCAACTAAGATAATTTGTTGATTTTACCCCCATTCATACCTGGCTGCACTTTTTCATTTTATCACAATGGAGATGTATTCAGTGCTTGTTTGGGTAGCTCTGTCAAATATCTACAAACACTTCAATTTCTTGGATTTGAAAGTTTGAAAGGATTTGAAAGAAATGGAAAAATCCTGAGTTTCACATATTGAGTAAAAATTCTAGCATTGCAGATATACAGCAAATTTTCTTCGTGCTAACTCTTTGATGTAAATAACTATATGCTTTCCAGTGAAAATCAACATTAGTTCAGTGAGGGTTGTGATGACATATGAATTAAAAGTTTGCTTGGAATGACTTCAGGGATTTCATAATTGTCAAGAAATGTACATAGCCTACTGACCCACAAATGGAACGGTGAAGGTGGAATCAATAAAATTAAGGATTTGTGTATGAATAGTGTTGTAAGGCTTTTGGGATCATGAACCCTAGCCAGCAGGAAGATGTGCTGAGACGTAATATATATTTATATTGCTACATTCTTAGGCATATAGATTCATGACTGATAGCATTATTGTAATCAATCATTAGTATATTGAAAGAGGGGCAGGGAGAGAGAGAGAACACATAGTTGTGAGAGGTAGCTACATCCTTGTCAACCCATGTATGTGAACTTATTCATTTATTATATTATGGTCAATATAGATTATAACTGTTGGGCTTCCCGAAGGCTTTTCTCCAATAACATCATAAAAAACTCTGACTACCAAAAGCTAGCTCTACCTCTTCTCCAGTAGCTTGCAAGCTACTACCCAGCCTGGAGGTTCCACTGTTGGTATCCATTTCTGAGTCATGTTGAATTATTGCCATAAAAGTGTTTTGGTGAGATTTTTTTACAGAATAGTTCACCATTGCTTTCCCTAACCCTCCCCATTTATCTGGGCTTGGGACCAGCATATGCTTGATGACAGCCAATGGCCTCAGGACTGGAAAAGGTCTGTTTTATTCCATCAGTAAAGAAAGGTGATCATAGAGACTGCTCCAACTATCACACAATTGCATTGATTTCTCATGCAACCAATATTCCATTAAGAAACATTAAAGGGAGCTACAGAATGTCATCGATCAAGAGTTACCTGATGTACAATCTGGCTTTAGAAAGGGAAGTGGCACTCAAAAGCACCTTGTCAACATTAGATGGATTATGGAAAAGGTACGTGAATATCAAAAGGAACTTTATATGTGCTTTATCAATTACAGAAAAGTTTTTGACTGTGTAGAACACAATAAACTATGGGGAGGTTTGCATGATCTCAGTGTCCCAACTCACTTGTGATCAACTCTGTAGAGACCACTGTACAATGAACAGGCCACAGGGAGAACACTTTATGGTGACACCTTTTTTGTTCAATCTGTATGCTGAAGTGATCCTGTTAGATCTGGAACTGCCTGATGTTGGAGTGAAGATTGGGGGAAGATCCATAAATAATTTGAGATATGCATACTGATAAAATACCACTATCAGCTAAGGGAGACTTGGAAAAAATGATCTGAAAAATGAAGGACAAAAGTGAAAAAGTAGGATTGATTCTTAACATCAGAAAAACAATGTTACATTACACGCAATGGGCATTAGATGTTTAAAATCAACGAGGAGATTGAGTTAGTTCCAGAATTTATCTTCCTTGGATCCAAAATTGTTCATAATTGCAGTGATGCTCCTGAAATCAAGCACAGCATAATCTCAGGCCGTGGTTAACATGAATAAGATCTGGAAAACGGAGATATTGATATAAATACAGAAAGCAGGCTAGTTAGAGCAATAGTCTTCCTTATAATGATGTATGGGTCTGAGAGTTGGACGCTAAGAATGGCTGATCGAAGAATAATTGACGCCTTTGAATTGTGCTACTGATGTAAATTATTGCATCTACCATGGACAGCTAGAGTAGCTAACAGAAAGGTGTTAAATCATATAAAACCAGACACATCACTAGAAGCTAAGATCATAAGATTACATCTGATTTACTTTGACCATGTCATGCGTGGAGATTCATTGGAGAAGGCCATGATGCTAGGAATGGTTAGTGGAGCAAGAAGGGGCAAGCAAAGAAAACGCTGGCTTGATAATATCATATCTGAAAGTTGAACATCCAACAATTGAAAGAAGCTGTGCTTGACAAGATAGCATGGAGGGACACAACTGAATGGTTAAAACAACAACATAAATTATAAAAAACTGCGAGGGCAGCTGAGTATAATACACAAATAGATCTTATAGGAGGATGTCTGGATATGTGTATGATTTGTTATTAAATATACCAAATTATAAATTTGGGATTTCTACTACCTGCCAGGAAGATAACAGCACCCTATATAGCGGACATTGGATGATAATGAAAAATCTATCCAAATGTTTTAAAGATGGCAAGGACCTGGTTAGTATTTGAATGAGAGATCATCAGGAAACTCCAGGCTGCAAAATCAGTGAAAATACAGCTTGCCTCATAAGACAATAGCTGACAGTTTGTGGCTGATAAAACTCCAGAGACTGCCTATAAATTCATCTATGATTGAGCTTGACCTGAAGGATTGTTTGCATCATCTCAATGTAGCCCTCTCATTCCAACCCATTGTGATGGGTAACAGTTTAATCACCACTGCCCATACAGCCTTAGCTATCCCTTTTGTATTCAGAATAATTTTGAGGTAAAGTTGTTTTGACCTCAGTAGAACTATGATTATCGCAATGCTGAGATTTCACCTATCTTAAGTATTTCTCTCATATCCCTCCAGGGTGTCGGGGTGTAAAAGCCAAACATAAAAAATGAATGATCAACAGCTTCCTCTTCCTTCAAACAGCAACAACAGAAAGAGCTCCCTGGGCCTTAAGAATCCATCTACATATTTGTCAGCAAAAGCCATTCTCTGGGGCTTAAACTAGCAGCCGTTTACGATTCCAATTAAAAATAATTAATTTCCTTGTCCAATTTTAGACAGTGCTTACTTCAAGCTTTTAGCGCCTCCCGTCAGTTTCACTTCCTTTAAAATAGATCATATTTTTGAAGATGGGAGCTTCCTCAAAAAAAGATTTTTAGGAGCTCAAAAGAGCTTAGAATCCATAATGCTTAATACTTCGGAGGATTTTCACTCAATCTCAGCACCATCCCTATTAAAAAGCAATTGGTTCTGTTGGTTCAGCTGGGCAAGCACACAATGTTACTTCAAAAACGATAGAGACTTGTGTTAAAGATTCCCTTACAAGGTTTGGCATGTGGCCACAATATGGATTAATGCTTTGCATATATGAAAAACATAGGGAACAGCTGTCCTGAGTGTGGGCTGTAACTCATCTGAACCATAGAGACAAAATACAGACAAGAACTCTGAAGCTTGCCTCTGAGAAAGCTTATATTTGAATGGTAGCAGGGCCACTCATATAAAGGAAGTTGCTTTGTCTTTATAAATGTTAATAACCTGACAGCCTCATTGGGTAGAACAAATGTGGAAATCAATTCCACAGGAAGGTTAAAACTGTTTTCATTGAGATTGGCTATAATAGAAAGTTGAAGTTCATTGTGCTCTTCTTCCTTGAGTGAATTAGGGAGCAATCTGCCCAAGCTACTTCCTGGTGTTATCTGATTGTTCGGGGCTTTAATGTTTCAGTTCCTTTTTCATATCTGCCTCTTCTTTACTATCTACAATATTGCAGTCCATGTCTTCCTGGTCTTGGTTGGTAGCCCACAAGTAATAGTTAGTTTTGAATAAAAGTTCTCCCTTTGACTGCTCTAGACTGATGATTGTTGGTCGAAGTTCTAATTTATGCCATTGTTTGGCACAGATTTTGTAGTGGTGCGTTTTGCCCATGAGTTAATTTGAACCACTTGCTAATTTAGTTTAGTTTAGTTTTAATGGGGAAATTTTAGCGCAGGTTTGTTTAATTTGTTTTTAGAATTGTTTTGTATGTATGTATTGTTTTTATTCTGCCTGTGCACCGCCCCGATTATTATTATTATTATTATTATTATTATTATTATTATTATTATTATTATTATTATTATTATTATTATTATTATTATTATTATTATTATTATTATTATTATTATTAATTTGCACACTGTATTTACTTCCAAGTCATTCTGTTGCCATGATTCGGATCCCAGGCTGGCTAAAATGTGGATACAATTTTAATGGCGGGGATGGGCAGTTACTCAACTAGAAAGGTATTTGGATAATTTATGAAGTCACGTGCTTTAATATATGGAGCTGGGTGTTGAGGGAATGCTTTTTTATGTCTCAGGCTACAGTAATTTCAATGCATTAACTTTTCCCATTTATACTGAGGCACACATGCTCCATGCAAATTAAATAAGAAAAATGCCACTGTCTTTATCAGAATCTTGCTTGCTGCCCAACATATTGTCTTTTAATTATCTCCAGGTAGGAATGTGTATAGTGCTCTGAGTTTGTAACTAGTGTAGCTACAAATGTCCCTAAAACGTATGTAAATAGTCTTGTAATTGTATTTTTAAATGTTACAGGTAGTCCTCAACTTATAACCACAATTGGGTTCAGAATTTCAGTCACTATGGGGTGGCGGTTATTAATTTAGCTATCATATGACCAGACCTAATTTTGCAACACTTTCATTGTGGCCATTTAGTGAACCGTGCAGTTGTTAAGTGAATCACATGGTTATTAAACAAATTTGGCTTCCTCAATAATTTTGCTTGTTAGAAACTGGCTGAGAAAGTTTCAAATTGTGATCATATGATAGCAGCACTTTATAACCATTGTAAATGTAAGCTGGTTGCCAAGTGCCCAAATTGTGATCATATGACTCCTGTGAAGTCGTGCAACAGTCATAACTTCAAATGTGGGTCTTAAGCTGCTTTTTTTTCAGCACTATTGTAAGACCAAACTTCTGTTAAATCAATGGTTGTAAGTTGAGAACTACCTGTAATGTTGTTTTTTTATTGTTGTTGTTGCAATTGTAAACTATCAAAAAGCTTTGCTAGTCATCAGTATCACAAGTTTAATAATGCTAAAGAATAAAAATTGACAGATACTGCTGCCTGAAGGTGGAAGACTGTCAAAAAAGGTAAGATGATACATGATATATGTGCTTGGACCAAAGGGGCAGGTTTATTGTGGGATACTGCATTTACTATGCAGTGTCATATCCACTATCTTGCCTTTTTTTAGTATACACACACATATCATAGATGCAGAGCAGTAAGAATGCAGTATTGCAGGCTAGCTCTGCCCACTGCCTGGAGTTTGATCCTGACTGGCTGAGAGTTGACTGAGTCTTTCATCTTTCCAAGGTCTATAAAATGAGGACCCAGATGGTGGGGGCAATATGCTGACTCTATAAACCACCTAGAGAAGGCCGTAAAGCACTATGAAGCAGTATATAAGTCTAAGTGTTATGGCTATTGCTATCTATAGTACTTATAGGACTGTTGTTGATTGGGGAGGATACAGTCAAAACATTATATAAATCTTGCTGGGTTGTACAAATTAATAATAAATAAAATAACAGTGAGTAGAATAACAGTGAAAGTTGTAGGCATGCTTGCATCCAGGCAGCTGTGTTTTAAACGATAAAAAGTAAACCTTGTGTGATATAGCAATGTATTATTTTGAAAGAAGAAAAAAGCCAGATATCAAAAGTATGGGAAATTGCTGAATCCTTATCTTTTATATTCATTAGATGTCCTCATTTCATTTGGCACAGTTGAAGATAAGTTAACTAACTTTAGAATGTTCGTTTTAGTAGCACCTTTCTATTAAAAACATCTGAGAACTCAGTTAAAATCAGTGCATAGGAACGAACAATAAATGAAAACTGTAAATTAAATGTTAGTTGATCTTTGATATTAGTAATAATTATTCAGGGAAATAAGGGAAAGCCGGATGTGCTTAAGGTCCATCTATTTGAATTAAGTCTTAGAGAATGCAACTGGAGCTTGTAATTTCTTCGTGCATCATTCTCACCTTAACAGTTTATAATTCTTCCTTCCAATTGAAGTCAAGTATTATGACCCCAAAGTTTTCTTTAGCTCAGATTTCATTCCCAGTCATAGAACTCCTTTCTTACTACGCCAAATACAGGTAAAACATTTATAGATATTACAGATAATCCTTGGCTTGCAAGGCGGCAGTTGTTAATCGCACCGGATTTTACAACCTTGTTTTGAGTGATCCTTGCTGCTCTCTGAGCTTGATTGTGTTTTCTTGCAGACGTTTCATTATCCATACTAGGTAACAACATCATCAGTGCAGTATTGATGATGTTATCTATTTTGGGTAATGAAATCAGTGCAATATTGATGATGTTACCTATTTTGGGCAAGAAAAGAAGATATTTCATTTCTACCTGAGATACAAGTATTCTCTTTTTATGGGTGCAACCATTTTTGCAGCAGTCATCAAAATGAAAAGTGTGCGGTCAATAAGTGAATCATACAGTCATTAACCAAATCCAGCTTTCCCCATTGAGTTTGCTTGATGGAAGCCTGCAGGGAACATCGCAAATGCCAGTCGTGTGAACTTGGGACACTGCAACCATTGTAAAATACATGCTGGTTGCCAAGTGCCCAAATCCTGATCGGGGGAGACGTTGCAAAAGTACAATCATAAGAAATCCATAAGAAATGTACATATTTAAAACCCTACAAAGGTTGGGGACAGACATACAAAAAGGTAAAATCCCTCAAGTTTGACTTGACATCTGGCCATCGTCATGGCAAGTATAGAGCAGTGATGGCTAACCTTTTTTGGCTTGCGTGCCAAAAGCGGGGGGAGCACAGGGGGGTTGTGTGTAGGCGTGCCACACCCATAATGCTATGTGCGTGACCCCCTGCTTTTGGCATGCTTTTTTCACCCTCCCCAGGCTCCAGAGGCTTTCTAGGAGCCTAGGGAGGGTGAAAACAGCCTCCCCACCACCTCCAGAGGCTTCAGGAGCTTTCCTGAAGCCGCCGGAGGGTGAAAAATGGCCCCAAAGAAGGCCTAAATCAGCTGGCCAGCGCACACATGTGCACTGGACCTGACAGGGCAGCGCCTCATGTGCCCTAAGAAATGGTTTCACGTGCCATCTGTGGCACCCGTGCCATAGGTTCGCCATCACTGGTATAGAGAAATGGGTTTCTGTTACTTTTTCCATTTAAAACAAAAAAACCTTCAGAATCTTGACTACAGCTCTGGGAGGTCCTAGTAATTTTCTGTCCAAGCAGGGATGCGTTTTGTTTATTGAATTGTTTATTCACCTGTCCAATTTATGTAGTGGTCTATCTCTTGACGGGTGACTCAATGTACTTCTGATTGCTTTGTTAATGAGAAATCTTTTAATATTCTATTACAAAACAGCGGGTTGGGGGTTAATGTTTATCCTAGCTCAAACTATCGGGGTGTTTATTGATGGATTAAATTAAACAATTTAACTGCACAGAGTCTTCAGGAGTTGGGCAGAATGTAAAAATAAAATAAATTCTCTTAGTAGTGCTAACAGAAGGATAGTGATAATTTGGTGCTGGTTTAAGTAAGACATGAAACAAACCCTTGTTTTGCCTACAGCTTAATGCTTTTTTGCACTCCCCAGTGTTTTACAGTTTGCACATCCATTATCTCAGTAATCCTTAAAACACCTCTATGTGACGGTCATTAATATTATTATCCCACTGCTAACACAGAGAGGCGAGAGACTTGCTATACTGAACTACAGTCTAGTGTATTCATAGTGCAATTAACAGATAACAATACTTGATGATTGTATGAGGCCATTTTCTAGCCTGTTTGATGAATAATTCTGTCCAAATTGGCCCAAACCATTCTAAAGTGTCACTTAGTTCTGTTGCATAAACTGGGAATGCCTAGTGGTTTAAGATGTAGGACAATTATTACCAAGGTATTTAGAATTATTTGGAAGGGTACAACGCCAAGTGTTCTCTATTAAATTAAATAGGTTGCTTAAGTGATTTTTGTGTGTGCAAAGAAGGACAGCTAGGGCAACATTAAATGCTAAAGTATAGGTAATCCTCAACGTACAACCACAGTGGAGCCCAAAATTTCTGTTGCTAAGTGCAACAGATGCTAGGTGTATTTGGCTCCATTTTACAACCATTCTTGCCACAGTTGTTAACTGAAGTTGTTTCATTACTAACAAGTTGTTGAGTGAATCTGGCTTCCCCTTTGACTTTCCTCGCCAGAAGGTCGCAAGAGGTGATCATATAACTCCAGGACACTGCAACCATCATAAATATGAGTCAGTTGCCAAGAGTCTGAATTTGGATCACATGACCATGAGGATGCGACAATAGTCGTAAGTGTGAAAAATGGTCATAAGTCACTTTTTCACTGCTGTTGTAACTTTGAACAGTCATTAAATGAATTGTAATAAGTCAAGAGTTACCAGTAGTATAGAGAAGGTGATCTGATCAGGAGGTGGACTACTGAAGAGCAGTGTTTTTCCTTGCAGTTTGTGTTTTGTAGTTTTGGCAGCCAGGGACTCCCGAGGCGGTACAGTGCGTTCGGATGGCAGCTGTTGAGAAGGATATAGCTTGCTTGCAGAATTAAACTCTGAATGGATTTGATCTGCATGCTTATTCCCTTGTTAGATGACTTGCAGAAGAATGATTGTGAAAGACAGGTGAACCTTTGGATAGTTTTATTTAGCTGAATTATTTTGGAGTCATGGAAGTGGCAGACTGTGCCAGAAAGTTTCGGTATCATTAGCAAGAGCATGTTATTGCTGTCAGAACGAGTTATTTAAAAACACACACATACACACAAACCCAACTTGAAAATTGGTTATAGCTTCAGGTCCAAGTCTTCTGTCATATCAAATCAGTTAAATGCAGCTTTTTAATCTTTATTTTGTGAAATGCATACCGTTCAGAACGAAAAGCTTCAGGGCCTTGAGATTGTTTGCTTTTACATCAATTGTATTTATATTTAAAAAGAAAGGCTGGTCTTAGATTTTGCTGAGTACACACACACACACACACACACTAATAGAGACAGGTAGTTTAAAAAAAAATTATATGCTTATATTTAGAATCTTGTTTTAGGTAAATAGAGAAGCGGTACTTAGCAAATGTAACATATGTTGGACCCTTAGAAAATTGAAGGGCACGTATGACATCAGTTGGAAAAAGATACCAGTTGAGATGCCTAGATGATTATCTGTTGCTGTAAACAATGGATGTAGAGAGAAGGTATTGCTGTTTTTAGAAGCAGTGCTATTAGCAGCGCTATTGCCAGTGCTGTGAGTAAATAACTTTTGAGGGTTTGTGAGGGTACTTTCCTCTCCATGGACTGGACACAACACAGCCTGACAAAATTGTATGCCATGCTTTATTACTTCCCCAACAAGAGACTATTTTTCTGGGTCAACTCCACCCTTCTAGGACTTTGCAGAGTGATGGTGCCACAAAAATATGTGATTAGTACTTTTTTTACTATAAGTTTTACTATTTCAAACAAAAATCCCCGAGCCTCAAAAATACAGCTACTCCTCAACGTACGATCACAATTGAGCCCAAAACTATGTTGTTAAGTGATAAATCTCTTAAGTGAGTTTTGCTCTGTTTTATGACATTTCTTGCTACATTTGTTAAGTGAATCACTGCAGTTGATAAATTAATAATATGGTTGTTAAGTGAATCTGGTTTCCCCATTGACTTTGCTTGTCAGAAGATTACAAAAGGTGATCAAATGACCCCAGGACACTGCAACTGTCATAAATGTGAGACAGTTACCAAGCATCCAAATATAAATCACATAAACATGGAGATGCTACAATGGTTGTAAGTGTGAAAAATGGTCATAAGTCACTTTTTTCAGTGATGTTGTAACTTTGAATGGTCACTAAATGAGCTGTTGTAAGTCAAGAACTACTTGAAATATAACCGTTGGCGATGCCCAGGGGAAGGGCCTTCTCTGTGGTGGGCCCAACCCTCTGGAACGACCTTCCTCCCGAACTCCGCACCACCTCGGACCTTCGCCTTTTCCGCCGGCGCCTAAAGACGCACTTTTTCCATCAAGCCGGCCTAGCCTAATCACCCTATAACGACAAAGTCTATAATTAGCAACAGTGTTTTAATTAGGGGGATTTTAGTAAATTTTAGCACAGGGTTTTTCTAAATTTAATTTGTTTTTATGAAATTATTTATTATGTATCTGTATCTGTATATTTGTTTTTAACCTCCTGTGCGCCGCCCTGAGTCCCTTCGGGGAGATAGGTGCGGGATACAAGTCAAATAAACTGAACTGAAACTGAACTGAACCTTTGCCTTTTTCCAAAAGTTTCTTGCACCAGTTGGGATGAAGTGATATTTCTGTGTGCTTGTTCATCGTCTAGTTGCTACTAGTCTCCCAGCAAAGCTTCAAACTCTAGCCAGGACTCCAACCATGATTTGCTACTCATCATAGCTTGTAGTTTGGGCAGTTGAATGGAAATCATCTCGCCTCCTTGTGTGTAGGCCATTTGTTTTCATCTTCTGTACTACAAACACACCTCTTTCCACTCTTCCTTATCATTTGCATTTGTAAGCTCAATAGACTTGGTTGAGTGGGGCTGCCTCCTGACGAGAATAGGTCCTTGTGAACCCCAATGCGTGGCTCAGTTAGCACAGACAACTGCAACAGTGTTTGGATGCCTATGAGTAACTGGATGAATGCATGTCTGAATGCATGAGGGAAATGAGGAGGAGTATTTCTGCCTGGCTGCAGCTGCTTTTTCCAAGGAGACCTTGGACTCCCTCTCAGGATTTCTGTCATGACCAAATTTCTCCTCAAACTGAAGTAGAAGAATCTGTTTTCCAGCCCACATTCAAAGAGTTCAGCTGTTAGAAATTGAAGCTGTGAGCTGGATCTGGAATTAGATATTGGAAAGTTGTAATCAGAGGAGCAGATGTCAAAACAATGTTGGCCTGAGGTGTTCCCCAAAGTAACTGGACTTTAGTTCCTCAAATTATCAGGCATCATGTCCTTCAGCCATACTAGCTGGGAACCCTAGACCGAGTTTTGGAAGGCTGGTTTTTGTGCACAATTGGGAGCGCAGATCTTCAGGCTTCCTTATGTATTTTTAAATATGATGTCTTTGTGTGTGATGAAAGCTCCCTATTAGCGATAACATCTAAACAGTTCATTTCAGAAACAGGCTCAAGGGATATAAAAATATGTGTTGGATAATAGCAAGAGACAGACTGAACGAAATAATAATTGATTAAAAAAAGGAGCAAAACGATGCAGTTAGAATCCATGGGGAAAATAGAGCACAGTTTTAGCACTCCTCAAAGAATTTTGGAAGTCCAGTTTGAAATAAAATCAACAGTTCTTTTTACAAGGTATATTTTCAAAACATATCAGCAAGAACTACCCCAGCTGATTAGGATACATGTTTATAGTGATAAGAATAAATCTTAGCACAATATTGAAAAAGAGATACATTACTGAAGATGTCAGATTGGAAACTAAAATTTGGAGAATATGTAATAATGGTAAAATCAACAACATGTATTCTCAGCAGACATATAACCAAATGACTTCCATACATACTATATAATATATTATATAACAAGGCAAATATAAATACCTAGAGTACTGTATAGTTTTTAAGGGAAAGAGCTGACAAATATTTCACAGACACAAAAACATTTTGAATGTCTGTAAATGATATATATCAAAATATGACAAAGGTGAAATTAGAACGTAATATTTATAATGTAGGTTTTTTTCTTCGTATTTTCAAACAACAAATAATGAAATTATAACACCTTGGTCAAAGATTTAAATTCTTACATTGCTAAAATAATTCAATGTACTTAAATAAAATTTAATGTTTTATGGTTAATTTCTAATCAGCAATGTACTGAGCACTAACTGTGCAATCTTGGTAATTCTTTTGTCCACTTATACATATTTCTGTACTATTCTTTTTCCTTTTGCTTGCTTGCTTACTTGCTTTCTTTTAAAGATGATTAAGAAATATGTTTGGTTTTTTGTTTTTTTTTTAAGAAAAAGAACCTAATGGTTTGGTGCGGTGATTCTGGAACGAAGTGCACAGAATACATAATGTGACTCACTAATAATGATTTAAAAGAATTGTATGGGTTTCATTTAAGAAGCCTGTAGCCCTATAGTAGGAAATTATATGCAGAAATATTTTCACAAAGACAATGACCTTGTTATTGCATAAAATTAAGTGTAGCTGGGTTTATAAAACCCAGCCATTGTGATTTAGCATTATGTGAATCCCTGCTTCCAATGGATGGCAGGAGATGGACATAGGACATGGAGATGTACTTGAGTGATCCTGTAGCTAGCAATATTTAGATCAACTCATTCTGTTTCTCCAATATATTGAAAGTGTTGCCATTTACTAATCAACAAGTTGTAGTTACAGTAGTTATACTTAGCATGGAATAATATCTCCAGGCACTTTTACAAAGATAATATATAAAAAATTTTTCATCATCTAAACCACATATATTGTGATTATACACCCTCTAATTTCCATTTAATCCTCATTTTTTTGGGGGGGAAACATGCTTTCAAGAAACACCTATGACTACCTATGGAGCACTCAACAGTTCTAATAGGAACTGAAATCATAGTTCATATAATAGAGACATAATTAGATTAGATTGGCCCCTCCCTGCTCAACTTTCAGAGGACTTGAAAACTTGGTTTTTTTTTACCTGTCTTTTGGATCCTATGTGTTTAATGAATTCCATCTGCTGGCTAAGTTGATAGTTGTTTGAATGATGCCTGGCTGCTATTTGTTTTATTTTTTACATTTTGTATTTTATCTATTTTATTGTAAGCTACCTAGATATCTCAAATATGTGAGGCGGATGGCTGTATTGAATGAATGAATGAATGAATGAATGAATGAATGAATGAATGAATGAATGAATGAATGAATGAATGATTTAAACGTTCTTGGAGCTGGTGTACTAGAAAGAGAAACAGCTACATAAGCAATCTAGGCACACTTTTCTTCCTTTGAAATTGATTTCTTATAGTTGATATTTCTGGTGGATGAATGTGACATAATGAAGGATTTGATCTGTAGTTACAAACCTAATCATTGTTCTGCATATATGAAATATATCCTGTAGTTACAAACCTCATCATTGTTCTGCATATTTGAAATATATCCACTGTTGTGATATTGTTATAGGCAGAACTCTCAACTAAGCAGCCTACAGCCTGGTAATCTCCAGATGTGTTGCTGTTGCAGGCAGTAATCCAGCTCTAGCAACATTTAGGATTTTCTCTTCAGACTTATGTGTTGTATTTCCCCTTGGAGATCTTGGGCTCTTTTGGAAGGTTTTAGTGATGGGGTGGAAGGATGACACTACCCCCCAGGAGTATAGACACTATAGACCAGAGGTTCCCAAACTTGGCAACTTTAAGACTTGTGAACTTCAACTCCCAGAATTCCCACAAGTCTTAAAGTTGCCAAGTTTGGGAACCTCTGCTATAGACTGATGCTTTTGAAGTATTTGTTTATCGTTGATTATTTTTGGTTTCATTGTATTTCTAAAGTTTACAGGAGCTGTAAGACATTCAGTTTTCAGTCACACAGGTTAAAAACTTGAAACACGCACACACACACACCTTTTGAAAGCTGTCATGAATTTACACTTAGCTCAGAATACAGCTGCTAGGGCCAGATGGGAAGCTGGTGCTGCATGGTAGGGACTATATTGAGGTATTTCAGTTGATAAGTAACTGGATGGGCTTCATATTTCAAAGCACAGATGTTGGTGTCATGTTTATGGAATTCCTTTTCTAGAGAGGCTCATCTAACGAGATACTGTTATTTTTTGGAAACCAGATGGTTTTTATTTTCCCAAGATTATATGACTCGGCATTGATTTTAGGAAGGATTCTGTATAAATGACTTTAAATAATTGCAGAAAATACATAAAGGTTTGTATATCATTTGTATATCGGGAAATTTTGAAAAGCAAACTAATAATCTTTTAAAGGCTACCTGACCTGCTGTTTAATGATATGGTTGAACAATATTACCAATCATACTATTCTCACCTTGTCTGGGCTTTCTACCATGTTATGTTTAATAGTAAATAGATAAAATGATAGTGGAAATGGCTTTTATGATATGCCTGATATGTGTCATTTTAACAGCTCTTATCAATGTGATTTGTAGCAGGGGGGTAGAAATTTAGAATATGCTATATGAATTTAATGTCATTTTATTTGGAGACTTTAATTACAGAATATCAAATATCAAGTGTGGTGGGCAAGATGCAAGCATAGAGCTTTAAATCCCTTACTTGTCAAAACAAATATATTGGCATTAATGTAGCATCTTCCCTTCCTTTTATCTCCCTTATTTGTGCATTCTTAACTAGACAGTTCACCTCTCATTCTAAAGAGACATACCAGAAGCTACAATTCCAAATTTTAAATATTAAAAAAACAAACATCTAAGGGGCATAATATTAAAAACGACATTAGAAACTAGAGTTTTTATAAGGATGCAAAGGGAGAGTTCTGTTAAGTTCTGAATCAGCTTTGTGAGTTGTTATTGACAACAATATATAAACAAAATTTACCTCATCTTAAGCCTCAATGGAGGCTTCAGGACATGTTTTTGGTCTCTTGTTAATTTGAAATTAATCCTATGAGTGGATGGGTGGGTTGATGTTTTTCATCTTCTTCAGCATTGAGAACTGTGTTCTCTAAACCAGGCCCTGTGCTTGTTCCCAAAGGACCATGTAGGTGTTATCTGTAATAAAATACTAAATATGAGCCCACTCATCCTCTCCAACTCTGTGCTAGAGCAAAGGCATTGAAGAGGACTTCTGTGTAACAAGCTCTTAACTTTTGGAATCTCTCCAAAGTCAGCGAAGGCTTGTTAAAAGCCTTTCCTCGTCTCCAGGCTTAAAGGGGGAAAAAAATGAGTTCAACAATGTTAAAACACGACAAAGACTTTTATACGCACCAGGCTAAGGAATAACATTTTAATCCTTAGTGCAACATGTATGTGGTAATTTGTGATGTTTAGATTTTTTTAAAGTTATCTTCTATATATGGTCATTCAAATCCACTTAATTTTTTTTTCTTTCCTTTTCTAGGCTCTTTACAATTCAATCAAAAATGAAAAGCTTGAGTGGGCAGTGTAAGTATCTTACGTTGAACTAATAAGCTTCAAATGATTCCTTTTATGGTATTCCACTTGATGTACCTGCAGTATATGGATTAGTTTCTAGAAATTGCAGAGATCAGGAGAGGGAACCTCTTACATGTATTTATAGGTAGTCCTGGACTTACTACCACAATTGATCCCCAGATTTCCCTTGCTAACCAAGATGCCCCATTTTATGACTTTTCTTGCCCCTGATTATTAAGGGAATCACTACAGTTGTTAAGTTAGAAACCCAGTTGTTAAGGGAATCTGATCACAGGACATTTCAACCGTCATAAATATGAGTCAGTTGCCAGGAGACTGAATTTTGATCATGTGACCATGGGGATGCTGCAGTGGTCACAAATGTGAAAAATGGTCATATGTCACTTTTTTCAGTGCTGTTGTAACTTAGAATAGTCACTAAATGAATGGTTGTAAGTTGAAGACTATCTGTATTTACTTTTATTCTGACTTCGTTGTACTTACATATCAGACATCTTTCATTTTTCATTAAGCAGTCTTAATCCATTCATAATAACTAAACTAGTATGGTCCCTAAAAAGGCTGATTTAACCTATTAAATATGTAGTTTTAGGCAAGCCTTAATACATTGATTTATTAAGATCAATTCCATTTGCAATGTGAGGATAATAACTTGAAGAGTGTATCTGATTAGATTCCATAAAATAATGTTTATATGTTTCTTGTATGGAGATTTCTGAGCTTTATTTTCTGCTAATAGATGTTTCATTACCCAACTAAGTTACAGCACTACAAGATAACCGAATAGTGATGGGTAACAAAACATCTGCAAGAATGTTTTTCTTTTGGAATTTTTTTACTTATTAAAAATTGTGCCACCTGTCATTCATATTCTCAGTAGGGTATACCTCCATGCACGTATAGCATTTGAAAGTGAAGTTGCCTGAGGATGGATTTCAGCACAAGTCCAAAAGCTCGGAAGAATAAACCTCTGGTCTTAGTGATTAGATCCTGCAATAATTTTAAGTTGATGACCACTTGTGATTTCTTGGAGAACAGAAATTGGGGGTGCCTGTTAATTATATTCAAAAAGTTTGACGCTCCTTGCTTTCCTTGAGAGGATATAATTGGCCGTAGATTGGCACAGAAAGAGATAGGGTTACTGCACAGGCTGTTATTGTTCCAGAGTGCAAAACGTACTAGAACATCCAAAGTGGTGCTTTTTCAAGTCTACAACAGCCTTCCTCATGGCAGTATTTTGGGTACGTGCTTAATAAATCTAGGCCCTGTATTCCGTAGAACCAGATTACTTAAGAGGTGTTTTCCTTCCGTAACATCTACCCAGCTAATTTAATTCTGCAGAGTTAGCATGCTCCGAGTTGCATTGATTAAACATTGCTGTCTGTCAGGACTCTGGAAGCACACCTTCTCTATTACAGCATCTGACTTTTGGTTTGAGGTTCCCCAAAAATCTGAATGGCCCCCTACTCTGCTGTTGTTTAGAAGAATAATGAAGTGTTTTGGCAAGGGAGTGTGAGACTGGTTTTTTGTGGCTTGCCAACTTTTATCTTTATCTTTTTACATTCCAACGATTTTACTGCAGTTTCTTTGATTGTTGTGAGCTGCCCGAAGTCATTGAGTTGGGTAGCATACAGGTTTTATAAATTATGGTTGGTTGCACTGTCAGGCAGATGTTTAGACAGGATTTGAGATTTTTATTCACCTATTGCAGGAGTGTCAAACTCTGGTGGTCACGGAGTTGTCAAGTGCTTTATCACAACTCCCCCCCCCCTTCACTAAATTGGGCATGGGCATGGGGGTCTGACAGGCCTGACCTGTTGAGTCCTTCCAAAGGATCTGGGATTGGCAAATGTTGTTGTTTGATGGTGCTGAATGTATCCTTACAGGATGTAAGCTGTCCCAGGTCAAGTTGCCTTTTACAATTGACTAATGGTGATTTTATTAATGCTAATGTGTTCAAGTAGTGCTCCAGATTTTAGGATTGCATTTATCACTCCCTATTGGGATTACTATTACTATTGGTCGTATCTTTGTTTTCTTTTGCAAAAGTCATTCTACTTCTATTTCTATTTGCAGGTCTTTGTATTTTATGATTTTCTCCAGTTATCTCTTTTCTCTTCTGCTGTCTCCAGATACTACCACATCCACTATCCAGGCTCTGTGTTTCTTATCAACAATTAAGACTGGGATGCTGTGTCGCAGACGCTTCTCTGCTTGAATTCTAAAATCCCAGAGCACTTTGGCTTCCTAATTTTCTGTTACGTTGTCTGTTTTGTGGGGCAGTTTTTGCTTGCAGGAAATTGGTACTTCTCGCAGATATTTCATTGCACCATTGTTGCTACTTTGTCACGCCATTGTTTGTAATCAGTCCGGGCAATCTTGCAGTAGCAAAAACAAGATGGACTTCTGTTTCTTTTGCTTCTTTGCGGAGGCAGCATTTGCTGTCTGTTGTCGTCTTCTCAATTCTGGCTTTGTATGAATTTGTTCTTAAAGCATGAACTTGTAAAGTCAAAATTAGCCCCTCTGTCTCTTTCTTCAATTTTCCTGCTGTTGGCCGCTGCCAGGTCTGGTGTTAAGTGCTTTGCCTGCCATTTTTTTAATATACTGGCCTTGCAAAACGTTGCCTTGTTATGTCTCCTTTCCATTCTGCATTTGGTCGTATAGGCCAGTTCGGTCCCTCCAGTACTCTCCAGTAAGCCTTCATGGCATTCTAGCTTCGGTATGTCTTCTTCGTTTTCCTTCATATATTCTTTCAATGTCCTTTTTCTTTCTTCTTCAATTGTCTGTTGTACCCTCACCTGTTTTTCTTGGTAAGAAGTGCCTGTTAGCATCAGCGTGGGGGAAGGTTATTCAATGTTATTATTTTACTGGTCTTTACTCGGTCTTTTACTCAGTTCTGCTTGAGTCCAGTCCACTATTCCAACGGTGTATCTAATGATAGGAATCACCCAGGTGTTAATTGGCTTGATGCTATTTCCTGCACTGAATGTGGACTTTAAAATCTTCTCCACTCTCATGAAGTATTCTCTTCTAACCCTTCCTGACTTGGGTGTCCTTGACATTGTCAGCTTAAAGGATGCCCAGGTATTTATAGTGATCGTCGTCATCCAGGCTCTTGATATTATTTCTCTAGGACATCTTCAGTTTTCATTATTTTTCCCCATTTGATGGTGAGTGTGGCACATTTGTCCTGTCCAAACTTCACTGCAATAGCTTGGGCTATAAATACAGTGTTGAGCAGCGATTCTATTTCATATGTTGTATTTTCATACAGCATCAGATCATTGATGTAAAGAGCATCAGATCATTGATGTAAATGAGGTGTGATAGCCTGGCAGATGTTTTTTGATGTTTGATATAGCTATGGCCTGAATTATTCAGTATTGTCTACTGAAGAATCAATCCAGTGACAAACAGCAATGGAGATACTGAGACTCCATGCAAGATTCCTCTCTTGATATTAACCTGTTCCACTCTATTGACGAGCAACTGGGTCTTCTGTTGTGCCATTCACCCTTTGCACAAAGCCGGTGTTTCTACTGACTCCTATTATTTCTAGGCACTTGATTATCCAATCATCTGGCAGGGAATTGAATGCCTTCTTGTAATCCATGCCACATTCAAGTTGGTCTCCCTTCTGTTGCAGTTTTCCAAAATCAACTTGTCAATTAGAAACTGATCTTTTGTTGTTTTGGCAGTTCCCTTATTGTTGTTGTTATTTTAACTTTATTGAAATACAGTTTCATACAATGCAAGATGTTTGATAAGTCGGAGAATTTGGTGATGTGCCCATTTGGTCATCAGACTCAGTCCATGCAGCGGGGGGGGGACATAATTTCTTAAATGTATAACAGAAGGATAGGTTGTCAAACCAAATTATCTCTTGCAAGCCAGGTGCCTGCTTGTTATTCTAGTAAGCAAAACGAGTTGTTAATGATGAAAGGCTGCTTGTAAGGTTGGAAGACTTTTTTAGTTGGGTTGGAAACATTATCTTAAAGATAGAAATCCAATCCTCAGTTAATCTGTGGCGGCATGAATAAACCCATGCTTAGCTTTCTCCCTTTTATCTTTCGAAGCATTGTGTCAGACCTCTGGTAGAAGAAACACAGCTCAGGTCAAGTTTCTTCCTCTTGGCTTGGTGTCTGAGGTTTGTCTCATGATTAACTGTGGATAGCTTGACAACAAACCAATATTAAACATAATTCATTGCAGAAGGCCTTGTGGGCGCTACTTCAGCTGCATTCAGGAAGCTCACCATTTTATTTTATTTTATAGATTTATATAGTCTCCCTTGTCATCAACCGAGACTCTGGACAGCATACAATAAATTCACAATTAAAACCAAAAAATGAACAGCCTAGATAAAAGATAAAAACCCAAGGATGTGGGTGAGCTTATCATTTAATCACCTTGCAGTCCCACCATGGGGTTCCCCTATTGATATTCAAAGCTAAATAGGAGGAGATGAGAGTTTGCCAGCACATTTTAAACACTCATTGTCCTTTCTCTGTTCAACCTTGTTACTTGATTTCCTTTTCGTGCTGAAGGAAATCATGGCTGCTGGGGAGAGATCTTTTTTGAACAGAAAAGAAACAAAAAAAAATGCCTATATGAATATTGATAAGACTGCTTTTATGGGGATTAGCTTTTGCTGTAGCAATGTATGCAAGTTCTCATCCTACACCAAGAAAATCTTTAGAAGTACCACTACCATATATTTTCTTGAACTGCTGGAAGCTGGTTGAATTAAGGATACCTTAATTATTTCTTGTCTCTTTCCAAGACATTTCTAGTCAATAGCAAATTGCTCCCGATGATAAGAGAAGTTAATTTTTTTAAAAAAAAATGTTATTATTTTTAAAGAAGTTTCTTATTAGGATCCTAGCCTTCAAAGAGTTTGAATTAAGCTTATTAGCTATCAGATGACGTTTGGCCTGTGAATAAAGGAGGTAATGGAGACAAGTGGCAGTGAGAGAACAGGCAAGTAATGTCTCAATTGTGAAAGGCATATGGAGGGAATCTAGAGGTAGACCTCCCTCAGGAAAGGCAGATTTGAAATTTTCAACCCACAATGCTTAGCCCTAATGGTCTTGCCTGCAGATCCTCAGTGTCACTGCCTTCCAGCTTCTTCTAAATGCTAGGTGAATTTGTAACAAAGCTGTGTCATCTATGATCTGGATGAGGCAGCCAAAGAGGCATGTATGAGTCCAGAGTAAGGATGTCTCCTATCCAGAAGCCTGTCTGAGCCCAGATTGGGATGTTCCATTTTTAGAAATGTGTCCATGAAACCAGGCCATGGGGCCCGGAGTATCTGTTAATGTCAGCCCTGCTAGATAAATCAGACTAGGAAATCCTAAATGCTAAAACTGTGCTTATTGGCTAGCAGAATGTTGAAAGTCAGGTTGTGTTGAGTCTCTTCCTTCTCATAGTTCAGTGAATTAAGGAGGTGTATGTCCAGGTTTTTTCTAAATATTGTCCTGTTGTGGACTTAACATATGCTTCATCCCTTGTTGCTTTGGTAACATAGCTTGCAGATCAAGGTCATTCTTCTCACTCTCTATGGTTGTCATCCAAGGAGACTTAACAGGTCTCCGAGGTATTGCATCATAGATAATTGAATGTGATAATCCTCTGGTTGAAATTGGGCTTGAGGAACAGTTGGATTTATTGCTGGTGCACTGGCCTTCTTGCTGCTCAGTGATAACTTTGCCTGAGTTGTTCAATTTTTCATTGCTGGATTGGCAGTGAAGACAAGGAGGCTATTAGTTCTTAGCAATTTTAATTTATCCTAATGTAACATTAAGTTCAGAGGTTTGTAGCCACCATTGTAAGACCCTATCATGAAAAGTATGATTGTTTTTCAACTGACTGATAAGTTAATTATATTGACTTATATCATGGGCCCAGATGTATTCTACAGGGAACTTAGAGGTCTTAGTTGCCATCTGGAATAGATGGGTAAAAGAGACTTTGGTTTGGATTCTTCCTTTATGCCTCCCTCCCTCCATTTGTCAATGGAGACTTTTGGTTTTCCAAGGAGCTCTGAAAGATGAAACAACAGAAGAGACATGTAGAGTGCCATCGGAGAACAATGAAGAGTGACTTATCCCATCTTTGTAAGAATCCATATGAAGTATGGCATTGTCACAATAAACAATAGCCTGATTTAAGGTAATTTACTCAGGAGGGAGGAGTCACAGAAATATCTTCAAGGCCACTATATGAATATTATAGGCTCCTGTCATAAAAAGTCACTTGGATTCATTTGGAGTACAATTCTGGAGGAGTGAGTCCATGTGAGTTGACTAAAACATTAACTTGTTTTGTTACCTAGGAATTATTTAGTTTTCTGGTTCCCGAGGAAATGGACAGAATCCTCATGATTGTTATTATTATTATTATTTATTAGATTTATAAAAACCGTGCCTCTCTCCCTGAAGACATCTGTCCTTACATTCATTTTTTTTTCCTGGTTAGTTAAGGTTGTCTGAAGGGGACGTGACTGAGTTCATGTGGTGGTGAATATATCCTTGGGTGAATATATTACCAGATCAACAGTCCTAGACAATGTTCATCCAGTCTTTAACCCTCCCATTTTAGGAAAGATTTTTGAGAAGGTGTTCAGGTTGCAACTTCAGAGGAGCAGAGATGAGGTGGATTATCTGAACTTCCTGCAGTTGAGTTTCAGAATGGGATTTACTATGGAACCAGTGTCGACCCTAGTTGCTGATAACTGACGGTAGCATTTATATCATAGTGGTGTATCTGTTCTGTTTTTCCTTGATCTCCCAGCAGCTTTGAGATAGTATCATTGATCATGGTATCCTTCTTGACTGATAGAATTGGAGAATGAGAGACAGTGTGAAGTAGTAGTAGTAGTAGTTCTTCTTCTTCTTCTTCTTCTTCTTCTTCTTCTTCTTCTTCTTCTTCTTCTTCTTCTTCTTCTTCTTCTTCTTCTTCTTCTTCTTCTTCTTCTTCTTCTTCTTCTTCTTCTTCTTCTTCTTCTTCTTCTTCTTCTTCTTCTTCTTTAAAGAATTTATTGGTTTTTACAAAATAATATTGGGAAAAGAGTATAGGGAAAAACGTTACACTTTAGTAGCTTCATGCCGGAGCTGGCGGTCCCCCCCAAACTTCATCATAGTACAGGTTTTAGTAAAAAAAAAAAGACAAGCTCAATAACAAATACATTGCATATTTTCTATGTTCATTCTTCTTGTTTTTCCTTACCATCAATCATGACAACATTCAAATAAAATTTTTAAATAGTATCATTTTTGAGACCTAAGTCTTTTGGCTATTGATTCTTTTCCCCTGTCATCGGGAGGGGCCACCGCCCCCACTGTTCCTTCTTCATCGTCCTCTAGGAATATGGAGTATTTTTGAAAAAAAGCATTTGCCTCTTCTAAAGTTTTGATTCTAATTCTACTCCCTTCCCAGAAAACCAACATCCCTTCTGGTAACAACCATTTGAACCAGATCCCTTTTTTAAATAGTTTCTTAGATAGGAAGGAATAATTCCTTCTTATGTCTCTAATTTTCTTTGGGATTTGCTTCAAAATGATTATCTCATTGTCTTCGTATTTTAAAGGCCCTCCCCTTTGGGCTCTCAGAATCTCCTCCCTCATGGACTTCCTTAAAAATTTTACATTGACTTCTCTTGGGACATTATGTGTCCTTGCATATGCCGAATTGATTCTATAAACCAGATCAATATCCCATGCAATTTGTTCTTTATTTTTTTGAAGATAATCCGCTAATATTGTAATCATAATATCTTTCAAATCTTCTGCGTCTGACTCTGGTATGTTTTGAAATCTAAGAAAAAGTGACATTCTTTCAAACTCCAATTTTGAAATATAATTCCCTAATTCTGAACTTTCTTTTTGTATTCCTTTTACCTCATTTCCCATCCCAGCCACCCCTCCCTCAAACACTTCTATTCTTTGTTTGTTATCCTTTGTATTTTGTTGTATTTCCGATATTTCAAATTTTAAATATCAGTTCCTTTCGCATTTCATTTACATTTTCCATTATTTTCTCGTTGTTCTTCATCATTTCTTGAAACATCTAGTTGACCGATAAGTCCTGTGTGCTCTCACCCGCAGCCTGTAATAGTGAAGTAATCTTTGGTTGTATGGATGGGCTGGATCGGGTAGAGGAGGGGGCAGAGTGCGCTTTCGCAGGTGGTGGCTTTTTGGAAGTCATTGTTCTTAACAAAGGAAAAGATGGCGTCAGAAGGGCGGGTAGCTGGTACAGTCCGAGGCAGTTCAAATGAAAGTTTGGTCTTAGAACAGATTAAGGGAGCCAAGAGGAATCTTTATTGCCAATCCAATTGTCCACTTAGTAGAGATCCCGAAGATTCCCAGGGGAGAAGCCTCGATGTAAATTTTAAAGTCTTATAGTTTAATCACAGAAGGGAAAATTCTTTAACAGATAAAACTTTCCAGCGGAGGACAAGGGAGAGCCCATCCGCCCCTCCTTCTGGCGGGAAGAAAAGTGAAAGTTCCAATCCTCTCTTGTTAGAAGGTTGCCTTGCAGGTTGTTACAATTTAAACACATAGATTCATATACTTTTCAATTGTTGCTTAGATGGTAAGTCATTCCCAAGCCTTTCTCCGTTTCTGGAGATAGCTTCTTTTTTAAACGCCGCTTTTCTTCCGAGAGGGGGTTCTATCAAGCAAACACCCCCCTCCATTTCCCCTTTAAAATCAAATGAACACCAAGACTCACATTCCTGCTTGTCTGTCGTTTGGAGATAGAAGATTGAAAGGCATCCGCCGCCCCCGACATTCCAGCTAACTTTTTATTGTTGCAGTTTGTTCCGAGAATTCATCGACGAAAAGACCGAAGCCTCCTCGCATCGGCTTCCCGGCTCCTAGGGCGAAGCTGGGACCTCCCCCACTGGTCGCCACCGAGCTGGGGGGGGTTGCCAGCCAGCCTCCCCGCAGCAGGAAACTCCTACAGAGTTCCCTGTGCCCCCGGGGGGGGGCACCAGGAGAGCAAGCGGTGGGCGGAGTGCAAACTCTGACCGTCGCCTCTGAAGACCGGAAACGGAATTATTCTCCTCCTCCTCCTCCTCCTCCTCCTCCTCCTCCTCCTCCTCCTCCTCCTCCTCCTCCTCCTCCTCCTCCTCCTCCTCCTCCTCCTCCTGATGGTTTCAGTTGGTATTGCCAACAAGTAAAAGTTGAGTAGGAGGCCTCTAATTTGTTGAGTGCCGCTGAGCTAATGTATATGTGGTGCTAATATCCATTTGTACATCTCAATCCCAGGCTAGCCAAGTGATTGTGCCAGTACTTGAAGACATAGGGAGCCTAAGCTCAGACTTAACCAGGGCAAGACTGCATAGCTTTCTGTTTCTGGTTCTCCAATTCAGCTGCTCTTCTAGGTTTAGTTCTGAATGGAGTATTACTACCTTAGACATTGATGTGTAATTTGAGTGTCCTGGCCTCACATGTTTTGCTTTTATAACAAGTGATAGCTATGCCTAGGGGCCTTTTGACCAGGTATGTCTAGAACTCCACTTGTGTGATTCCCTCCACTGGGAATCCCTTCTCATAGTCCTTCATACTGTAATCACTTCATATATGGACTACTGCAATATGGTTTACATAGGGCAGCCCTCAATGACCACTTGGAAGTTGCAGCTGGCACAGAATATGGCAATGCAGGCAGTGATGAGTGCACCGCAGTAGGTCATGTAACAATCCTGCTACATGAACTGCACTAGTTATCAATGATGTTGGTTGTAATCTATGAAGATGTTCTTGACATAAGGTCTGGTCATGTGACCGACTGTCCTTTCCCCATTGTTTCTGCCCATATAGTAAGTATTGGTGGAGTAGGCATGTTCCAGGCCTCTTCTTTAAAGCAGTGCCTTCTGATGGGACCTAGGCAGCTTGGCTTCTCTGTAGCAGGCCTGCCCTGCCTTTTGAAACAGCATAGCATCTCCCCAGAGGTTGGAATTGCTCTGCCTTGCCATCCTTTAAACTGGTCTTGAAGACCGGGTTCTTTCTTTAGGTAGTCCTTGACATACGACCACAATTGAGGCCAAACCCCCAATCCAGCAGTTCAGGAGTGGGAACCTCTAACATTTATTTACAGGTGACCCTCGATTAGCAAGCAACATTCAGCTACAAATTTCCCTTTGCTAAGCGAGATAGATGTTAAGTGAGTTCTGCCCCATTTTATGACCTTTCTTGCCATAGTTGTTAAGGGAATCAATGTAGTTATTATGTTCATATCACAGTTGTAAAGTGAATCTGGCTTCCCTCTTGGCTTTGCTTGTCAGAAGTTTGCACATAACCCTGGAACACTGCAACAGTCAGAAATATGAACCAGTTGCCAGGCATCCAAATTTTGATCACATGGCCAGTGTGAAAAACAGTTTTCAGTGCCATTGTAACTTCAAATGGTCAATAAACAAATAAGTCAAGGAATTCTGTAATATGTATTATTTGCCCTGGAGGGAATTTTATTAAAGTTTTAGTTCCTGGATTTTTACCTTTTTTGGACTTTTTACTATAATCAATGTTGTTTCAATTTATTTATGCGCAGGGGTGGGGCGCACACAGGGATCCATGTGCGCATGCACAGGGGCGGGGAACCTACGGAGGGCTTGCGCGTACATGTGCGAGAGCTGAGCATGCGGTTTGGGGTGCATGCGGGGGGCTGTACACACATGCACAGAGGGTGGGGGTGCAGGGGGCACATGTGTGGGGGCTGTGTGTGCATTTCATTTTGTGGGTTGGGCGCACACACTTTGGGCACTCGTTCCAGAAAAGGTTAGCCATTGCTGGTGTAGGTACACTATATGACACTCATAAAATTACTTTGTTTTCTTCTGCATGTCTATGGAGATTCTCAGTCATCCAGGTCATGGTTGTCCCAAAGGTGCTTTTTCAGAAGACAACTCGTCTTTCTTGTTTTTCATTGAAGGCATTTCGCTTCTCATCCAAGAAGCTTTAGTCAAAACTGAAGAATCTTCTTAGATGAGAAACGATATGTCTTCAAGGAAAAACAAAGTCCAGTTGCCTCCTGTTCTTCATAATGTATGGACGTCTTCACATTTAAAGAACAAAACTGCCTTTCTTGATTGAGGGCAAGTGGTTTGGGGGGAACAATAAGTGTAAGTAGCTGCTCCTTGGTTTTAGTTTTGAAAGAAAAGTTAAGATGCAGAGGAATTTTTGTACGGTATGATTTAGAACGCTTCCATCAGAGGATACTGACAGATAATCTGTATCCGAGGGTACGATCCAAAAATAAAGCAGAGACCAGTGCCATTAATTCATGCCTGGACTGTGACAGATTTCAGCAGGGAGGAAAGGAGAAAATGCCCGTCTTGCTTTGTACAGCTGCGTCAAAGCTGCATGCGGTGCTAGCAGTGGGCATGTGATAATAATAATAATAATAATAATAATAATAATAAATTGGGATTTATTAACCGCACCCTCTCCCCACAGGGACCCGGGGCGGTGCACAGGCATAATTAAAAACAATATACAATAATACAAATATTACTTAAAATAGAATTAAATAAATCTACCCGTGCTAAAAATATAAATTAAAAACCCATTAAAATTTATAATTAAAAGACAGAGAGAACTATTCAAGGCCGGCCAGTCGAAAGAGATGGGTCTTCAATTTTACACGGAAGGAGCGGAGGTCGGTGGTCGTTCTAATATCAGGGGGAAGGTCGTCCCAGAGGGCCGGGCCCGCCACAGAGAGCGCCCTTCCCCTGGGCGTCGCCCGCTGACAAAGTCTAGTGGACGGCACCCGGAGAAGCCCCTCTCTGTGGGAGCGAATCGGTCGTGAGGATGTGTGGGGCAGGATCCGATCTCGCAGATAGCTAGGTCCCGAGCCATGGAGCGCTTTGAAGATGATAACTAACACCTTGAAGCGCACCCGGAAGACGACAGGTAGCCAGTGCAGCTCGCGCAGGAGCGGTGTTACGTGGGCAAACCTGGAGGTGCCCATAATTGCTCGCGCGGCCGCATTCTGAACTAACTGAAGCCTCCGGGTGCACCTCAAGGGGAGCCCCATGTAGAGAGAGTTACAATAGTCCAGTCGGGATGTCACGAGGGCATGAGTGACTGTGCGAAGGGCGTCCCAATCCAATAGGGGGCGCAATTGGCGAACCAGGCGAACCTGGTAAAACGCCCTCCTGGCCACGGCTGTCACTTGCTCTTCCATAGACAGCCGGGTATCCAGGAGGACACCCAAATTGCGCGCCCCATCCACAGGGGCAAGATGTTCGCCCCCTATGGCCAGCGTTGGAGAAAGCTGGTTGAATCGGGCAGCCGGAAACCACAGCCACTCGGTCTTGGTCGGGTTGAGCCCAAGTCCGTTACTTCCCATCCAGATCCGCACGGCTTCCAGGCACTGGCACATCACCGCTACGGCATCGTTGGGGTGGTTTGGGGTAGATATGTACAGCTGGGTGTCATCAGCGTACAGATGGTACTCTACCCCAAAACCGCGGATGATCTCACCCAACGGCTTCATATATGCATTAAACAGGAGAGGCGAGAGGACCGACCCCTGAGGCACCCCGCATGTGAGGGGTCTCGGGGTCGACCTCTGCTCTCCTGCCCGCACAAATTGCGATCGGCCAGAGAGGTAGGAGGAGAACCACCGCAAAACGGTGCCTCCCACCCCCAACCCCCCCAGCCGATGCAATAGGATACCATGGTCGATGGTATCGAAAGCCGCTGAGAGGTCTAATAGGACCAGGATGGAGGAGCATCCCCCATCTCTGGCCCTCCAGAGATCATCTACCAACGCGACCAATGCCGTCTCGGTGCTATGCCCGGGCCGAAAGCCGGACTGGCGCGGATCTAGATAGTCAACTTCCTCCAGGTGACGGGGAAACTGTTGTGCCACCACACTCTCAACAACCTTCGCCAAGAAGGGAAGGTTGGAGACTGGACGGTAGTTGTTCAAAATAGCTGGGTCCAAAGAGGGCTTCTTGAGGAGGGGCCTCACCATAGCCTCTTTTAGGGAGGCAGGCAAGGAACCCTCACTCAAGGATGCGTTGATAACCTCTTGGAGCCAGCCTCGTGTCACCTCCCAGGATGCCAGTACAAGCCAGGAGGGGCACGGGTCCAATGAACATGTGGTGGCTCGCAGTCGCCCACGTAACCTGTCCATATCCTCGGAAGTAACGGGGTCAAACTCCTCCCAAACAAGATCTCCCTCGTGGCATCCCACTGGGCCATGAATGGGGGCTAGCTCACTCTGTATCTGGGCGGTTTTCTCCTGCAGAAAAATCACAAATTCCTCTGCCCTACCCTGTAACGGGGCTTCCCGCTCCCTCTGTTGGAGGAGGGAACGGGTCACCCTAAACAGGGCGGCAGGGCGGTTTTCTGCGGATGCTATGAGGGTGGCGCAATGATGACGTTTGGCCACCCTCAGCGCCACAATGTAAGTCCGTAAATGGGCTCTTACCTGTGTCCGGTCAGATTCAGAGCGGCTAGCCCTCCATCTTCTCTCTAGGCATCTCTTGCGGCGTTTCATCACCCGCAGCCCCTCAGTAAACCAAGGAGCCAGGGTGGTTCGCCGCCGCGAGAGAGGCCGCAAGGGCGCGACCCGATCCAAGGCTCCCACGGCCGCACTATTCCATGCGGCCGTGAGGTCCTCCATCGGGGCGCGGGTCAGGGATACAGGAAATGGCCCAAGCGCTGTCTGGAACCCATCCGGGTCCATCAAGCGCCTGGGGCGGTACCAGATTGGTAACTCTGGTTCCGCCTCCCCGCGGAGGGGAGCAGCGGTCGGAAAGTCGAGTCGGAGAAGTGAGTGGTCTGACCATGACAAGGGTATGATGTCTATGTCCCCTGTACCCAGATCACTCTTCCATTGGCCCGAGACGAAGATGAGGTCCGGCGTATGTCCACCCTCATGGGTGGGGCCTTGAATTACTTGGGTCAGGTCCATGGCCGTCATGGAAGCCATGAACTCCCGAGCTACCACGGATGATTCGCCCAACGATGGCAGATTAAAGTCCCCCATAACTATAAGTCTGGGGGTCTCCACTGCCACCGTAGCGATCACCTCCAGGAGCTCGGGCAGGGCTGCTGCTACATAGCGGGGAGCCAGGTATACAACCAGCAAGCCCAACTGCCTCCCTAGGCCCCACTTCATGCAGAGGGACTCACAGCCGGAGGTCTGCGGCACCATGGTCTCTCTCGGCTCCAGGCCTTCCTTGATAATGACCGCTACCCCACCACCCCTGCCTAGGGCCCGCGGCTGATGAAATGCACGGTAACCTGGTGGGCACATTTCAACGAGGGGATGACCTCCCTCGTGGCCCAACCAGGTCTCCGCAATTCCTACCAGGTCCGGCTCCCCCTCTGACACAAGGTCACTAATGAGGGGGGCTTTGTTGACAACGGACCTGGCGTTGCAAAACATCAGCCGCAGACCCTGGCTCTGTATTCCCTGGCCACCTAGCCTGCGAGGGTTGTGGCACCCGACCGTTTGTAACCAACGGCTGCGTGCCACCAACCGGGAGGATGAAAATTGTCTCCCCTCGGTCCTGCCCCTCCCCACGACCCTCTGAATTGGTATGCCCTCCTGAGGAACGACTCGGGTATCCCCCTGCCATTCGCCTTCCGCTTCCCGCCGTCGACTGCTATCCTGGCCCTTACTACTAATTGCTGTTTCCATCTCCATCTGTCTATATCTACCCCCCTCCCTTGAACCCCCTAAAAAAGATAATTTAAATAAGTTAAAAACTAAAAATCCCCTAAGGCCGCGCTTCGCCCATCTCTTCGGATTTACAATACCATCATCGAGATGTGCCCTAGATAAATCAAGGGGCCATACCTGCGAGAGCGGGGACTCTCGCAGCGATAGCAGGCTTGCTCTGGAATACATTTTTAAATATTTTTAAATAGATAATTAAAATTCAATAATTATATATATAAAACTCGGGTGGGTATGGGAACAATACAGATGTTAAAAAGCACAGATGTTAAAAGTCGTTGGCAGTTGGTTAAAAACAATTCACACAAGTCAATTCATTAGATGGTAAAATGAAATCAGGTGAAATAAAGTGCAGGATGGGTTCAATTGATAAATAGATGTAATTAAATTAAATTAGATAGTTCGCAATGATGACCATTGGGGTAACCATAACTGATTGCTGTCACATGTTCTTTTTTAAGACAGTCAGTCAGTCAGTTCTTCCGGGCCTGTTAAGGCCTTGGTGGTGTAATTCTCCCAGACCCGGGAGAGTGACCATGGGGGGAAGATGAAATTTCAGTGGTCAGCGGTCGTCCACATCCACCTCGGCGCTCTCACCGCCGCAATCCCCGCGTCACCGCCTTCGCCAAAGGCCTCTCGGCGCTCCCACCGCCGTCAGCCTGGCCTCCAGCAGCCGCCTCTCCGCTACCACCACATGGCTCTCTCACAGCCACCACCTTCCGCCTTTCCCCAACCAGTTCCTCAGTCGCCGCCTTCGTCTCTCGCCATCCGGCGCTCCCACCGCCGTCGACTCGGCCTCCAGCGGCAACCTCTCCCCTCCACACTCTCCGCTCTCTCTCTCCACCTTCTCCACTCCAACAAACCAGCATCTCCGCCACCTCCGCCATCTTCCTCCACGCCTCTCTCACCATTCCCGCTGGCCACCGGTGCTCTCACCACCGCTTCACCCACGGCACGCCACCAAGTTGCTTTCAGCTTTTAGCTTTTCGGAGCTCTTCAGTGCAGCCGGCCTCTCTCCGCCCTATTAAAACGTCCGGGCGGCGGCCTCTGCACCGGCCTCCGTTGCGGCAGTTCCCGCCCGGCGCTCACACCGCCGAGCGTTCCAGTCGCCGGCGCTCCGTCCGCTCTTCCCCCGATGTTGCGAACCCCACCCTAAGATGTCCGGGTGGGTCCCTCATCCTCCCATGCCCTCCAAGATCACAAACGAGAGCAGGGGGGCACTCAAAATGCCAACGACCTCCGCAGCCCACACGGAGCTTCAGAGCTACCCCGCCATCTTCGCGCAAGCGCAGTCTTAACTAATGGGATAGGGTGCACAGAGGGAGTCATAGTTCAGAGGCAAAACAAATATACAATTTCCCCATTTCAATCTGTAGCACATACTTTCATCTCGGTGTCACTGGTTGTGTAGTATGCTAGATTGTGAGATCTAACTGGATGCTAGATTCTGGGATCTAAATACTTGGATTATAGTCTCAGTAAATATGGAGGGTATTAGGTTGGAGAGGCTTACTCCATCATCTGCTGATTACAGGTTCATGAGTATAAGGGCTGAGGAAATATCTGGTTGGTTTTTTTTTATTGAATTAAGCAGTATGGGCTTTATAGATTCTAGTACATGCTGGATATATGGGGCAAACTGGCTGTTGTCAGTTGCGAAGTCATGTGCGACCCCATGGACAACAACCCTCCAGGCTTTCCTGCTCTCTACCATCCCCCAGAGTCCATTTAGATTCATGCTGACTGCTTCGGTGACTCCAGCCAGCCACCACATTCTCTGTTGCCCCTTTCTTCTTTTGCCCTCAATCGTTCCCAGAATTAGGCTCTTCTCCAGTGAGTCCTTCCTTCTTCTTAGGTGGCCAAAGTATTTAAGTTTTATCTTCAGGATCTGGATTACTGCCTTGTCGTGGTGAAGGGGTGTGTGTACACAAAGGGCACCACGGAGGGGCACCATGAAGGGGCATGCCTACGCAAGCCCTTCATGGATTACTGCCTTGTCGTGGCGAAGGGGCTTGCGTAGCTCAATGAAGCCAAGATGGACAGGTCATAGCAGAGAGCTCTGACAAAACGTGATCCCCTGGAGAAGGAAATGGCAACCCACTCCAGTATCTTTGCCATGAAAACACCATGGACAGTACCAAAAGGGGCAAAATGGAGCAAAAATCAAACTTTGAATCAGAGGAAGTGGCCTTCCAAGAGATAGTGAGTAATAATAAATATGAACTAAGGCAGTGGTTCTCAACCTGTGGTCTGTGGACCCGGGGGGGGGGGGCAATACAATCACAGAGGGTCTAGGAACGCATTTAAATCTTACGTTTTGGGGGTCTGTGGCTATGATCCATGGCTGCAAAAGGTATTTAAATGGGGTCCTTGGTGAAGAAAAAAAAAGTTTGATAATCACTGAACTAATTTGTGTAGGAAGCCAGGGAGATGACCTTGGAGAAGGAATACAAAAGCTTTCAGGTGCAGAAGGAATATCTTATGTTTAGAGAGACAGAAGAGAATTATAAAATCCTAGACATAAAACCCCCTGGAGTACAAGGAGGAAGTGGAGGAGGGAGGGAGAGATGGAGAGCCTTGCAAGGTTTTGTTACTAAGGCTTCTCTCAATAAAATATAGTTATAGTCCTGTGGAGTCTGTTTTCTGATTGCTGTAGGCTGAAGGGCTGACAATTTCCTTGTTACTGACTATAAGAGCAAAAGGACAATAGGAAAGGCTGAAGGACTCACAATAGGGACAGTAGGTCAGAACAGTTTATCCACTGGGCAGGATGGCAATTTTCCATATGTTGAAGCTCTGGGGCTCAATTACAAAAGTCTTTGCCAAGTCTTTTTGAACTTTGATCAACAATGTCCAGCTGTTGCAAGCTGCTCTTGCCAGAAAATCAGGAACTGCAAGGTCTTCATCCCACCCCCTGTAATTTAAAATATAAAACTCTTGAAATAGCACATGAACATGCACAAAGCCTCAGCACAAACCACCTTGTTGCTGAATGTAATCCCACCAAGTCTCGAAATGAGAATGGTATATACTAAGGTTTCCATCCCAATTCCTATCCCCAAAGATAAATCCAGGCCATCCCACTGAAACAAATGAGTTTTCTTGCAGTTTAATATAAGAGGTACACAAAATGTCTCTGCTCATTTTAGAACCACGGGTCTTAGCATGAAATCAAGCTTTCCAGCTACTCAGTAAATAAAGGCGATCATAACGAAATAGGCAGCTTTGCATGATCTGATTAGTAAAATAAAATGTGCATCGGTGAATGTGAAGTTTCGTGTTTGCATTTGCTTTAGGGATGACGAAGAGAAGAAAAAATCCCCTTCGGATGGCACCGATGAGAAGGATAATGGAAACCAATCCAAGTCTGTCAGTCGCATAGGCAATTCCAATAACCCCTTCCTGGATATTCCTCATGATCCCAATGCTGCCGTGTACAAAACCGGATTCCTGGCCCGAAAAATCCATGCTGATATGGATGGAAAGAAAAGTGAGTGTCTTTCAGGGGCAGAAGAACAAGAGGTAACTGGGGGAGGGAGGGAGGGAGGGAGGGAGGGAGAGAAGTGGTAAATGCAGAAACTTGAATATGCACAATTGTGTGTGCCGGTTTGCTTGCTGCTGGAAATGTCAATAAACAGTGTTACTAGAAAAGTAACTGTGAATCTGGCAGCCCAGAAGGAAAAGCTGAGAAAATGCCTTGTGTAAATATTTAGGAAGGTTAAAGAGAGAAAAAGCTCCAGCAACCCATCTGAGAATTGATCCAGGAGATGGAGGGGGAATCGGCACACAGCTGCAATAGCTCTTTCTCTTTTGCTAGGCTTTGCTATCATTCCCTTCCAGGCATTTCACTTGCCACAGCTATGCGGGGAAACCTCTCTGTGACAGAGCTCAGAGGATGAGAATGCTCTCCTGCTTAGGCTCTTCGTAGTTCCAGCCTAGGAGAGCCAGGTTGGTGTAGTGGTTAAGGCAGCCGTCCCCAACCTCTCTGGCTTGATGGAGCGGTGGGGTGGGGGGAAGAGGGGGATGGTTCCCTAAGAGCAGTGTTTCCTCAACCTTGGCGACTTTAAGTCCTGTGGACTTCAACTCCCAGAATTCCCCAGCCAGCATATTCTGGGATTCTGGGAGTTGAAGTCCACAGGACTTAAAGTTGCCAAGGTTGAGAAACAGTGCCTTAGAGCAGCAGGTGCAGGCCCTTGGCCTGCAGCTGTGTGCCAGGCCACAGCCCAGGGGTTGGGGTCCTCTGCTTTAAGGCATTAAGCTCAAAACCAGGAGGAATTCTAGTTCCTCTCCTTAGCCACAAAGCCAGCTGAGTGACCTTGGCTATCCTTTCCTCTCGGCCTTAGGAAGGAGGCAATGGGAAACCACTTCTGAAATCTTGCTGAGAAAACTGGGACTAGACCAGGAGGCAATTCCCCCCCCCCCCAAAAAACCCCCTCTCCAAGTCCTGAAATAGGCTGAAAAGCTTTTCCATTGCTTTATTTTTTACATGTTTCTGTTCATTGCAACCACTTTTGTAGCAGGTAGCTCCAATGAATACAGGGCTGGTAAAGATAGTGGGGAGGTAGGAAAGGGGAAGAGAATATTAAGAATTTTTATTTTTGGGAGGGACAGATATCAAGTTTCCATTATGCACTGCTGCTTCTTTGGACTACCCTTCTCCTGCAATGTTTTTTTTAATACTTCCTTTTGATTTTTTAAATATTTTCTTGCTGTTTTCTATACTTCTGGCTTCTTCTTTTTTTAAATCTTTTTTTTCCTAAATATTAGTTTCTGTTAGTTTTATTAATTATCAAAACTAGTTTTTAGAAGAAAAGGGGGGCCGAGAGAGGCTTTACAACCAAAAGAGCATATTATTTATGTAAGAGCTACTATATTTTAAACAGAATTTGTTTTTTTGTGTTTGTGTTGCTTTCCTAGCTCCACGAGGAAAAAGAGGATGGAAAACCTTTTATGCTGTCCTTAAAGGAACTGTGCTTTATTTGCAGAAGGTAAAATTTTGTTTCTTTCAAAAGCAGAAGCCTCGTTGTTTGTCCTTCTTAGGATTGCTTTGTGGAGTAGTGAACGCACCGTGCCCGCAAGATAACTTAGGACAATATAGTCTATCTGAGGAACTGTTGTGGCAACCAATGGAGCTGGTAGCAGAGTTGGACAGTGAGGTGGTTGGGGAGGAACATGGGCCAGTCCTGGGGGATGAGGGAAGCTCAGATGAGGACTCTGCATCGGAGGCAGAGAGGGAGCTAGACAGCAGTGAGGCAGAGGAACAGCTGGAGCCTGTTCCCAATGTATGCATGCGCAGAGCTGCCAGAAGATGAGAGCAACTAAGAGAACAGAGTCGACTTGAGAGTAAAGCCACACTTTGGAGGTGGTTGGCCCCTCCCATAGGAAACAAAAGAGGAGCAAACGAGAGGACGTTTTTGCAGGAAATAATTTGTTCCTTCAGTCGTTTCGAAAGTGGAAAATTCTGTTTGTGATTATAAGAAACTCTGTGCCTTGCCCTGCATTTGGAAACTAATTATCTGGCAGCTCTCCAAGCGAGATAAAGTTCATGTTGATAAATATTCCTTTTAAGACTATTTGCCAAGCCTTGCTGACTGTGAATGAAAGGAATTCACAGTTGTGTAAATAAAAGAGGTTTTGCCAGGACTAAGACTTTGCTTCATGATTTTTAAGGAAGCCTAGGTCACAACAGGAACTGTCTTACCTGATGGGACTAGCCTACTACACCAGCAGAAGCAACCTACTTTGGATCCCATCTGTCAAAGAATTTTGGCTGGTGGGGTTCAGGGGAAAAGCCTGCTGTGGCCCCTGCTTTCTGGAATATTCTCCCAATGAAGATACAGTCTGCCCCCATACCACTGATCTTCTGGAGATCAGAAAATTTTACTCTTCCAACTGGCCAGCGGCCACAATCAGGGTGTACTATATTGGGGATGGTTGATGGGGTAGAGCAGAGGTCTCAAACTCAATTTACCTGGGGGACACTGGAGGCAGAGTCTGGTTGAGGCTGGGCTGCATAAGGGATTCCATATATTATTAATTAATTAATTAATTAATTAATTAATAATTTATTTCTTTATTTATTAATATTAGTATTAATATTAATACTAATATTATACTTTCATATCATGATGGGGGCCACAAGATACCGTCCTGCGGGCCGCAATTGGCCCGCAGGCCACGAGAATGAGACCTCTGGGGTAGAGAGAAGATCCCCACCTCCAGACCATCCAGCATCTTGGATTTTAGCTTTGCTGCTTAATTTTCTAATGTTATTTGTAATATCTTTTCATTTTTTTCATATTGTAAGCCACCCAGAGTTGCTGTATCAGTGAGATGGGCAGGATAGAAATTTAATAAATAAACATATATAAATAAACTTTGGATGCTTACTGAATTGCTTTGGGTTGTTTCAAAAGCATGTATAATTTGGATTTCCCCCCTTTGTTCAGCCTGAAGCAGAATACATTTCTTCTTCCAAACTTGGTAGTTACAGTGTTCTGTCATCATACTGGAGAAATGTGCAGTCTTTTTCATACTTGTGGATTTTTTGATCTTAATAAGGTTACATTGATTGAATGTGTTCTGCATCTTGTGTTCCTTATGATCACCACAGGAATAATCACCAACTAGACTTTTCTAAGCTTTATCCTTCCATGTTATTTATTAAGGCAATAACTGGAAACAATAGCATGGATAGTTTGATGTCCTTCAGATATTTTGGGTTACCATTAGCAATACTGGCTAGAAATGATTAAAAAGTAAAGGTTCTCCTCACACATATGTACTAGTTGTTCCCAACTCTAGGGGGTGGTACTCATCTCCATTTCAAAGCTGAAGAGTCAGCGCTGTCTGAAGATGTCTCTGTGATCATGTGGCTAGCATGACTAAACACCAAAGGTACACGGAACGCTCTTACCGTCCCACCAAAGGTGGTTCCTATTTTTTCTACTTGCATTTTTACATGCTTTCGAACTGCTAGGTTAGCAGAAGCTGGGACAAGTAACAGGAGCTCACCCGTTACGTGGTGCTAGGGATTCAAACCGCCAAACTGCCAACTTTTCTGATCAACAAACTCAGTGTCTTAGCCGCTGAGATTAGAATTGGTCTAAATTGTCAGAAGACTGACCTCTTTACATATTTCCATGGAAATCAGCCTTATAAGGATGACATAGCCTTCCTGATCATCTTCAAAATGCTCTTTCTCTAATAATTGGTTGAATAAATATATTTAATTGTCAATATTTATATTAAAATTGTTTTTTGCTCTTTTCAAAAGCAAAAACCCAATCATGACTATTATAAAAACTGTCAGACAAACTACTACTTTGTTAAGAAAAGTATCCTTTTCATGGGAATTTTAGAATTATACATCTGTGAAAGGTCCAGGATTCCTCTTTTTATAATATCTCATTCAATTATAATTCCAAGATTCTCTAAAATTACAACAGTTTAACTGGAATTAATCTGAGAAAAGATTCTGTTTGTATGTATGTGCATATACAAAGATAGATAGTGGTTGAAAATAAAAAATTGTTTTATGAACAAATGCCAAATATTTCTGTTCTAAAGAAAATGTATAAAGATTAATATAGAGATTGAAGTATATACCCTGTTTCCCTGAAAATAAGACCTTCCTGGATAATAAGCCCAATTGGGCTATTGAGCACATGCGCTAAAATAAGCCCTCTCCTGAAAATATTGCAACACAGCAGCAGCCATGAGGTGACCACACTCACCGCCTCTTAATAATAATAATAATCTTTATTGTCATTATAATAAAATAAAATAAAATTACAATGAAATTGGTTTGAGGTTGTCTTGCACCTCAAAAATAATAAGACCTCCCCGAAAATAAGGCCAGGCACTTATTTCGGGGTTCAAAAGAAAATAAGACCCTGTCTTATTTTTAGGAAAACATGGTGGAAAATATCTTTTCACTTTAGAAGATAATCTCTACTTGTGCTTATAATTAAAAATGACCAGATGATATTAATCATTCCTTTCACTTTTTTATTTCAGTATTAACAATGATGACATTCTTCTTTTAAGAGACAGGGAGTGTGGGCTATGAGTTATGTTGCTGATGTTATGTCTTAACTAATTCCAAAGTCAAACATTGCAAAAGCTGTTTTTCAAATACTGCAGGTTTTTAAAAAAAACAAAACCACAGGGTTTTTTTGCTAGTAAACTTGATTTATTTTAACAGAGCTCTTTAAGGACATGTGAAACTTTGAAAAAATGATCACCTAGAATTTTAAAATGTGCAAGATTTTTGTCATGATTCCTCAATTGTTATTTGACTTCTTTATTCTTCTTGAAAGTTCCACTTTCTAAATTGCTTGCTTTTATTTTTGTATCAATGGTAATCTATCTTTAAGGTAGGGTTTCCAGCCATGGACAATGAGCTAAGAAACAGCCTTCCCAACATTTTTGCTTCCTGCAAATATGGAGAATGGTAGAATCTGCCACTTTATTTCTCCTCCCAATAACGGAAGCTTACTTAACTATAGATTCCTTTGATGATAATGTAAAAAAATCTCTCCTTAGCAAACCTATCTAGCTACAACTCTTCTTACAATGTAATATATCAACAAGAATATTGCTTTGTCTTGACTTTGCCCTGTGACCTTGGTTCTACTTGCTTCTGGATGATATCTAGTGCTCTCCCCTTAGAGACTAAAATCAAAACATTATTAATTGTAGTATCTTGAAAAACAATGATTCTAATATGCCCCTTTTCCTGGGGGAAAAAATATCTTGCTGAAAAGAAAAATGCATTGAAGAAAAGGATACAAACAGTCTTCAAATGCCACATGGAATGTCACAAAGTTAGCTTTGAAATTCAGTTTTTACCTGGGAAAAATCAGAAAATGGAGGAGAAGCTAGAAAAAGAGAGGACACTTATGACTGGTCATCAGAAATATTTTTTAACTACACCAAAGAGAGAGAGAGAGAGATGGTATAAGTGAAGCCAACAATAAACATGAAGCAAACATTTATGTGAACCAACCTAAAAATGGGAGAATTGAGGAATGGAAAGGCTCTTAAATGGGGTGATTAAATACAATTTAGCATTATGCACTAGATTCTGCAACCAACTTGTGAGACAAGGAATGGATTATTGGAACATACTCTCTGTATTCCTTCCATTTTTCAATTCTAGAAATTTTAAACGGCAAAGGAGAAAAATATAAAACAGGATAAGAATATGCATTTCTTGAGTAGCATAGCTCAGAAATGAAGGAAACACAAAGATAACACAATAGGTACCATAATATTTCAAAAAGCTGGCTTTCAATATTTTGTTCTATTTGCCCAGCATTTCTTCACTAGTGATATTGCAAATTAATAGAGATAACCTTGATTCTTAATGATTGGAACATTAATGATTGGAAATAGTTACAATGAATGGGAAGGATGGAAGTAAACCATGGCATCCTACTTATAGTGAGTAGAGCAAGTGTATGTTCAGACAGAGTGATATTAGTGAGGATGTCCTTGGGAATAATAGTATTCCTTGTAAATAGTAATTCCATTGATCTAAGTCAGGGTCCCTCATAATGGTCAATATTGACCCCCATAATGGTCAGTATTGACCCCCTAAAGTCAATTGGACTATTAAAAATAATAATAAAAGATTAGAGGTCAATATATTATAAAAGTTGATTGGGATTGATAAGTTTCCTGCCTAGGCAGGGGTTAGACTAGAAGACCTCCGAGGTCCCTTTCAACTCTAACAAATTAAATTAAATCAGATAATGGTCCAGAGATCAGATGAGTGATATATTTCTGTAATGTGGTTTGTCCCTTTCATGACACATTCTTACATACAGACAGGTAGAATTTGTAGATAGGATAATGTGCCAAACCCATAAAAGTGCTGAAACATTACAGTGTGGGCTAGCTCATTTTTTTAGAAATTGGAATAGATGTTCATATCCATCCAAATGAAACTGCAGGCAAATGCACTGTCACCTTTTGATTAAAACGTAATGGAATTTTATAGCTTCAGGCCCAGGATTCAACTCTAGAGGCAATACCTACACAGAGGCGGCGGGAGGGGGGGAGGAGGGAGGAGGAGAAGAAACACTCTTTCCAAAGGGATGTTCATATAGTAATGTTGCAACTCAGTGTCGCAAAATGCCCATAATTATACTTTCTGGCAGAATTTCTGGCAGAAGTGCAAACAAAAGGGGGAAAAATGCAGGAAGCAAAATTTTGATGCTTTTCTCAATTGTGCTCCATGCTGAAAACTATTCGGTAGTATCCTCTGGCAATGCTTGAAAATGGAGCCTCTTGTCTTCATCTCAATGTTCCTGCCCTCCAGTCTGCATTTTGATCACAAGATTTGGCTGAGTAATCCCTGGAATGGGTTTTTGCATTATGCTTTGGGTGTATGAAATATCCTTCGTCTTGCCAAATGTAAGAAAAAATAGAGTGATGTCCCTTTTGTCTGTCTGAAAATTTAAAGCAAATGTTGGCGCTGATACTTGACTGCATTCAAAATGATTTTTGCTTTGTGCGTAAGAGACTTTTAACCATGCATACATTTTCTGTTGTTTTTATTTTGTTTAGCACACCGCTTGCCTGCTTGCTTTGAAATTGTCCCCCTACCTTCAGTGAAAATTCAAGATAAATGTGTAAGGCAGGGGTGTCCAAACTTGGGAACTTTAAGACTTGTGGACTTCAACTCCCAGAATTCCCCAGCCAGCATAGCTGGCTGGGGAATTCTGGGAGTTGAAGTCCACAAGTCTTAAAGCTCCCAAGTTTGGACACCCCTGTAAGGCTTGTTCAGCAATATCTTAGGTTTTACTCGCAATGCAGAAATAGTGTTAGAGCTTCTGTGGTTTTATTCTAAGTATGAGAAAGCATTCTGTTCCTAGGAACCAAGTTGCTTTGCTCCCCACTTGAGGAAAGCCAGAACCGCTATCTTTTCTAACCTACTACTCTGCCCTCCCTATGCATCTAGTAACCAGAATTCCCAACCATTTCTGACCTTTTCTATTGACTTCTTTTCTTACCTTCTCCAAAACCCCATCTTAAATGCAAATGAAGTGTCAGTTACTAATATTAGTACAGGATTGGGAAGTAAAAAGATAAATGAGTCCCTGGAGATTTTATTTCACTAGTTGTTGTCAACTTTAGGGGGTGGTGCTCACCTCTATTTCAAGGCCAGCATGACATCCTGGAGTGTTTTACCTTCCCACTGAAGTGGTACCTATTTATCTACTCGCATTTGGATCAGTGGTGGGTTTCAAAAAAAGTTTACTACCGGTTCTGTGGGCTTGGCTTGGTGGTCACGTGACTGGTTGGGCATGGCCAATTTAGCCATCCATTTTGCCAATTTAGCAGTCCATTAAACAATACACAGCAGCACCCTTTTCTGTTCTTTTTAATATTGCATGAAGTTTTTGCTCTAGTTCTTTTTTTTCCTACTAGGGGGACAGAGGTTAGCAATGCCTGGGGATTTCTCCTCTGTGTTAGAGGCACTAAAATAAGCAAGATGATATAAGGTCTCCTGCTGGATCAGGGGGTTGGACTAGAGGACTTCTGAGATCCTTTCCAGCCCTGGATTGCTGTGCTGTTTCAAAGCATCCTCTGAAGCTGCGTTTAGTGCCAGGTTGTGGTCCTTCCTCTCCTTTTTCTCTCCTTCCCTCCCTCTATCCATCCATCCATATCTCATTCATTTTCCCTTCCCTTTTTCTCCCTTCCCTCCCTCCCTATCTCTCTCTGCTTCTTTCTTTCCTTCCTTCCTGTGAAGAACCCCGGGTGGTCTTTGGTAGGAGGAAGAAAAGCCAGATGTTTTGAAACTGAGAACATGCTCATTGATCATCTGGCATTCTTAGAGCTCTGCTATTGATTAGCTTAGCCTGAGCAAGGAAAGCTAGCTGCACTTTCAATAAGCTCTCAACTCTAGCTCCATGCCAGAGGTCTTCAAACTTGGCAACTTTAAGACTTGTGGACTTCAACTCCCAGAATTCTCCAGCCAGCAGAGCTGAATTTTGGGAGTTGAAGTCCACAAGTCTTAAAGTTCCCAAGTTTGAAGATATATTTGCTCCATGCACTTGGGGATCCCCAAACGGTGAGGATTTCTTTCTTTCTTTCTCTCTTGAACCCCCACCCCCACCTGCTTTTGCTCCCAGGGGACTGAAGGGAGGCTTGCTAGCCCACCCCCCTCATTCTATTTTGTGCCTAGCAGTCCTTCTTGAAGCCTGCTGGGAGCCAAAATGGGTGAGTGCCCCCCTCACGCTCTATTTTGGGCCTAGCAGGCCTCCCTGAAGCTTCCTGGGACTGAAAAGGGGGCTCGTGGGGATCCTGGAAGGAGCGGGGAAAGGTAAGGTTGCGAGCATGGTGGGGATGGTGGGGGAGGGCAGCAAGCTCCACGGGGGGGGGGGGGGGAGGAGGCTAGCGAGATCTGTAGGCAGGAGGAGGAGGCAGCTTAGTTGGTGGGCAGGGCAGGCACCACGTGGCAGCTTAGGCAGGGAAGCCACCCGGGAGGTGATGAGTGACTGGGTGGGGAGGGGAGGCAGGGCATTTGCATTTAAAACGGTTTGCGCATGCGCACAACATTAAAAAAGGGGGAAAATACCTTTTTTTCAATGAAGATTGTTCTGCGCATGTGCAGAACAGAAAGCCAAGATGGCGCCACCAAGGTTAGAACTGGTATGGTCACATGTCCGCCGGAATTACTAACTATTCAGTTGAACTGGACCGTATTGGTAGGAACCCACCTCTGATTTGCATGCTTTCGAACTGCTGGGTGGGCAGGAGCTGGAGAGAGGGTGGTAGCTCACCCTGTCACATGGAGCTTGGATCCCAAACATGGGCTGCCAGCTTTCCAGCTGACAAGCCCAGCATCTTAATTATCACCCTGTCTTAGTACGGGTTTGTCTTTGCTAAAATCCTCAACAATTCAAAAAGAGCATCAGCATTACTGCCATGTTATTTATTATTTATTTATTTCTTTCTTTAGATTTATAGAATCGCCCTATGGACCCAGGGCGGTGCACAGGAAATTAAAATCAATAAATAACAATAAATACAAAAAAGTTAAGAATAAAGAATAAAGTTAAGAATAAATTAAACTAAAGTGTAGTTTACCTGCAAGTTTTAACTTCTAGATAACTTCAAGATCAGATATGAAAGTGATAGTTCTTCAGCACTACTCCTGATTCTGTAAAAAGAGGCATGAAAAGGCTTAGGACCAAAATAAGTCATACCTTTCACATTTGTTTTTCCTTCTGTACAGTGGCTAAAAGCGCAGGCACCTGTCCTCAGTTGGCTTGGCTGCATTTCTGGCTTGCCCCTTAACTACTAATGGGCACCTCTCTACCTGGAAGATACACTTAGTTGATTTTGTAGGCTTATTTCCAGCCCTTTTAAAAGCATTTCTCCCATTTGCTTTGGCTTCTAATTTGCCACCCTCTCTAGATATTTAGCACATTATTCAAATCCATCCCTGAAGCCTGGGGGGATTTTTTATTTATCTGGTTACAGATTTGGGCAGTGGACTGTTCTACAGTGAATTTGCCATGGATCAATGCAGTGTTGAAATGGATTTAATCAACAGCTGACCTGTAACAACTACACTGAAGACTTTGGGTTAATTAGACTGGCTAGTACTGGAAGTATTTTCATACATCAGTGCTGATTTGGAATTCTGCACATTTTCGATGCCATTTCCTGGCAGGTTTTTGTTTTGTTTGTTTGCTCAGAGTTCTCCATGACATTTTATCTTAATGGTCTTTCTGTAATTGCAGATGTCAGCTGTACAGAACATTCTCCAGTTAGATGTAAGGGAGAAAAATCGCCATGGCAAAATGAGGGGATTGCTGGGTTTGGTTTTACACAACAGACCTGTGCTAGGTGCTTCTAGGATATTTCTTATAACTCATCTGAAGGTTTTGGAAGTGGGAGTATATCAGCCAATGTCTTGCAGTGGTTAAATGTTGGTTAATGTTATTCAGCCACAGAAATTGATTTGAGCCACTCACTCCTACCTTTGGAAAAATAGGGAAAAATAGGTATGTCACTTTGAGCACCCAGAGGAATGGTTGGAAGGAAAGAAAAGGAAAGTTTTCTAAGAATAGGTTGTATTGAACTCAGAGAATCTTATTTCTGAGTAAAAATATGCTGAATTGGCTTTCTGGTCCATGAAGTGTCAATGTCTGAGACAGTGTGCCATTCAATGTTGCCACAATGCGCCGTTTCGGAGTTGCCACACACACACACACACACACACACATGCAGGGAGGGTGTGTGTGAATTGGGTGTACAGAAGGGTGTCGGATAATGGGGCTCACACTGAGAGAGGAGCCAGGAAGGCAAGCCAGCTGCGGTTGGTTCAGAAACCATCCAGGCCTGAAAAATACTTGTTAGAGCCAGCTAGGGAACAACAGGGCTCAAAGAGTACTTGCTGGAGCCAGGTCCAAAGAGTATTTACTGGAGCCAGTCCAGAGCAACTGGGAACAGAAAGGCAGGGAGTGATGAGTCCGTATAGCCAGCTGGCTAGCAGAAGCCAGCAATGCTGGCTAGAAACCCTTTTACTTGTATTGTTCACTGTATATGTATATGCATATTTATTTATTTACTAGCTATCCTGACCACGCGTTGCTGTGGCCCAGTCTGGTTAAACCTACCTACCTACTGTAGTTCTACCTCTATCCCTCTACCTACCTACCTACCTACCTACCTACCTACCTACCTACCTACCTACCTACCTACCATATCTCTCCCCCTCTCTCTCTATCCCTCTGCTTTCCTACCTACTGTATTTCTCCCTCTCTCTCTCTCTATCCCTCTATCTACCTACTGTATTTCTCTCTCTCCCTCTCTCTCCCTCTCCCTACCTCCCTACCTAGAGAGAGAGGAGAGAGAGGCCGCTGACTTGGCAGCAACCTTGGGGGGGACGGAGTTGGCGGCGCGGGCAGTGGCGGAGGAGAGAGCAGGCGCTGAGGAGGCGACCGTCATGGATATGACGCAGACCATTCCACCACTTGTGCAAGTGACGTGAGCTGAAAAGCAGCCAGGTGGGAGAGGCTGCCAAGGGGAGGGGAGCGAGTGAGGGAAACACAGAAGAGCTGCAGTTTTAAATTTGTGTGGTGTGTACCTGGCACCGGTGTGCGATCTGTAAGTATCATTGGTGCGGCACTTGTAAGGAATGCTGTGTGAAAATTTGGTGGCAATTGGTGTAGTAGTTTCTGAGATTAGCGGTTTTGAACAAACTCTTAGTTACATTTTTATTTATATAGATTTCCAATTTGTACATTTATTGGAACCAATGAGGTGTAGTGGTTAAGGCAGTGGAGGAGGAGTGGAGAGATCTGAGTTATAAATCCACCCCCAACCTTTGAAACTCATTGAGTGACTGTGACAGTTGCTCTTGATCAACCTACCGACCTCCCAAGGTTGCTGTTGCAGGGACAAATAGGAAGAAGTACTATAGTCAGAGGTGGGATTCAAATTATTTTACTTCCGGTTCTGTGGGCGTGGCATGGCTTGGTGGGCGTGGCAAGGGAGGGATAATGTAAAATCCCCATATCCTCCCAATCAGCTGGGACTTGGGAGGCAGAGAATAGATGGGGGTGGGGCCAGTCAGAGGTGGTATTTATTAGTTATCTGAACTACTCAAAATTTCCATTACCTGTTCTCCAGAACTGGTCAGAACCTGCTGAATACCACCTCTGCTATGTATGCTATCTTAAGTTCCTATTCAAAAGGAAGGATATAAATTAATAAAATAGCATACATGAAACTTCTCTCAACAGATTTCCTTATTAATTTGTAATTTAATAATAATAATAATAATAATAATAATAATAATAATCTTTATTGTCATTGTAATAAAATAAAAAAATTACAATGAAATTGGTTTGAACATTGTGCTAACATTTGCATCAGGTGGAATACAGACAGCAGTGATAATTATAACAGAAATCTCTCCAGGCAGATAAAATGGCTGACAAATGACAGTTGAGAATTCCACGTCTGCAGAACAGTGTGTATAAGCAACTCTACTGTTAGTACACCAGTTATTATGTGTGTAAATACACAGTCCTCCACCTTTGCTTTTACCATAGTTGTTGTTTCTGTCAAAGCGGTGTGTGGTGCGCATAGTTAGCTCCACAGATGCATCCGGTACAAGTGGATGAAGCCAGGTCTCTGTGATGATCATCACACGATGATCATCACATTAAGCTCACACGAATGAGCTTATTTGCTTCCATCCATAGCTCTAGTTCATCGGTTTTGTGGACAAAGGATCTAGAGTTGGTTAGGAAATGCTTGGTAATGCTGGTCTGTGAGGCTGCTTCCGTAATCGAACTAGCAAACCTGCTCTGCATCCCCGCTTCTCCTTCGGCTCTCTTTGCTGCCTCCTAGGCCAAACAACGATCCATGGAGAGCCTGGCAGTCTTACTGTGTCACTCGGTATATTATGAGACTGCTGGAAGTCGCTGGTAATATCGAGTTGACTTGAAGGAAAGAGTAAACTTTTGTTAACATATCTATCACTTAGATGTACTGATGTTTTGAATCATTTTTTTTCTCTGCAAAATGTGTTCTTCTAAGAATACATTCTATTCCGGTGAGTATATTAGGCTTTCCACTTTGGATATGTTTAAAAAGAGTGAATGGGGTAATTTCATATTGTAAGATAAGCAAGTTAAGTTACTTTCTCACCTATCCCTCATTTGCAATAAACATGTATAAGATTGTAACAACATGCTTTTGCCTTTGTCATTTCTGGTGGTTGTTTATAAAGCAGTTTGATTTCTTACCTGCTATTTGATTGCAGCCAGGGGTTAAAAAAACACACAAAAAAATAAATTTGCCCTTTTGATTTCTGCAGGACGAATACAAACCAGAGAAGGCTTTATCAGAGGACGACCTTAAGAATGCCGTCAGCGTGCACCATGCGCTAGCATCAAAGGCAACCGACTACGAGAAGAAGCCAAATGTCCTGAAACTGAAGACAGCTGACTGGAGAGTGTTGCTTTTTCAAGCTCAGTAAGGTTCCAGTTTGGTTGCTTGTGCCGTGTGGTTCATGAAAAAAACAATAATCTTAGGAACATTGGGCGCCTTGCCAAAGATTCGTTTCAAGATCTTTTTTCCCTTCTCCTTTTTTCAAACTGAGTATAAATTATAACAAAAGGATAGCAGGCTCCATAAGTTAGTACTGAAGCTATTAGTGGTCCATTCTTCGCCTATAAAATGGTGTAGCTTCATAGACGTTTCCATTGCCAATTAGGTGGATCTATGACAATTCGCCACGGCTAACTCGCCACGGCAAACAGGACAATTTGTTGTGGGACAAGAGTTAATACCAATATCAAAGAAATGGTGGAATAGAATCATTTAAGGATGCAAAAGGAGGGTCAGAATGAAATATGAATGACAAAGATTAAAATATTTTTTAGTTTATTTTAAATAATTAAACTGAATTGTTAAATTGTCCCGCAGCGTGTTGAGTTGGCCATGGCGAGTTGTCCAAGTAGGAGAAGTACTCAGCAGTTGCAATGCTGTCTTGGCCTTAAATCTGTATTGCAGTTCTGCTATAATGTAGGCAGGAGTGGGGAAGAAAAGGCACACCTTAGCATATGTGGTCATATATAACATGCAGCTTTTAAGCCTACCTTAACAATCAAAGTTAAGGTCAGAACATGCTGCTCTAAGTAATATCTTAAATATGAAAGAATCCTTTTAGTCATTTAAACTTTAGGGGGGGAAAGCTGCAAAAGAGATACGTATGTGACTTTTGTAATTGCTGCAATGCAGATAATTTTTCTATTGTGGAGAGCCAGGGTTTAGAAGCTATAGGGGGATGTTTTGCAGATCACTGAAATGCATCAAAATATTTGGGGAAGGCTGATCACTAGCAAGGAAACTAGAAATGTAAATAATAAGTTTAAAATTAAATTTGGGGTTAGGGGTTAATTATAAAATTCAAATTGTCGTAATGGTTACTTATGTTTGGAAAGAAGAAAGGGAGTGGCAATGTCTCTAGATCTCTTAAGTGGACTTTGGAGAATATTTGTAGTTCTGGGTAGAAATGAGGGGTCCTTGGAGCTTGGTTGTTTTCTTGCAGACTAGGGGGCACTAAGGACCAGGGATGAAATTCAGCAGGCTCTGACCAGTTCTGGAGAACCGGTAGTGGAAATTTTGAGTAGTTGGGAGAACCGGCAAACACCACCTCTGATTGGCCCTGCCCCCAAGCACTTTCTGCTTTCTGAGTCCCAGCTGATCGGGAGGAAATAGGGATTTTGCAGTAACCTTCTCCTGGAGTGGGGAGGGAATGGAGATTTTACAGTATCCTTCCCCTTCTATGCCCACCAAGCCATGCCCACAGAACTGGTAGTAAAAAAAATTGAATTTCACCACTGCTAAGGACCCCTCATAAATGGACTTTGAAGTCATTAATTAAATTCCTTGTGTGTCCGATCACACTTGGCCAATAAAGAATTCTCTTCTCTCTTCTTCTCTCCTCTCCTCTCCTCTCATTCTAATTCTACCCTATGAGAAGCCTCGGTTTGGGGAAATGAGGCATTCAGTGAACTGTAGGAATGATTCCAGAAGAGATTCTGCTTGCCATGGTCCCTCACCATACTCTGTAGGGTATGATTAAAAAAAGTCAAATTGGCAGCTGTGATGGTGTGATCAAAATTCTACCTGAGCACATGAAAAACAGGCAGAGTTTTGATCAGCCCTTGATGGCTACCATCTTGATGTTTTTTAGCCATACCCTGCAGACACCTTGCCTCCTTGGTTGACTCAGTCTTAAGTTAAGGTTGTTACTGTCTTCTGAAGCTTAACAGAAAAGCACTACAGCAGTAGTCTGCATTTAGCAACTACCTTGTTTAGTGACCACTTGCAGTTGCACCAATAACTCAACAGCCAGGTCCTCACAACCATGACCTTTCCTTTGTAAAGCAAAGGAAAAGGGACACGGTGGCTCAGTGGCTAAGACGCTGAGCTTGTCGATCAGAAGGTTGGCAGTTCAGCAGTTCGAATGCCTAGCGCCACATAACAGAGTGAGCTCCCATTACTTGTCCCAGCTTCTGCTAACCTAGCAGTTTAAAAGCATGTTAAAAATGCAAATAGAAAAATAGGGACCACTTTGGTGGGAAGGTAACAGTGTTCCATGCTCTTTCAACGTTCAGTCATGCTGGCCACATGACCATGGAGATGTCTTTGGAGAACACTGGCTCTTCAGCTTTGAAATGGAGATGAGCACCGCCCCCTAGAGTCGGGAACTACTAGCACATATGTGTGAGGGAAACCTTTATCTTTAAAGCAAAGGAAAGCTGAAGTAAAGTCAAAAAATTGTGATGTTTTCCTTTGCAACTGCTTTGTTCAGTAATCAAGTTGCTGGTCCCAGTTGTGGCTGCTAAACAAAGATTATACATATTATGCAAGAAAAAAAGATGGTTGAACAAACGATGGAAGGAAACAAGAAAAATATGGGGATGAATCACAGATGAATGGAATTTTCCTAATGTGGCTTATGCTCAGGAATAAGTCCTGCGTTGTTGCAAGAGAAATTTATTCTGATGCAAGAATATATATGAGTGGCCTAAACTAGCCATTCTTATTATGCCAGTGCAGATATTGAAGAGAATGTGCAAGTATTATGCCTGAGGCCAGCCAGAGTTACTGATTAATCTGTGTCTCTTCTACAGGAGCCCTGAAGAAATGGAGTCCTGGATCAATAAGATCAATTCTGTGGCAGCCGTTTTTTCTGCCCCACCGTTTCCAGCTGCAATTGGATCCCAGAAGAAATTCAGCCGCCCTCTCTTACCTGCCTCCACCACCAAATTATCTCAGGTAATTGGGAGTTCTTTTTGTTTCCCCCTCTCCTTACAGCTTGCACAAACCAGGCTTCCAGTATTATTCTCCCTTGCAATCTTTCTCAAATAATTGTACGCATATGGGCACTTGATTCATTAGTCCTGACACCGAAGGTAGTGTGGAGGCTGGCTATGTGATTTCCAAGTCAACTGGGTACATAGCTGTTCTTTCTAGGCTGGCAGAATGGGAAATAATAATAGCACCAACCAATAGAGTGAATTCTTCTTTGGCCCATGATATGACTACAAGTTAGGTACAGGTAGTCCTTGAGTTATGACTGTTAGGTAGCTGTCCATCCTGTTCACAACTTGTGATGGTCATAATTCAGGTCACCCATTGGCCTGATTTTATAATCTTTTTGTGGGGGTTTGTTAAACTCCGTGGTCATTAAGCTAACAAATGGCTTGCTATGGGCCGATTTTGTTGAAAACCATCATAAAACATGATCACATGGCTGTGGGACACTAAATGGCCATAAGCACAGCCTGAATACTGAGTGTCCAAAGCGCAGTCATGCAATCACTTGGGGGGGGAGGGAGGGGGGATTGTTCAAACTTTGGATCTAGGTTGCAACTACCACTAAGGAGGACTCGTGCAAATGTGAACAGTCACTAAGCAACTGGTTGTAAGTTGAGGGCTACCTGTACAGATCTAGGTCACATGTTGGATGGATCTTTCCCAATGTTGTTTAGAAAATAAAATCCACGTAACGTTTGAATGGCTGGTTTAGGAACTAGGAATAGTTGAGTTTCAGATTTAGGAACTGAACGCTCCTAAAAGCAATAGAAATGAGTTTTTAAATCATTTTATTAAATGCACTAGAGCAGTGGTAGCAAACCTTTTCAGCACCGAGTGCCAAAAAGGTTGTGTGGAAACATTGCTCAGACGCGTCCGCGCTCGTTGGGGCCGCACTCTGGAAAAAGCCAAATTTCCTGGTTCTGGCGCACATAAACACCTAACAATCAGCTGGTCAGCATGGATGCACAGGCCGGTTTTTGGCACTGCTACACGTGTAAAGGGATCATGCTCCGAAAAAGCCAAACTTCCAGGTTCTGGCACACATGCGCACCCAACAATCAGCAAGATGGTGTGCATGCGCACACCAATTTTCAGCACTGCCATGCAGCTGTCATGGACAGCTGATCATCGCGTGTGCATGCATGCCAGGAACCCAGAAGAAAACAGGCAAAGTCGCATGTGCTGGGTGACATGGCTTTGCATGCCACTTTGGGCACGTGTGCCATAGGTTTGCCACCATGACACTAGAGGTTCATTCTAAAGCATGTCATTTATCTCTTCAGGATGACCAGCTAAAATCCCATGAGAACAAACTGAAGCAGGTCTCTACTGAATTAGCCGAACATCGTTCCTACCCACCGGATAAGAAACTTAAGGGCAAGGAGATTGAAGACTACAAGTTGAAAGACCATTATTTGGAATTTGAGGTAGGTTGAGGTCAAGTGAGTTGTGAGAGTTTATATCTACTTAAAGTTTTTAACTCTATGATTAAAATGGAGGGAATATTGCTACATGTTTTCATCAAAAAAGTCTAGATGGGAGAGAATTATCCTGTTGATGTCTATGTATTAGACTCTCATGTCTGTTCCATTGTTTGTAACCTTCAGCTGGGAAAAGCAGTGAATCATAGGACAACATTTTTGAATCGATTTACCTTAAATGGATGCAACCAAAATCTAGGACCTATGACTCTCGTGAGATTAAAATTTGGCAAAGCTATGGTTGCTTCATTGCTGCTGCGCAACTGCAATCAGCCTCAGTTACGTGCAGGGATGGGATTCAGCTGATTCGGACTGGTTAGGGTGAACTGGATGCTAATTTTACATCTGGTTCACTGAACTGGTAGTTGCAAGGACTGGCTGGCCCCCTCACCCCACTCCGCCCCTCCCAAGAGTCTTCACGTGGCCTGTTTTGGATGCCAGGTAAGTGCAGGGCCCGCTCAGAGGCTCTGAGAAGGCAAAAAACGGGCCTCCCAGTAATTCCAGAAGTCCAGAAACAGGCCTTTTTTCATCACCCAGAGGCTGGAAGAAAGCCTCCAGAGCCTGGGGAGGGCAAAAACACCTACCACCACCACGGTGCAGGAGGCCAAATAAAAAAAATATAAATTCATTATAATATCACCTGCCAAACATAGCCAATATAGCCAATATAGCCTATATATGTGTGTGTGTGTGTGTGTTAAATTTTTGAGCTGATCAATAAGTCAGGAAGACTAGGATAGATCTATTTCTAGCTATTTAGCTTTCATCAGCTAGCCATACCCTTACTGGGATTCGAACCAGGGAAGCATTACATGTGAGGCAGCTGCAATTGCCACCAGACCACTGGCTCTTATCCTGATCAGCTGAGACAGGAGGATAAGTATATACTTGTGTCACAACACCCTGTTAAGCCCCAATTAAGGGAGGAAGCATACTGCTTTCCTTTTCTGCCTTTCGGCTCATCACCAGAGACCATCTAGACAGAAAGCTATTTAGTTCCGTTGCCTTTTGTTTCCATTTGTGTTTACGTTTTGAGCTGATAAATAAACAAGGGAGACTAGGATAGATCTATTTCAAGCTATTTAGCTCTCATCAGCTAGCCATACACTTACTGGGATTCGAACCAGGGCAGTATTACATGTGAGGCAGTTGTAATTGCCACTAGACCACTGGTTCTTATCCTGAGCTGATCACACACACACACACACACGAAAACTGTTGTTTGTTTGTTCATTTAAAATTATTGGCCACTCATTTTGTATCCAAAGACTCTTGGTGACTTCCAACAGGGGTCTGCAAAGTTGGCTCTTTTAAGTCTGGTGGACTTCAACTTCCAGAATTCCAGACTTCCAGTCGGCTGGGGAATTCTGGGAGTTGTAGTCCACCAGTCTTAAAAGAGCCAACTTTGCAGACCGCTGACTTACAACACTGAAAAACATTAAAATCAATCCATCATAAAAACCACAGCAGATTCAAAACCATTAACAGATTTTTAAAAACCATAATCAAAAGATGGCAAAAAGGAAGTTGGACACATGGGGGTGGGGGGCAGGTGGGGTTGAATTTTAATTAGTCAACCACTTCCAATATGAAGCTCCGCCTTTGGGTCCTCAAGATATCTGGTACAGCCAAGTCGTAAGGCTCTTACAAGAGGCCAGAAACATAAGAACATAAGAATAGCCTTGCTGGAACAGGCCACAGCCCATCCAGTCCAGCATTCTGTCTCACACAGTGGCTCCCCATTTGCTTCAGGGTCTTCCCAAGCAGATGTCTTCACCTGCTTATGATTCCCTGCAAATGGCATTGAGAGATATCCTGCCTATCTCTCCAACCCGGAGGGTGTCCTTAGACATCCATCATGATAACCATGGATACCCTTATCCTCCATGAACTCCTCTAATCCTTTCTTAAAGGTGTCGAGGCTGACAGCTGTCACCACTTCTTCTGGCAGGGAGTTCCATAGACCAGTGATCCTCTGGGTGAAAAAGTACTTCCTCTTATTTGTTTGAGGTCTAGCTTCCAAAAGTTTCATGGAGTGCCCCCTAGTTCTAGTGTTGTGCGATAGGGAAACCAGTTTTTCCTTTTCGACTTTGTCCACACCGTGCATTATTTTATAGACTTCAATCAGGTCACCTCTCAGGCGCCGTCGTTCTAGAGTAAAGAGGCCCAGCCGTTGCAGCCTCAGATGGTAAGGAAGGTGTTCCAGCCCCCTAATCATTCTGGTTGCCCTCCTCTGCACCTTTTCCATTTCCATAATATCCTTCTGAAGGTATGGTGACCAGAACTGTACACAATACTCCAGATGGGGCCTCACCATAGATTTATAAAGAGGCAAAATGACACTTGCTGACTTATTTTCTATACCCTTCCTAATGATCCCTAGCAATGAGTTTGCTTTTTTCACTGCTGCGGCACACTGGGTTGACACCTTCATTGAGCTGTCCACCAGGATCCCAAGGTCCCTTTCCTGGTTAGTTGCAAGTTCAGACCCCCTCAGTTTATAGATATAGCTACCCTCCCCTCAGGATCTGGGATCTTTTACTGACCTTCTAGATCTTGTTTCCAAAGATTCCCAATAAAAATTGTTACATTATATATTTGGAATAGAGATTGAAGAACTCCAAGGCTGAAGAATAGTTGCTATACAACAATCAGCATTCCTGGCACTATTTCCTCTACGTTCAGTTCTCTCGCCTATTCATTATCTGATGAAGCATAATCAGTTCAAAATGCTATCAGCATTCATCTCATTAGTTTGGTATTGTTGAGTGACATGCTTATATAATTATTTGTCTTTTCCACATTGCTGGAAGTATAAATACTAAGCACATGACTATTTCATTTAACTGTCAAATTGATATATTTTTTTAAAAAAACACCCTTCTCTTCCAAAGCTTATCCACAACCATTGCTTTTTCTGTTGTGTTCTTTTAAAGAGGCCTTGAAATCTTCTTGCATTTGTACAGCAATGCTTGGCTGAGTCATGTTTTGAAATAAGAGAAAGCCCTTTTTGTACTTGGTTGGAGAGCACAATTTTGACAATAGATTTTCCTTTAAAGAATGTGTGGCATTTGGTAGAAGCTCACCAACATTTGTCACGATTCATTGGGAAGGGTCAGAACGCATGTCATTAAATAAATAATCCTGGAAATTCTAGAAACTGCATTTTGCACCTCTTAAAAGCCTTTTTCTGAATTTTGATTAATCACCACTAGTCAATGATGAAATTCAAAAAAATTTACTACCGGTTCTGTGGACATCGCTTGGTGGGCGTGGCAGGGGAAGGATATTGCAAAATCTTCATTCCCACCCCACTCCAGGAAAAGGATACTGCAAAATACCCATTCTGTCCCCACTCATGGGGAAATGATATTGCAAAATCTTCATTCCCACCTCACTCCAGGGAAACGATACTTCAAAATTCCTATTCCCTCCCCACTCATAGCGGAATAATATTGCAAAATCTCCATTCCCACCCCACTCCAGAGAAAGGATACTGCAAAATCCCCATTCCCTCCCCACTCATAGGGAAATGGTATTGCAAAATCTTCATTCCCACCCCACTCCAGGGAAAGGATACTTCAAAATTCCTATTCCCTCCCCACTCATGGGGGAATGGTATTGCAAAATCTTCATTCCCACCCCACTCCAGGGAAAGGATACTGCAAAATCCCCATTCCCTCCCCACTCATGGGGGAATGATATTGCAAAATCTTCATTCCCACCCCACTCCAGGGAAAGGATACTTCAAAATTCCTATTCCCTCCCCACTCATGGGGGAATGGTATTGCAAAATCTTCATTCCCACCCCACTCCAGGGAAAGGATACTGCAAAATCCCCATTCCCTCCCCACTCATGGGGGAATGATATTGCAAAATCTTCATTCCCACCCCACTCCAGGGAAAGGATACTGCAAAATCCCCATTCCCTCCCCACTCATGGGGGAATGATATTGCAAAATCTGCATTCCCACCCCACTCCAGGGAAAGGATACTTCAAAATTCCTATTCCCTCCCCACTCATGGGGGAATGGTATTGCAAAATCTTCATTCCCACCCCACTCCAGGGAAAGGATACTGCAAAATCCCCATTTTCTCCCCACTCATGGGGGAATGATATTGCAAAATCTTCATTCCCACCCCACTCCAGGGAAAGGATACTGCAAAATCCCCATTCCCTCCCCACTCATGGGGGAATGATATTGCAAAATCTGCATTCCCACCCCACTCCTGGGCCAATCAGAGGTGGTATTTGCTGGTTGTCCGAACTACTCAAAATTTCCAATACTGGTTCTCCAGAACCTGTCAGAACCTGCTAAATTTCATCCCTGCCACTAGTTTATTTGTGTTAATCACAGCATCACTGAGCGATGTTGCAGATGAAACTGCCTCATACAGAGAAGTTGTGGTTTTCTAGAAAGTGAACAAATTCAGCAAATGGCATTTTCAAAAATATGTTAAATCTTCTTTTACACTTTGTATTTGATGCCTGGTGGGCTCAGAAATTTGTGGCAGTGAAGTGATACATTAAAATGCAGCGGTCTGCCTAGCTGAAGACAGTATGTTTTACAAATAATTAGAAAATCCATACCATACTGGAACACATGGCATAGAGAAAAACATAAGTTCAATTCTATAATCATCATTTTGACATCATAGTATTGAACTATTATATTCATAATCATGGAAAGATAAGAAGCTATTAGGCACCACAATTAAAGTTCTGAATTTTATAGGTAAATGTATATCCATTTGCCATTGCTGAATTTTCTACTTTACATATTGGTCAGCTGGGCATAAAATGAGAGTTATTCTGTTGTTTTAAGAAAGCGTGTTTCCCCCCCAAATCAAGTTGGGATAAAGGGGAAAGTGTAGGAAAGGACAAGGTGAGGCAACAATTAGGATCCTTCTTAAGCATCTTTAGTCTGCCTAAGTCTTGTGGGTAGACTGAAGATAGCAATAGCACTTAGACTTATATACTGCTTAACAATGCTTTACAGCCCTCTCTAAGTGGTTTACAGACTCAGCATATTTTCCACAACAATCTAGGTCCTCATTTTACCAACCTCAAAGGATAGAAGGCTGAGTCAACCTTGAACTGTTGAGTATCGAACTGCCGAATTGAAGTCAGCACTCAGCTGAATTAGCCTGCAATTCTGCATTCTAACCACTGCACCACAATTTGTTGCATATCTGAAATCCGCTACTTTGGACAAGATTCTTTGCATGTCCTTTCAAAATACAACATTCAAAAGTTCAAATGCTTCTCCTGAGAAAGAGAACCAAACACATGCCCTTCACTTTTCAGTTTACAAGACATTTCAGTATTACTCCTGAATGCCCTTGTCACCCACTACCTGATATTGCTCTGCTGGTTTTACTTGCTGTGGCATCCAATTTGCCATGACTGATATGCACACACATTGTAGAAGTCACAAGGTAGACTGAATCTTTTCTTTCTTTCTTTTTTTCCAGAAAACCCGTTATGAAATCTATGTGTCTCTTCTCAAAGATGGAGCAGGAAAGGAGCTGCTGAGTAGCAGTGAGATTGATGGTCCTGGACTGAAGAAATGCCACTCCAGCCCTTCATTAAATCAAGAGTCTCCTGTTAGTGCCAAGGTGAAGCGTAACGTCTCTGAGAGGAAGGACTATCGACCAGAAACTCCCAGCATCAAGCAGAAGGTTACTTAAGGAAACTAAGGCAGGCTGGAGGATCACACGCCACTCTCTCTTGATAACCTGTCCTTTGCGAAACAAACAAAAATTAACACATCTGCCTGAATGGGTGTTAGTGACATTTTTCAGTTGTAAATTTTGTTGTTTCTGTACAGGTTGTTGGAAATGTTTTGGCTTCTAACTTGCATTTGCCTAGTTAAGTTATCATAGAGCAATTGATCCAGTCCTCCTTAAAAAAAAAAAATAAGAAAAGAAGTGGAGGAAAAATTGGAATGGTCAGGGAGAGATTTCACAGTATATTTATCTCTCTGTCATATGTTGGTCTTCTTTTGTTGGCTTGTAACTTCCATCTGAACTGCTGCTGCTGTTTAGCCGTGGGGGAATGACGAGACAAATGGAGGCTTATCAACTTGTTAAGCCTTGTCAGCGGATAAGCTAAGATGTAAAAGAGACTGGGTAAAAAAAATGCTCAAGTGTTGCCAAGCTCGGTAACAACGCATTGTGGAAGATATGCCAGTAACTAGATTATTGAGTGATCAGTCATTGTGATCTCTGAGTCCAAACTTTTGGATATAGAAACAGATGAAGATTTTCAGTGAATAGAAATGATTTCAACTGAAACAGTTCTTATTTTTTCATGTTCCTGGGTGGAAACTTTCTACCATAACCTCCTCTGTTTTATCTGCACATAGTGCTACCCTAATGATTCTCAACAGCAAATAATCATATATTCGTTGTACTGATAGCAGTAGCATGCAATGTTTTTGTTCAATTGGCATTATGATCCTCCTTCAGATGTTTTAAGTATTTTCAGGCACTTTATAAACTAGTTGATCAAAATCTGGTATCATTCCAGTCCTCATTTGCTAATCAACAGGTCCCCTACGCTATAGAATTGCTTGGCAGAGATGTCTGTCTATCCCCTTATCCATACTGTACTTCCTGATTTTTGTTCCAAGAACTCTCTCTCATTATTACAGTTCCTAGAGTGGTCTCATTTCCGTTGCAGAGGAGGTCATTACATCTGACTCTTTCCTGGGGATGAAAAACGTCCCGCAATGCAAACCAAAGAGAAAAGAAATTATCAGAACAATGGAGGTTTAAGTTATAATCAGGAGCCTTGGGGGGAAAAAGCTTTCTGGGGAATAAAAAGTTTAGAAAATTGTTGAAGGGCACCTCATTAAACCCAGAAATGGCAGCTCGCAGATAAGAACACATGTTCTGGGGGGTAAGCGGGTGTGTGTGTGTGTGTGCATTATTTTCTAGGCGGGGTTTGTACATTTCTTTGCCCACTAATTTTTGAAGAGGATAAATTGTGTGTGTGGGGGGGGGGGGGGAGAGTCCCATCCCCTAGGCCAAGGGTCTGCAAAGTTGGCTCTTTTAAGACTGGTGGACTTCAACTCCCAGAATGCTGGCTGGGGCATTCTGGGAGTTGAAGTCCACCAGTCTTAAAAGAGCCAACTTTGCAGACCCCTGCCCTAGGCTCTGTCAGGCTGGGAGGTAAGAAAACGACAGGGTGACACATGTGAAAGCACTGAATTAGGCTCCTAAATTTAGAATACTAAATAAAAGCTGTCAGTAGTCAGGACATTCTTTATAAGTGCAATTAAGGTATTGTTCTATTTCAGTAATGCTAACTTGCAGCTGTTTAGATGCCACAAATATTACAGTTCCCAGCATCAATCACTATTAGACCGGCTGCGTACGTTACATATCAGAAGTTCATTAAGTTAGGACTCTTACCACCTGTACCTTCATAAGAAAATTTCCTTCGTTTTGCAATCATGAGTTATCACTGTACGTCATGAATACTTAATCGGTATTTGGGGTGCTGGATAAGTTGCTACTGTCTGCCGAATTAGAAAGATTCGCAAAGAGTGGCACATGGTTTCAACAAAAGTTCAGAAAAGCCAGCAAACTGCCAGCCTTGTTGAAATAAAAAGAGGTGGCAGCAAAATGATTTGCATCTTTTAAAAAAGCGGAAGAGGGAGAGGTATTAGTTCAATGTATGTTTTGTACTAATGGAGTACAGGAGAAAAAAAATGAAGAGGTTGTAAAAAAATATTTGGGAAGAAGACCTTGGTAAGATTGGAGAGAGATACACATGAGAAATGTTAAACTCATTCCTTGAAACAGAGAAATCACTTATTTTTTATCTACACATGGGTGAGACAGTGATACTATATTAAGGTTGTATATGACATTTCCATAGCAAAAGTAGACTAAACGGAATAATTCAAGAGCCTTCTGGGTTGTTTGACTCTTAGCCTCCACGTCTATTTGTTGAGTGTTACTGATGGTGTGTGCAAACTCTAGGATAGCAGGGCTTTTAGATTTGCATTTTGGAATGACTACAACATGGTAGGAATTATCAAGCCTGTGTGATGTACTCCTTCCATTAAAACACATAATTTGTGGTTGGATTCACCCGTTGCGCTAAGCTGTACTTTGTTTTAACCAAACTTTGTTGTACAGATGACAATAGTTAAATTCGCCAGTATACTGAACCAAAGTCAAATGAAATGCACTCTGGCATAAAGCAATGTGTGAACCCATCTACATAGTGACTCACCCAATATTTGTTCATGTAAAGACACACTTTGGAAAAATGATCAATGGGGAAATGGTGGCTGCTCTTTCTTTGTCTTGCAGAACAACAAGCTTTGTAAGATTATGGAGCAACCAATGTGGCAGCCAGGCAATAGACTATATATAGTCCACTCATCTAGTGGAGTCAGTGCCAATGAGTTACATGGACTCGCTGGTGACCTAGTATGAATTTGGTCAAGATTTCATACAAAGATTGGAAAGGGTATTATTCCCCCCCCCTTCAACTCCTGAAGGAAAAGCATAATATAAAGCTAACAAATAAATAGTAGATACAGAAAAGCATTTCCTCCCCCCCCCCCCTTAGAATACTCAGTACTTTTCCATTTGTGTGAAACTATGGGTTGCTTCATTGTCTGGATTTGGTCCAGAGATTGCTCAGTCGGTTGAAAAGTAGAGGAAGCATGATTTAGGATAAGAGCCCTGGAAGTATAGAAAGAAGAAACCGCCACCTAGCTGGATCTTTGCGCTCAAAGGGAGAGAGACTGCAATTTTCCCCGTAATGTACATAATGACATGTCAGAATTAACTGTCTGTGTCATGTTTCCATTTTCACTTTCCCTGTCCTTTCACTTTCTAAGAATCAAACTCTAGTCAAGCCTGTTAGGCTTAATATTAAGAGTAAAGTTCTTGAAAGAAGTTTGACAACAGTTGGAAGCTTTTTGGTGGGTTTTTCTTTTTTCTTTTGCCCCTGGATTCTTTTGTGATGCTTCCAGAAGGTTGAAACAAACCCCAAAATGGCTATTCAAGTCACACAATTAAAAGCTGGAATGGGTTTTATATGCACTCTTGTTCTCCATGTGCACCCTGATGACTGTTGCCTTGGGGAAACAGGAGTGCAGCCAATAATTGAAACGTTGCAATTCATGAATGTATTTGTGTCTATTTCTTTTCAGAAGCAGAGGGGAATTCAAATTATTTATTACTTCCAAGGTGCCCCTGGTGGTGGCAGGCAGAGGGTGTGTTGTAAATTACCGTGACTGCAGTCAGCTCCTCGGTTGCATCACTGAAATAAGGGATCAAGCAGGGTTTGGCTTTATTACTAATAAGTAGCTCCGTAGTTTTTCTCAGAGGAATAAGTCTGCTTTTACTTCGCATTTACTTCTATAGCAGAACATCAGAGATTGCACTACTTGGGGTAAACATGAAGCTGCCGTTTTGTTGAAGTGTTGACTGCAGCCATTGATGCTTAAGCTTCTCCTATATAACCACGTTATTAATCAGCTTTTATGTATAAGGATTTCTTTTTTCTGCTCACTTGACAATTAAGGTGTATTTACACTTACCTTGCATGGGAGATATGGGTGCATTGCTGATGTGGATGTACACATCTACCGGTAGACAAGAGCATGCATCAGAATAGTTGCCTATGCTTTTGTGAAACATGTATATTGATAGGTACAATTACACTTAGGTTTTTTGCGATTAAAAGGTTTTGGCTGGTATTGGATTGGGACTAGGTACTTTGTGCTATATTTCTGTTTTGCTGTTTGCAAGCATTGTTTTCTGTAAGAATTGGCACATTGGCATTGAAATTGTATGTATAATCCTTACGGTCGTGCCATGGTTGTCAGGGTCCATGGCAAGAAGTTCCAATAGAAGTATATTCACTGGTCTCTGATTATATTTTTATATATCAAAGGTTTTCCTAATGTTGCTTCACGTTTCTGTTGAAGCTCGTGGTGAAAGAGCCAAGTCTCCTACAACCTTATGGCTTTTTTTCTTTTTAACATCCCTAGGGATCACTTTTTCAGTCCCAGGGGTTTTGAAACTTGGGTGGGTAAGTATGAATAATTGTACATGATCTAAAAATTGCTCGTGAAATCTTGCAGCTCATATCAGCAATTAAAACACCCACAGGAATAGGCTTGCAGGCTAAATCCCTTGATATTTAAACTATTGCTGTGTCTGGAAGCAGCAAGAACAGCTTTCCAGAACAACGTTGCCCCCCCTCGGTCTCCCACTGTGTCCTTGCCAATGGTGCAATGTCTTTATTTCTAAGTCTTGCTCTTCGGTTTTGACCACCAACTTGTTGTCACTCCAACAACTGCATTCCATAAGACAGTGCAGCACTGTGGCGTCTAGAACCAACAGACATAGATTTCCTTTCCTGGTTACAAACTTCCAAGATGAACTCTTCATTCATTGATAACCAGCCTATACAGTTATTACTGTAACTTTTTAAAGTCCTTGGACTGGTGCATCCAAATTCAGCTAGGCTGAGATTTTCAAAATGGTACTCTTTATTGCACTGAGTCGAATGCATTTTGAAGAGAAAAAAAAGTTCTTATTTTAACAGATCACCCCCAATTGGTTGCATTTGCCTCTTATTTTTCTTATACAGCGGTATCTTGCCATGTTTATTATTTGGGACCTGTTTTGAGCCAGATTAGACGTTCTTTTCAAGGGGAATCTCTGGATGGTACTTTAATTCCATTTAATTTTCAGCTGTACAATATGTTCCCAGTTCTATTATCTGCAAAGCTGCAATACATTCACTCTTTGTAACAGATTTAGAAGTCTGAAAAATCAGCACTTTAGTTTAAATTCTGTTTAAAAGCTTGCTTTATCTCAGCATATCCAAACCTTTTTTTTTTTTTTTGCCAATGATATTTTTTATTTCTAGTAGGGCTTCTTTTTGAACAACAATTTTTATTGGTTTTTACAAATTTTATAAAGAGGAAAGGGGTATGTAGGTTATAAAAGAAATATTTTAGGGCTTCCATGTCGGAGGTGGTGGTGGCCGCCGCCGAGGTTTCATACAAAAAGTAATTTGTTTCAGTATAAGGTGGAAAGAGATACATACATATCATATAATAAATTTCATGCATTCAATCATTTGTTTCTATTGACATCCATTTAGGAATTGCTATATATAAAGAAAAATCATTTTTGTGATCTGAGTCTTTTAGCTATTGTGTCTTCTTCTTCCTTCCCGCCAGTGGGCGGAGCCATGGCCCCTCCCGCTCCCCCATTTTCATCCTCCAGGATTGAGGAATGTTTTTTAAGAAAGGCTTCGGCCTCTTCAGTTGTTTTAATTCTTACTCTCCCCCCCTCCCAGAACACCAACATTCCTTCAGGCATTGACCACTTGAACCACACCCCTTTTATATACAATTTTTTTGATAAGAAGGAGTATTTCCTTCTTATCTCTCGAATCTTTTTCGGGATCTGTTTCAAAATAGCAATCTCTTTCTGCTGATATATCAAAGGGCCATCTCGCTGTCCATATCCAAACTTTTAACGTATAACTTTAACAGCCCTGTACTGGAATTTAAACAAATTAACAGAGTGGCAAGTTTTAACTAGGTTCTGAATCTTTATGTTTGGAATCATGCCTCATCTTTCAGTCTTAGGTCTCCATCTGCATATATTATATGTCCAAAGTGTTGTGAGGATTGCTAGAAAAATATTTTAAGTATTTTGACTGTTCTGGGTATGTTTGACCATTAAGAATTGTTAGAGTTTGAATTCTGCTTTTCATTTTGAGTTTGCATTAAGATGAACAGAATAAAATTATCTGTATGCAATGAAAAAAATTATTTGGGGAGGGGAAATCTTTTGGAGATATCACCAAGCAAATTAGGATAAGACTATGATACAAACAGTTAATTTTTAATTTTTCCCAACTGAATTTTTTTTTTGACATTGGTCCCTGACTTTTCAAAATTACAGACGTGTGTTTTTTTTAGAAGCAAGATAGAGATCCTGCTGCTTATATCTATTAACCTATAATGGGAGAATTTGAATGATTTGGCAATATTGAAATTAAAGTTCATCTTGCACTAGTAATGCATATCATCCATTTTAAGTGAATTTTTGTTATGTGCTAAGCAGTTGCTGTGATTGAAAATATTACAGGTTTGACTGAGCTGATCAGAATTTCTGGAAATTGTATTTATAAGCTTTAGGAAGTTTGAACTGTTAATTTATTAGAGACTATTGTTTTTCCTTATTACCCATATTTAACATTAAGTATGTGACTTATCATGGGCAATCACGGTTTCTGAAATCAAGGAATTATTGGTTCCCCAATAGGCTCTTCCTAGGAAATTTCAGAAAAGGCTTGTGAGGAATTTGGTCTGTTATTCAACTATACAGTTTTGAAAGATTGGATCAAGTCTACCATGTAGACTACCTAGAGCTGAGTGATAAGCCATAGGTCTTGCATGGGAGGTGAATTATATTCAGTTCTCATTATCTTCCAGCTAAAAGGTTTTCAACATTACAAAACTTGGGATGAAAAGAATTCTTTGAAATCTGAGGGAGCACATTTGGAAAAAATATTGTGACTATGTGAGGAAATTTTCTAGTTCAGACCTTGGCAGAGATTTACAACATTAATTCACTGAGCCCAAACTATTTCTGAATCCATTGAAAACTTCTTGCTCATCTCTGGCTTGTATAGATACAGCAATGTAACATTGTCTTTAAATAGCAATTCCTGTTATCTCCAAACCAGCAAGGCACTCCCCCACATTGGCTGGAGATGATAGGATTGGCAATCCCAGAAACCTGAACAATGCCAGATCAAAAATTGGGAGCAGTTGAGAAACCTCACCTAAAATTAAATTAGAAGTAAAACTCACCAAGTATATTTGAATGTAATTAGCATATCCGTGTGTCTCGACAGATTATCTGTTATTACTGCAGAGGTATAATGTGGATAAAAACTAATTTGTTTCAATCTTAGCAAAGATGGAGCTCATACTTGACTGGTTTCTGATGAGACACAGAAGAGAGAATGTGGCTTCTTCCACTGGTCCCAGATGAGCTGGCCTCAGTAATAGTTGTGGCTTACATTTAAAGTTTTGCTGTGCTTAGTTTATCTTTCTGTCTTGAAGTGACTGAAAATAGAGTAGCCATCTTTGTTCAGCAGAGTTCTGCATCATCTTTTCCACTCCATGTCTTCTGCAGAGTTTAAGAATCGTGCATATTTGTTTTCCATCATTTGTATCACTTGAAGAAGTAGCATGGCTGACATTTGCAACAGCTCTGAGGCGCAGTTTGTACCTGTCATTTTTAACAAATTAGATTTGCCTCTAGGTGGTCTCTCTGCACCATTCTTCTGTGATCACCCGTGGTACAGTTTTGTGTAAAATCTGATTGTGTACATATATATATGATATTGTTCTTCTTAAGAGCTTAAAGAAGCTTTACTTGATAACAAACCAGCAGAAGTAGAACATGCTAGCGGAGGTAGAACATATAAATCCATCAGGCCAATGTAGGAGTGCTCTAGTTTACCCCATTTCCCTGAAAGTAAAAGAGAATTAGCAGGGAATGTGTGCTGTATTTTTGCTTCTTTACATCTGTGGCACTTTATTTTTTCACTGGAATTAAAGAACAAGTCTGTACTAGGCCAGATGCAAGTTGTTCTATTTCTTGAAAGTCCAAGTCTTGTGAAAGCTTCACTATAGAACAGAATCTCAGAAAAGGTATCTCATTTTATTTTACCTCATATCGGCCTGGAAGATTGGTCAAGATTTTAAGTGCAAGGAAAATATCCTCTGTTTTTATAATGTTGATTTTTCTGAGACCTGTTCAATAGAATTACAATGGAAGAGATATCACATCAATATTTCCCACCCCGAGAGATGGTACATTTAAAAAAGGGGAAAGGGGGTTGCTTACCCCCAGGGGCTTTTTGATGCTCAAACAAGGAAAGTAGGGCATATCTTATAAAAGAAGTGATGAGATGGGTCAGTGTTAAATCAGTGTTCTTCAAACTTGGCCTCTTTGCAGCATGTGGTTAAAAAGCAACATATAATATATTTTTTAAAAAGTTCATTGTGGCAAGTGTGAAGAAGGATTCTGGTCAGCCAGTTGATCCCCTGCCTGTGATTTGAATGACTGAGTTTCCATTCCTCTCACTGTTAGCAACAATTGGTATACCATACTTGAAGATGAAGCCTTTAACAATTTCATACACAGTTACTGCCATCAAAATGATTTGTCGTCACTGCATTGGTACGAGTTTATATAATGTGATATTTCTGGGAAACAAGTTGAGCAGAGATATAACTCAAGATATTTATTAGAGGGAGGTAACAAAATATTGGTTGAAATTCCTGGCTCAAAGCATATCTTTAAATTCTTTCCAAGAGCAATTGCCTCTCTATGTCCCTATGTAAAACCCAAGCAACAATTGCCCTCAGACTGTAGCTTATGCTTATTTTGATTCCTTTCCCTCAAGTGGAGCCTTTAGCAAACCAAAACTCAAAAATGAATTATCCAAGGCTCCATCAGCTGACCTGTAGGCTACTCTTCCCGTAAATGTTGATATTCCCTAACTATCCACTGGGCAGTTGAACTGTTGACCAGACTTTTCTAAAATACAGAGCGGATTATGTTCTGCCGAGCAAAAGCCAGAAATGAGCATCTGGGGGAAAAGGAAGGACCTTGCCTAAGAATCTTAATCACTCCCAGTGGGAACATAAAGAGGCAAACCAAAACCTACTTTCATCATACAATTAGCCAAAGGATCTAAAAACCTTTTCATACAGTAAATACACTCCTGTTTTTGGACTACAGGAAAATACATAGTCCAGTCTGAAGGGCATCAGGTTGGAATAGGCTGCCCTGTCACTACCACAGAATTCCCCTTGAAATCATTATTCCCTTTTTTTTCAGGTACTGCAAAGGCAATTTCACATTAAATGAAGGCACTTAGAGAGCTCCTTCACTATATGGAAGAAGGACTCTCACCTATGTGGATATTGTTTTTATATATCATTGAAATAATATTTTTGAGATTAAGTTTACATTTGTTTTTATTTTCTTCTGTACATACCGTAAATACATTTTTCTGTTTCACCATTGCTAGAGTTAACCCTCTACAGTCTGCGGACAATTTGCTAGAAAAGCTGTGAGATACTATACTCTCTTCTCATCCCCTTTTGTGTGTGTTCATATTCATAATGATTACTATCTTTCTTTTTAATAAGTTGACATAATGTTGTTTTGGCACAACAAAGCCTAAAGTCTTCTGAATGGATTTTTATGTTTCTGACGATGAACAAACCAGTGAAGGATTTCACATATGTATATGATATATGTATATGTAAAAAAAAAATAGAAAAGAAATAAACCAAATGTATTTCAACTGCTGAAGGTGATTGCGCTTATTTGGAATCACAGTTTATTATTGCTTACAAAAATGGCAGCAGTGTCTCGTGGTGTCACTCACTTACTTTGATCATTCTCAGATGGAAAACCGTGGACAAAAATAAAGCAAAAACCCAGAGTTTAAATACAGTAAGCAAAGCCATTATTCATGTATTTATTGCTATACCTCTCCTCCCAATTTTTCTGTGTTCAGTACCTCTAGGGAGGTGTTCTCGGGAAGATAAGAAATATTTTATATTTTCCCATACAGAATAGCTGCTGGAATCTGGTTGAAAAAGCCATTTTAGTTTTCTTGATTTCCACAATGATAAATCTTATGGGCTCCACTTTATTCTAATCAATGTTAATCCTCTTTGGATTCTGATGCAAGATATTCAAGGCTACCAGGTGGTTGGAAGTTTGCTTATGTCATAAAGACAACTGAAAGCAAGAACAACTGGACAAAGTACTGTTGACAAAATGTTTACATATGTTTGTGTAGCTGTTGAAAATCCCACACATATATTCAGTCATTCATTCATGCACGCATCAGTCTTGGCTATTGACTAACCAAGCATTTACTCATTAGATCTTAAAGCTCAGGTGTTATACAACATAATACACACACACACTCTTTAATGGAGACTTTCTAATTTGCACCACAGCTGTTGTGGGAAAGTAACCAATACTGTAAAAATAATAGAGGCAGTTCTGTAAGGAGAAAATACCAATGATGAAGTCACAGAAAACTAGCCACGTACATTGGGTTAAGCACCCATACTAGGGTAGTTTAGCAGAGAGGGAGACAACAATAAATTATTTACAAGAAAATACTTTATGTCAGGGGTCTTCAACCTTTGCAACTTTAAGTCTGAAGGACTTCAGCTCCCAGCAAAGCTGGCTGGAGAAGTCTGGGAGCTGAAGTCCTTCAGACTTAAAGTTGCAAAGGTTGGAGATCCCTGCTTTATGTACAGGGCACTGAAGTAATATGTACTGAATTGCCAATCTGCTATGATGCCCATATTAAAAACATTTCTTAGGAAAAGCTGATCCTATCAAAAAATGTTTTTTGGGGGGGTGTCATGATGGAATATGATGAACTTGAGTTGGTAACCCATTTCAAAATTGAAGAGTTCCTGCAGAAAAGAATCAGTCCTTTAAATCTACTAAACTGATTGGGAATCAGTTATGTACCTCTCATAAAGAGCAAGCAGGCCGGACGGGTATTACAGTATTCTATAATCCCCAAATCTTTAATCATTTAAATAAAGCATGCCAGAAAGGGAACATTATGTTTAAAGCATTTTACAGTGTTCCTCCAAAAATTCACCTATTACAATCAAAAAGGCATAACACAAAAGAAAAAATGAATTGGAAGAAGGAAAAAAATAAGAAAATTGTCGCTTTTCTGTGTACATAATGGCACACTTTAAAATGAAATTCTGATGCCCACTCTCAAAATAAAAAATATTCCCATACCCACACAAACACACATGCACATATATTGGAGAGAGAGAGAGAGAGAGAGAGAGAGAGAGAGATCATAGTCCATTTTGAATACCGTACATAGTGGAAAAAAGAATCTTGAGAGTTAACAAAGTTGGTACTATATGGTACAAAGCTGTTACAGAATCTAGTTGTTCTCCCTTGGATATCCCAATACACTAATTTTAAACTTCATGGATTCTTTAGGTTAGAAAGAAAATATCTAATTTCTAATTTAGGTAATTTCTAAATTCTTTCTCTGGCTGATGTATGAGGCTAGGTTAGTCTCCACTTTGTCATGATTTTCTGTCTGAAAAACAGCATCTCAGTAGCTTTTGGTCTCCCAACAGAAAAGTTACAAAAGAATTGTCTGCTAGGTAGGTGATTAATAAGTTGCGAATAAGCACTGGAGGCAATTTGCAAAAATGTCATTTGCTCAAGATTTTAAATAATTCAGAAAATTGATTTTCCAAAAATATTTACGTGTACATTGTTCATTCTCAACACCCAAGGTATATATTCCATATGCTGGAACAACATTTAGGCAGTGTCAAACCAACTTCAATTAAGTATATAATACTTTGTTCCAGCGATCCAAAAAAAAAAAGGCAAAGAAATACACTGGCAATGTTCTAATATATTTTAAAAACGATTTGGAATTACAACTAGGTTTGAAATTGCTGCTGCATATTACATTTTTCCAAACAAAATTTAAGTCCACAACTAATAACCTAATTGTTTATTTCTCTGGCAGAGAGAAACTAATCATTGCTCCTTTCACATTCAGAAAGCATGTAATATGGACAAAAATGCATAAGGAAATGTTGGAGAGTCAAGGGAAACCATTTTGCACTTAGATTCCATACGTTTCGATCTAGGTCTCATTCATCTGTTTGACATTAATGCCATAAAAGTATCTAGGTCAGCCTTCTATGGTCACAATGACGCTAATCTTATTTCAGCTACATGGATCTAATTATACACAAATAGATTTAGCCCTAAAGGGTGAGGCAAAACACCCCCCAGCCCATTAATTGTGGTCAGAATGTTTTGCATTTTTAAAAATTATCCCTGCCAAATCCGTAAGCAGCTCACAAAACAATAATCGAAACTCTCAGAGTCTGAGAAGGCTGCAACAGCAAATAAAAGAGAAATTAAATAGAACAAAACCAGAATTAAACAGAATGTAATTAGAATTCCAACATATTCCAGAATAGAATGGGATAGAATGGAACCAAGAGATTAAAGAGGGAGAGAAAAGCAGACTTTTAAACTGGCAAACTTGGGATATTTAGATTGCATTCATTCAGTTGCCTCAGAGCAAGCCATTCAAGGCCTGAGTGGGATTAATTTTTGAAAAGATGGATTTAGCAAATGTCTCTAGGGCTGATGCAAAAGTGGCCATTCAAAAGTAAAAGGCTGTTGAAGAAGGGGACATAATAATAACTGCTGGTGCTGAAAAAAAACAATTTGTTCATTAATAATATGAAAAATGAGTTATGTGAAGTTGCTGTTTGTGTCATTTTCTTTTAGGCCTGAGCAGAAGGAAAACAGGCAATGAATGCCCTTTCTCTCCACTCGTTTTGAACATTGTAATGATCAGCCTTAAGCACTTTAATATTGCTAAACATTTAACATCACGGTGTCTCCAAACTTGAGTCTCATCCGATCCTTTATCACTGTAAAGAACAGGTTTATCTATCATGCCCTACAATATTGGATCATATTGCAAAGAATCTGGAGAGCTTGAAGTCAAGGTAGATGGATTAGTAACTTTAATAATAGTGTGAAAGCCATAGCTTTTCTATCTGACATAGCCTCTTAATGATAACTATGAATGCCTGGTTTCGGCAATCATCCTCAATGTCATCATCATGGCCATTGTCACTCTTTCCCTGCCAGACTCCTGCTCACCTTACAGAGAGGGCACTTTTAAAGTAACCAGCTACAATTCAGACATTGTGTTTCTTTTCAAAATAATGTTGGCACAGTGAAATATGAGGCTGTCATTGAAGCCATTCCCCAATGTGTAGATAAAATGTCAAAACTGCCAATTAGATTCTTGCAAACATATAGCCCTGGTTTTAGGCAAATTGGATTGGGCTGTAAACTATCCCCAAATACCGGCATTACCCTTCACATGAGTGCTAATGTCACAACTATTGACTCTTTGTTTTCTCTCTGCATCCACTACCAGCTCCACAAAGTGGTTTGTTTGTTTTCTGTTTTGCTGATTCTTTTAATTCTTATTCATCTCAATTGCTCAGAATATATTACACATAGACAGAATGAAATAAAGTATCAGAGTTTCAGCTTCATACTGCAACCAGTGTGTGTGTGTGTGTGTGTGTGTGTGTGTGTGTGTGTGTGTGTGTGTGTGTGTTGCATGCATTGTTTCATGCTGCCTCCTTGCCTGGGTAAATATCTACATTTAGAAATACAATATGTGTTCTGCTTTTCAAGGCAGTCACCTCCTGATCATGGCTTTTAAAACTAGAACAATGATTTAAATATAATTAAATCCGCTAAAGACCAGTGCAGTAAATGCTACTATGCATAATACTGTACACAAAAAATACGATACATATATGGAACAGTCACAAGTATTGGCAAAACTCAGCCAGCCCAAGAGGGGAGCTAAAAGGAGGGAAGGAGAGAGGAAGGTTGGAAGATAACCTTTACTTAACTTTTAACCTTTTAACCTTAACTTTTTGTTAAACTGGCTTGTGACCGCAATAACATTTGATTTCATTTCATTTGATTTGATTTAACTTTCTGATTTCTCTGTGTGCTCAGCTGCTTTGTGGTATTTGCATGTCCAATAAGAAGAGCACAAAAAGATTTTGCAAGTATATTTTGTAAATACAAGATTTGAGAAGGCAGAAGACAGAAGAACAGAGTTGGAAGATGGCCTTGTAGGTCATCTAACCAAGCCCCCTACTCAAGCAGGAGTCATCAAGACAGCGAAACATGTGGGGATATGAATAAGGCTTACATATCCTGCCCCCCTTTTAGTCCCAGTTCTACACAGGCAATCCCTATTTTAGGGCTCAAGAGACAATTTTCAGGTTACATGCCTGAAGAGATCCCCCAAACCATTATCACAGAAAGGGCTTTCATGGATTCTCTCAAATCTGATCCTTTATAGCCACTTGAATTTGCATTATCCGCAGCCTCTCATTACCAGAACACAAAACAAATAGAGGATGATTGATTCATCTGCAGATGAATCCCTTGATACATCAAAAAAGAGAATATACTATTGTACATAGATAAGCAGGACTTCCCGCCTTTCAGTAGCATTTGATGTAGTTGTGAAGGTGCTGGCCTGGAAACCAGGCGACTGAGAGTTCTAGACCTGCCTTAGTCATGAAAGCTGTCAGGGTGACTTGGGGCCCCTTATTTTCTCTTGGCCCATTCCAATTTACAGGGTTATCATGCTGGAGCAAATAGGAGGCAGGATATGGGTGTGATTGCCACCTTGAGTTATATGTAAAAAGAGGCGCAATAAAAATTGTTACAATATTTAATAGCCAGAACTGTAAAGTGTATAACAGGCCAGAACACACCTTTGTAGTTGGTTGATTGGAGAGGGCGGGATCCTGCATGAGGCAATTTACATTATAATTGGTTGCTGGGTGTAAAAGGGGAGTTTCCCTTTTTGCCAGCTTTTTCTTCTGTGTGCTCTGTGTGCTGTTCTGTGATTTTACCTCATGATTTACCTCATGATGTGCCTGACTATCCTTCTTTGCTGTAAATATAAATGCAAAATATATTTATTTATATAAAACTACAAGTTTGTGTCAGCGCCTTGGATTTCATTTGGACACTGGCTGCACAATTCCCTGACAAAAATTATATAACAACAACAATAACAACAACAACAACACAGGTCATTGGGAAGGACTCAATAGGTGAATAAAAATGTCAAATCCAGACTGAACATCTGGCTGACTGTGTGACGAACCCTATAATTTGTCAGTTGTTTCTCCAAGCAGCTTCCTGAGAAAGATAACAGCTTGCTATCGGTCATGGCTATTCATGTAGCGAAGCACCATGGCAATACCCAGTACTCACTTGCCAATGTAGATTGGTCTTATTTACACATTGCTTGAAAGGGGCTCAGAGGTAATCTATGACAGAGGTAAAAAAAATGCCCTGCAGTGTTCTGTGAATTCAGGAAAGAATGTGGACCCCATATTGTTACCACCATGCTGTGGCATTTCATGGCTGCCAAAAGGGAAGGTGAGACCCCCCGACCTTATTGTTTAAGCCAGTCTTTCCATTTTGTTTAAAAAAAATTTTTTTTTGCTTTCTTGCAACTATGGCAGTTCCAAAGGTACTTTTGCAATAGGCAACTGGACTTTCTTGTTTTTTTCTTTTGAAGATGTTTCACTTCTTATCCAAGAAGTTTCTTCAGCTCTCACAGGATAGTGGGGAATGGAAGGATTTATATTCTTTGAAGACATCTGGTCCTTTGCATCCCTTTAGAGGGTCATTGAAGCACTTGGAGGTTTATCTGTGTCCTCAGGGTCATCTGAGTAGGGCTCCTGCTTCCATGACCCAAATGACCAGCTGTCTGCAAGGAATATAAATTATCCCATTCCCTACTATCCTGTCAGAGCTGAAGAAACTTGTTGGGTGAGAAATGAAACATCTTCAAAAGAAAGAACAAGAAAGTCCAGTTACATCCCGAAAAAGCACCTTTGGGACAACCATGACCTGGATGACTTAGAATCTATATAGACTTCTTACAACTATGATAGTGTGCAAGAAGATGCTATTAGAACCTTGCTCAAAATAGCATTTGCTACCCTTGAAAGAGGACAATGAAAAAGTTGGTGTCAAGAGTGAAACATTGACAGCCACGCGCCTCTTTGTCATTAGAGTAAGGGGAGAGGTACTGATTACAAATGGGTGAGTTGGAGAAATAAAACTTCCACAGTCCCACTGAAGCTGATGAGAGTCTGGAAACATCTCAAGGATATCTTAACAGGTGTGAAGAAGGTGGCAGGTGGTTCCCATAACAAAGAGAACTTGTTTAAATGGTCTATGTGGAAGGCTGGGGGGTTTGGCTGTGAAAATCATTGTTTAATACTGTGAACTGCTGCCTGAGAATTTCAGAGTTAGTTTTACCTGGCCATTACCATGCAATGTAGTCAAGGAACAGTAAGCTTTTCAGAAAAGAAATGATCCTGGACTTTTATTGGGATACTCAAGGAGGATGTTGAGAGTTGGCATTCCCAGCTCAGCTCAGAGGAAGCTTCCTTCCCAGTCCTAGATATCAGCAGTGGGATCATCAGTCTCATCTTGCTGTTCTGGGGGAAATAAAACCCATCTCTTCCGAGCTCTCTCAAGTGATTTAGGAGCTAATTTTCTGGATCCAAAGAGTAAAACAAATGTACTATACATCTGATTAAAAAGAAAAAAAGAGTGGGAGGCAACTGAGCGCAACATGAGATCAGCTGAAAGGAAAAAGAAGGTGATCTCAGTCCATGAGCAAACGATGCTTTATCTGAAGCAATGCATGCTATCCTGTTCTTTCCTATGGCAGGAGCTTGGGATAATTATCAACAGACTTGGGGCTGCAGAAATACAAACAACTCAGAAACCTTGCTGAGAAAAGGGAGGAAAAAATTAATTTGTCTTATTCCCTAATGCTTCATGGCAGTTGCTTTTCCAATTCCCCCATCATTGATGGAATGGTGAAATTAGCTGGATCAAATCATTCATCACTTCTGGTGTAATCAATTTCAATCCTAAGGATTATGTTGATTTCTAAAGGGAAAAAAATGAGTGGAAAGAACCCCTATCTGAATTACATTTCTATCCTTTTAGATAGCATGTCTTGAAAAAGAAATTCTCAACATTTAAATTGGAAAAGTGCTGGGGAGAATTTCAAAGTGAGATTTGTCAAGTGATTTCAACAGCATTCTGACAAGTTCCTGGCGCAATCATGCCTATTCAGTCATTATAAAAATGCATCATCAGTTGTTGAGCTGAATTTGTTAGTCTCGGTTTTTATACCATTAACAGAACTTTCATCCCTCATCCTATATCCAATGCATTTGTCTACTCTGTTCATATGGTCTGTGGGATCCTCTCAAATGATTGCTGCAATTAGGGATCAAAAAACATGCCCCAAATATACACCAACATAATTCTTGCTATGGTTCTAACTGAGCTTCTGCACTGTTCTCAAGTTCCTTGAAAATAACTTGAAGGGTTACACAATAGTGCAGTTTGGAGGATTCATGGTTTATGTGAAAAGCAACAGTCAATGAGAGCCTTTTCTTCTCCCTCCCAAACTCCCAATGACTATGAGTATGAGTAGCTGGACTACACCTATGCTTCAATTATAAGAGGAACAGCAATTGGGTGTGGATGTTGTAAGAGATGTATGGGATAATGAAGCAAGACCATTATGTTACTTTGCTTGATTCTGGTAGTTATCTTGTGAAAGGATTTGGTGAAAGTAAGTGTTATGATGTATGAAACTAGGGCAAAGACAAAGGCACAGGAGATTGTGTGGGAGAGCAGAAGAAGAGAAGGTTGCAGGTGAGAAAGAAGGAAATGTCAAGTGCAGCAAACTAGTGGTGTGGAAAAAGGGGGTGCAGCATTCATACACAAAAGCAGATTGAAAGCTGAGTTGAGCAGCAGAACCAAGTACCCATGCCAATTCCTGCTAACAGCCAACCTGCAGCTGGTAACAAATCTTCCCTCTCCCAGCCAAAGACAGAAAGAGATAGTGCTGTGCTAAAGTCCCTGCAGGGATTTAGGATGGACAGTAACCAGTCTTTATCTGAAAATACTGAAATGCCAGCCAATAACAAAGCCAGCCAAAATTAAGATGGCTAAAGGACTCCCTCTCCCAAAATCCACAGCTGAGTAGGCAGGCAAAGCCAGTGCTAATTAACCTTTCTACTTTATACATCTGTGGGCAATTCAAGATGAGGAAAAGAGAAAAATGAGTTTATGAAAAGTTATAATAATTCCAGAAAAGACACCTAGAACATATAGTAACAGGTACATTCATTTTAGGTATAATGATTAGAAATATGTAGGTATCATAAATCTTGAGAGTTTTTATTTTTGTATAATAATTTCACTATAACGAAGGAAAGGAAAAATATATTTTTTCCCCTGAGGTCTAAAACATTCTCCCCAAAGAATCCATCACAAGTTCCCTTCTTTATACAGTAATCTATTGAAATTCTCGTTAAGTAAGAGAATGGACAACCATTTGTCTGAAATAGAAAACCCTAGAATAGGGTTTTCTGCTTGAGCAGGGGGTTGGAGTAGAAGACCTCCAAGATCCGGTCCAACTCTGTTATTCTGGTATTCTGGTATGTTTCTGAAGTGATCAACTCCTGTAACTCCCAACCTGGATTATAGATTCTTTTTTATAGTGTTGTGGTACTCTGGATCCAGTAAGTATTTTGTATCTGTAATAAGAACTCATTAAGATTATTGCAATAAAATGTACCCATCCAGGAAGAAGACTAAAACTGATTCAGAGAGAGCCTAAACCAGGGGTGTGAAACTCACAGTCCAGGGCCCGGATGCGTCATGCGCTGGCCACCTCCACTCCCATTTTAGCGAAGGGGGGAAAAGTTGCAAGACGTCACATGACGACATGTTGTCGTGAGTTTGACACCCCTCGCTTAAGCAATTTGTAGTCATCCCTGTAAAGATAGATACTACTTTTAGAACTTGGTAATTTACATTGCAACATGATAGCTTTCTGTTGTTTTTAATTGAGGGGGGGGGTGTCTTAAAGAGTAAAATAAACCAGCTGGGGGATATAGAACAAATTGAGAGCCAGTTGGGTCTAGTGCAGGGGTCTGCAAAGTTGGCTCTTTTAAGACTGGTGGACTTCAACTCCCAGAATTCCCCAGCCAGCATAGCTGGCTGGGGAATTCTGGGAGTTGAAGTCCACCAGTCTTAAACAGCCAACTTTGCAGACCCCTGTTCTAGTGGTTAAGGTACCAGGCTAGAAACCAAAAGACTGTGAATTCTAGTCCCACCTTAGCTATGAAAGCCAGCGAGGTGATCATGAGCCAGTCCTTCTCTCTCAGCCCATGACATCAGGCTTGGACTACAAGCTACTTGGCAAATTCCTATTGCAACCCATGGATCACCTGTGGGAAAATGCAGGGTATAGAACAAAGTAAACGTCTGGGAAGTTTTCCACAGGCATTATGCTGGCTGAAGGCTCTACCTTCCCTTGTTTTAAGACTAAGGCCTGGCCTTTGAAATGCGAAAGGTCCAGCTTTTCCCCCAGGACCAAAATAACATTATGTTCTGCAGCTACATTTAAAGGACTAATTTCAAATCTTGAAAGAAAATTGAAATAGTTACTGAAGCAAATGTCGAGGAGAAAAGGTCCAGGTCTGACATTGTTAGAATGAAAGCCAGCCCCAAAAGTCTAACTATGATGTCCCCCCTGGGTAGCCTTGGTGAGTTATTGCAGCAGCAGCCGAGATGCCAGGGACTTGTGAAGGTAACAAGCTTTTTTGCTGCAGGGGCTATAAAAATGTGTACCAGGTTGAGGAACTGAAGCAGAGGATCATGGGAAGAAACACAAAAAGCCAACCTTTTAAACATGGGGGAATGATGACAAGCAAACATGTTTCCAAACATGATGGTTGGGTTCATAGCTTCTTTAATTGGACCCAGTGCCAAGCTAGTAAGTTCTAAGCTTTCTTTTCCATCGATGCCAAGGATCTGTCCCTTGAACACTTAGGGAATTGGCTGGGAATTCTGGGAGTTGAAGTCTTAACATTGTCAAGGTTGGATACCCCTGGCTTAGATCAATGGGATGGGAGTAGGTAGAGAAAACAGAATTCTGTATGACATTCCTATTTTCAGACACGCAGCTAGAGCATTTATTTAGATATTAAGCTGAAGATATGGAGGCCAAACAATGGAAAGGACCTTCAGAAGCTCACATATCTCATCTTAATTATTTAATGATGCGTGTGTGTAAGAGGAAGATGTTTTTGTCAGCAAATGACGATATACTGGGAGAAAGGATTGTGGCTAGGTGATTTAACACAACTAACACAACCATCTTTGAGTAAAATACAGTGGTCCTCAAATTATGACCACAATTGAGCCCAGAATTTATGTTGCTAAGTGAGAAATTTGTTACGTGAGTTTTGCTCCATTTTATGACTTTTTTTGCCATATTTATTCAGTGAATTGCTGCAGTAGTTAAATTAGTAACATGGTTATTAAGCGAATCGGGCTTCCCCATTGATTTTGCTTGTCAAAACCTCATAAAAAATGATCACATGACCCCAGAACATTGCAACCATCATAAATATGAACCAGTTGTCAAGCATCGAACTGTAATTCACATGACTGTAGGGATAAGTGCGAAAAATGGTCATACGTCACTTTTTCAGTGCCATTGTAACTTTGAACGGTCGCTAAATGAATGGTCGTAAGTCGAGGGCTACTTATAATACCCCCAACTGAGGGATGTGGCTGTAGAATTCCCAGAAGCAGAAATCTGCATGCAGAATAGGGTCTTCAGCAGGAATCCAGAAAGATTGTTTGCATAAACCAGTATCCCTGCTTGAGTTGTGGTTCTTGAGCCACCTCAACTTCAGATACATTCCTCTTTCAGCAGCTGTCTTATCTCAAGGGGACCAGAAATGATTCAAAGCAAGAGAAGGTGGTTGTGTTGGAAAAAGGAGTTGGAACAACAACTATTTTTAGTGCTCAATCAGGCTGAAAAAGCCTGTTGTGATTTCTTTCAATCCACAAAAATTTAGTTTACCTCCTAGTGCAGGCAGCGCTGAACTGAAATGATGCTGGAAACTGTCATGGGCACTAAATAAAAGGATGTATTTGCTGTACTGTAACCTTATTAGTCAGGCAGCTACTCACATAGCAGCGGAAACAAAAAGTACATATGGCCAGATTAAGTACAGATTCATTTATCATACAATTCACATTTTTCATCTTGTATAGCAAGGAAAATCCATACTCGCAAATAATGCCGAAACAGAACTGCATGCATGAATGGGTAGAGAGATGGATAGGTGCACGATTGATAAATACATTGATTTTTGTTAAAAAGAACAAATTCTCCATTTTGTGGGTGCATGAGCATACAGACAAAATATATTAGTTGCAGAGGTAAATCAAACGTGGTCAGCCAAGGCAAGGATTAAACTTGTCAAACACTACCATTAATGGTTCCAAGTGCTATTTTGAAAATTAATGTAACAATAGAAGGCGGCAGTAGCCATTCTTCTATTGAATGACCTTGATTATTCCTCAAAAGAGTCCTCAGAGATTTTCTAGCGGCCCTTTATGGGAGTGGAATTGTTTCTTTTGGGGGTGGCTTGTTTAACTGTGGTATGTCTGTTTTATGAATTAATAGTTTCTTTATTTCCCGCCAGAAATGGAAATTATATATTTGGTTTTCTACAGGTTACAAAATGGACTAGCAGAGGCTGCATCTGTTTCTCAGTCCATAAGTTACCTATCTTTAGATTAAATGTAGTTTTTTTCCCGCCTTAACAGTACATAAGCATTCAGGCAATGAAGTCCATTTAAAAGGCACCATGGTTAGGAAAGACAACACTTGGAAGCCAACTAAATGACCTTCTTAAAAGTAAGGTAAGTTCCTTAAGATTGTTAGCTATTTTCTTCTGAAAACTGTTCCAATATTGTTTAAAAGGCCATTGCTTGATTTAGCAGACTTCTACAGGAATGGAAATATGGAGTTTCCAAATAAACAATAGCAAATATACATATTTTGATCAAGCGTTTCCTGAAGAAATTTTTTCATCTCTTGATGAAAAAATATGAGCAGTGTCTTTCTCAGTTGCTGAAGGTTGCAGAGCATGAAAGTACCCAAGGTGTCCCTCACTTGAGGCATGATTGGTGGAAGGCTGATCCTCTGAGCATTCTCCAGCATTCCCACAATTCAGTGTGGAATGCTTTTTTGGGGAGGGAATATATTTTTATAGGTCTGATGTTGGTCAAGATACCACACAGAGCCAAAGCTTTTTATGCATAAAGCAATAGGCGTGACGCTGTACAGAGATGCCTCTTCTGACCTGACACAAGGCAGCTGTTTGTTGTCATTATGGTTTAATGGCCCAAATGGGATCAGTTAACAGATGGAGACAATTCATTTCCTCCACTCAAGAAGGGCAGGCGCAAGGGAGAGCAATGTATATAGTAGAAAGCAGTTTGTGCCGGAGCTGGGTTTGAAAAGGAGACAGACACCTTGTTTTTCTAACCTCAAAGAAAAAGGGAGATTGTGTCAAACATTGTCTGGGCGATGAAAGGAAGCAGGAACAGTATTTGAGGGGCAGAGTTTAAAGCAATGGGCAAGTGTGTGTGTGTGTGTGTGTTAACCTTTGAGTCAGTCTAGAGTCCTGCAACTGCCTAGGTAAGTCATTGAAGTTTATGTGACAAGATTTCAAAAGTGGGCTACCCTTGCCTTCTTTTAGGACTGAAAGTCATCCAGCTGCCTAAAGCAGGACTACATCTCACATCTCTCAGCTTCTAGCCTTGTACCTTAACCACCCCACCCACCTGGTTGTCCAGTGGGCAAACAAAGAGCCTCAATTCAAATGTAAGCTGTTATAAGAACACGAAGAAAGTCCACATTCTGTTTAGTCAATCAATCAATCAATCAATAATTTACTTATATACCGCGTCCTCTCCCCAAGGGGACTCGGAGCGGTGCACAGGGAAAAATTAAAACAACATAAAATATATACATGAATAAATACAATAAAAACAGATTAAATCAACTGTCCCTGCACTAAAATCCCCATTTTTAAAATTAACATTCCCTAACCCCTGAGGTAGAAACTAGCCTAGGCCGGCCAAGCAGAAAAAGTGAGTTTTTAATTTCTGACGGAAGGAGCGGAGGTCCGTAGTTGTTCTAATGTCGGGGGGAAGGTCGTTCCAGAGGGCTGGGCCTGCCACAGAGAAGGCCCTTCCCCTGGGCGTCGCCCGCTGACAAAGTCAGGTGGACGGCACCCGGAGAAGTTCCTCTCTGTGGGAGCGAATCGGCCGGGAAGATGTATGGGGCAGAGTCCGATCCCGCAGATAGCTAGATCCCGAGCCATGGAGCGTTTTAAAGATGAGAACTAGCACCTTGAAGCGCACCCGAAAGACGACAGGTAGCCAGTGCAGCTCGCGCAAGAGCGGTGTTACATGGGTATACCTTGCGGTACCCATTATTGCTCGCGCGGCTGCATTCTGGACCAGCTGAAGTCTTCGGGTGCACCTCAAGGGGAGCCCCATGTAGAGAGAGTTACAATAGTCCAGTCGGGATGTCACGAGAGCGTGAGTGACTGTGCGAAGAGCGTCCCGATCCAATAGGGGGCGCAACTGGCGAACCAGGCGAACCTGGTAAAACGCCCTCCTGGCCACAGCTATCACTTGATCTTCCACGGACAGCCGGGCATCCAGGAGGACACCCAAGTTGCGCACCCCATCCACAGGGGCAAGATGTTCGCCCCCTATGGCCAGCGATGGAATCAGCTGGTTGAATCGGGCAGCCGGAAGCCACAGCCACTCGGTCTTGGTCGGGTTGAGTCTGAGTCCGTTACTTCCCATCCAGATCCGTACGGCTTCCAGGCACTGGCACATCACCGCTACGGCATCGTTGGGGTGGTTTGGGGTAGATATATACAGCTGAGTATCATCAGCGTAGAGATGGTACTCTACCCCAAAGCCACGGATGATCTCACCCAGCGGCTTCATATATGTGTTGAACAGGAGAGGCGAGAGGACCAACCCCTGAGGCACCCCACATGTGAGGGGTCTCGAGGTCGACCTCTGCTCTCCTGCCAACACAAATTGCGATCGGCCAGAGAGGTAGGAGGGGAACCACCGTAAAACGGTGCCTCCCACCCCCAACCCCTCCAGCCGATGCAATAGGATACCATGGTCGATGATATCGAAAGCCGCCGAGAGGTCTAATAGGACCAGGATGGAGGAGCAACCCCCATCTCTGGCCCTCCAGAGATCATCGACCAACGCGACCAATGCCGTCTCGGTGCTATGCCCGGGCCGAAAGCCGGACTGGCGCGGGTCTAGATAATCAACTTCCTCCAGGTGACGGGGAAACTGTTGTGCCACCACACTCTCAACAACCTTCGCCAAAAAGGGAAGGTTGGAGACTGGACGATAGTTGGTTAATAAAGCTGGATCCAAAGAGGGCTTCTTAAGGAGGGACCTCACCATAGCCTCTTTTAGGGAAGCAGGCAAGGAACCCTCACTTAAGGATGCGTTGACAACCTCTTGGAGCCAGCCTCGTGTCACCTCCCAGGATGCCAGTACAAGCCAGGAGGGACACGGGTCCAATAAACATGTGGCGGCTCGCAGTCGCCCACGTAACCTGTCCATATCCTCGGAAGTAACGAAGTCAAACTCCTCCCAAACAAGATCTGTCTCGTGGCATCCCACTGGGCCATCAATGGAGGCTAACTCATTCTGTATCTGAGCGATTTTCTCCTGCAGAAAAATCACAAATTCCTCTGCTCTACCCTGTAGCGGGGCTTCCTGCACCCTCTGTTGAAGGAGGGAGCGGGTCACCCTAAACAGGGTGGCAGGTTTTCTGCGGATGCTATGAGAGTGGCACAATGATGACGTTTGGCCACTCTCAGCGCCACAATGTAAGTCCGTAAATGGGCTCTTACCTGTGTCCGGTCAGATTCAGAACGGGTAGACCTCCATCTTCTCTCTAGGCTCTCTAGCCTATCCCAGGTTGTAGGGAAGGACTTGATAGGTAGATCAAAGTGCCAAATCCACTGAAGGTCTGGCTGACTGTGTGATGAATTGTAGTAATAGCCTAGAAAGGTCATGTCCTCAGAAGAAGAGGAGGAAGAAGAGGAGGGGAAAGATAAGGTAAACAAGGTAAAACAATTATTTCTATTGTTTCCATCATGCTCAGTATTGAGAAGCAGGCTATTCAGGAACACACAGTTGGTGACTACAAGAACTGATGACTGAGACTACGGTGGCCTTTTTGCTCTTCCTCACAAGTTAGTTACTGAAAGTTGTTGAAAGGAAAAATGTGTTCCAGCCCAAAAAGGCATTGAAGCAAACTGAGATTATAGGTGCTTCAAGGTGCTGACTACCATCTTTAAAGCGCTCCATGGCACGGGACCAAGCTATCTGCGAGATCGCATCCTACCCCATACATCCCTCCGACCGATCCACTCCCACAGAGAGGGACTTCTCCGGGTGCGGTCCACTAGGCAATGCCAGCGGGTGACACCCAGGGGAAGGGCCTTCTCTGTGGCGGGCCCAGCTCTATGGAACGACCTACCCCCCGACCTCAGAACAACCACGGACCTCTGCGCCTTCCGACAAAAGCTCAAGACTTATCTTTTCCAACAGGCCGGCCTGGCCTAACCTACCTTCCAGCCTTTTTAGTCTGATCATCTAAATTGTTTTAATTGGGTTTATTAAGGGGTTAGTTTTTAGGATTTTAGCTTTTTAGCGCAGGGATAAATTGTTTAATTTGATTTTATATATTTATGATGTATCTATGTTTGTACGTTTTTAACTCCCCTGTGCACAGCCCCGAGTCCCTTCGGGGAGAGGGAGCGGTCTACAAATTAAATTTATTATTTATTATTATTTATTATTATATCCCTTAAGAAAGAGGTTTGTTATAAAAGAAAGGCAAACAAAAACTGTGATGCAAAAAAATGGCAGTAGGGAACTGGACTGAACAGCCAATGTTTTAAGCTTCTATGATAGCTCAGCGTCTCTTGAGTGAAAACTCAGCCAGTCAAATGCTCACAAATATTTGATAGACAAAATCATATCCATTTTCCCCTTCAGGGTTTGGACAATATAATCTACTATAAAGGGGGGAAAGTCCTATTCAAACAGGCCACAGCCAAAGTTCTTTATTAGCCAGTATCAAATATCTTACAGTTAACAACATTACTTAAGCCTACATGAATTATTATTTTTTTATATTGAAAAAGTTTTATTGAGTTTTACAAATTTTTTAACAAAAAGGGTAGGGTAAGGTGAGTTAACAAGATATTTTGAGAACTTTCACGTCGGAAACGTTGGCCCCTCCCGGGCTTCTTAATAAGACATTGGTAATACATTTTTCGGTAATACAACAAGGTGAAAATAAATGCATACATATAAATTCTGAATTCTATGCTGGCAGTCGTATACAAACATCCAGATAAAAAATTATACTGTATTAATAAAAATAAAGATAAAAGTCATTTTTTAGATCTAAGTCTCTTAGCAATTGTGTCTTCTTGTTCTCCTTCCTGGCCCCCAGCTCTACATGAATTTTTTAAAGTCAACACTGTAAATACGTTTTTATTTTATTTATTTATTTAAAAAACAACATGGTGGAATATTGCTGCCAAGTTTGTAAAGTCACAATTTGAGGAATTAACATGCTGTGCCTAAATATCAGAATGTACTTGCTTTCCTTCTTTTCTCCGAACCCAATTTGTGCCAGGAAACCGAGGAACTATGTGACTCTTGCTGAGATAGTTGGGGTCACAGACTCCTCTGAGAACATTGCCTTCTTAATGCTAACACTGTCTTTTGGGCATATTTTTTCATCTAAATTGTTGTTATTTTAAGAATGTCAGGCTCAAAACATCCCAGAGGTGCAGGAAGGTTATTTTCAATTTGGTCCTTGAGTTGTTTGAGTTCTTTGATGGTTCCTCAGAGAAATGGCCTTTGTTTATGAATTATGTAAGAGCTATAATGTTTTGCTTGATCCAACTAAGGTCCACCTAGTCAAGGATCTATTCTAAAGGAAACAAAATGTATCTGGAAAGACAAAAAGGGGCAGAAATAGAGCATCATTTAGTGAGCAATTAACTGTAATGGTTATTTATCACGGTTAATATTTCCAATTAATTTAGAGGTAAGGAACTAGATTTGACTGGATCTAGCTCCCATCTGCCCAAAAAGTCTAGAAAATGTTGATGAGCAAGTCTTGTGGAAAGCTGCAAAAGCAAATAGATGACACCATCTGTTTCTCCATGAAATATAGGAAGCCATTGCTCCCCATCTTGTCCTGTCTGTAAGGCTTGTTCTGACCAATTTCAAGTGTTTTGTCTTTCCCCTAACAATCTCTAGGACAAAGAGGGACTGGTAGACCCTTGAGCAGAATGGGTCTGAATGTCAGTGGTGGTGACCTTGAGTTCTTAGTGTTTCCTTTAAGGAAGATGTAGAAGGATTAATTCAAGATGGACATCTCTCACTCACCAATGTGATTCCAGAGATATTGGCTCCTTAATTTCCTCTGAGGGAAAAAAAAATGACAATCATTATAGCTGACAGGAAGTAGACTGAGAGGCAAAACCTTGTGGAGAAAAAGAGGCCTCACTTGAGATTGTATGGACCAGATTGGCCAGTTTGAGGCACCAGATCTGTTTATCATGTCAATGTATCTCCTGCCTATAGAGAACTCATTAGGGGTGCAGGCTGAAGATTTTCCATTTCTGTGTTAATGAATCCATGTACAATCTCAGTGATTTGTCAGGCCTGCAGCCATGTTCCTTTTGGATCTTTGGCCTGCCACACTTCTATGCTACTATGCTGTTTCTATAGTGGGAAAATGGGAGGGGAGATAGCACGGAGTAGAATGTTATGTAGCTACAATAAAATTCCTTTCTAGATTGCCAAGGTCATCCTTTGTCTTGGCACCTCTGCACCTGACCGGAACTGGATGGGTGGAACTGCCAGCATGGCAGTGGAAGATTGGACCATGTGATGGACTTGTGGGTGTGAGGGCAAGACCATGAACTTTAACTTGGGGGGAAAATGGAAGAAGTTTCAGATTCGGGTTTTCCACAGATGTTCCAGCATGGCTCTCTTAATAAATTGGGAATTTTGAGCAGCAGGTTGCCTTGGACTCTAATTTAATTTTGGATGGTATCTGGAATGCTGACATGGTTATTGACTTTATATAATTAGTTAGTGACATTCTGCTTCCACAAATCTGGGCAAACTCAGATTTATGATTTTGTTTTTTAGTTGGGATTTATTTTGGACTTACTTGGGACTTTAGACTTTAGTTGACTCTTACTTGGGACTAGCAGCATTTTGCAAACTTTCATCACATTCTTTAACATTTTGTGGTTGAAAATAGGAACTCTTCTATGCAGGTGAATCAGGAAATAAGAGAATCATTTCACTGAATTTCTTCACTGAGTCCAAAGTTCACTCTATGTGAGTTAGGACTTGAAAAGTAGCTTATAATAAATAAACCCCAGCTTCCATATTTTTGCTGTCCTGATAAAGTAGAGAAAACAGAAAGGAAACTATTTTACATTGTGTGCAGTTAGAAGGTCATACATGTCTGAGGCCCAGGTTAAATCCTAGTTTGACCAAAAAAGGCCAGGCGGGAAGGAAGGAGAGCTGAATTTCAGTCACTCACCACAGCCCATGCCCACGTTGTGTTTCTCAGGCAACACAGACACTTGTGCTGTGGGCGGCAGTTAGCAACTGCAATTGTTTCTAAGAAACCAGGGGGGGAAAAACCAACCTGAGATTAGCTGAGATTTGTGACTATATTTAAGACAAGCTGGTGGACAAGCTGGCTGTTTGAAAAGCAACATTTAAAAAAAATATGGTGAGGGAACGTTAGGAGAGTCTGTTGGTCTGGAACTGAATTGTGGTGTAGTGGTTAAAATGGTAGACTAGGAACAGAGTACCAAGTCTGTGTTCGGTCCACCATCCTTCAGCTCTGGAACTTTACTAACTGACTTTGAGGCATCCACTTTCTCTCAGGCTAACCTACCACACAGGGTGTTTTTGGTTTATGATGTCTTGAGTTCCTAAAGGACAGGGATGGAACAATAAACAATTAATTAATTAAATATTCTGATTTATATAAAGCACCACAGAGCAAACAAAGAGGAAAAAAGGACAAGAAGAACCATAAGAAACAGGAAACGGAACTAAGATCAGAAATGGGACTATTATAAGGAGTAGTTGTTAAGTGGAGGTGTTGGAATACATGTATTCCAACATAAAAAACACATACATATATACCATACATTACATACATACATAACATTTCGGGTGAAAGGAAACTTTGGGCCAGGGTAAGTCCCTATCCTTATTGAGGGGGCCTGGCATCTTATGACACTTTTTTTGTTATATGTTTGTGCGCATAATACTATTTCTCTGCTTTCTCCTGCCCCAGAACTGGTTGCTATTACAATGAATTGTGTGAAGTTTGATTAATTATCTGACATATAAACCTTGAGGCTGATCTAAAAGCAGGAACTCCATTGTACTACATTCATTCTGGATGCAGGCCATGCTGTTTCAACCAGCTGGTGAGAAATGAATTAATATTTTTTGGTAAGCTTCAAGCTAATTAGCAAAAACTCTGGCAGGGATGATTTACATCCTTCCTTTCTCCACCTTCATCCACCACACTGGCTTGATTTTTTAAAAATGATTATTAATTGAAGGGGAAGAAAAGCAATATGTGCTTGAAATTATAGAAGGAAGGTCAGAAACTAGAGCTGTTCTCTAGTTAGATTTTGCCCAATCTAGTAAATAAAAAAACTGAATTAACAACTAGCTGCAAGATCTGAGAAGCCCCACTTAAAGCAAGCCAGTTCCTCCATCTTGGCAACTGGTATGTATTCATGAAGATGGCACTGTCCTGGGGTATGCAACTCTCTTTTGTGACCTTTTAACAAGCAAAGTCAGTGGGGGTATCCAGATTCACTTAACAACCGTGTTAATAACTTAACTACAGTGATTCACTTAATGACTGTGGCAAGAAAAAATGGTGCAAAACTCATAATAACTATCTTATTTAGCAATGGAATTTTTGGGCTCAATTGTGATCATAAGTCAAATGTTACCTACTGTAGATCATACATTAGCGACAACAGTTGTACAAAAGCCTGAGAATTAAAGTGTTAAACAAATGTTCTTTCAAAGCAGAGCAGAGGCTTCAGACCAGATGATGTGAAGTGGCCTCATTTGCATAGCATAGTATCTCTTTTCCAGGCAGGGAAATCAGCAACTGCTTTCAAATGAAAACCTGACTGTGTGTTATGTATGTATGCTAAGCCTGAGTTTATTGAAATATACGATATAAAAGCCCTGGCTTTGGCATTCTAGATAAAAAGCAAAACAAGCTATGACATTCAGGCCTAGATAAAAACAATGTCGCATTACATAGGAAACAATAATGGCACACATAAAAATGGAAATTGTAGAAAGGATGACAAGATCCTATTGAGAGAATCTGGGTTTTTTTTTTTTAGAACTGCCTGTGATTAATCTGTAGCAATGAACAAAAGCATTAAACTCTTCTTCAATCAAAAGAGAGATATGATTTGGAATATATAATAAAGAAAGGTATTCTTTATGAAAATCAGCTTGTTGTTTATTGCTTATGTTGTACATTATGCCAAGGTGTAGTGTTCATAAGACGAACAATTTAGTGACAGTGTTGGGTTTGATGTTATGATTCTATCACTCATCACTCAATGGGTGTTTATTGTGCACTCCTAAACTCATTTAATGGACTTTGAAGAGCAAGATGGAATGAATATTGATGCCTTTGAACTTTGATGTTAGAGAACATTCTGAGAATCCATGGGCAGTCAAGAAAACTAACCAATGGATCACTGAGCAAATCAACCCAGAATTATCACTCAAAGCACCAATGACCAAGCATTACTTCAAGAATGTTATGCAAAGACCCAGCTCTGTGCTGGAAAAAGCTGGAAAGAAAGAGAAGATGACAATCAGGAGCAAGAAAATTACAGTGGTGATTACCATGCACCATTGGAAGATCTAAAAGATCATATCAGACCTAGATCATCATAGACAAAATCTGTGTGGTTTCTAGGCGACAGAAACAACTTTAGCACACAATCAATCAAAGTCATTTGAATAGTAATATTGTTATTCACATGCCCATTCTATCAATGTTGCTTATTGCAACCTAAAGAGGGGGGAGTCCCAAAGAAAGAACAATGATAACATTTCACAGAAAACCATAATGTTTCAAGAGCAAAATTATCAAGAATTAATTCCTTGAAGATAGTGAAATGAATAGAACTATAATTATGACATTTCATAATTCCTTTCACCTATAAATATATAAGTGGTATCATGCTGGTGTCATTTGACATGTGTTTTGCCCCAAGTATTTGACCCATGCCGTTTTTATATGAATCTCATAATTTCTCCTGTTGCTAAATTTGCATGAAAAATCACATCTGACCAATTAATAACAAAACTTCCAAAGCAGACATTTTAAAATGCAATGCAAAAGATTTCTGAGCAGAACTGTGTCAGAGCATTCAAACACGGGTGGGTAATTAGATGCCAATCTGTTCATCAGGTCAGGCAATCTATATCCCTTCCATTCATAAGAAGGCGAAAGATTTATACGATCTGAAGAGAAACCAGACTCTTCATAAGAAGAGTTTGTAATGACTGCATTGCTTTTTCCAAAGCTAGTTCAGGCTGAGCAAATCGGTAAAGCAAATCCCAGCACAAATAATAGCCAGTCTGTTCTTCACTCAAAGTAAGGAGGAGGTACTTGGAGTCTTCTCCCAGCTGCAAAATTCTGGTTCGTGCTTTCCCCTTTGCTAATTACATCCTAGCAACCAAGTCCTTGCCCCATCCCTACCTCAGCAGATAAGTGTTTGCCCAAGAGTAACCATCCCTTAAGTGGTTTGAAACAATCCATAAGTGGTTTGCTCACCTGGAGAGGATGTCTTGTGATTCTATATCATATAAGGCTATGATGGGGAAGCTATGGCACACATACCACATGTGGCCCGTGGAGCCATTTGTTAGGGCACACGACACATTGCCCTGTCAGCTCCAGCGCGCATGCGCATGCTGACCAGTTAGCTTTGGCCTTCTTTTTTGCCCATTTTTCACCCTCCAGAGGCTTTCCTGAAGCCTCCGGAGTGCAGAAATTGATGTTACGGGCAAACCGTTTTCTTAGGAAACAGAAACGGGCAAACTGGTTTTCCAGTTTGGCCATAGGGCCATTTTTCAGGCTCCGGAGGCTTCAGGGAAGCTTCCTGAAGCCTCCGGAGGGCCTTGGGGGGGGGGGGGCAGGAGAGGCTGTTTTTGCTGTCCCCAGGCTCCTAGAAAGCCTTTGGAGTCTGGGAAGGGCGGAAAATGGGTCCATCACATGCCAGAAGTGGGGAGAGGGCAGGGTTGTGCACGCATGCATGCATCCGGGAGGGTCGTGCATGCATTCATGCATCCGGGAGGGTCGTGCATGCATTCGCACTGGGCCACATGTGCATGCACACTGGGATATGCATGCATGTGCACTGGGTCACATACATAGCATTATGAGTGTCAGCACCCCCACGCACAACCCCCCTGCCCTCCCCCCGCTTTTGGCACGCAATGGGAAGGTTAGCTATCACTGAAATAAGGCATGTACAAAAAGAGGAGAAGGCCAATTAACTAGAGGCAGATCCAGAAAAAAGATGGAGAGACAGCATCAAAGACACAGTACAACAGCATCAAATAATAATGGTTGAAGCTGCCACAAGAGCAAAACCAGAACATTGTATCTTCGGAGGACATTCCTTTCCTTTGCAGAACTGGGGTGGGCATGGCCTGCATGTGACACATTCGGCCCATGGGCCACCAGTTTGACATCTCTGATTAGCCGATATTTGCCCATGAAGTCTCAGTAATGTTGATCAGTAAAAGCAAATAAATGACACCCTCTAAGCCAAGGGGGAAAAAGTCTAACATCTAGACTACAACTAAGAGAAAAAGAACATGAATTTGGAGTCCAGCATGGTCTATTCCAAATAAGTATTACTTTGAGATATAAAATTATCCATTGTGTGTGATATTTCTAAAAGTTTGTAAAACGTCTCGGCATTTTGAATTTATTCAAATAAATGTTCAGTTACTTTCTGAATAATATATACGTGGTGGGGAGGGGGAGGGGAGGTTCCTACTGGTTCAGCCCAGTTCGGCTGAACCGTTAGTGGAATGGTAGCCTGGGTTGCTGGAACTGGCAGTGACCCAGGTCTGCCATGCCCCCAAACTGGTTCCCCAGTTGCCACCGTCGCCACTGCTATCTTGTTTTTGAGTTCTGCGCATGCGCAGAACAATTTTAATTGAACTGCACATGCATGTGTGCATGCGTGCAAAGTGTGTGCATGAGCGAATTGGCAGGAAAGCTAGCTGGAACCCTCTCTGTCTCTGTCTCTGTCTGTCTGTCTGTCTGTCTCTCTCTCTCTCTCTCTCTCTCTCACACACACACACACACACACACTCTTAATGCACTCATTTCTGTGTGCGTTCTTGTCAAGAATCCTTTGTTGGGATGAAGGGGTAATTACATCTCCTTGTTCTCTTATGATTATTGCTGTATTCTTTTTCTCAGAACATATTTGACTGTGCATCAACTGCATTGCCTCCAAGACTCTTGGGAATATAATTTGAGATTTCAAATTCTATAATATATAAATATTCAATCCTTACACCTGACCTTCTGCCCATCAGTGATTGTTCAAACAGCCTAAGTAGCTATTAATATCTCAGCAGGACACAGCAAAGGTTTAGCTTGATTTTTTTCAAAAATGTTTTCAAACAGCAGGACTTATATTTATTATTGTTGACATTTTCTGAGGCCTAAAAGCTGGTTACAGCTCTTTTTGACCCAACAAGAAACTCAACATTTTGTTACAGCAGGTAAGAATATTTGTCTATCTTGCACACCATTTTTAGTTTTGATTGAAAGAGAATCCTAGATAGGATCTTTTCCTTGATTTGTTGGTACTCTTAAATGGCTAAGGCAACAGGCTAAAGTCAGTCAGGTGCCTGTGAGTTCTCAACCAGGAAAGCCAATTGGCTGGTTTGGGGCCAGTCATTCTCTCTCAGCCTAACCCACATCACAGAGTTGTTATTGTGGACAAAACAGGATAATTAAGTATTGTATTTTTTACCGGTCTATTTAAGTATTGTATTTATCCCGGTCTGGGATAGCCTCCTTGCCTTGGGATTTTATAGAATAGGTTTTAGTTTAATGGGGATTTTAGCACAGGGTTTATTTAATTGGTTTTTAAATTTTGTTGTTATATTTATTGTTGTTGTTTATATATTGCTTTTATGCTACCTGTGCACCGCCCCAAGTCCCCATGGGGAGAGGGGGCGGTCTAGAAATAATAAATTATTATTATTATTATTATTATAAAAATAATAAAGGTGGGATATAAACAAACAATTTATACTATTAAGTAATATTAAAACTGAGAATTTCTGCAGGCAAATTTGGAAACTGCTCTAAGCTTCAACCTCTTCCTGAAGCCTTGATGGTTTTCTAAGATGTGGGCTTGCTAACAATAATTGTGATGGCTTGTAACTATTACACATGCACATAACTATTACACATGCACATATAGAGAGCAATTCACTCTTTTTTTCAACTGGAAAGAGTGTAGGATGAAATTGAAATCCTCTTTCAAATGGAAAATAGAACGGGAGGCAGCATGCCATGCTTGTCTGCTTTGAGGACCTAATAATGTTAGTCAAAAACTCTGTAAGTAGAGATGGCATTTTTAAAATAAAGTATTGATGTCAGAGAAGTTGACTAGAATGTTTCAATTGTTGGGGAATTGACGTAGACAATTGCCGGGGAAGTTTTGGGATCTGTCCTTTTTTGTGCTAAGCTGGACAGACATTGAGGCCGAAATGGGACCAGAAATTCAAGAAAATCAGCCACGTGGCTAGGAAAGACATGGTGTTCTTGATTGCACAGGTTGCCAGATGGCAGATAGTCCTCAAATACGTCTTAGGTTTGTGCTGTGAAGGCATTTGGAAATTATTAGGTAGAATATTCAGATGGTGAAAGGGTGGCTGCTTGCTCATAATTATGTTTTCTTTTTATGTCATAGGTGTGGCCCCCTCCCCGCTGCCATATTTCCTTCCAAGACAAACTTCCTTTCTTTCTGAGAAGTGATGATGTTTAGTCAAGACATCTAAACCCTTTGATCTCCTTCTTTGAGAAGGAGCAGGGGGGAAAAGGAACCGAGCTGATGAAATACGAGCAAGGGCTATTACTCCTGCACGGGTGCTTTGCATATTTTAGACAGATGAGTTGATCGGTCCTCTGTATTAATTTGACTTGGTAAGCAGGCATGAAACATTTAGGCCCCATATGAAATATTCAGGTTCCTCCGTTACAGTTTTTGAAAGGCTTCATGCATAATTAAAAGATTAGTGTAATAACACCAATACCATTAAAAGTAGAAGTGTCTAGGCTAACGGCAGATAAGGGAAGAAAGGAGGTAGAACCGGAATGATAAAAAGATGCTTAGATGTTTGATTTTAAAAAAAGCATCTCAGATAGATGGAGATAGAGGATGGACCAGCATCTACAATCCATTCAACATGTTCAAGCCAAATGAGATCAGCTAGGACTTGATCAATTATTTTCAGTCAACTGTTCTTGATCCTAAATCTGCTTGACATTTTTTTAACTATATTATACTGCTAATACCCTGTTTCCTTAAAAAGAAGACCTCCCCAGATAATAAGCCCAATCAGGCTTTTGAGTGCATGCACTAAAATAAGCCCTCTCCAAAAATAAGCCCTCCCTGAAAATATTGCAACACAGCAGCAGCCATGAGGTGATCAGTCTCACTGCCTCCTGCACCTCAAAAATATTAAGAACTCCCCAAAAATAAGGCCAAGTGCTTATTTCAGGGCTCAAAAGAAAATAAGACCCTGTCTTATTTTTTGGGAAACACGGTACTTGACTTACAACCAAAACTGACCCCAAAATTTCTGTTGCTAAGCAAGACAGTGAGTTTTACTTAATTTTACAACTTTCCTTGCCACAATTGTTAAGTTAATCACTACGGTTGTAGTTTTAACAACCTAGTTAACAACCATGTTACAACTAGTAACATGGTTGTTAAGTGAATCCAGCTTCCTCATTGGCTTCGCTCGTCAGAAAGTCGCAAAAGGGGATCACATGCAACCATCATAAATATGAACCAGTTGCCAAGTATCTGAATTTTTACCACATGACCACAGGGATACTATAATGGTCGTAAGTAAGAAAAATGGTCATAAGTCATTTTTTTTCAATGCCATTGTAACTTCAAAGGGTCACTAAATAACTGGCTGTAAGTTGAGGACTACTTGTAATAATTTCCAAGCATCAGACATGGCATCATTCCCTTTATCTTCAACGACCTTATGTGAAGTTATTTGAAAAGTTGAGAAATGTCAAATGATCCTCAAACTTTGCAACTAATAGGTAGAGATATATGTTTTTATTTTGTTAGTCAAACTTCTTTTCTTAAAGGCAGCATTAATAACCATGACAGGAAATGTGGCATAAGCTCGAAAAATGGAAAAATTGTTGAAAATTCTAGTAATTGTTTTTGGGGAGTAACTGCCAGCTAGTAAACAACACACTTGATGTAACAATAATAGAAAAGCATACTTTTTGTAGATGCAGCAATACCTAGAGACAGCAGAACTGAAGCAAAAGAATAGGGAAAAAATTATAAAATGCAAAGATGTACTGATCAAAATGGATAGATTACATTAAAAAAATTGGAAAATTATTCTTATCGGTGCATTTAGAATATCAAATGGATCAAACACATCTTTACAAGAATTAAATATATTGGCTATATCAACAGTGGATTTACATGAAGCCATCTTGCTGGGCATATATTTTATGAACTTACCCAAATCATTCCTAGATTCCTGGCTGGGAATCAGATTCCCAAACAATACTAATTAAAAATATGTATTCTTGCATTATGTTATTCCCTGAGAAATAAAAAACATAATTGTCATCATAATCATCATACGAGGGCACAACAAATTTGAATAGCAAGTTTGATTAGCAGCAAATTTCACAGAAGGTCTCTGAGGTCAGTTTCTAACAAGGCCATCATTAAGTCCCAGGGTCAAATTAACCAGCCATTGATCTCTATTGCACAAATAATATGTAGCAAAATGTTTTTTTCTCTGTATTTCCTCCATCCTTCTGATAGCCAAGAATGGACCAATTATTTATGCAGAGTTGAGGAAAGTGGAATTCAAATGCTTTATTTCTGTGCAGAAGCAGAGGGCACCTCTGTTGATAGTTTCAATAAACTTCAGCAAAAAGAAAGAGGGCCGTGAGGCAGGTTTACATCAGGTTTTTAATACCATTAAAGAACAAAGAAGCACAAAGGTTGCATTTACATTCATTGGTTATTTACCTCTCCCTTGGGCATACTGGCTGCGCATGTACTCCATGTAACATGTGAAGACCAAGGACTAAAAGTACCAGGCCTTCATTTTGCCATGTTCATTCCTCCTCAGTTTCTCCTCAGTTTTCTTCTTCCTCATTTATTTAGTGTAAGGGATAAAATACCTGGATAGCAACCGTACTGATATATGAAAAAAGAGCATAATAATCCAATACACACAAGATGGAGATTTATGGTCAATTTTGTAACATATAAGAGATTCAAGAAGTTACAGTATATATTAAGTTACAAATTGCATTTTAAAATACATTGCTCTAAATTAAATTAAAAGAATTTTAAAATTGAGTTTAAAAAGAGTTTAAAAATAATCATCCCCATTTAAATTGTTCTTATTCAGAAGCATGAAAGGCAGAAGGAGAAGAAACAACAGCAGTTTTTTCCCAAAGCATTGAGTTTTGTGACCAGACTTCTCAATGCTTTGACTATTGATTCTCATGGTCAAAATAGGATTACGATAGGCTGTGCTGGAAAGCAATGGGAAGCAAACTCCAAGAGGTTGAACGAGCTCTACCTGGAATTTGAACTTGCACCAACTTTCTAACCAGTAACTCACCTTGATGGTGAGAATTAGCTGCCAACTCTTACAATCCCCAAATTCTGGAATCAGGTGAGCATTGGAAATGGAGCAGAACCCACAGCACATCTAGATTATAGTTGGGAAAGGAGGTCCCAATATTTTGGGGCATGTCTAATAGCAAATGTTTTCTATTCACTTCTTGCACTCAAAAAAGTACAAAAAGTACAAAAAGTACAAAGACGAAAAATATACCAGGGCAGCAATAGAGAGACATAAGGGAGAAATGGTTGGGCCTGCCTCATCTTTTGGCTGAAGTAGAAATGAAAGGAGAGACAGACCAGGATGTTTTTCCCTATGGTTGGGTACAACAAGTCAAGTATTGATCTTCATGGTTAGTTGCAAACCTAGCAACAGACAAGCAGTTGTGCCAAGAATATCATCTTTGCTTTCCCCCCAGGCTTCTGATCAGCCAAACCAAGGCAAGAACTGGGACACTTTCCATGAATATTTCACTCCCTGTAATGGGAAGTGAACTCCAATGACATTAAGGGCTCAACGTCATCATTAGCTCTGGCTACCTTGTTCTTGTCACAACATTTAGCCAAGGAAAACAGATTCCCTCTTCAACGGACTGCCTAATAGATGCTATTAAACACACCACTCATGGGGAGATGTGACCTTCACAAAGCATCAGACAGCCGTATTAGTAAAGGACATGCAGAAATGCAGCATTTAAATGGATCCCCACCCCTCCCCCAATAGCTGCAGGTCTAATAAGAGGGCAGAAGTATCTATTACCAGTCAGATTCACTTGCTGATCTAGTCTTCCCCAATCTAGCATCTACTAGATATAATGGACTACAATTCCCCAGAATTCTTAGAGGATAATGTTCCCTCGGTTTTCTGGGATCTCTCACACTGGAAAACATCAGACATGCTTCAAAACCTACTCTGCCTTCATTTGTCACAGACAGAAACCTGTTTTGAAACATCTCTCTCCAAAGATGGAAAAATTATATGCTGTCTAATATACGTGCAGGATTTCCATAAATGAATTGTCTGAGATTGGCATGTAATCTTTAAGAGTATAAATTGGGAAATTCTTGTTCAATTTTTCTTTCTTGGGATATCAAGTATGTTATCATCTACTCAGCTCCCTCGTTTTTCTAGTGTGCCATGCAATTATAATCCTGGCCTATTTTACAGAGTTGTTGTAAAGAAGGGAGGGAGGAGGAGGGAGAGGGAGAGAGTCACCACATATTAAAAAGATGTTAAGACACTAGAAAGAGTGCAGAGAAGCAACAGGAATGATTAGGGGGCTGGAAACTAAAACACGAACGGTTACAGGAATTGAGTATGTCTAATCTAATTAGACATACTAATTGGAATTAAGATTGCTGGGAGAAATATCAACCACCTCAGATATGCAGATGATACCACTCTAATGGCAGAAAGTAAAGAGGAACTAAAAAGCCTCTTGATGTGGGTGAAGAAGGAGAGTGCAAAAGTTGGCTTGAAACTCAACATTAAGAAAAGTAAGATCATGGCATCCATTCCTCTCCATTCCTGGCAAATAGATGGGGAAGAAATGGAGATAGTGACAGAATTTATTTTCTTAGGGTCCAAGATCACTGCAGATTGGGACTGCAGCCAAGAAATTAAAATAAGTTTGCTCCTGGGGAGGAAAGCTATGGCAAATCTAGAAAACATACTAAAAAGCAGAGACATCACCCTGCCAACAAAAGTGCGTATAGTCAGGGCTATGGTTTTCCCAGTTGCAATGTATGGCTGTGAAAATTGGACAATGAGAAAGGCTGAGCGCCAAAGAATTGAGGCCTTTGAACTATGGTGCTGAAAAAGCCACTGTATGATGAGCACTTTTCCTTTTAAAATGGGACTTGGTGCTACTTAACTATTTAGCATTATTTTAGCATTCTGCCTTTTGGTTCTGCCCATGGGGTTTTCATGGCAAAGATACTGAAGTGGGTTGCCATTTCCTTCTCCCGTGGATCACGTTTTGTCAGAACTCTCTCCTATGACCTGTCTGTCTTGGGTGGCTCAGCATGGCATAGCTCACAGCTTCATTGAGTTATGCAAGTCCCTTCGCCACGACAAGGCAGTAATCCATGAAGGGGTGCTGGAGAAGACTCCTGTGAGTCCCTTGGACTGCAAGGTGATCAAACTGGCCAGTCCTAGAGGAGATCAATCCTGACTGCTCTTTAGAAGGCCAGATCCTGAAGATGAAACTCAAATACTTTGGCCACCTAATGGGAAGGAAGGACTCACTGGAGAAGAGCCTGATGGTGGGAAAGATTGAGGGCAAAAGAAGAATGAGACGTCAGAGAATAAGGTGGCTGGATGGAATCACTGAAGTAGTAGGTGTGAGCTTAAATTGACTCTAGAGGATGGTAGAGGACAGGAAGGCCTGGAGGAATGTTGTTCATAGGGTCGGGATGGGTCAGAGATGACTTCGCAACTAACAACAACAATAAATCTAATTAAAAGAAGGAGAGACATGACACCAGTGTTTCAATATTTGAGGGGCTACTACAAAGAGGAAGGGGTCAAACTATTTCCCAAAGCACCAAAAGGCAAGACAAGCAACCATGGAGAGAAGCAACATAGAATTAAGGAGAAATTTCCTAATGGTGAGAGCAATCAACCAATGGAACAGCTTGCCTTTAGAAGTTGTCAGTGTTCCATCAATGGAGGCTTTCATAAAGAGACTGGACAACCATTTGTCTGAAATGGTATAGGGCAGTGATGGCTAACCTTTTTTGGCTTGTGTGCCAAAAGCGGGGGGGGAGCGCAGGGGGGTTGTGTGTGGGCGTGCCACACCCATAACGTTATGTGCGCGATGCCCTGCTTTTGGTGTGGTTTTTTTGCCCTCCCCAGGCTCCAGAGGCTTTCTAGGAGCCTGGGGAGGGTGAAAACAACCTCCCCTCCACCTCCAGAGGCTTCAGGAGCTTCCCTGAAGCCTCCAGAGGGTGAAAAACGGCCTCAAAAGAAGGCCTGTCAGCCAGCCAGTGCACATATGCACGCTGGAGCTGACAGGACAACGCCTCGCATGCCCTAAGAAATGGTTCTACGTGCCACCTGTGGCACCCGTGCCATAGGTTCGCCATCACGGGTATAGGGTCTTCTGCTTGAGCAGGGGTTGGACTAGAAGATCTCCAAGGTCCCTTCCAACTCTAATAGTCTAGGTTCTATTACCAGCAATGCTTTTCCTTCAGTGCTAATCTCCTCTCAGGAAGCAAGAGGGAGGGAGGGAGAGAGAGAGAAGAGAGATGTGCAATGCTGTGACTAGACAGAAAACAATATTGGACAGAAAACTTATTCTGTTGATGTCAGTGGTTTTGGCAGAGGTCTATTTTAGCCTATCTTCTCAAGGGCATCAATGTTATTTTGGTAAGTTTTTATAGCGGTATTGCTTAAAAATGCAGATCATATACCAAAGGAAAAAAATGGTTTACAACGTGTCATTTCTGCTCCATCTTTTAGCTGCCAGAAATGTAATGAACTGGAACTTAATGGGGACTGGGGACTGCAATACCCGTCTGTCCAATCTGATGTCTGTAAAATTCATCAGCATGAACTTTACTGTGCATTATTATTATTTTGGTCGTTGGACTAAAACCGATAGCTGAGGGCGGGGAGGGGGAGGTGGGGAGAGAAACAGAGGCGTATACATTTAACTCTGGTATGGAAATAGGCTAAGAAAAGGCTGTAAGAGGGACTTCATTATACATTCAAAATTAAACTTGCTGTGATCCTACGTGGGTTCCCTGCTGCAATTTGCAAGAATTATGCAAACATTTTTTTCTAGCCAATGACTAATATGTGGATTAGTAAGCAATCAGAGTTGTCTTTATGTGGCAGACAATCTTTAAATCAGATATCAACTAGCAAGTTGCACCGAGAGAGGTCTGCCACCTTATGAAAGAACTACATTATTTGTTAGGCATTAACTACACAAGTCTTAACACATTATCCATATGGCATAAATGCACACAAAACTGGCATGGTGTACTGTATACGGATTTTTTTTAGAAAACCAAAATCTTGAGGGGCATGGGATTAATTTTGCACTCCGGATTGTCAATAGGATTTTCTGGAACCAGTTTATAAACCGAAATTTAAGCTGCCACTATATATGTGATGATAATACAATACAATACAATAGCAGAGTTGGAAGGGACCTTGGCGGTCCTCTAGTCCAACCCCCTGCCTAGGCAGGAAACCTTATACCGTTTCAGACAAATGGCTATCCAACATCTTCTTAAGGACTTCCAGTGTTGGGGCATTCACAACTTCTGGAGGCAAGCTGTTCCACTGATTAATTGTTCTAACTGTCAGGAAATTTCTCCTCAGTTCTAAGTTGCTTCTCTCCTTGATTAATTTCCACCCATTGCTTCTTGTTCTACACTCAGGTGCCTTCGAGAACAGTTTGACTCTTTCTTCTTTGTGGCAACCCCTGAGATATTAGAACACTGCTATCATGTCTCCCCTAGTCCTTCCTTTCATTAAACTAGACATACCCAGTTCCTGCAACTGTTCTTCATATGTTTTAGTCTCCAGTCCCCTAAGCATCTTTGTTGTTCTTCTCTGCACTCTTTCTAGAGTCTCCACATCTTTTCTACATCGTGGCGACCAAAACTGAATGCAATATTCCAAGTGTGGCCTTACCAAGGCATTATAAAGTGGTATTAACACTTCATGTGATCTTGATAATAATATTGGAATATTCTTTCAGAGGGACTGTTAAGCATGACTAAGGCCCTGTATATAAAGCCTTGAAATGTGTGAGATAAGTGCTAAGTGAGCATCATAATGCGTACCACATTGTGTACTCTCTTAATTACAATATTCAACACTTGCACTGTTCAAGAGTTTGCTTCCAAAAATTGTGCATGCAAGGCTACTTCGGTTAATCAAGCTTTAAAGAACCACAGGAATCCTGGCCTGCTTTTTAAAAAAAAAATCATCTGCGTTTCTGCAGCATTTTGTAGGCCCTGAAGCTAGTTGTCGGCTATTATGTCCCCCTATGGATGTGTGCGTGGTGGCATTGTTCCACAGCTTGGAATGAGACGACTAGGGCTGTCACTTTTTATTATTAAACCCCACCACCACCACCAAACCCCCCCCCCCAAAACAACCCACACAAAAACCTTGCACCCCAAGCACTTTCTCTCTGAGTGTAAAATATTTTCCTTTGGGAAGAACAGAGCTTGAATGCAGCCTTTCCAACGAGCGTTTAACTTTGAGAAACAGCAACTTTGTTTTTTTTAAAAAAAGAACAATATAACAAAAGTTAGGTGCCTTGAAATATAATCCAAAACACCCTCCCCCCCATTCCCAGCATTTTAAAAGAACCATTCTACATAGGGTACCAACTGGAAGATTTTATTTTATTTACAAGTGTGTGTTTAGGAGAGAGGATATTTTTGGGGTGCTGCAGCATGCAGGGAGGAACAGTTAATTAACCCTTCCTTCTTGCTACCATTTTCCCTGAACAATTCAAGCTAAGCTTTCCAAAAGTATTCCTGGCAGTACTTTTGAAATGGCCATGGGGAGAGATATATCCCAAGATAGGAGTGCCTTTATAGAAAGCGGGGGGAGATACTCTTTCTTCTGCATCTGTGCCCCCATAATTTTTTTCTCTGCCATCAGCTAAACTTAAATAATATTTTCTCTGGGTCCAGGATAACTCGCCACGGCCAACTTGATGTGGTCAACTTACCACAGTCAACTCACTGTGGCCAACTTGCAGCAGGACAACTCATCACCTCCAACTTGCCACAGGAGAAGAGTTACTCTAATATAGAGAAATGATGGAATGAAATCATTAAAGCAGGGGTCTCCAACCTTTGCAACTTTAAGTCTGAAGTCCTTCAGACTTAAAGTTGCAAAGGTTGGAGACCCCTGCATTAAAGGATGTAAAAGGAGGGATAAAATGGAACGAGAATGACCAAAATTAAATGTTTTCATTATTTTAAATACCTGAATTGTTGAATTGTCCCACAACGAGTTGTCTCATGATAAGTTGGCTGCAGGGGTGGGCTCCTGTACTGGTTGGTACTGGTTTGCTTCATGCACGCTTTGTGCAGTTGACTGTAAATTGTTCTGCATATTCTCAGAAACATGCTGGCTATGGCAGAAGAGACTGGGAAACTGGTTCAGGGGCCATGGCCGGCCTGGGTTAATGCCGGTTCTGCGACCCAGGCCAAATCACCACTATCGGTTCGGTCAAATCAGGCTGAACCGGAAGCAACCCACCTCTGGTTGACTGTGGTGAGTTGGTTATGGCGAATTGGCTGTCCAAAATTGTCCCCTTCTGACTTTCTGTGACTACTATTATAATAAACCCAGCCAGCTCGTAGGAGAAGAGGATTCTGGAGACTGCAGTTTGTGGGGGAAAGGGGAGCTTAACTCTTTCTTCTATAGCTTCAATTCTCATTGAAAAGCACAGAACCTAAAAAATGAGTAAAATGGGTCCAGCCCGACTATTGGTTTGCCTTCAGTCGCGAACATGGGAGAGCAGCTCTGCACAAAAGAACCAGGACAAGTCTATTGTCCTATTCCCAGCTATTCTCTGCGGAAGAGAAAGTGAACATTTCTAGCTTTGGGTTTCTTGTTCTGACTCAAGAGTATCCAGCCTACGCAACTATAATATTTGTAGACTTCAACTCCCAGAATGCCCCTGGCTGAGTAGTTCCGAGAGTTGAAGTTTACAAGTCTTAAAGTTGCCAAGGTTGGACACCCCTGGCCTGACACTTCTCTATGGTGCAGAGGGATTTACTCTGGGTCCTTCAACTGGCAGAAGACTCCTAAAACAATGTGGGAAGGGAAGAAAAAAAGAAGGGAGACATATTTTGCTTCATATTTTTTTCAAGCAATGTAGTTTCAAGTATTTTTGATCCAGAGGAACATGAATCCAGGTAGAAAGATGCCAAAGAACAAATGGCAGAGCACCACACCAATAGTGCAAGCATGTTTTCCTTTGATATGTCGAAAGAAATCACAATTAAAAATTACTTGTGGAATCTTGACACTTCTGTCCTGGGAATGAGGTCATTAATTTATATGTAAGGCAATGTAAGATTCTCTTGCAGAAGGCAATCTCATCTTTATTATTTTTATAAATATGCGAACATGCCTAATATTCTTCCTTCTCATACATGTTGTGTTCCTCCACAACCACTAACCTGTGAGAAGGGTTGGGCTGAGAGGCAGTGACCCAAAGTTGCTCAGCTGGCTTTCATGCCTAAGGCAGGATTAGATGTCACAGTCTCCTAATTTCTAGCCTAGTGCCTTAACCCAGGGGTCCCCAACCCCCGATCCGTGGACCGGTGCCGGTCCGTGGCTTGATAGGAACCGGGCCGGAGAGGAGGAGGAGGGAGCAGCCCCCTGGGAAGAGGGCGCGCCGGGGACGGGAAAGTGCAGGTGTGGCCGCTCGCACCATTGGGGGCCCTAGAGGGGCGAGTGAGCCGACTCTCCCCCCGCGTGCGCATGCGCCACCTGTTCCCCCTTCCCCCCCCACTCCCCCTCTACGCTGGCTGGTCCGCGGAATTTTCTTTAAAATGAAACCGGTCCCTGGTGCAAAAAAGGTTGGGGACCCCTGCCTTAACCAATAGACTGAACTGGTTCTCAATATTAATTTTGATATAAGGCTTCAGCATTTTTGTCTAACATTTTGCAGTGAATCGTTTTCAGTCAAAAGGTAGATTATTTCCAAAAGGACTGCATGCCTTAAGGCCATAATGGCGAACCTACGGCATACATGCCAGAGGTGGCACAGAGAGCTCTCTCTGCTGGCACGCACACCTTCTCCCCTCCCTCCCCCCCGGGTCAGATCTCCATGGTGTTTCTTTCATGAGCTTTTGTTTCATCCCTACAAACGACGAAACAGAAGTTCATGAAAGAAAAAGATCTTACATCTTCCCGTACTGCCAGTGTTGGGAAGCCTCGCCTCCCGCCGGCCAGCTGACCTTCGTGTTTCGGCAAACGTGTCCGCATGTCCATGCATGCACACATTTGTGCACATCTGCCCATGCATGGGCGTGGCTGTGCAACTGCGTGTGGCTGTGCACATTTCATGCGTGCATGCACCTTTCAGTTTGGGCATGCGCACGTACACAGTTTGGGCACTCCATGTCTAAAAGGTTCACCATCACTGCCTTAGGGGTAAACCTAAGCATTACGTTTAAATACTCACCTTTATTATAATTGCTTGCATCTGATGAAGGACTGTAACCTTGGGAATAGCCTAATGGCATGCAAAGTCCTGGCTAAGTTGAAATTGCAACCAAAAATTCCCTAGATCACACTTTGATGCACTGGCTGAAGTCTCAAGTTTTATTGGGCAAGTAAATACAATTCAAGTGATAACCAGGTTTAAGGGATGGGAGCAGATAGATGTGATCGTGGATTAAATCAGAATCTAATGGATTCTGTGGTGGTGATGGGGATCTAGGGATAATTACAAGATGGTGGGGGGGGGGGGTCAGGTCAAGGTGGAAAACAAAACAATTGAGCTGGAAAGCTGCTCTTGATCATATTGCAGATTGCTAAAGGCATTCCAGTCTGGAGCTCAGAAAGTTTTCTTTAAAAAAACAACCACACTAAAAGTATGTCAGTATATTGGAATTGGATTGATCTTGGATTGACCCTTCTCCGCAAGGGAAGATGCTGGCTAGATATTATGAATGTATTCTGTTACTTGTCGAGTTGCTCTCTGGTGGCATGTCCCATGATTTGTAAATAAGGGCTAATTTCCTGCAAGATGCCAAGGTCAAGGCTACAACTTGGACCTAATCCAACCTGTAGTGACCTCATGAACATAGCCTCGCAAATTTTCTTGGCAGTGTTAGGGAAGAGATTTGCCATTGTTTTCATTTGGGGTATTTTTTTCCAACTTTTTCAATTGACTCAACAGCCTTTGAATTCCTAGATGCTTCCGATTCCAATTGCTGAACTGAGCCACCCTGGATTAACTTTTGAGAACAAATCAGGGCAGTTGTTATCTGTTGCTGTTGGCCTGATGCACAAATGTCCTTAGCAAACCAACGTCCCCAACACAGCACCTCCCTAACATGTTGGACCAAACTGCTTGGAAAGGACGACAGCTGGTGCCTTTGGAAAGAGCCCGCATGCTGGTTAACTCAGCAAAATAGAGCATCGTTAGTAACCCAGTGTCAACAGTTAGACTGGAGAAAATAAAGTTTCTTGTTTGTTTGTTTGTTTTTCAAACTAAAGCATTCAACTAATTTGTCATTCTCTTTATTCCACCCAATAAAAGTGCAACCAGAATGCAGCAAAGGTATAGCAATTATGAACATCCACAGAAGAGGGAAATGAAGACAAATGTATGATGAAATAATTGGGCCAGGCATTTGATGTAAAGGCAGGGTTTGTGTAATGAGGTCACTATGTGTGTGTCATCATCTTGGTGCCTGCAGCTTTCTGCAGATGCCACTCTGTAATGTGCCACAAGGGAGGAAAGTTTTGGCAAATAAACAGAGCCTGGCTCAAAATTTCCACTGCCCAATGGGAATGTCATATAGAGGAGAGTTCTGTATGTGACATTTGACACCATAGCCTTTTTCATTTCCATACAATCAGAGACATCTTTGGGAACCCTCGCTAGCCAGACCACCTCCTTCTTCATCTGCAAGGCTACCAACCTCTGAGCACATCCTCTCGCATTATAAAGACCTGTATATCTGCTGTGAATGTAATTGCTTGGGGTTTGTTACAAGCAGTAGTGTGATTCAAATTTTCTATTACAGGCTCTGTGGGTGTGGCTTGGTGGGTATGGCAGGGGAAGGATACTGTAAAATCTCCATTCCCTCCTGGTCAGCTGGGACTTGGGAGGCAGAGGGGGGCGGGACCAGTCAGAGGTGGTATTTACTGGTTCTCTGAACGACTCAAAATTTCCACTTCTGGCTCTCCAGAACTGGTCAGAACCTGCTGAATCCCACCTCTGGTTAAAAGAAACTATCTCTTCTAGATGTGTTTTGTCAGATGACAAAACATTAAATACATTACCAACCAGTCAATCATCTGGAACAGCAGGTCAGTGAGAAGGTTGTTCGCTGTAGCCTTCCAGAAGCATTCAGAAACTTTACAGAGAAATCAAAGTAGGAATTGCAATTAGGTGTCCTTCAGGAAATTTTTCAAAGCTTCAGCCCTCCTTCTTTTCCCCTTGGGGTTGCTACATTGGCTAAATTCTGGCAACATTCAGATCCACAGTCTGCAAGAAGTAGAGAGAGTTTTAATTCAGCAACATCCAAGGGCCAAAGGTTTCCTCCTGGTTGTAATGATTTGAGTAGGTATATGGGGTAGGTATATATTAGGTAACAGAAGGTAGTTAAGTAGGTATCTACATACTGTATGGAGAAGGCTTCCCCATAGAAAAGGGAGAAGGCAGTGGTGAGATTCAACTGTTGTAACAACGGTTTGCTCCGCACACGTGCAGTGCATTTGAAAACAGCTCTAAAACTTACCTTCTACTGAAGCCCCAGTGAGTAAAACAGCTGAGGCATGGCAGTTTGCCCTCCCATCCTTATCAGCTGGGCTTCAAACAAAGGAAATATAGGACAGATTAACTCAGGGGCAGGTGGGCGGGGCCAACTGATTGCCAGAACTACCGGTTTGCGGGAACCGGTAGTCTAAACCGGGTGAATCCCACCAACGGGAGAAGGCAACCTGAGCACAATTTTGTATGTGGTCTAAGACTCTGCTTGAGAAATTGGTGGCCTGCAATTTGTTAGATCCTGCTAAACTACAACTTCCATCTACCCAAAGCACCCAATCAGAGGGGAGAATGTAGTTTAGTATCACAGGAAAAGCCACAAGTTCTCCACACCTCATTTCACCAGGGGAGCAATGTGCCATATGCTTGGAAGTTAATCTGGCAAGACATAGTGGGAGAAGCAGCTGAAGCTGAAAGCAATAAATTAATGGTCTAGTCACAAGGCCCTCCCAGCAAAGAGAAAGATCCACAGGAAATAACTATAGGTTTCCTTTTCCCAACCTCACAGAACACCATGGTCCAAGGCAACAGGGGATGATGGGAATTCATCACCTCTTGAATGTGTTTTGTAACTATTAAGTTCATGCTTTGTCTGACATCTGCTGTCTTGTCCTCTTCCTTGGGTTTAAAGCTTACTTTTGACTCGCCCCTTCCTGCAGCAAACAAAAGGCATTTACAGGTCAATTGACATCTACATGAGGATTTCTCTGGCTAAAATATAAAGGCTTACTGTGCAAAATGGCTGCGGCGCTGGTCTTAATCAATATCTGGCTGATGGATGGCTTGCCAAGACTCTTTCAAGCACATCAATTTGACTGCTAGATTTTCTGCTTGCTCACGGCTTAACAAAATAAATAGAGATGAATCAAGGCATTTAAACACTGAGCTGCAGCTCAAGTTTTTGGCTGTTCAAAATGCATTGCAGCTCCTGGAGGTTCCTATAAAGAAGATTAAGCTCTCGGTTGTTGTTTGTTTGCTTGCTTTAAAATAAAAAAAAACCTCTCTCTCTCTGTGTCCTTGTGTGTGCGCACGAGTATGCATTTAAAGGCAGCATAGAACTACAGTATATCCTAAATATAAGTCTGCTTGGGTAGTAAACCAGTTTTGAAAAAAGGAAATTGGTTTGAAAGAAACTATTTTGAAAGGTTTTGCTTTTCAAAGGAAAGCTGTTCCTGTAAGTTTCATGAGCCCTGAGTTCTTATACCCTCCCTGTTTCCCCCAAAATAAGACCTCCCTGGATAATAAGCCCAATGGGGGGGGGGTACATGCGCTAAAATAAGCCCCCCCTGAAAATATTGCCACATAGCAGCAGCCATGAAGAGACCACGTTCGCTGCCTCCTGAACCCCCAAAATAATAATACCTCTCTGAAAATAAGACCAAGCACTTATTCCAGGGGTCAAAAGAAAAGAACACCCTGTCTTATTTCTGGAGCAACACGATACTAATAAAAGCCAGAGGAAACCATGGGAAGAAGGAGGAGGGGTGGAGAGGAAGGAAGGGGCAGGTACAAATCCACCAATTTAATGTCACCCTCCCATTGTCCTATTTCATGGTGGAAATTGGTCCTCTTTATGTCACAATCTTTTGGAGTGGAGCAGATATGTGGTAGCATCCATCTGATCTTCAAAAATTATTTTGTATTACAAAATAATACGCTGTATTACTGCATTCTAACTACTGCGCCAACATGACTCTATTATTTCTGCATTGTAATCCATGTTTGAACTTTGGTATGGTGGCTGCCATATACATTAAACCAGAAAGGGATGTTGATCTATGTTAAAATACCTAAATACCTATTCAATTTTGAGGAGGAGGCTTGTCCAAATGAGTGCAATATTCATTTACCTATCCCTGATCAGAAAATTTGTTTTCTATTGGCAGATTATCCACCCACCATCCATGCTGATCAACTCTAAACTATGCAAACTATCCATACTCCAATTCTAAAATTCTGAAGACAAGATCAACAAAGATGGTGGAAGGCCTTGTGGGTGAAATTCTATGAAGGACAGTTTTAAAAAGATATATATTTTAATATTTAGATATATTTAGGCTCAAGAAGAGAAGGCTGAGGGAAGCATGAAAACATTTTTTTTTAGTTTTCCAATGACTTTTACAAACAGGGGGATGTGAACTAAATATCCAAAATTCCTATGAGTAGGACAACAATTGATGGATATACACTTTCAGAGGGAGTTTGAAACTTGAAGAATTTTGTTACCTAAACCCCTAAAAGAGCTACTGTTAACCTGTCCCAGCTGATCTGTAGGAGCTATAGTGCTACGGAGAAGACTAATTGGAGATTAGAAAAGGAGGATGGTAGTTTCATGCAAATAGTTTCAAGAGATTGTCACAAAGAAGAGGGGTGTGTGTCAACCTAATCTTCAAAGCACCTGAAAGCAAGACAAGGCGCAACTAATGGAAACTGATCAAGGAGAGAAGCAACCTAGAACTAAGGAGAATTTTCCAAACAATGAGAGCAATTAAGCAATGGAACAGCTTGCCTTCAGAAGTTGTGGATGCTCCATCACTGGAGGTTTTGTTGTCCAAGAAATTGGACAACAATTTGTCTGAAATGGTATAGGGTCTCCTGCTTGAGCAGGGGGCTGGTCTAGAAGACCCCCAAGGTCCCTTCCAACTCTGTATATTCTGTTATTCTGTCTACAAATAGTGAGTTTCCTTAAAAAATTTTCATTTGGCCTTGCCACCATTCTCTCTTTAAGTCTACTCCAGTAGGAATAACAATCTTGCAAGCCATACAATCCACTGATCCTGAGCCTGACACGTTAACCAAAGTGGAGCAGCAGGAATATAAGTGTCTTAGATTTAAAGGGTTTGATTTGTTGGGATGCCAATTAGTAAGCAACCTCAAATAACAGGTATGCAATACATTTCCATATACAAGTGGAGGAAGCTTCAATGTGATCTTTTTTAAAATGTCAATTTATTCCAGAAGAAAAGATTATGCTATCTTTTAGACCGCAAATGATGCGCCACAAACCATAAAGCATGTCCTTAGGACTCCTGAACTTTTAGAGAGGATATTGTCCTGCTACACAACCTCAGAGTTCCGTCTATTTCACTGCCTCCATTATAACCACTATGTGTTTCCAACTTGCTGTTCATCCCCCCCCAGGGGAAGTTTCTACAAATTAATAGCCCTCACTCGTCAAAGGCCACTGGCGCTCATTTGTAGTTTGGTTATAAGCAAATTCTAATCAATTCCACTGAGTTCATCCATGCACAAAAGTGCCATCTCGGTGAATAATGTTTGACTTGCCGGTGCCTGATTGCCTTTTGTTATTGAAACACATTGAGAAAATGCCAGCTCTTCATTTTTGTTGGTGATAACACAACCATGTTCTTCTATCGATAAATTCTAATGGAATCTCCTCCTGGTTGTAGTGAATTGCTAGGCTAAGAGGAAAAGGTCATGGAAGAAACAGATCAAGAGATGTGCTGCCTTTTTCTGCAAGAACAGGAGAAAGGGAGCTCCTGAGCCCACCCTGAAATAACATGGGGCAGTGACACCTAGTAAGTATGCAGCAGTAGTGAATGTCTCTATCAACAACAAACAGCACCAGTTCAATTGGAGCAACACAAAAATCATCAGCCATGTTATCACCCGCCACACTTGTGAGTTCATTGAAGCCTGGCACTCTGCAAGCAATTCCACCAACAGACAGATTGACCTACAACCAGCCTACCAACCCCTTCAGCATCCAAAGCAACTGCACAGCCAACCAAAGAGAGCACCCAACCTCAACCGATCCATGCAAGATCCCCCAACTAGCGCTTCACCAACCCCTTCAGCATCCAAAGCAACTGCACAGCCAACCAAAGAGAGCACCCAACCTCAACCGATCCATGCAAGATCCCCCAACCAGCGCTTCACCAACCCCTTCAGCATCCAAAGCAACTGCACAGCCAACCAAAGAGAGCACCCAACCTCAACCGATCCATGCAAGATCCCCCAACCAGTGCATCACCACCCGATGACCGTCACTTGATGTAACCTCCCTGTCACAAGACCCATCGCAAGACCCTTACTTCACACACCCATACCTGACCCATCACAAGACCTCCTGACCACATGAAGCCCTTATAAACAGAACACTAATCTCCACTGAAGATGTGACCTATGTAGCAGTGGTGGGTTCTGGATCCTGTTGCAACCGGTACAGTGCAATGGGGCCGGGCACCCAGCACAGGAATGGACGCAGCATGTGCGCATGAATGCTTACCGCCTGCGACACCTCGGTGACGCCTCTGCTATGCTCCAGCTGCTCGGCGGAACGTTGCCCAGTGCTGTATGCTGCATGCGTGTGTGCGGAAGCCCCCAAACCCCAAATACCGGTAAGGAGCACGGGCGTGCCCTCCGGAGGACTGTACCAGAACGGTACATGGTGCTCCTGGCAGGCACCGGTATGCTTGTACCAGTCGTAACCTAGGTAGCTACATAATAAAACGTTTGGAAACCAACCCATGAATTCGGAGAAAAACCTCTATCCTCACCTAGTAAGTAGCCATGTTATATTATCCTTATGCGACAGTATGTTAAGAAGGGTGGGAGCATACCAGCCTAGTCCCCGAGACCACTTTCGTAGACTGAGTTTCAAATTGTCTTATTGGATTTTAATGTGTTGGTAATGTTTTAGGGAATTTTTAGCACAGGGCACTTTAAATTTAATTAGATTTTATTCTGTAATCTTATTTATTATACATCCGTTTTATTAATATGTTTGTATTTCCGCTTTTAATTTCCCTGAGTCCCTTCGGGGAGATAGGTGCGGTATAAAAATAAAATAAAAAAAATAAAAAATTAAGAATGAGGTGATAAAAAGTTTTTCTTTAGAATAAAATAGTTTCATAACCAGAGTTTCTCCATGCGACAAAATATAGGTAGTCTCTGACTTACAGCAGAGTTCATTTAGTGACTGTTCAAAGTTACAACAGCGCTGAAAAAGTGACTTATGACCATTTTCCATACTTATGACCATTGCTGGATCACATGATCAAAACTTAGCAACTGGTTCATATTTATGATGGCTGCAATGCCCCAAGGTCATGTGATCACCTTTTCCAATCTTCTGACAAGCAATGGGAAAGCCAGTTTCACTTAACAACTCTAATTAATTTAACAACTGCAGTGATGCACTTAACAAATGCGGCAAGAAAAGTCATAAAATGGGGCAAAACTCACTTAACATTTGTTTCACTTAGCAACATAAATGTTGGGCTCAATTGTGGTTGTAAGTTGAGGACTGCCTGTAAAAGGATAGACAACTGTAGGCTTGAGGGTGGCATACTCCAGCTTTTTGAAGTATTAGCTTTAGGAAGCAGAGCTTTAAAAAAATGTGTTATCTTTATTCCACTTTTATTATTTCAACTCAACTCAAGGCAATGAACATTTCTGTTTTAGGGCAGGGGTCTCCAACCTTTGCAACTTTAAGTCTGAAGGGCTTCAGCTCCCAGACTTCTCCAGCCAGCTTTGCTGGCTGGAGAAGTCTGGGAGCTGAAGCCCTTCAGACTTAAAGTTGCAAAGGTTGGAGACCCCTGTTTTAAGGAGTGTTTTTAAACACTTACAAATTAAACTTAAAGTTGCAAAGGTTGTGGACCCCTGTTTTAAGAAGTGTTTTTAAGCACTTACAAACTTACAAATAAGTAAGACAATGTATGGTTCCCATGCAGAGCGTTTTTTTAAACGTCTTTTGAAAAATCTCTTGTTTATAATTCTTACAAACATACCCAACATATCTTCTTCCCCTTCCTATTTCCCCCATGCAACAGCCCTGTGAGGAGATTTGGACTGGCTCAAAGTCATCCAGTTGGCTTTCAGGACTAACACAGGAATAGAACTCCACAATCTCCTGCTTCCTAGCCTGATGCCTTAACTGGAGTTTGGGTAGTAAAATGTCCCGGAATAGAACAGTGAACATTGGATTGGAAGATCCCTTCTTCTGAATTGGCGATTATTTTTGGAAAACGGGATTCAGGGTCACTTTTCCAGACACTGGGAAGAGGACCTTGAAACCACACCACAAATGAATGAATGAATGAATGAATTTATTTATTTATTTATTTATTTATTTATTTATTTATTTATTTATTTATTTATTTATTTATTTATTTATTTTTCACATTTATAACCCGCTCCCATCTCACCACAAAGGGACTCGGGGCGGCGAACAAAGAATTACATCAATAAACATAAATACAGAGATATTAGGTGCCTGTGTTGTGACCATTTTAAAATCCCCATTTACAACTGGCGGTGCTGGGGTTACGCAAGGCCGGCTAGTTGGAAGAGGTGAGTCTTAAGACATTTGCGGAAGAGGCGGAGGTCAGGAATGGTACGGATTTCAGGGGGCAGGTCGTTCCAAAGGGCTGGTCCTGCCACAGAGAAGGCTCTCCCCCTGGGTGCCGTCAGTCGACATTGCCCGACCGATGGCACCCTGAGGAGGCCCTCTCTGTGGGAGCGTGTCGGTCCCAGGGATGTATGGGGCAGGAGGCGATGTATGAATGAATGAATGAATGGTTTCATTCCATTTATATTCTACCTCTTCCCTGGGAGCTTTCTGAGGTATATTTGTTACTGTTCAATGTCTGATCATCAACATTCCACAAACATCCTTTTATCAGAACAAAGTTTAGTGGTAAGAGTAGCTCAAACTGATGGGTGTTTTTTCTCTCTCAAGGCATACCATATCTGGGTAGCTAAGATCCAGACAACCACTAGGTGTCCTGAAGAAATTAAAACGTTCAGTATCTTTTTGCTGCCATCTAGAGGCCATTTGACATTTTGCATCCCAGACGTAGTAGCCTTTTAAAAAAAAAAAATCAAATCATGTGGCTATTTCTCTCACTCTTGTCAATTCCTTGCATCAGGGTATCAATATCTTTATGGGCAAACATAAGACAGGAGAAACAATTCTTTTAAATTAGTCTAAGTGCTTTTGGAGCATCAGTGATTTCCTTGATGTATTTTTTTTTCTTTTCTTTTGTGCTATTGCTTTGTTTTGACCCCCCCAAAAAGAAAAATCTATCAAGTTTATTTGATCAGAAGAAACAATAAAACAGTATGCTTAGGGGGATGCAGGCTAAAAGATATGAAGAATAATTTCAGGAACTGGATTATGTCTAATTTAATGAAAAGAAGGACTAGAGGTGACATGATAGCAGTCTTCAAGGGGCTGTCACAAAGAAGACGGGGTCAACCTATTCCCAAAGCATCTGAAGGCAGGACAACAAGTAACAGATTGAAACTAATTAAGGAGAGATCCAACCTAGGGCTAAGGAGAAATTTCCTGACAGTGAGAACAATTAATCAGTGGAACAGCTTTGCTCCGGAAGTTGTGAAGGCCCCAACACTTGAAGTCTTTAAGAAGATGTTGGATAACCATTTGTTTGGAATGGTATAGGATCTCCTGCTTAAGCAAGGGGTTGGAATAGAAATCCTCCAAGGTCCTTCCAAGTCTGTTATTTTGTTAAACGTGTTGATATTGTGTTACGTGACATCCTTTCAGCAATCTGAAAAAAATTCACCTCTACTAAATTGTTCTCCCCCAGTTTAATGTGAATTCTTCTCTGTACTGATTTTCCGGGAAATCAAGCCAATTTCTCCTGACTCTTTCTACATAAATCAACCTTTTGTGATTACTTGGGCTAGGTCCTTTAATATGCACTAATCACAATTTCCTCAATGGATTGTCTAGCCTTACTGTTCAGAGAACAATGGTATTCTTGCCAGCTGCAAATAGCTCTTATACAACAGCAAGGCCATAATTTTACAAGGCATTTTTCATATGCTGTGCGAAACTACAACCTAAATAAATCTATTGATTGCTTTCTCATTTAGCCTGCTTCTCAAGGTAAGTGGCTTCTTCATGATCATTTGTTTTAAATCCCTTTTTGGCCTGGTTTTTTTTTTAGGACTAGTGAGTGACAGGATAGTAGTCTTCCAATAACTGAGGCACTGTTATAGAGAAGAGGGAGTTAACCTATTCTCCAAAGCACCTGAAAGCAGGGCAAGAAGTAACTGTGGAGGATCATTAAAGAGATCTAACCTAGAAGTAAAGACTAATTTCCCAACAGTGAGAACAATCAGTGGAATGGCTTGCCTCCAGAAGTTGTAGAGATTTTCAAAAACAGAACTGACAGCCATTTGCTGAAGAATAGTATAGGATCTCCTGTCATGGGCAGGGGGTTGGACTAGAAGATCTCCAAGGCTCCTTCCAAACCAGGGGTGGGTTTCTGCCAGTTCTAACCTCTTCTATAGAAGAGGTTCCACAAATCTACAGTGCCGTTTAGAACCGGTTCCAGCTCCCTCCCCCTGCCCGTCCGCACATCATCAAGAGGAAAAGTGAGAGGAGAACTTCTGGGAGTTGAAGTCCACAAGTCTTAAAGCTGTCAAGTTTGAACACCCCGGTTTTTTTTTAAAAGAGTAAGGGTTGCAAGGGTCTTGTAACTTGACAGCTTTAAGACTTGCGTGCTTCAAATGCCAGAGTTTCTGAGCCAACATTTTGGTTGCTAAGCAAGAGCATTGTTAAGTGAGTTTCACCATATTTTACAAGTTGCCCACACCCACCCAGTCACATGACTGCCAAGCCACTCCCATCCGGTCTCACGGCTAGCAAGCCACTCCCACAAAGCAGGCCACACCTACAGACGAGGTTCTAAACATTTTTGACCCACCACTGTTCCAAACCTATTATTCCATGGACCCAAATGCACCATCCTGTAAATCAGGGGTCCCCAGCAAAGCTGGCTGGAGAATTCTGGGAGCTGAAGTCCTTCAGACTTAAAGTTGCAAAGGTTGGAGACCCCTGCTGTAAATGAAAGCCACCACAATGAAACTATTGACTCTCTTGCTTTTAGAAAAAGTGATCTGGGAATGTTTTTGTTGGTTCTTCTCCATGCACACAGAACATCCTCTCCATATCACAAACAAGGAACTGGCGATCATATATTATTAGATTTTTAGCCTTTATCACCACAGAGACTGGTTATGTTTATTGAGGGGAAGTGGAGTCCAGCAACTGCACGCAAAAATTTCTGAATCAAAAGATTTCAAAAGTGAGACTAGAAAATATTGCTGTTGAGAAGTCCCAATTTTTCCCCCTAGGAGGACTGAGGGAGATTAGAGAATGGATTTATTATAAGTAACTGGAAATCACTTCTATTTGCAATTTGTGGGGAACATAGACCTATTGTAGAGACAGAATTTATTATATCTAATTAGATAACAATTGATAAGAGATGCCATTAAAAACAAGTGTGGATAGTTGTGCCAGGATAAATTACACTTAATGTTTAGGACATTTGGGATAGATAAGATGCCATGGCAAATTTTCTATGAGTTGATTACAATAAACAGTTGGCTAGTACCGGCTTTTGAAATTTTAACCTTGTCTATTATTGTTGTTATTATTCCTGGTAACTATTTTGTCATCAATACAGAATATAGATATAGTTTAAAACAGGGGTTTCCAACCTTTGCAACTTTAAGTCTGAAGGACTTCAGCTCCCAGAATCCTCCAGCCAGCAAACCTGGCTGGAGGATTCTGGGAGCTGAAGTCCTTCAGACTTAAAGTTGCAAAGGTTGGAGACCCCTGGTTTAAACCTTCGGAGGGTTTCAAAGGGGCGGGAACCAATATTGCAGTAATGTGTTAATCAGTGTTCAATTAAGAGGGATAATATGTATATGTGTTGGTTTTCTTTTTCTTTTCGATTCACTTTTTTCTTGATTGTTTTGTGTGTGTTTCTTATTTTTTATTTTATTTTTTGAGTTTTGTATTTTAACTCAGGGGTCTCCAACCTTTGCAACTTTAAGTCTGAAGGACTTCAGACTTAAAGTTGCAAAGGTTGGAGATCCCTGTTTTAACTTCCCTTTGAATAAAATTAAAAAAATCAACAAGCATTTGTTCTGTTCCATCACAAGTGAAGATTTCTTGTTGAGGTTGTTTACTGAGGAATCTGAATCCGATCAAGAGATAATTAATCCAACACGGAGTATTGATCTCAGAATTGGTTTTTATCATTGAGAATTCTGTTATGCATCGACCCAGTACACAGCCATCGATAGTCTTATTTATTCTTTCATAGGGAGCATCTAAGAACCTGGATCTTCATCGATTCACTTCTTCCAGCCAGATAGTCAGATAATCAAATGGAGATCTGATTGAGAGACAAATGGTAGGTCAGTGGAACAAGGTGAAGGGGCTCCTAGAATGACAAATGAGGCAAGTGCAGAGAAATGCTCTAGAGTAGACCATTAAGAGTATAACTGGCAGGAGAGTCAGTTCCTTTCAATGAAATAGAAGAAGGGATATTTTCTTATCTTTTACCGCAAGCATTCAAATATTGTACTTGGCTGACCTCAAGTCATGGTTTTTTATCTTCTTAGTTCTTCAGACTCACTAATCAAGAAAACTTGGCAGGCCATTAATTCTCCAGTGTCTGCAACTCCACTAAAAAGAAGTAGAGCAAATGAAAGGGCAGCATCCTGGCTGTGTTGTAGAAAGATGGAGCAAAACAAAGAACTTTTATTACCATCGCTATAGAGCCATAAAATCCTTAGGTACCCCTACCTATATAGGCTCCAGTTTTTAAAGGCTTCCGGGACAGTTATATTGTGGATACTGTTCCTGATTCAATCTCCCATAACTCAACAGAATACCAGAGTAGGAAGGGACTTTGGTGGTCCAGAGAGGGGAACTATGGCCCCTTATGACTTCTGGACTTCAACTCCCAGAATTCCTGAGGCAGCACGACTGGCTCAAGAATTCTGGGGGTTGAAGTCCAGAAGTCATAAAAGGGCTATAGTTCCCCACCCTTGTTCTAGTCCAATCCTTGCTCAAGCAGGGAACCACTTCAGACAAGTGGTTGTCCAATCTCTTCTTAAAAACTTCCAGTATTGGTGCATCAGAACTTCTGGAGCCAAGTTGTTTCACTGATAGTTCTAACTATCAGGAAATTTCTCCATACGTCTAGGTTGATTCTCTCTTTAATGATCCTCTACCTGCTATTTCTTAACCTACCTTCAGGTGCTTTGGAGAGTAGGTTAACTCCCTCTTCTCTATCTAAAGGTAAAGGTTCCCCTCACATATGTGCTAGTTGTTCCCAACTCTAGGGGGCAGTGCTCATCTCTGTTTCAAAGTCGAAGAGCCAGAGCTGTTACCTTTCCACCAAAGGTGGTTTCTATTTTTTACTTGCATTTCTACATGCTTTCGAATTGCTAGGTTGGCAGAAGCTGGGACAAATAAAGGGAGCTCACTCTGTTATGTGGCGCTAAGGATTTGAACTCTTAACCTTCTGATCGACAAGCTCAGCGTCTTAGCCGCTGAGCCACTGCAACCCTCTTTTCTCTATGACAGCACCTCAAAACAATTTAATGTTTTGCCATTAAATTTACTGGTTGGGAATTATGGATGTCGAAGTCTAATGTATCTGCAGAATGTCAGGTAGGAAAAATACTAATTCCATTGGAATTCCATCATTGGGTGCTTTTCCTTTTCCTTTTAAACTGATATTAGGTCAAGGAATGCTCAACACAGCCTCAAAGATATGTGTAGGGATCGTTTGCCTATACTGTATGCTATATGACAATGCTGAAATAGACATTGGCTAGTTTTCTCTGCATGTTAAGATAGACATTGATTGGTTTTCTTCATAGGTTGTTTATCTTGGCTTATTTCATTTTTCAAACAAGTTGCCTATACTGATTATGGCACAGAAAAACAGGGAGAATAAATAGAGAAAAATAAGAAACAAGAGAAGCAAACTTGTTGTTTCTTCACATCTCTGATTTTCTCCTTTGGCATTTCCAAACTTTCAACAATCAAAGTTAAACTGAACTATTTTTTTTCATTGTGCATGATATGTAACTGAGTGGCTGTTGGCTCTGATATCTGCATTCTGTAACTTGGTCTCTTTGAAATGTGTTGGGCAATGATTCCTATCATTTTAACATGGGAGATTTAATCCAATATATTTGGAATGCACCATATCATAACTGTTGCCAACTTGGAGGAGACCTCTCTAGGCTTGAACAGTGGAAAAATAACATTCCTCACCAAAGTCATAGCAATAATTCTATATACTGTAGACCAGGGATGTCCAAACTTGGGAACTTTAAGACTTGTGGACTTCAACTCCCAGAATTCCCCAGCCAGCATAGCTGGCTGGGGAATTCTGGGAGTTGAAGTCCACAAGTCTTAAAGTTCCCAAGTTTGGACATCCCTGCTGTAGACCCATGGCTGACTTTGCTGGTGTCTGAATGGGTTACTTGCTCCTTGTAATGTGGACAGTTCAGTGACTGAAACTTCAAGCAATGCCTTGAAGGTTAGGGAAAAGATAATACGTTAGGGAGAAGATAATAATTGCAGTAGCATCATCCCCATATTTCTCTCTGCAATCCTGGTTACATTTTTGGGGGGGTCTACTGGATACTAGTGTGCCACTCTTCACTTGCCTTCTTGACCTTCACCTGTAGGAATTAAATTATAAAGAAAAGAGTGGAGGAATCTGTGACCTTCTCCATAGATTGCTGTACAACTCCAATGGCGAGGAATATCTGCAGTGTAAGAAGTTCTCCACCCCAGCTCCGTGGAAGAATTTGCTCCTGATGCTGTTTATTTCTCCTGATTTAATGGGACAATTCTGCAATAAGGTCTCTTTGGTACTGGGAATAGCTTGGAGAGTTCCTTTTCAGCCAAGTGTCTTTCATCATACGGACATTTCACCACTCTTTCTTGTATTCAAAGGAATAGACTTGATAAGGGAGGCCTTCTACATTCCCCACGTGGCTTGCTATAGCCTCAGATTTCTTCCCAGCACAGTCAAGAGTCATCTTATTTATTTTCTCACTTATCTTGATTTCTATTCTGTTCTATATTAGTCCCAGGAACCTCAAGAAAACATAATAAAAGAACAAGAGAAAGGGAGGAAATCAAAAGGCAGAACGTTACTTTATTTCATTTGAAAATTGAGGAACAAAATCTGCTAACACAGATGAAATTATGCATTTCGTGAAAGACGAAATGCTATTTTGCTGGCAAAAGCATCCGCTTGCCATAACCATTCCATTGTCAGAAAAAAGGTTTTGTGTGTTTGTACATTTTCTCTTTCTCTCCCTTTTCCTGCTTACGGTATATATCATTAATTCAAAATATCTTTTCTCATTGGCAAGGCGTTATACAAAATATCCTTTGGAGAACATGCTCTCTTCCCCCAAAGCCTTTTATAATGTTGAGTCCTCGTCTTGATATTCCCCAATATTTTCTTCAGTGTTGCAAACCATCTCAAAGGAGATTTCAAAAGGGCTCTCTAGAGAGGTTTTAAGATGAGAAAATGATAAGCGCGAGAGTGAGAAAAAGATCATCCCTCGACTTCTTTCTTAGCTCCTAGGGGTGTGTAAAATTCCCTCCCCCCATTCTTATTGCCAAGGCTCATGCCTTTAATGCTGGGGTCATAAGGCCTTCATCCCAAAGGGACCCTTAACAAGTCCGGAATTAATACATCATTCTGTTTGGCGGCCAAACAAATGGGCGATGCGGTTGAACTGCAATCATCCCAAACATTGCATTTTTAGAATAAGAGGATTGTTGTAAAGTAGGCAGCAGCAATCACAAGAAGCATTGGACATGGGATAAGAAATGACAGAGATTAGCAGATTTGGGATTTTGAATGCCAAATGTTCATGTGACAGAGCTCAGAGGCTGTTGTCATTTCAGATCAATCTGTAAACATCCTACTTATTGTTTTTCTTTTTTTAAATTCACATTATTACATTTACCAAACCGACCCACATCATCTTGGAGGTTTTTTCTTCTTCTATCTTTCTGAAATAATCTTATTACTTTTTTTCTGGGATTATTTCTAGTACAGATGATGAATTGTTCTATCTCATAATAAGATTGAAGAATTGCAGAAACAAGGGGAAGTATAAGCACTTAATGTGCCTAATCTAATGAATATCCTTACCGTTCTTTAGATACACATTTAAAACATGAAAAACCTTTCCACTTCATCATTATCACAATACCTAAGGAGGTGTAAAAGGTGTTAAAATAGTATCCAAATATGTGATTAAAAATGACAGAGACATAAAAGGAACAAACAATAATTCCAATTTCAGGGAGAAAAAATTACCTAGTTTTAGTGGAAAATAGTTTAGTTGTGTAGCAACAGATTTCTAGACTACTAAAGGAAAAAGTACAATCCAGTGGTCGTATATATAGTGGTATCTGCAGAGTAGGGTCTCCTGCTTGGTCGGGGCGGGGGGGCTGGACTAGATGACCTACAAGGTCCCTTCCAACTCTGACAATCTGTAATATCTAAGCAGTCAACCAATGGAACAGAAGTTGCCTTCAGAGGTTATGGGAGCTTCATCACTGGAAGCTTTCAAGAAGAGACCGGACTGCCGTCTATCAGAAATGGTGTAGGGTTTCCTGCTTGGGCAGGGGATTGGACATAAATGGACTTAATTCGGCAAGTAAAAAAAGGAAAATATTTCACAATGGGTATCACTGTTACATGCTTCATCCATAGCTGGATATCAAACCAGATGAAATTGTGGCCTAAAGGCTGAAAGGACCCATATACATCAGTAGAAGAAGAGTATTCTGTCTGCAGATGCACTGGATACATTAGATGGGGTTGCTTCTTCTGAACACGAAGGAAGGCATCCAAAAATATTTGAAATTGAAAATGGTTGAGTGCACAGTTTTTCAGTATGACAAAGATAAATATTAGAACATATTCAGTGCAATGATTATTTCAGAAATTCAATTCCAAACAAATGTGTTGCTAAAGTTCAGTCAGTTGTCATTGTCAGCATCTGGCTTCTGGCAATGGATTTTCTGTCTATATAAGAGAACCTGGTTGAGTGAAGATGGCTATGCAGCCATGTCTGAAATTCATCCAATTGGGCAGTAGGCCCTGCCTAATCGCAGTGTCAAGGCCAAGGGAATGGCCTTTCCATCTGAAAGTTTCACAGTAAGGCAGGGCATAGCCCCGGAGGTGAGGGGTTCCAAGTGCTTTTGATTGAAACTGGGCCAACTCCCAACTGCCCAGCAGTGACCCTCCAATGATCCCTTCATTGGAATGTATTGTATTAATTAAATTTTGTTTTCCAGTAATTAAATTGTTTTATCCTATGGTTTGCCACCTGGAGTCCTTCCTACAACAGAGAAGGGGAATAGATGGGAAGTGGGTAGATAGAAGATATAGAATTATAGATGATGTCTGCCTGTCTGCCTGTCTGTCTCTCTCTCTCTGTGTAGATGAGTATGTAGGTAGATAGGTAGGTAGGTAGATTGATAGGCAGATAGGCAGATCAATAGTTAGGTAGATTGATAGTTAGGTTGATAGATAGCCATCAGAGTGACATTTGAAGCAGCATCCCAGAAGTACCTATCTCTATTCTCCAAGACAAACACAATCACTACTACCATTGTCTAAAAACTTGCATGATTTCCCACATATGATACCCAAGGAAGCTCTTTTATTTTATCTCCATGAAGACCTAGCTCTGTTCTGAAGAATCACTTTGTTTTGAAGGAAAAAGATGAGTGGCGGATCTGCCATTTCATGTTTGTTTGCCCTTTCCATTTATTAATCATTTATTCCAACCACTTTGGGAGGCCAACCTGGAATGCCTGACACAAAAGCATCCCATGGAAATGAAACGTATCCTGAAAAGTCTTTTGCAGTGAAGCAATTGCTTTTGCAGGCTCCTTTCTGGACCAGACTTAGTCCAGCCACAGGCTGTGACTTAGACGAACTTCCTCTGTTTAATAGCGTTAGTTTGTGTTGGCATGAAGTAACGCACATTTTCTGTCTGTGGTGCTGTGCCTGTGTGACGATATGATTGAGAGAGGCTGTTCAAAGACAATTGGATTGAATCCCCAAATCAAATTGACTTTTGGAACTGACAGTGTGATCCCTGGGCAAGCTCTTTCCCACCAATGCAATCAACCCGATGATTTGATTCGGAAAACAGTCTAGCTTCCAAGTCAACATGATTTTAATAGAATTATTCAATTTTATGCTGCTCAATTTTTCTTTAATAAATCAGTTTGCCTTTCTGAAGCCACCTGAGGATTCTCTAAGAGTCAGTTTGAATGGGATCAAACCTGCTCCACAGAGACTATGCTGAAAACACCTCTTCAGCCCAGAAGCATTTTGAATTTTAGGGCTTAAACCAAGAAGTTGATGAAGAGACCCACTGAGGTATGAGCCAAGCTGCATTGACTCATCAATATTTCATCAGATACTGATGACATATAGAAGTTAGAGATTTACTTTGGGTCCTTTCTTTGTCTATTGTGGTTTTATTTTGGCTCAGAAGATCCCAAATAATTTTCTTTTTCTCACTTCCCTGGCCTATGCATTCATGCATATAAACACATGCACATGTGATGTGCATGTGTTTATGTATTTAAACACATACACTTAGTGTTTATGTTTTAAACGTGTATGTTTAAATACATGCACACTAGCAGTACTCATCTCACTGAGCTCACTGTAACAGCATTGCCAAAAAGGCATTTATTTATTTTATTTATTTATTTATTTATTTTATTAGATTTATAAAACCGCGCCTCTCTCCCCGAAGGGACTCGGGGCGGTGCACAGGAAGTTAAAAAATATAAAACATTGTAATAAATAAATGCTAAAAACCAATTAAATACACTTTTCCCTGTGCTAAAATCCCTTAAAACTTTACCCATTAAAATCCAATATAAAACAATTTAGCGTTCAGTCTTCAACTTAGTTGTCCAAATTAGGCCAGGCCGGCAAGATGAAAAAAGTATGTTTTAAGATGCTGGCGGAAGGAGCGGAGGTCCGTGATCGTTCTAAATTCGGGGGGGTAGGTCGTTCCAGAGGGTCGGGCCCGCCACAGATAAAGCCCTTCCCCTGGGCGTCACCAACCGGCATTGCCTGGTGGACGCCACCCGGAGAAGTCCCTCTCTGTGGGAGCGAATCGGGTGGAAGGATGTATGGGGCAGGATACGGTCCCGCAAATAACTAACATTAAGAGTTGTTAACCTAATTTTGTGAAGCTTCTTCTCCAGTAGCATTGTATTGCTAACTAGGGCATACAAAACCTTTCCCAGACCAATTCTTTTTAAAAAAAATTAAAATATATCTTTATTAATATTTGCCATATAAAACCACACAGTCAACAAATATAGGGTAAGGGTAACTGGGAAGTCATACATAAACATACCGGGGAAATGTCTAGTCCCCTAGATTGAGAATTGAGTTTATCCCAGTCTAACTTATCAGTTATTATTTATAATTATACAAAGATTTTTTTCTCTCTCAAATTTACTATCCTCTTGTCTTATTTATTCCTCACATTGGTTTCTTAGATAGTCTATTTAGTTGGTTTCCTTGGTATCCATTACTCTCCTGTTGTACCATGCATACCATTTATTCCAACATTTGAAAAAAGGTTGAGTCTTTCTTGAATTCAATTCTTGAATACAGCTCATCTGCCTGGAATCCACACTGTACATTGGAGCAGGGGGGCAGGACAAGAAGCAATGGGTGGAAACTAATGAAGGAGAGAAGCAACTTAGAACTAAGGAGAAATTTCCTGACAGTTAGAACAATTAACCTCTGGAACAGCTTGCCTCCAGAAGTTGTGAATGCCCCAACCCTGGAAGTCTTTAAGAAGATGTTAGATAGCCATTTGTCTGAAATGGTATAAGGTTCCTGCCCACGCAGGGGGTTGGACTAGAAGACCTACAAGGTCCCTTCCAACTCTGCTATTGTATTGTATTGTATTGTATTGTATTAATATGATTCAGTGGGTCCAGAGGTACTTCACAAGAAGCATGAAGTACTCTGCTACTCACAATAAAATTCCCTATTTCACCAGACTTGAAATTTTGGGCTTGGACAATCTGGAACTGCGCTGCCTGCAGTTCGATCTAAGCCTAGTACACAAAATTGTCTGCTACAACATCTTACCTGTCAATGACTTCTTCAGGTTCAACCACAAACAATTGATACAAACTCAAGGTAAACTGCTCCAAACTCGATTGCAGAAAACATGACTTCGGCAACAGAGTGGTCAATGCCTGGAATGCTTTACCTGACTCTGTTGTTACATCTTCTAACCAGGGGTCTCCAACCTTTGCAACTTTAAGTCTGAAGGACTTCAGCTCTCAGACTTCTCCAGCCAGCAGCTGGCTGGAGAAGTCTGGGAGCTGAAGTCCTTCAGACTTAAAGTTGCAAAGGTTGGAGACCCCTGGATTAGAAGATGTAACAACTTTAACCTTAAACTGCCTACCGTGGACCTCACACCATTCCTAAGAGGTCCGTAAAGGGGGCATGCATAAGCGCACCAGTGTGCCTACCGTCCCTGTCCTATTGTCCCCATTTATTTGTACTCATTTCTTTTGTTCATCTCCAGGTTTATACTTATAGCTGTTATCTTGTACATTTGACATGTTTTGACTATCCTCCTGGTAGGTACCTGATTTCCCTTATCCCTATCACGTGTTTCTTTAAATACATCTCCTTTTTAGTCTCATTATCAAATCTGCTTCCTTAAGCATTACTGAGGCCAGATTCCTGCTTTCAGGAATGATGACATAGACAGGCAAAAAAAAAAAAAAAGGTTTTAATCTTCAACAGGGAGGTTAAAACTTAATCTGGGAAGTATTTAGTTTCTGAGGAGAACAAAGGTCCATCCTGGAATTCTCCTGGAAGCAGGAGGGGGCAGACAGAGGCCCTACTTCAGTTCTGCTTCTTGCTCTTGGTGATTTTCTTGCATGGCTCACATTCGCTTTGCATTCTGGGCTCTGCTCATCAGATTTTTAGATGACGCAATGTGCTAATGTCGCAAGCAGAATGTCCAGTTCCATCTTGTGGAGAGGTCAAGGAAAGCAAGAGAACCAGGTAGGTGGGATTAGCCGCATGAGTTGCAGCAATGACACTATGCACAGCTCCATTTCCCCAATAATCTCAGCAGGACGTAGTCAAAAAAGTCAAGGTGTAGTAGTGTGATCAACGTTCTGGTTTTTTTTAAAAAACATGCTGTGGCATGATCACGCTATTTGTAGCTGCCATCTTGATTTCTTTGACTCTACCCAGTGGACACCCCTGCCATCTTCTGTTCCAGTTTTGGGTGATGAGGGCTCAGAGATGAGCAGCATTAGCCCCAATGCTTGAGAAGCAGGATGACACTTCTTAGCAGATTCCTAACTTTTAATGACCTTGTCTGGCAAACAGAATCTCTTCCTCACCATCCTGAATGGGGTAGACCTCCTTTCTGTGCTGGAGAGGTACGTGTGTGTGTGTAGGTATATAGCTGGCCAAAAATATTGGAGGAGGAAGATGCAAATCCTCGTATTTCACTTTCTGTATGACTTATTGCAGGGATGTCCAAACTTGGGAACTTTAAGACTTGGGGACTTCAACTCCCAGAATTCCCCAGCAAGCTATGCTGGCTGGGGAATTCTGGGAGTTGAAGTCCACAAGTCTTAAAGTTCCCAAGTTTGGACATCCCTGACTTATTGCATGCTTTCTAGATTAATCTGTGGCTCAGAGTAGGGCAGCATTCAGCTCACATCCTGCATCTCTGCCCGTAATGGCGGGATTTATGCAAATGGAGTGTGAGAGGCAATGTTCAACTAGGCTGATTTAATTTCTTTCATCTGCACAAGCAGATCCAAATATGCACTCGATGTAAACTCAGAAATCACACCAGAGCTGAATGTAACAGCAATGGGCTGAGTTGCTGTTTGGAAACCTTCAGTGTTTACTGTCGGTAGGGAAGGGCTGGTCAAACGATGCTCTTCAAGTTTTATCCAGTTTTTTCAAGCAGGGGAAGATTTTTGATGAGAGAAAGGAATTGTACAGGAAATGATCTCCTTGCAATCTTCCAGAAACTCTGCATATTTTATCTCTGAAGTGAAGGCTGGTCAGACTTTTCAGAAGGGAAATGAGAAAGACAAGTCTCCTGTGCGTAGTTGTGCATAGATGCGATCCAGATTTTATGGTCAAAGTAATTATATACTCTATACTCCTTAGAGTGGGAGGCCTTGGTGTGGGTGACTCATTCTCTTATCATTTAAAGGTATGACTATTGCTGCAGTGTGGTATACGCAGGGCTGCCTCTGAAGACTATTGGCAAACTGCAATTGTTACAGAACTTGGTAGCCCAATTGCTAGCCTGTTAGAGTTGCAGCAACCATGCAGTACAGTTTCATAAGTGTTGTCCTGCTTGCCAAGAGATTCCAGGTCCAAATGCTGGTCTTTTCTGACTCATAAAACCTTACATGGCTTGGCCCCTAAGTATCTCTAAAGTGGGATCTGCTCATCCTGTTCTTTCAGCCCAGGGTTAGTCAACTTTTTTATACCTACCGCCTACTTTTGTATCTCCGTTAGTAGTAAAAAAAAATTAACCGCCCACCGGTTCCACAGTAATGGGGATTTATAAAGTGGGGAAGTCAATTAAATTAAAAAAAGGAAACTGATTCAGTATTGGACAAAACCCCTACAGCCCACCATGAAAGCTGGAACGCCCACTAGTGGACGGTAGGGACCAGGTTGACTACCACTGTTTCAGCCCATGAGATGTTTTGAATCTTCTCTCTCTCTGATAGGGATTTGATAGCAGGGCTTTTCCATTGGAACAGTCCCATATCACAGCTCCAAATATATTGGCATTCAGAAAAGCGGGAGCAATAATTCAATTTCACAGAGTCATAGGTTAATGCCTGCTATGTTGCTTATGGATAGGAACTGCCAGTTGGCTGTTTAATAGTGATTCGTATTTTATCTTTGAAATGGGTAAACTTTCAATTGTATTACAGATCGTTTTAAGGAATGAGATTTGTATGGCTGTATTATGGCTGCTGTTGTGCTTTTTATATACCCGGAGTCATTTTGGAACATAGTAGCATAGTCAAATTGTAACAAATTAATATTATGCGCTTTTGATGTGCGCAGGGGGAACACGGGGAGCTTTAAAGCAGCGATGGCCGTCAAAGATCAAAGGACCGGCTGTTGAAGCGGCGTTTGCTCAAATGCTCAGGCAGACATGTGGCATATTAAGTGATCCATTGCCAATGCATCTTACTCCACGTGAAATATCTACCTCCATATGCAAAGCAGATGTGCCAGGAAGATTGTTTCCCATCGTGGACAGGGGCTGTGCTGCATGGCAAAAATCTGCAGTTTTTTGAGGTAGCTCTTCCAATAAGGATTTTATTGCTTATCGGAGGGGAACATGTGGCTTATTTAATGTGTGGCTTCTTTCTAAAGTAAAAATCCAGTTAATTTTATAATTGTTTCCTAAATGTTTTAAGCTGATGGAAAGTCCAGTTTTGCTTATGTTGGGTTTTTCTGCCTTCCTCTGTTGCCACCAGGGGGAGATGTTTACTTTTGTTACTTTTGTGCCTCCTTTAGAAAGTTAAAAACAGTGAAAGGAATTGCGGCTCCTTAAAACTTTCCCTTTCCCTTTCCCTTTCCCCTTTCCTTTCCTTTCCCTTCCCCTTCTTCCCCTTCCCTTCCTTTCCTTTCCTTTCCTTTCTCCTTTCCTTTTCCTTCCTTCCTTCCTTCCTTCCTTCCTTCCCCTTCCCTTCCCTTCCCTTTCTTTTCCTTTTCTTTCTTTTCATTTCCTTTCTCCCTTCCCTCCCCTCCCCTCCCTTCCCTTCCCTTCCCTTCCTTTCTTTTCTTTTCTTTTCTCCTTTCCTTTCCCTTTCCTTCCTTCCCTTCCTTCCCTTCCCTTCCCCCCTTCCCTTCCTTTCTTTTCTTTTCCTTTCTCCTTTCCTTTCCCTTCCCTTCCTTCCTTCCTTCCTTCCCTTCCCTTCCCTTCCTTCTCTGGGACAGCCTTCTCTGTGGGAGCGCATTCCCTTTGGAATGAGCTACCCCTGGAGCTTCACATAATTCCCGACCTCCCATCCTTCCAGCGCGCCCTAAAAAGCTGGCTTTTTCAGCAAGCCGGTCTGGCCGGAATAAAATAATTTATTAATTTTAATTCCAAATTTAATTTATTTTATATCATAATGTGTATATTGTTAATTAATTTATTGCTTACTAGCCATTCCCGGCCATGCATTGCTGTGGCCCAGTCTGGTTAAATGGCCAACCAATCTGTGTGTAGATCTACACCGGCACACACTAACACGTACACACAACCACTGTATAACCCCCAACCTATCTACCTACTGTATTTCTCCCTCTCTCCCTCTCCCTCCCTCCCTACCTACCTACCTACCTACCTACCTACCTACCTACCTCCCTCCTACTGTATTTCTCCCTCTCTCCCTCTCCCTCCCTCCCTCCCTACCTCCTACTGTATTTCTCCCTCTCTATCCCTCTACCTACCTACTGTATTTCTCTCTCTCTCTCTATCCCTCTACCTACCTACCTACCTACCTACCTACCTACCTACCTACCTACCTACCTACCTACCTACTGTATTTTTCCCTCTCTCTATCCCCTTACCTACCTATCTACCTGCCTGCCTACCTACCTACCTACTGCATTTCTCCCTCCCTCTCTCTATCCCTACAGCTGCCTACCTGCCTACCTACCTACTACTATGACATAATACAAAGCATCATAAAATAATTCCTGTGGCCCACTGCTCTCTCTGTATCCATCTACCTACCTTTTAAAAACATTTTTTACATTTCCGTTGCGTGTACCTGGCACAGGTGTGACATCTACACAATCTATCTATATATATATCACTGGTGCCGTATTTAAAAGGAACGTTGTATGAAAATTTGGAAGCAATCGGTGCAGTACTTTCGGAGATTATCTGTTTTGAACAAACTCATAGTTTCACTTTTATTTATATAGTTTGCTTATTGGATTCTTTATCTAATCTCTTTTTAACTTTTGTATTATGTGTTTCTTATGTTGTCCTTTGGGAAAAGGGCGGCATATAAATCCAATAAATCCAATCCAATCCTTTCCCTTTCCTTCCCTTTCTGTGTGCATGCCAAGTCCAATGAGAAGAGGAGGCCAACTGGTAAAGAGACACATTTATTTAGCAACAAAGGCCAGATCCGCCTTACAATAGCAGATAGCAGCGCTGGCAAAGTAATAGAGGTAGTGTTGTACTTACAACAATTAGTTTGGTAATTGTTCTGGTACTGAAAAAAAAAGAGAGACTTCTGACCCACCTTTGCACTTCTGACCATCATAGCATCCTCACAGCCATGTGATCAGAATTGAAGCACCTGGGAACTGGTATGTGTTCACAGCAGTTGCAGTTTCTTGGGGGTCAAGCAATCGCTATTTGCAATCTTTTTAACCAGCTTCCAATCAACAAAGTCAACGGGGGGAGGGGGAACCTTGGCAGAAAAGGTCATAAAATCAGACACGATTCACTGATGTGGGAAGCCCCCCTCCTAGAAGAATGAAATATTTTGAGGAATATTAAAAAGGCAAGATATTATATTTCCCTAAATGAGAAATTTCAGTCATTGCATCTTCTCACAGCAGTCCAAACTTCAGCTCAGACAAACACCTAGGATTTGCATTTCCTCTTTTGCCTATAGAGCCAGCTATGACCCCTACATGGCCCCGTGGGAGTCTGACAACAGCTGATAGAATACATGTTCTTGCGCAGGAACAGGAAGCTCAAGTATAAAGCCCAAAAGATGGCATAACACCCCCTCACTCTCAACTCCATTTGGTGAGCTGCACCAGAACTACGTGCTTGGTGTTTCTGTTCATCAATAAACCATCTTTCCAGTCAGCCTCCATGTTTGCAGTGTCTTTTTCCCATCTTGGAGCTGAACCAGATGGATATTTCTTCCAACAATTAACATCCATCTTGCTTTAGCCATGGTAATTCTGGGTCCCAATTGTGATTGTAAGTTGAGGACCCCCTGTACTGCTTATAAGCATGCATACATAGGATGCGGCTATTTTTCATTGGTTTACTGTTATTGTATGATTAAATTTTACAATTTTTGTACATATGAAGATTTTTCTATGAGGTCAGTTAAAAGGCTGATTGGCGACTTCTCCCTCCTACAATATTCTGACATACTTACTAATTTATTATCTTGATTGCTTGTCTGTGGCCAGTTTATTTTAAGTTCATGGATAAGGGCTCTTCTTTGTCCATACGTACCAGTAATTCCATCATCTTTTTTTTAATTTGTTAACAATGTAAAATACAAAAAATACAAAAACAAATAGTAGGAAAAATAAGGGAAGGAAAGAGGAAGGGCAGAGTGCAGAAAAGAAGGGAAAAAGAAAGAAAACTCATTGACTTACAACCCCCTTTGGTGGAATAAAATAAGATAGTAGCATCCAACCTCAACTTTTTACTTTTACATAGTGGTACAAACTAGCAATTTCTATACCAATGAATCTATCTAATTGGTAAAACCCAAAATCAAATCACCTCAAGCACAAAGTCCAGAAGTGGTTTCCAAGTAGAAACCAGTAATTCCATAATCTAAGACTACTTGTGCAACTTGGTTATAATAAACATTTGGCTTAGACAAAGTTAAGAATAAAATAAAGGTGCTTTCTCTTTGAGCTTGACTCCTGGTGATGATAGAAAACAGCCATACAATTTTCTTGATAGTAATATTGAAGTGACTTGCCAGTGCTATTTTCTTATACTATGGACAGAGGCTGTGAAATAATTTCAATAAGACATACTCATCTAAATTAATGCAATTGCCTTGAATTATTATAAACAGAACCAAGACCACAATTTTTGTAAGGAGTCTGATATTCCATAACTAAAAATAGGCATTAAAGCATAAGACATCAGTTGACAAAAGGCCAAAATGACTGCCTACATCTACAGGAAATGTCGATGGTTGAAATGAAAATGGGAGGGAGCATTATGGGAGAACTGCAGAAAGGTTCAGAGCAATCATTAGTGTTTTCAGATGCTGATGAGAACAAAAAAGAAATACCGATTTAACAGCATTTATAGCTTGAAAATAATCTCTCCCCAGTTCCCTTCTTATTGAGAAATTACATGAAAAATTGCAAATATTGCAAACTTCTATAGCCATTCCTGTGTCTCTTTTTTAAAAGAGTTGGTCAACCAGTTGATTAGTCAATCCAAAGCAGGAGTTTTCAGACAATTTCATGTAATCGGTCCTTTTAAAAAAAATTAAACAAAAAAAAAGTTGGAATTCTGGATCGGTTAAATGGCAGCCATGGAGATTTTTTTCCCTATAGGAGAAACATCCCCTGCCTTATAAGCAGTGGTGGGTTCCGGATCCCATCACAACCAGTACACTGCGATGAGGCCGGGCATCCACCAGGTGCATGCGCACTGCATGTGCATACACACCCACCACCCACAATGCTCCAGCTGCTTGGCAGAGCGTCACACAAGCACTGTACGCTGCATGCACATGTGCTAATGACCCAGTTGGGTCAAATACAGCTCAGGAATGAGGGCGGGCAGGTGGGGCCTCCGAAGCACCATACCGGAACGGTGCCTGCTGCTCCCAGCAGGCATCGGTAGACCCGTACTGGGGCGTACCGCCTGCAACCCACCCCTGCTTATAAGTTATATCTTTAAAAACAAACAAACTCGAAGTGACTTTGGTCTGTCCTCTCATGACCTCATGGAGCTGTAGGGTTCTGTGGAAGACAATTTGAAAAACCCTGGCAAAGCTTTAAAATTGAGTAGCCGATCCCTGGTCTAATACATATAATCGAATGCTCACTTCTGCAACCTGTTTGATGAGGCTGTCCCCGAGAAACATTCTTAGGTAGTTTACAGTTCCCCCATTAATCCCCACAGCAAAACCACTTTGTCAAATTCCAGCTCTCCCTGTATATTTATCCATTGGTGGCATATCAGTCAGACAAATCTGCATGGATCACTAAATGGCAAGGCCAAAAGATACAAAGCATTCCCTTTGCTCCCATCTAGTGGCCAAATAAATGACCAGCCAACTGACAATGGAGATTAAGAACAAAGGAGAAACAGAATACTATTTAATTTGGGATGTATGGTATAATTGGCTTGATAGTTGATGCAAAGATTAGAAAACTAATAATGAAAGATGATTAAGGAATTAGAAATTAGAAATAAGTGTGCGCATAATGAAAGACGAAGAATATTTATTTTATATATTATATTATGGTAAGATGTTTACAAACATGTAAAAGGCAAAAAATATCTAGAATGATAGCTATATAACATATATAATAGTATATAGGAATGTAAAAAAACTGTGGATATAAACCAGTATAGAGGTGTTGCAAAGCTGAATCTGTGATGTAAAATGAAGAAAACTGTATAATAAACATTATTTTTTTAAAAAGATGACCAGCCAACTCACAGTTACAAGGAATATAAAAATGTCCCATTGGCATGAGTAAAATGAAGAAAACAGCACAATTGCAGTGCCTGTGTTAATCGGAGCGCTGGGCATATCAGTTGGAGAAGGCTGTTTATGTGGAGAGTGTTGGCAGTTTTAAAATTCTGGGCATTTATATCTCAGAGGACCTCTCATGAACCATGAATGCTAACATACTTGTGAAGAAGGCACAGAAGAGGCTGTTCTTCCTGAGAATGCTAAGGAAGATAAATCTATCTCAGCGTCTACCTCTGTCCTACTATCGCAGCACTATTGAGAGTGTCCTGACATACGGCATTCTTGCATGGTATGGGAGCAGCTCTGCAGCAGACAAAAAAGCTCTACAGAGAATCATTAAAACTGCCCAGAATATCACAGGGTTCCAGCTGCCAGTCCTGGATGACATCTTCACATCTCACTGTTTGAGGAAGTTGCATAACATTCTCAGAGACTCTTCCCATCCTGCTTACAATCTTTTTAGACTGTTCCCTTCTGGCAGGAGATACAGAACAATTAAAACTAGGACCACATGTCTTCTGAATGGCTTTTATCCCAGAGCTATAATTGCATTCAACAATGAACTAAAGGGTCACCATCAGTGAGCTATTGGACAGCACTACTTGGTCTGTTGTGTGGATGTTTGGGTGGTTTAAGGGCAGGGATTTTTTGGTGTGTGGGTGGGTGTTTGGGGATTGTTATGAGTGTTGGGCTTGGTCTCTGGGTGTTATGTGAATTTCGTTGCATGTGTAAACTGTGTATATATGTACAATGACAATAGTGAAGTGAAGTGATCCGGGGGATCCTGGGAGTCTCTCGATACTCCCATATAACACCTCTCCTGCGTGAGCTGCACTGGCTGCCTGTGGCCTTCCGGGTGCGCTTCAAGATACTGATAACCATCTTTAAAGCGCTCCATGGCGCTTGGGTATTTGCGAGACCGCCTCCTACCACACACCTCCCTCCGTCCTGTCCACTCGCACAGGGAGGGCCTCCTCAGGGTGCCGTCTGCCGGCCAATGCCGGCTGGCGACCCCCAGGGGAAGGGCCTTCTCTGTGGCAGGTCCGGCTCTCTGGAATGACCTACCCCCCAACATTCGTACCACCACGGACCTGCGCCTCTTCCGCCGGGAGCTTAAAACTCACTTTTTCCATTTGGCTGGCCTGGCTTAGACTTCATTAATAAATTGTGGGGATTTTATTAAGGGTTTTTAGATGGTTTTAAGATGTTTTTAGCATGGGTTTAAATTTAATATATTTTTATTGTAGCTATATTGTATTTTGTATTGTTTGTATTGTTTTAATATTTGCCTGTGCGCCGCCCTGAGTCCCGTCGGGAAGATAGGGCGGGATACAAATCCAATAAACATAAACATAAACATAAACATAAGCGAAGTAAAGTAAAGTAAAGTAAAGTAAAGTAAAGTAAAGTACAGTACAGTACAGTACAGTACAGTACAGTACAGTACAGTACAGTACAGTACAGTACAGTACAGTACAGTATGATGTTGGCCAGACCTGGGATTTCAGAGAAGGGAATTCATGTTCCTTGGGCATGTGGTGCATTAATGCTGCATGGACAGCAGTACGACCCGGCTCATTTTGGGTGCAAGTTAAGACTGTACTGGGGAAGAGGGCAAGATTTAGGGCAAGATTTAGGGCAGCATGCTTTCCTCCCAGGTCTGGGATAGGAGCAGAGCAAAGCAGCTGCATGGAAGTGAACTACGTGTATGAAGGAACTCCTACAACAACTCAGTGGGAGCAGAGAGGCTCCTCAGATGTGTAATGGTGACACTCAGTTGAAAATAAACAAAAACAGACTTCCTGTTCCGGCTTCTGATGGTGACGGATGAGTCCTGGGACTCGTCCGCCGTTTTGTTCTTTTTTCTGCCCCTAACGGGGCGGGGTGCCCCCTTTTTTGGGGAACCCTCCGTAGGATCGGCTTGCCTGGACTGGTTCAGCCTGGCGGCGGCTGGGGAGCAATCCTTGTCTTCGGTCTAGGTGGAAGAAGACATGCTGCGGGGGGCTTGGTTCCCTTCGCCAACGGAGGACGGTAACGACTAATTGATTTGGAGAGAACGGAGCGCTCGGGTCGGATGGCTTTGCCGGGGCTTGAGCTGCGAGGTGGAGAGTAAGTGGCTTTAGCTTTATTGATGGCGGCTTTGGATGAGAGAGACGTGGAGGGGGGTGTTTGTTTATTAAACCCCCCCTCGGATTTACAGCAGCGGCGCGCAGAAATGGCTCCTGGAATGCAGGGAGCGGATATTTCGCATCCGGACTGTTGCGCAACAAGTGAAAGTCTTCCGTGGCTTGTTTTCATACAATGTATCTAAGTCCGGCTTGACTGAAACAATTTCTCTGCTGTTTTCTCCGGCTGGCTGTCAGAGTGGGTGGTGGAAGATGGCTGCCCTTTGTTCCTGAACACTTATTTCTTTATGGAAAATTTCCAACATCTCTTTGTGATTTGGACTGCCTCTCTCTACCAATGGAGAAATTTTTTGGATTAATCGATTCCCTCCCTGGAATGCCTTCTTTGTTTTAATAATTGACTGTGAAAATTGCTTCTCTTCTGGGCTCTACAACTTTTTACAATTTTGATTGGAACTTTCTTCTCCTGACCTGCTCCAGCGGCCGCACCCAAAAAACGCCATCTTAGTGGCACTGATTTAAACAGCTCACCATGACTTCAAAAAAACAACCAGGAAATCCAGGATTGGAAGAGAGAATGACAACTATGGAAACAGTGTTAAACTCCTTGGTGCTGGAAATCAGAGAATTTAGAAAAGATCATACTAGCACTAAGCTTGAACTCTTGGAGACACAGAAAAAATTGATGGAGAACACACAGAAGACCGAGGAGTTGGAAGTGGGGCTGGCTAGGGCAAAGGGAGAACTTAAAAATGTTAATACTGAAATTGGAGATTTGTCTGGTCATATGTCTAGGATGGATTTTGAGAGGATGTCATATTTTTAAAGATTTCAGAATATTTCTGAGGAACCTGGTGAATGCCTTCCTGATCTCATGAGTACAATTTTATCAGACTATTTACATAAACCCAAAGAGGAGATCAGGGGGGACATTGACCTAGTCTACAGAATAAATTCAGCATATGCCAGGATGAATGAAGTACCCAGAGAGATACATATTAAATTTGTTAGAAGGTCGACAAGGGAGGGAATCTTGAAGGCGCAGAGGGAGGGTCCGTTAATTTACCAACAAAAGGAAGTCGCCATCTTGAAGCAGATCCCAAAAAAGATTAGAGAGATGAGACGGAAATATTCCTTCTTATCTAAAAAATTGTTTAACCACGGGATTTGGTTTAAGTGGGCGATGCCAGAAGGGATGTTGGTGTTCTGGGACGGAGGAAGAGTAAGGATTAAAGCAGTTGCTGAGGCGGATGCCTTTCTTAAAAAACATTCCTCTATCCTGGGGGAAGATTCAGGGGGGACGGAGGGTGCCACGGCCCCGCCCGCTGGGGGCCAGGAAGGAGAACAAGAAGACACAATTGCCAAGAGACTTAGATCTAAAAAATGACTTTTATTTTTATTTTTATTAATGCAGTATAATTTTTGTCTGGATGTTTGTACACGACTGCCAGCGTAGAATTCAGAATTTATATGTATGCATTTATTTTCACCTTGTTGTATTACTGAAAAATGTATTACCAATGTCTTGTTAAGAAGCCCGGGAGGGCCAACGTTCCCGACGTGAACGTTCTCAAAATATCTTTTTCATTCACCCTACCCTACCCTTTTTTGTTAAAAAATTTGTAAAACTCAATAAAACTTTTTCTATAAACAAAAAAAGAAAAAGAAAATAAACAACAACAAAAAAGGGAGGGGGAAGGTCAGATGGCGTCTCCTGGAATTCTAAAACAGAACATGATGTGCTACAATATATTGGGACAGGTCTCGTATCATTCCTAGAATGAGTATTTGAATGTTCCCACCTGTCCCCCCTTACATATTGATGAAAGCTGCACTCCATCTGCTATACGCTGACATAACTAATATGCGACAGCATGTATCTCCTGACCTACAGCATGCCCTATATTGTTATAAAAGGGGAAAAAAAACATTAAAGATATATTGGTATAATCAGGATTGTCCTAATACAGTGATGGCTAACTTTTTCAGCGCTGAGTGCCAAAAGCGTGCAACCCCCATATTGCAATGTGTGCATAACCCCCCATGCAAGCACACGTGCACCTCACACCCCATGCATGCGTGCACATCTCCCACATGCACGCTGCACATGTGTGGCACAGACCTGAAAACCAACAAGCCAGTAGGAGGCGCATGCGAATGCGTGGTGGAGTTGAGCTGGAGTGACTGCTCGCGTGCCCAGAGAGAAGACTCTGCGTGCCATCTGTCGCATGTGTGCCATAGGTTCTGCCATCACGGTCCTAATATATCGTCCCAAGAGTTCAAGGCAAATTGGAGGAGGGAGGAGGTGGAGGAGAAGAGGTGGAGGAGAGAGGAGGAAGAAGAGGAAAAAGAGGAGGAGGAAGAAGAGAAAGAAGAAGAGGAAGAAGAGGAGGAAGAAGAGGAGGAGGAAGAAGGAAGGAAAGAAGTAAGTAAGGGAGGGAGGGAGGGGACTTCATGTCAGGGAAATTATTTTGAGGAGGAGGTTGCAACTAGATGTGGAAGAGATATCCAGACCCCATGTGATCCACATAAAAACTTGAGTACTGCTATCTACAACAAAGTAAAGAAAACATGGACCCACGTTCCATAAATCATAGTTTGGTCTTCTGCATTTCCCACCTTGGTGAACATATCTCCTGAAAGTCCCCTCATCCATCGACCATGTTGAATGGGGATGATAAGACATATATATTTTTAAAAAATACTTGGGGACATGAGGGTGTATTTGCACAGAGGTGCATTAGAGATAAGAAGCTTCCTTCTCCTGCTAAAGGAATAATAATAATAATAATAATAATAATAATAATAATAATAATAATAATAATAATAATAATAATAATAATAATAATAATAATAATAATAAAAAATTATTTATAGACCGCTTCCTCTCCCCAAAGGGACTCGGAGCGGTGCACAGGGAAAATTAAAAATACCAATAAATATACAAATAAATTAAATAAAAGGCAAATTAAACAATGATTACCCCTGCGCTAAAATCCCCAATTTTTAAAATTAACCCCTAAGCCCTATTAAAACTCTGGACTCTGAAGGCCTTTAGTATTGCATAGTCTTAATTGTCATTGTACAAAATAAATACAACAAATTTGATTAGATCTGAGGAGATGGGCACATCTACAACTAACTATTTATTTACACCTCCAGTTTTCCCCTAAGAGAATTAAAAACAATATAAACCAGCAAAGAATAGGCTAGAAAATATTTTTCACAGCTGGATGCAATTGTGGGTTTCTAATTCCCACTTCATGAACAAAGGCAGAGTTATATTTTCTTGAAAGGTTGGAAGACAGTTCTTCATCCATAACAATTTTATCAGGGGTCATTATTTGTGTACATATTATACTGAGCAAAATTACATGCAGAAATGTGCATAATGAGAAAGGGGACAAAAATGAATATAAAGTTCCATATTAACAGTTGGAGAAACAGACACAAATGAAGAACAGATTGAAACAAGAATTAATTTGAAAAATTAACCTTCTCTCCTTTAAAAAAACAAACAAACATAATGCCCCAAACTGAGACCTATTAAGGGTGATTGCAAGTCAAGGAGGAAGAGCAAAGTATGTAGTGATTGATTTGGCTTCTAGCTGGGATAAATTGACAAGGAATTTGACTCATTTACTAAATGTACAAAATGCTACATGCTGGTTCCTCCCCTCCTTTTCTTGAAAAATTCATTCTTTTCTTAATTCTTAATACATCCCCAAAAGAAAAGCAAGAGTGTGCATCACCACAGTGTTTTTCAACTTTAGCAAGTTTAAGATCAATCAGAATAAATCTGGAAGAGACCTTGGCGATCTTCTAATCCAGGGGTCTCCAACTTTTGCAACTTTAAGTCTGAAGGACTTCAGCTCCCAGAATTCTCCAGCCAGCTTTGCTGGCTGGAGAATTCTGGGAGCTGAAGTCCTTCAGACTTAAAGTTGCAAAGGTTGGAGACCCCTGTCTAATCCAACCCCCTGCTCAAGCAGGAAACCCTATACCAGTGATGGTGAGCCTATGGCACGTGTGCCAGAGGTGGCATGCTGCACTTTCTCTGTGGGCATGCAAGCCATCACCCCAGCTCAGCTGTACTGCGCATGCGCATGCGCCTCCCATCGGCCAGCTGATCTTTAGGTCTCTGCCACACATGTGTGGGAGGTGGGGCGCATGCAGGGGCTGCATGTGCGTGGACCATGTGTACATGCATGGGCCGGGGGTGCATGCACAAGGACTGCTCGCACTTTGCATTTTGGGGGTTTCAGGCTGTTCCACTGGTTAATTGTTCTGTTAGGAAGTTTTTCCTCAGTTCCAGGTTCTCTCCTTGATCAGTTTCCATCCATTATTTCTTGTCCTGCCCTCTGGTGCTTTGGAAAATAAGTCCACCGCCTCCTCTTGGTGGCAACCTCTCAAATACTGGAATACTGCTATCATGTCCCCAATCAGTCACGGACTCTTTCCATGACTTGTTTGCTGGCTATAAGGGAAGAACACTATACCTTTTAATTCCCCCACAATTCATTATATCGGGGACAATGGAAATGTGACCTCCTGGCTGTGGCTCAACTTCAATTCCCAGCAGCCGTTGGTAGATGGGAAAAATAGGGTTGGATGGTGAAAATTATAACTTAAAAACATTTAAAGGGCCATGGTTACCTACTCTTGACATGAGGTCAAGATCCTGAGTAGTTAATGCAGATACCTCTGCACTTTCTGCTTGCTTCATTACTTGCATGGGCTACCCACCATTTCTTGAGTGCAGAGTCCCATCTTTTCCCAATCCACCATGAATGCACCCCAACCCATGTTTCAAAGCTCAGCTCTGCTTCAAAACTATTGTTCTAGCTAGGAAGCTATTATTTTTCCATCCCGAGGCCTCTTAAGCTCTTCTGGATGAATAGTCAACTGTGCTTCACTTTAGTCTAAGAAGAATATAACTTTATTAGGGTCATGGAGCAGCAATAGACATCATTGTTTACAATATATTAAAAATGGTAGACATTAATAGTGGATAATAACATCCCTGTTAAGAAAATGCATGTTCTCAAACAGTTACGGTCACTCCCTAGTTTACGTGAGTTGAGAGCCGTATGAGTATGAGAGTAAATGTATTTTTCCAGAAATGATTAGAGATATCTCCCGAAAGTTGGCACAAATTGACAGCTATAATTATGGGTTCCGGATCCTGTTCCAACCGGTACAGTTGCAATGGCCCCAGCTTCGTCCATATGGATGTGCGCAGCACACGCACATGCGTCTTACCCTCCAGTGATGCCTCCGTGACGCTCCAGCTGCTTGGCGGAAGTGCCGAAGAGTTTAAAGACAAGTAAGAAGTGCAGGCAGGCAGGTATCCGGTGCTACGGGCAGACACCAGTTACGCCTGTACCAGGACATACTGTCTGCAACCCACCACTGTTCTGTAACCATTTTTGTTCTTGTGGACATTGCAGCAACACCTTCACTTTAGTCTAGCAATAACCCCTGCACAGATTTGTTGCAATGCCTAGAACATCTCCTCCCTTCCAGGTTCATGTCCTGTATCGTCATTTTATTCTAGATTAGCCGTTCCTGGCCATGCGTTGCTGTGGCCCAGTCTGGTTAAATGGCCAACCAATCTGTGTCTGGTTAAATGTATTCTCTGGTTCCCCCCCTGTGGCCCAGTCTGGTTAAATGGCCAACCAATCACCTGAACACACAAACATGTACACACAACCACCGTATAACCCCCAACCTACCTACCTACTGTATTTCTCTCCCTCCCTCTCTATCCCTCTACCTACCTACCTACCTACCTACCTACCTACCTACCTACCTACCTACCTATTGCATTTCTCACTCTACCTACCTACCTACCTACCTACCTACCGCATTTCTCCCTCCCTCTCTCTATCCCTATAGCTGCCTTCCAACCTACCTACTATATTTGTCCCTCTCCCTCTATCCCTTTACCTACCTACCTACCTACCTACCTACCTACCTACCTACCTACCTACTGCATTTCTCCCTCCCACTCCCTATCCCTATAGCTGCCTTCCAACCTACCTACTATATTTGTCCCTCTCCCTCTCTATCCCTTTACCTACCTACCTATCTACCTACCTACTTATTGTATATCTCTACCTACCTACCTACCTACCTACCTACCTACCTACCTACCTACCTACCTACCTACTGTATTTCTCCCTCTCTCTCTCTATCCCTCTACCTACCTACCTACTGCATTTCTCCTTCCCTCTTTCTATCCCTATAGCTGCCTACCTACCTACTGCATTTCTCCCTCCCTCTCTCTATCCCTATAGATGCCTTCCAACCTACCTACTGCATTTCTCCCCTTCCCTCTCTATCCCTCTACCTACCTACCTACCTACCTACCTATCTACATACCTATTGTATTTCTCACTCTACCTACCTACCTACCTACCTACCTACCTACCGCATTTCTCCTTCCCTCTTTCTATCCCTATAGCTGCCTACCTACCTACTGTATTTCTCCTTGAATCTTATGGACAGAGTATTTTATGTCATAAAGGATGACATAATACCTGTGGCCCACTGCGCTCTCTTTATCCATCTACCTACCTTTTTTACAATTTTTTACATTTCCATTGCATGTACCTGGCACAGGTGTGACATCTACACAATCTATATATATCATTGGTGCCGTACTTGAAAGAAACGTTGTGTGAACATTTGGAAGCGATTGGTGCAGTACTTTCGGAGATTAGCGGTTTTGAACAAACTCTTGTTACATTTTTATTTATATAGACTAGCTATACCCGGCCACGCTTTGCTGTGGCCCAGTCTGGTTAAATGGCCAACCAATCTGTGTGTAGATCTACACCTGCACACATACACACAACCACTATATAACCCCCAACCTACCTACGTATTGTATTTCTCCATATCTATCTATCCCCCTCCCTCCCTACATCTGTATTTCTATCTATCTACCTACCTACCTACCTACCTACCTACCTACCTACCTACCTACCTACTGTATTTCTCCCTCTCTATCTATCGCCCTACCTACCTACCTACCTACCTACCTACCTACTACCTACCGTGTTTCTCCCTATCTATCTATCCACCTACCTACCTACCTAACTTATTTCTCCCTCTCTATCTATCCCTCTATATACCTACCTACCTACTGTATTTCTCCCTCTCTATCTATTCCCCTATCTACCTACCTACTGTAATACAACAATACAATAGCAGAGTTGGAAGGGACCTTGGAGGTCATCTAGTCCAACTCCCTGCCTAGGCAGGAAGCCCCATACCATTTCAGGCAAATGGCTATCCAACATCTTCTTAAAGACTTCCAGTGTTGGGGCATTTAAAACTTAACTTTTATATTACTCATTTTTACTGTTGGCTGTACACCGCCCTGAGTCCCGAAAGGGAGATAGGGCGGTATATAAATGCAATAAATCTTAAATCTTAATCTTAAATCTTCTGGAGGCAACTTCTGTTCCACTGGTTAATTGTTTTAACTGTCAGGAAATTCCTCCTCAGTTCTAAGTTGCTTCTCTCCTTGATTAGTTTCCACCCATTGCTTCTTGTTCTGCCCTCTGGTGCTTTAGAGAATAGCTTGACTTCCTCTTCTTTGTGGCAACCCCTGAGATATTGGAAGGCTGCTATCATGTCTCCCCTAGTCCCTCTTTTATTAAACTGTATTTCTCCCCCCCCTCTCTCTCTATGGGCCACATGGGAGTTTGCTATCTCAGTGCCTTCTTTTGACCCTAAGAGGCCTCCTTATGAGGCCTCTTCCAACAATGACAGTTGAAAAGCAGCCTGATGGGTGGGGCTACAGGGAGGTGAAAACATGATCAGTGGGTACATTTTACATTTGTGTACCTTGCACACGATACATGTGTGCTAGGCACAAAATGAGTATGTATTCTATTATCGGAAGTCCTTGGGAACATTGTGTCAAAATTTGAGGTAAATCGGTGCAGTAGTTTTTGAGATTAGCTGCTTCATACAAACTATTTTACATTTTTATTTATATAAAAGATTACCATAGTCTCATCTGGTCAGAAATTTCCCTTCCCTCCTCTTCTAATAGAACCAATAGTGTCCCATAAATTCCCCGGAGCCCAATAAAATCTTCTGGTCATATTTTTGCCCTCCTTTTTCTGTCAGGATATTTCTATCCAACCCATACATCTCACCATGTGTTGGAGGAAGAAAGGTGTAAACCTCCAAAATCAATGTTACTCCTTTGCTTCTATGAACCTGAACCACTAGCTCTTCGTTGTCATGAAGTTTCCAAGCATTTAAAGTGAAATGAGGAACGAAGGAACAACAACGGTTCCTTTTGCTTTTATCATTGGAGCACCAGAGCAAGAAGGGGATTGTGGGAAAGCAATATGGAGGCATTTGTGTGTTCCATCCAGGGAAGCAAAGGAAAAGAACTGGGATTAATGAGGAGGGAATTGTCCCTTTAAAAAAAAGGGCAGGGAAGACTCACCCACATGGAGGCCATCTGCATGGATTGGAAGGGCAGGAAACAGGGGAAGGATCAGACAGAGCTTAGGCTGATCAGCAACTGGACCCATTGCCAAGCCCACTGCGCTCCAGACAGGAATTCCTGGAGCCACTTGGCAAAACAAGCAGGAACAGCACAGGAGACAAATTGTTCTTGGTTGCTGTGCGGAATTGCCCTGAAAGAGTCCTAGGGGAGGGCATGCAATAAACCCTGCCTGATTCTCATCCTGATGGTGTCTCAGCCCCTCCCATAAAGACAGAAAAGCTCCAAGCAAGCAGTTGTAGAGGGCATTTCCTTTTTCCTCATCACTATGCTAACCTTTGTAGCAAGTCCTTACAAGACAAGGAAGGGGCAGGGAGCTTAAAAACAACAGGGAACTAAAAAAAGAGGAGAGAGAGGGAGAAAGAAAGAAAGAACGAAAAAGAAAGAAAGAAAAGCACTTCCAGCTACTGCTAAAACTGATAAAATAATCCCACTCTTATCAGAGCACGTCTTTCTTCTTCACTATTTTTATCTTACTTCATTAGTAGATCATTATTGTTTTCACATCGCCTCCCAACCCATGTCATCTTTATTTATTTACTGAGCTATTACTGTTTCTGGCTATATTTCCCTTGTTTATTTGGCCCAGATACAAGCAATTTGAATCCCTAATCCGTTTACTTGAATTGCAAATAATTTCCTGTGTGTGTGTGGTTTTTTTTCGTGCAAAAATACATTCAGAACATTACATGTTCACTCCAGAACAGGCCCAAGTGCTTCTCCTCAGCAGGCAAAAGCCGAACCTGAAAGAAAATCCTGCATTTGACACTTAGATCTTAGTTTCCTGTCTTGATCCAATACGTTAGGAAGTCAGTGCACCTAATTTGTAATGATAGGGGTCTGTATATAGTGGGAAGATATAAACGGTCCCTTTTAATTACAAATTAGTTGTTCTAACTTCCTAACATAGTGTATCAAAGCAGGAAACAAAGCAAGATCCAGTAATTTCTTTGTCATTTATATTTCTTTGTCGGATGTGTGTGGAGGGGTTGGCACACATTGCCAATTAGAATGACTATAAATAGATATAAAAAGAAAGAAGAAAAGCATTTTTGGGGTACTACAATGAAAACTGAACCGCACCAGCAACCTTTCATATTTAGAAACCAACAGCAGAAGAGATTGAGGGATTTAGCCATGACAAATACAAAGGACAATCTTTCAGAGTTCATTGAGAATTTTTCAGATTTCCCTGAATTCTTGATTCAGACATGTAAGATTAGAAACTGTGCTTTCAGCTTTAAAGGATCATGTGTCAAAAGACACCGAGATGCTTCAAACAGATGTCTGTCCCAGTGGTGAAATTTAATTTTTTTAACTACCAGTTCTGTGGGCGTGGCTTGGTGGGCATGGCAGGGGAAGGATATTTCAAAATCTCCATTCCCACCCCACCCTGGGGCCAGCCAGAGGTGGTATTTGCCAGTTCTCCAAACTACTCCAAATTTCCGCTACAGGTTCTCCAGAACCTGTCAGAACCTGTTGAATTTCACCCCTGGTCTGTCCCCAAGTGCTTACAATTTAAACTGCACAATATGCCTCCATTAACTATGTTGCAACCAAGCCATGCAATTAGTGTTGCAGTAATTGGGAGAGTTTACTTAATGTGGTAAATTGTCCCATCCTCTGAACATATATTTATTGCCTCTTTGGCTGCTTTTCAACCCTTTTAAAGGCATCAATAACACGGTTCCTCTCTCAGGCAGATTCATTTCTCTGCAGTGCAACTTTCCCCCCCATCTCTCCATGACAGCAGCTTACAATTTCATTTGTACCCATTTGTAACCTCCGCTGTTCACCGTGTACCACAAATCTTTCCCTCTTTTGATATTTACTCAAGCCTTAGCAATGCATCACAGTTGCCCTTGGGCATCTCGCCCAGCACATCAAAAGCTTTTGCCGGGATAGGCACCTAGGTTTTGTGTAATCCTAGGAAAGTGAGTGTGTAAGTGTGTGCTTTGTTGTCTTGACCGCGGGTTATCTCAGAGTTCATGTAACTAACCCCCCCCCCCCCCCACACACACACATAAATAAATGTCAATTCTGTTTGTCACTTCTTGGAAGCAGTCTTACTGCGCAAAGGCAAAATAAATATTAAGGATCAGAGGTGGGTTCCTACCGGTTCGGGCTGGTTCGGTGGAGTAGATAGTAACTACTATCTACTTGTCTGCTGCAGAGCTGCTCCCATATCATAGTAACTGGCCATGCCTCTCAACTGGTTCTATTGGTGGTGCCTATCTTGTTTTTTGCTTCTGTGCATGCACAGAAGCATTTTTTACTTACTGTGCATGCACATGTTGCACACATCAAGTGCCCATGTGAAGCGCGTCCCTAAGTGAACTGGCAGTAGAAGAAGCCAGAACCCACCCGTTAAGGATTCAACTGAGGGTACAGAAACAGTGGCTAAGTGCCTTTACTACGAGACCAGAAAGCTGGATTTCTCCAGATGTTGCTGAAGCACAATTCCCAGTCCTGAAAATACTATGGACTGGAGGCTATCCTGACTATGGTTTCACAGTGCTTTAGACATGATTGAGAAGTGATGCTGTGGAACTTCTGATGCTTCAAAGCAGCCACGTCTATTTCCAGGACTGCAGTTGGTGCAGAGTGACTTTTCCTCCCATCACACAATGGTGGGGGGAAAATGGAGCTGCTTTAATGTGCTGCAAGAAGCTTTTGCTTGTCCCAGAAGACCTCTTCCTAACTGAATCAGAAGCACTGCACAATCCCAGCAGATCAACAATGTCTAGAACATGGGTGTCAAACTCGCGCTCCGTGGGTTAGATGCTTCACATGCGCATGCGCGCGCGCACACACACACACTTTAGTGAAGTGGGAAAAAAGTCACAATATGTCATGTGATGACATGACAATGCGATGTTGACACCCCTGGTCTAGAAGAATGTCTTACAACAATTAATCAGTCAAATGACTTGCCTCCAGAAGTTGTGGGTGCTCCAACACTGGAGGTTTTTAAGAAGAGACTGGACAGCCAACTGTCTGAAATTGTATAGGGTCTGCTGCTTGAACAGGGGGTTGGACTAGAACAGGGGTCCCCAACCCCTGGGCTGTGGACCGGTGCCGGTCCGTGGCTTGATAGGAACCGGGCCGCAGTGAGCGGCACAACTCTTAGAAAGCGCCAGAGAGGAGGAGGGGGGGGAGGGGGCAGCCCCCTGGGCAGAGCGTGCGGTGGGGGTGGGAGAGCGCAGGCGTGGCCGCTCGCGCCATTGGGGGCCCAAGAGGGGCAAGTGAGCCGATTCACCCCCTCCACGCATGCATGCACTGCCTGTTCCCCCTCCCCCCTGCTCCCCCTCTACGCCAGCCAAGCCATGGCCACCGGTACCCTGAATGTTTTTAACATAAAACCGGCCCCTGGTGCCAAAAAGGTTGGGGACTCCTGGACTAGAAGACCTCCAAGGTCTCTTCCAACTCAGTTATTCTGTTAAAGCTAAACATACTGCTCTCCACACTGCTTTGGCAATAAAAGAAACTATAGAAATCTATAACTGATGTATGAAGTTCATTTCGGATTGAGGATTGGACCAAGGCCAGCAAAGGACAGGGCGATGCTACTTCCCTCATGCCATACATCAAGCTGATTTAGCTAGGAGTTGAATCCTACCTTAATAATAGCAAAATGTATAAGGAAATATGGTACACATCATTTCCAACAGCTTAATTTCTTGCTTGGGCTGCTTTTGCTTTTCGGCTCCTCTCTGTCATACAGGCCCCATATTTGTTTACTCCTCCAAATGTACTCACTTTTTTTTTTTTGCTGTTGTCATCACTGTCCCTTTGTTTGCCTTTAATCTGTTCATTAGCTCAAGCTTAAAAGTGAGCAAACAGTGTTTTATCATGCAGAGGGTAGGAAAACAGAAACAAACAGTGTAAACAACTGAATAGCAAAGTGAAGGGGGAACCAGAATCGGCAATGATCCCATTGAATCAAAAGGCTTGACAGGTGCCCAAAAAGGTAGAAATTGGTGGTGTAACTTGACCTTGTCCCAAGGATTATCCAAGGGTGATCTGAGGATGCAGACTGTTTTACGGTGAAATTTGGCTGAAGTACTTGGGCTAAAACTGTCACAAGCCCAGCAGATAGCAATACTCGATCTAGTAGACCAACATGGTGTGCTGCGATGGCTACCCTTACTTTTGGTTCGCACCTCTCAACCAGTCTCAGTCTTCTTTCAGTGTGGGAAGGTACTGTCTCCAAATGACTGATATTAAAGTACTACATTTTACTGTATTTCCCTGAAAATAAGACAGGGTCGTATTTTCTTCTGACCTCCAAAATAAGCGCTTGGCCTTATTTTGGGGGAGGTCTTGTTATTTTTGAGGTGCAGGAGGCGGTGAGCATGGTCACCTCATGGCTGCTGCTGTGTTGCAATATTTTCTGGGAGGGCTTATTTTACCACATGCGCTCAAAAGCCCAATTGGGCTTATTATCCGGGGAGGTCTTTTTTTCGGGGAAACAGGGTATATCCTGCATCCATCAAGGAATTCCTTTTGGTATCGATGTCAGATTACAGGTAGTCCTCAGGTTAGAACCAGAACTGAGAGCGGAATTCCCATCACTAAGTGATGCAGTTGGAGTGTGCAATGTCATGTGACCATATCCCTTAGTGATGCCAATTCCTGAAGTCCCAGTTGCTGTTGTAACTTCAACACATCTGGCTTGTTAATCAGGAAGTGGTGGGAGTCCTAGGTAAGGTGCATGGGGTGCCATGTGGGGGGTGGGAGCGACTAGAGTGGGTTGGTACAGAAGCCTAGCCCAGTCTAGCAGTGTCGAATGAAGCCACTGTGCCCCAGGAAGCCCCAGACCTCCCAGTCCAGTCCCAGCTATAGTTTAATCAGGATCAAGGAGATGACAAAGGTCAGCTTGGGCATCAGGGGCCATAGAGTGGAGTGCCCAAAAGGGCATAGATGGGGCAGAAGGCAGGTGGAGAGAGTTGAGATGTTCCATCAGTTGTAAGTGTGGGCAGGCAGCCAAGCACTCATATTATGATCATGTGATAACAGGGGCTCTGCAATTGTGATAGCGTTGGGAACTGGTCATAAGCTCCTTCATTCAGCACTGTTGTAACTTCAAATGGTTTCTGAGTGAATGGCCATAACCTAAGGACTACCAGTATTCTCGGAATAAGGTTGTCAAGTGAACAGGTCCTAGAGCTCTCATGCCAGGAAATTATGGAAGAAGCCAGGGACATGAGTAAGCAAAGCCCTTTTACTGCAGATGTAGCATTATAACGCTCTGCAGATGCTTGGATTGCTACCCCTAAATCCCTCATCAGTAGTTATGCTGGCTGGACTTCCTTACTGCAACGCCGAAATGAATGTGGCCTGAAATCAGCAAGAAACAGGAATTAGTTAACAATGCAAGACATAATAGTAGGAATTTTGCATCTTTTATGGTATGATTGAAGGCTGACAATTGGGAAGTTGTGATGACCTCTGGGATAAACTCACAGTCGTTCTCCTGACTTCCTGTGGCATGCATACAGTGAGGAAATGTCCACATGTGCACATGTGAAACATGTCCTTTGACGGAGGGTGGAGGGAAATCCCCACCTATGCCTGTGCAAGCTTTTCAGATGCTCTCTTGACCTGTGACACATCTGTAGGGAAAGCCATTCAGAGGGGAAAGGATTTGAATAGGGAAACAAAAGACTGTAGGAACATATGTTCCCACCTGTTATGTGTTGCACGAATTCCAGCTGTACCATCCCCAGGCAGCTTTTCAATAATGAAAGATTACTGGATCCAATGTTACTAAGGGTAGAACTATTGAATGCCTGGCCCATGGCCCTTCACCTGTTAGATTCTGAATCCTTAGCTACCATGGTGAAGAGTCAGCAATACAGGCAGTCCTCGATCTACGACCACAATCGAGCCCAACAATCATGTTGCTAAGTGAGACATTGGTTGGTTAGGTGAGTTTTGCCTCATTTTGCGACTTTCCTTGCCACAGTTGTGAAGGGAATCATTGCAGTTGTAAAGTTAGTCACTTGGTTGTTAAGTGAATCTGGCTTCCCCATTGAACTTTGCTTGTCAGTAGGTCGCAAAAGCAGATCGCATGATCCTGGGACACTGCAATCATCATAAACAGGAACCAGTTGCCAAGCATCTGAATTTGGATCACATGACCATGGGGATGCTGCAATGGTCATAAGTTGAAAAACGGTCATAAGTCACTTTTTTCACTGCCTTGGTAACTTTGAACGGTCAGTACATAAAATGTTGCAAATTGAGGATCATCTGTAATGAGGTTTCTGGTTCAACAATATCTGGAGCACTGAAAGATTCCCACCACTGGATGTGTCTTTCCAGGATTGCGTGAATGCCTCCCCTCTCCTGTACGAATTTGCACAACAATGATCAGAGGTCCTATCTTCTATAAACAAAGAAGAGCATTATTATTTAACTTACTTTGTGTCCAGATTATTTCTCTGCTGCTCTACTAGAAAACAAGCAAAGAGCCACAGAATAATTTCCCCAAATCTGAGACTATCTAAATGGGTTGCACTGCATCTGTCCATCAGCATAGTTAGAGGGGTACCTCGCAAAAGGGTACAAAATTACTTGGTTTGGACACTATAGAAACAGAAGAAGGGGTGCTTGAACTGGAACAGCATTTCAGTTTTAGGTATTTTCTCTGAATCAATGCGAGTTTCTTTTCACAGGAAGTTCTCAGTGTACCTTACACTGGAATATTGTTTATCATTGACTGATAAGACAATCCAATCAATGTTTGTTGGGAAATCATGTTTGTTTAGATCAATAGCCTTCTACTCCCTTCTACAAAGAACGTTTGTTGCATGAAACCTAAACCAGCTGACCCTAACATTATCATGCAGTTTAATTTTCACAATTGCTTTATCTATGAGTAATCCAGGGATTATCTATTTTTTTATCGTATTTTGCTTAAAAATTTGAGGATCAGTTTATCTGTGGACGGGCTTATCCGCAAGCACATATACAAGTATAAGTGTCATGGTGGTGGAGTGGTTAGAATGCAGTACTGCAGGGCTAACTCACTGCTTACTCTAGGACAGCGATGGCGAACCTTTTTTGGCTCGCGTGCCAAAAGCAGGGGGAACGCAGGCAGGTCATGCGCGGGTGTGCCACACCTTTAATGCCCTGCGCATGACCCAGCGCGCATGCGCACACGACCAGAGCTCCCACCCATTTTTGGTATGCTTTTTTTGCCCTCCCCAGGCTCCAGAGGCTTTATAGGAACCTGGGGAGGGCAAAACCAGTCTCCCCCACCCCCCTGAAGGCCCTCCAGAGGCTTCAGGAGCTTCCCTGAAGCCTCCGGAGAGCTAAAACCAGCCCTACGAGCAAACCGGAAGTATGTCCCAGAAGCCTCCAGAGGGCAAAAAATGGCCTCAAAAGGCTGAAATCAACTGACCAGCGCGTGCATGCACTCTGGCCAGCTGACAGAGCAACACCTCGCTGCCTTGACAAATGTCTCCACGTGCCACCTGTGTGCCACGTGTGCCATAGGTTCGCCATCATGGCTCTAAGAGTTTGAGCCTGACAGAGCTCAAGGTTGACTCAGCCTTCTATCCTTTTGAGGTCAGTAAAATGAGGATTTGGGGAGGCAATATGTTGATTCTCTAAATCACTTAGCGAGGGTTTTAAAGCACTGTGACGAAGTATATCTTTTATTTTATTTATTTATTTAGTTTGTCACTCATGTACAACATAACAGGAATAAAAATAAACATGAATAAGAATACAGGAAATGGGGACAAATAAATGGGGACATTAGGACAGGGGCATCAGCCAAGCTGGTGCACTTATGCACACCTAAGTGTTATTATTAAGTTATTATTAAGGGTTACTGTCTAAGTTTTATTGCTATTGCTATATATGGCAATACTTTTTTTAAAACACCCATATACTCCATAAATTCTTATGCATAAACCAATCCACAAAAAAGGCGAATCTATTTGGGGGGGGGGTGTATTTTGGTACCTGAAATTCTCAGTTTATTCCTGTATGATATTATTTATGGTAATAATATCATACAGATAAGTACAGATATATAAGATGACATGCTGCTTGAGAGTGGTCTATTTTAATCAATTGTTCAGTATTCAGTGTTTTCAAGTTTGGCACCAGTACAGGCATTGCTCACTCACTTCTCTTTCAGTGAAATTATGGCAGTAAGAATTTAGGCTGTTCTTATAAAGGGGTATTTTGTTTTGTTGGGCGGGTTTGTTGGGGCAAATATCTGCAGTTTGAGAGAGCCAGTCTTTTTGGTTTTTTTGCTTCATTCGATACATGTCTGCCTCCTTGCAAGCAACTCTGAATGGCTAACCATTTTTAAAAAGGCAATAGTTACAAATAATAACAATCCAGGGAGTGAGAGATACGGTAAAAAGAAAAAAAGCATTCTGTCTCACACACACCTGTAGTGATGGGATCAAATCGCTTCACATAAATATTAACACACTGGTGGCACACACAAATTTTGGCCTAAAGCCTTGGACTGCAGAGGTGGGTTGTTCCCGGTTCAGCCCAGATCAGATAAACTGGCAGTAGCGGTAGCAGGAGGCTCCGCCCACCCACCCCATACACTTCTGCGCATATGCAGAAGCATTGTGCGCGCACGCGGGAACACACCCAAACCGGTATTAAAATAATTAGAAACCCACCATTGCTGGATTGTCTTCAGGGCCTTTCTTAAGGCCATCAGAGCCTTGTGGATCTTGGAGTGGGGTGGGCCTGGCTTTCCTTAGGACAAAGGCAGAGACAGAGAAGACATTGGGTATGTCTAGTTGGGTATGTCTAGTTTGATGAAGAGAAGGACCAGGGGAGACATGATAGCAGTGTTCCGATATCTCAGAGGGTGCCACAAAGAAGAGGGAGTCAAACTTTTCTCCAAGGCACCTGGGGGCAGGACAAGAAGCAATGGGTGGAAACTAACCAAGGAGAGAAGCAACTTAGAATTAAGGAGAAATTTCCTGACAGTAAGAACAATTAACCTCTGGAACAGCCTGCCTCCAGCAGTTGTGAATTCCCCAACCCTGGAAGTCTTTAAAAAGATGTTAGACAGCCATTTGTCTGAAATGGTATAAGGTTCCTGCCCATGCAGGGGGTTGGACTAGAAGACCTACAAGGTCCCTTCCAACTCTGCTATTGTATTATTGTATTATTCCTGGATCCTGCCAGATTTAATAGCTAGGATCTGGCACAAGCCAACCCATTGTGACTCAATTATTCCAATTCAGAGTTAAATTATAACTGTTAATAAATCCAGGGTTCTTATCTTTCCTAGTATTCCTAGTATTTCTGCTGATCAAAGTACTATTGTTTGTGCAATCACTTGGCACTGTCCCTGAACAGCAGCAGGCTTGGGAGATGCCTGAAATTTGTGGAAGCACCCCTCTCAAAAGGGAAGAGGGAGGTCCTTTAAAAACAGAGTTTATACAGTAGTTATGGGTTTTTGCTGGATTCTGCAGTTAGTGAAAGGGGGAAGTATTTTATTAATTCAATGTACGTTTCTTTTTTGCAACAGCCAGACGCAAAGAGTTCAAAAGAGAACCAGAACAAAATGAAATAAAAATCACATCGGATGCAATCCAAACTTAGAATCACATAAACATGTCCTAGACCTAGGCAATATCCTTATTTCACCAACTCGAAAGGCCTGACGGACTGGATTTGCCTTGAAATTTTGAATAGCTATACTTTGTACACTTCAAAGTCTTGATGCAATGTTCCTGTCGAGCAATTCTTAGAAACAAGTTTAAAAAGAGCCTGGTAGCATTCTTGTGTAGCTATTACTCATCTTAAGGGTGCTATGCAGAAGACACTCTTCATAACTGTTCCCTTCACCTGTATAAATACAAACAACCTTCACTTGCAATATCCTTGAAGGAGGAACAGGGGTATTTGTAAATTCTTCTGCGCGTTTCTTAGTTCATTTAATATACGATAGGGAAGAGGAAACATTTAGGTGACTAACATGGTGTGATGAGAACAAACAACTTCACTGCTTAAGTTTAGAAGGCTGCTCTTAATCCAACAGTGAATTACAGAAATCCAACCAACCAACTTCTGTTATGTCCCTCTTCCTTTCTAATGAACTAACTAGGCTTCATTTTGGGTCAAATATGTACAGTGCTCCTTTTGACACGTATGGATCGAGAAAAGCTCAGTTGAAAGAACACCTACCTTAGCATAACTCTGCCCATATTTTTGAGTCTTGTTTTTCAGGTCCCTCCACTCTGGGATAGAGGCAGCCGCTGGGGAAAAAGTATTTTCTGGTAGACTCCTTGAGTTTGCAAATCATTGGTCAGCAGATACCCATGGGAACACTTTGAAGAGCTTGGAAAATCTTTTTTGTCTCAAGACGTTTGGTGCTTTCTGATTTCTTTTTTTTTTGCAATCCATTCTTAGGATCTGCTATATTTCATCTCAGTGGATTTGTTTAAATCCATTAAGTATTTTGCACTATAAGTTAAAAGACAGAATAGAAATGTTGATTAAAAAAAAAGAATAAGAAAAGAAGAAAGGAAGGTTAATAAAAGTTTTGAAAGCAGGATAATTGAAGGCAGACTAGAAAGAAATTATGGATACCTTCCTACATGAGTAGAAAGCCAAAACTGATACGAGCCAGGGCCTAGATTCTAGTGATGACAAAACCATTTTTCCCTTGGGTGCCAAAAACACACACGTGTGCTATCACGGGTGTATGTATGCACACACCCATAATTAAATGCCCCCACTGTGTTGTGTCCACCTGCACATTTATTATTTATTTATTTATTGAATTTATACCCCCCCCTTCTCCAAACGGACCCAGGACGGCGCACAGGAACATTAAAAACATACAAAATATATAAAACTTTTTCTTTTTTAAAAAACTTATTCAACTAAGGGCCTGTGCTAAAACCGAATTAAAATCCCCATTTTAAAACTATCTACGAGTCGGTATTGGAGGCTACGCAAGGCCGGCTAGTTGGAATAGGTGTGTCTTCAGACACTTGCGGAAGAGGTGGCGGTCAGAAATGGTACGGAGTTCAGGGGGCAAGTCGTTCCAAAGGGCTGGTCCCGCCACAGAGAAGGCTCTCCCCCTGGGTGTCGCCAGTCGGCATTGTCCGGCCGACGGCACCCTGAGGAGGCCCTCTCTGTGGGAGCGTATCGGTCTAAGGGATGTATGGGGCAGGAGGCGGTCTCGCATATAACTAGGCCCCGAGCCATGGAGCGCTTTAAAGATGGTCGTTAGAACCTTGAAGCGCACCCGAAAGACCACAGGAAGCCAGTGCAGCTCATGCAGGATTGGTGTTATATGGGAGTGTCCAGGCGCTCCCGTAATCACCCGCGCGGCTGCGTTCTGGACTAGCTGTAGCTCTCGGGTGCACCTCAAGGGAAGCCCCATGTAGAGAGCATTACAGTAGTCGAGTCGAGACGTGACGAGTGCTTGAGTGACCGTGCGTAAGGCACCCCGGTCCAGTAAGGGGCGCAATTGGCGCATCAGGCGTACCTGATGGAACGCCCCCCTGGCCACGGCTGCCACATGGTCCTCCATAGACAGCCGGGAGTCCAGGAGGACACCCAAATTGCGCGCCCTCTCCACGGGGGCCAGTGTTTCACCCCCAATGGCCAGAGTTGGAATAATTTGGCTGAAACGGGGTGCCGGAAGCCACAGCCACTCAGTCTTGGATGGGTTGAGCTTGAGTTTGTTACTACCCATCCAGATCCGTACGGCCTCCAAGCACCGGGACATAACCTCGACGGCATCGTTGGGGTGGTTTGGGGTGGATATGTACAACTGAGTATCATCAGCATACAGATGATATCCCACCCCAAAACCACGGATGATCTCACCCAGCGGCTTCATATATGTATTGAACAGTAGGGGCGAGAGGACCGACCCCTGAGGTACCCCACATATGAGGGGCCTCGAAGTCGACCTCTGCCCCCTTGCCAACACACATTGCGACCGACCAGAGAGGTAGGACGAGAACCACCGCAAAACGGTGCCTCCCAGCCCCAACCCCCCCAGTCGGCGCAATAGGATACCATGGTCGATGTATCAAAAGCCGCTGAGAGGTCTAATAGGACTAGGATAGAGGAATATCCTCTATCTCGCGCCCTCCAGAGATCATTAACCAACGCGACCAATGCCGTCTCGGTGCTGTGCCTGGGTCGGAAGCCGGACTGGCGCGGGTCTAGATAATCAACTTCCTCCAAGTGTCGCGGAAACTGTTGAGCCACCACACTCTCAACAACCTTCACTAAAAAGTGAAGGTTGGAGACGGGACGATAGTTCTCTAATAATGCTGGATCCAGGGACGGCTTCTTGAGGAGGGGCCTTACTACCGCCTCTTTCAAGACGGCGGGCAAGGACCCCTCACTCAGAGATGCGTTGACAATGCCCTGGAGCAAGCCTCGTGTCGTCTCCCAGGATGCCAGTACAAGCCAGGAGGGATACGGGTCCAATAAACATGTGGTGGCCCTAAGTCTCTTTGACAACTTGTCCATATCCTCGGTAGTAACAAAATCAAACTCCTCCCATGATGGTGTCACACGAACAGCCTCGGCACGCTCGACTGGGCCACTGTCGATGGAGGGTAACTCACTCCGAATCCGAGTGATTTTCTCCTGCAGATAAATCCCAAATTCCTCTGCTCGACCCTGTAAAGGGGCTTCCCGCGGCCTCTGTTGGAGGAGGGAGCGGGTCACCCCAAACAGGGCGGCAGGGCAGTTATCTGCGGATGCAATAAGAGTGGCACAATACTCGCGTTTGGCCACTCTTATCGCCACTAAGTAAGTCCTAATATGGTCTCTCACTAGTGTTTGGTCGGCTTCGGAGTGAGATGATCTCCATCTGCTCTCTAGGCGTCTATTGTGGCGCTTCATCTCCCTGAGCCCCTCGGTAAACCAAGGAGCCCAGGTGGTTCGTCGCCACAAGAGAGGCCGCAAGGGCGCGACTCGGTCCAAGGCCCCCGTGGCCGCACTTAGCCATGCGGCCACTAGGTCCTCATTCGAGTCCCGGGACAAGTGCACAGGAATTGGCCCAAGCTCCCTTTGGAACCTTATCGGGTCCATCAGGAGCCTGGGGCGGAACCATATAGGAATGTCCGGTTCCGCCTTTCCGAGGTGCGGCGATCGGAAAGTTGAGCCGAAGGAGAGCGTGATCTGTCCATGACAGGGGTGTGATGACTAAATCCCCTATTCCCAGATCACTACTCCACTGTCCCGACACAAAGATTAGATCCAGGGTGTGTCCGCCCTCGTGGGTAGGGCCTACAACTACCTGGGTCAGGTCCATGGCTGTCATGGAAGCCACGAACTCCCGAGCTGCACCATAGGTTTCACCTGCCGACGAATGTGTGCCCCTCCCCACTGCCCCCTTCACATGGGCACATGGCTTTCTTGGAGCCTGAGGAGAGCGAAAACAGCTTCCCCAGGCCCTCCGGAGGCCAGAAACAGCACATTTTCTAACTTCTGGTGGTCCCATTTTTGCCCTCCCCAGGCTCCAGAGCCTTTCTTGGAGCCTGGGCAAGGCAAAAATGGCCTCCCCTGCTGAGGCCAGAAATGGCCAGTTTCCTGACTTCCGGTAAGCCCGGTAGGCCTCCTGAAGCCTGGGGAGGGCAAAAATGGCCTCGCCACGCCCACCAGAAGGCCGAAAATCAGCTGGCCAGCATGCGCATGTGCGCTGGAGCTGACATAGTGCCCTCAGATATGGCTCTGCGTGCCATCTGTGGCACGCGTGCCATAGGTTCGCCATCATGGGCCTAGAAGTGATGCAAGATCAGAAGACATGGAGAGACCTGGCCCACAGAATTGTCAAGAGTTGGACACACCTGAATGGATCTCATCATCATCATCATCATCATCATCAATCTTTGGTATTTATTACTAGCAGACAGATTTGTCAGTTTAGAAGGTGAAGCTGTCAGATGGCAAAGCAGGAGGAAATGTTTCTGAAGAACAATTGTGGGAAGGAAGCATGGATGATATATGCCCTTGAAGATGCTGAACTATATCCTCATCCAGAATGGCCCACAAGGAGTCAGGAATATTGAGAGTTTCCCACCCACCCCTAGCTACAACAATGCTCCTGAGAAAACTGAAATTGAATTGTGGGGAACGCGCCCCCCACCCCTGCTAGAAGAATGAAATATTTTGGGAAATATTAAAAGGGCAGAATATATTTTCCCAAAGAGAGAAATGGAGAAACGTGTTCTTTAGAGGTAGGAAGCAGCCCCCAAGTTTTTCTTAATAGCCCACAGCAGATGCCAGCACTTAAGGAGATAAAGAGCTTATTGAAAGAAGAGGCCAACGTCATAGATGGCTCTATTCATAAGCAAAAAAATTACTGCAGAAATCCATTCATGGCAGGATATTTTGAAACTCCTTGTAGTGCAACTGACAAAGGCAGAATGATAGGATTAGAAAGCAGCCCCTCATCTAAACTCCAACACAGGACAAAAGCCATTAGTCATGATAGGAATTGCCCAACATCCTTTCAGAACATAAGACCCTTCATTGCAGTCCAAACCTCAAAGTCACAGAAACCTGGGAGCTCAGATAAACAACAAGCCAGAGGTTGACCAGATTAACTCAGACAAGCACCTAGGATTTGCATTTCTTCTTTTGCCTACAGAGCCATGACCCCTACATAACCCCTCCATGGCCCCATAGGAATCTGACAACAGCCAATAGAACCATGATGGCGAACCTATGGTACGTGTGCTACAGGTGGCACACGGAGCCATTTTTGAGGGCACACAAGGCGTTCCCCTGTCAGCTCCAGCACACTGGCCAGCTGATTTTAGGCCTTGATTTTCAGCCAATTTTTGTCCTCTGAAGGCTTTCCTGAAGCCTCCAGAGAGTAAAAAGCCACCCAACGGACAATCCAGAAGTCCATTCCCAAAATTCCGGTTTGCCTGTTGGGCCATTCTTCAGCCTCCCCAAGTTCCTAGAAAGCCTCTGGAGCCTGGGGAGGGCAAAAAATGGATCTACTGGGCCCACCAGAAGTTGGAAAACAGGCCGTTTTTGGCCTCCAGAGGGCCTCCGGGGCAGCGGTGTGGTGGTGGTGGTCATGTGCACATGCACAAGGGGCATGGCGTGGGGGGGCATTAAATTATGGGGGGGGGCACGCAAACTCGAGCGATAGTGCAAACGTGCATGCTTTTGGCACCCGAGGCAAAAAAGGTTCGCCATCACTGCAATAGAACATTAAAAGACATGTTCTTGCACAGGAACAGGAAGCTCAAATGCAAAGCCCAAAAGAAAGTATAAAAACTCACCCCCTCTCAACTCCGTTTTGTTCATCACATGTGGTTCTGCTTCATCAATAAACCATCTTTCCAATCAGCCTCCATGTTTCCAGAGTCTTTCTCCCAGCTTGGAACTGAACCAGATGGATAGTTCTTCCCATAGAATCAAGTGACTTTCCAACAATATAATGCTGATAAGGACTCCTTAATCCTCACCCCTCCAAAAAGGGAAAGTTGTTCAGAGGTGGGTTGCTACCGGTTTGCACCAGATCAAGTGAACTGGTAGTGGTATTTTGGCCTTGGTTGTAGAATTGGCAGTGACCCAGGCTGGCCACCCCCCCGAACCAGTTCCCCCAGTCGCCACTGCCGGCATGTTTCTTAGTAATTTTTTCATGTTCTGCGCATACGCAGAACAATTTACAGTCAACCGTGCGTGCATGTGAAGCGCACACAAAGCAAAGTGGCAGCAATACTGGGAGCAACCCACCCCTGACGTTATTCCTCTGTGGATTGGGGAAATACCACGTTGGGGACTTTACAAAAATTAATACTGAATGATCCTTTCTTGCTCAGAGACACTTTCTCAGATTCTTTTAATTCCCTTCTGAAAACCCCCCAGCCCTACCTCCTGCGGCATCAAATGGAAGGTGATTGGAACGTGAATCTGATGGCAACAAAGAGCCAAACTGCACCCCTGGGAGTCACTTTTGGAGAAGAGGCAAACCATGCCAGCACATGCTAAGAATGTGTGGTGTGCGTGGGCGTCCTGTAAAAGAGCTGGAAACCACTTTGGCAGGCACCCATTGCCTGTTCAGCCCCACTCCCTCTTGGGTTTGCCCTTGCATAATTTAGAGATGGCCATGGGGAAAGGCGTCAGTCTAACTGTTCCTCCTTCATGAACTGGATGGGGAAGGGGGGGGGAGGACAACAGCTTTTATTTTGCAATAAATTGGGATTTCTTTTTTCTTTGCAGGAAGTCAGAGGGCAGAAGGCTGGCTGCCAAGCACAGCAGAAGACAAGGCAAGTCTAACCCCCCCCCCATGCCATGACAAAGCTGATTTGGCCGTGAATCCTACTTTAGTACTAACAAAGATGGAAGATCATCTGGAAACTCCAGGATTAATCAACTAAGCAGGGAAGTCAACAATAATCCTTGAGAAGACGATAATACAGTAGCTAGCAACTTCTGAGTTGCTGCCAAGAAAACGTCTTATGGGTCACTAATCTAAGAGTCAAGCTGGAACAGCCTTTAAGGACAACCTCTTTAAACCTTTCAGGTAGGGAAGCAAGAACATCCCATTGGCACAACTGCACATTTTAGAGTAGCATTTTGGAATCCATAATGTCTTCCACGTTTGGCAACTATCTACAGATCTCCCTGTCAGAATGGCCTCTTTGTCACACATAAAGAAGTTTAACAGTGACTTAGCTATTACAGGTCTTACCCTTCCGAGAAAGTCCTAGGAAGAGAATACCACCAACAATTCATTGTTATTGATCAGTGTTTCTCGGCCTTAGCAACTTGAAGATATGCTGACTTCAACTCACAGAGTTTTTGAAGTTTCCAAGGTTGAAAAACACTGTTGCAGATACTGGAGCAGAGGTGGTATTCAGCCAGTTCTGACAGGTTCTGGAGAACCGGTAGCGGAAATTTTGAGTAGTTCAGAGAATCAGTAAATAGACTCCCGCTGCCTCCCAGCTGATCTTCTTTTGTTGCCCTGACCAGGAGAATGGAGCTGGAAAGCAGGTTAGTAGGGTGGGGAAGGAATGGGGATTTTGTAGTATCCTTCCCCTGCCATGGCCACAAAGCCACGCCCACAAAGCCACACCATGCCCACAAAGCCACACCCACAGAACCAGTAGTAAAAGTTTTTGAATCCCACTACAGTACCGGAGGGTCATCACACCGCCGAAACCAAATTCTACACTGTTTGCAAATGATGGGTTTTTAAGCAAACGTAAAGCTGGTTTGAATTTATAACATGTCAGTAATGCAAATTGGGTTTTTACCCAACACAAACTAAGTGGATCTTGTTGGGCATGCAAGATATCTTTATGTATACAACCGTAAACAAACAAATGGGTTGGTGTTACTCTGCTCCACTTTCTGTCTTGTTGCCAGAGCATTTTGATGAAAATGATAAAACACACTGGGTTTTGTTTTTAAGCAGGGGTTCTTGTGCCAAGGACCACTTTGAGAGTTTGGTGAAACCTATGGCCGACTCCTCAATAAAATGTGTTTAAAGATGTAAAAATAAAATACATAGATATAGAATGTATTGCAAAGGAATACAATTATGCTCGTATATGGATCTTGCCAACAAAAGTGCAGGGACTTGCCCAGGCTTCCCTCAAGAGTAATGACTGACTTGGAGAAAAAGTAAAAATGTATTACACAAAGTAATACATATACTGTATGTGTATTGTATTGTATTGTATTGTATACACATACACTGTTTGTGTAATGTATTACACAAAAGTAATACTTATACTTCTTTACTAATCCATTAAATCAGCAACAGACTTATAATTATTTAAAATAATTTTATGTGGTAATATTTATTGAAGCTTACAAAAAAGTTTGGATTTCTTGGTTGCTTAGATACATTATTGAACACAATTCTAAATTTCAATTAGAAGTGAGTGAAAATAAACATTTCCATTCAAGTTCATGGAACCTTCAGGTTTCATGGAGCCTGGCTAGGTATCTCTGCTTTAAAGAAAAGAGGAAAAAGAATCACTTGCAGTTTTAAAAAGGCAAGAAAAAAACCCCAATTCTTGAGATAGAGCAAATCAAATACAACTGGTCCTCAACCTATGACCACAATAGGGGCCAGAATTTCTGTTGCTAAGCGAGGCAGTTGCTATGCAAATCATGCTCAAATTTACAAGCTTTTATGCCAAGCTTGTTCAGCGAATCAATACAGTATTAAGTAAAACATGTGGTGGTTAGGTGAGTCCAGCTTTCCCCATTTGTTTGTCAGAAGCTGGTTGAGAAAGTTGCAAAGGGCTATCACTTGACCCAGGATGCTGCAACCATTACATGCCGGTTACCAAAAGCCTCAATTCTGATCACATGACTGTGGGGATGCTGCGATGGTTGCAAGCATGAGGACCAGGCCTAGGTCACTTTTTCAGTGCTGTTGTAATTTCAAATGGTCGCTAAACGAATGGTTGTTAGGCGAGGACTACATGTAAGCGGTTAAATGATAGTGGAGAGATGCCCCTTTGTGCTGAAGAGATGCAACCTGTGTTGGTTAAAGAGAGGAAAACGATGAATGAAAGCTGGACATTTTCTTGGAAATTTTGCAGCTCTCCACCAGGGGTGGGCTGCTACAGATTCGTCCAGGTTCAGGAGAACACGTAGCTATCATTATGGCCGGTTTGGAGAACTTCCAAATCCCTCCTCTGGCTGGTCCCGCCCACTCCACCCCACCCCTCCCAGGGGTCGCCACGTGGCCCATTTTAGATGCGAGGTAAGTGCAGGGCCCATGTAGAGGCTCAAGGTGGGGAAAAAACAGGCCTCCCAGAAGTTCTGGAAGGCCGGCAACAGGCCCGTTTCTGGCATCGGACAGTTTTTGCCTTCCCAAGAGACTTGAGGAAAGTGTCTGGAGCCTGGGGAAGGCGAAGGGAGGCCAACTAGGCCACGCCCACCCAGCAACCAGGCAGAGAATCCAGTTGTGAAATTTTTGAAGCTCATCCCTGCTCTCCACCCCACACCTTAGAGTAACATGTTCAGATTTGTTTTTACAGAACACCAAACAAAGGAACAGTGGCGTGAACAAAAGATGAATGGGAAGTAGATGGGCGGGCGCCATATTTGTTCATCTCCTATTGGGAAGCCAGAGAGAACAGTGATTGGTTCAGTGTTCTGTGGCCAGTGACAATGAAGACAACTGTCAACCAGGCCGTATCATGCAGTGTCAAGGGCCTATAGGAAGTTCTGACCTAGATGTAACAGCGTCGCCCTTGAGGGTGTGTTTTATTCTTTTTCTAAAGGATCGAGGACAGCCATTCCTTTATCTATGGGAAAGAAGAAAGTGCAGCAATCATGGACAATACTGGAGTAAAGATTAAACTTGGTCCTTTAAGATCCCAATCAAGCCAGTTCCTCATAGGCCTATTGATTATTAGTGTTTTTTTTCTTGGTTTGGGTCACACCGCAGTTTGACAGAATTTGGGAATAGCTTTTTACGCATTGATGCAATTACATCATTTTAGAACACATGTAAAGGATCTCTATCATCTGATCCTCTTTGGATGGTAGCATAATACACTTTTCGGATTTTAAAACAGGGTGTGCCTGCTTGCATTTGCCATTTCATTCTCCTTTCATTCCACGTTCATTTAGAGCAGAGGTTCCCAAACTTGGCAACTTTAAGACTTGTGGACTTCAACTCCCAGAATTCTCCAGCCAGCAGAGCTGGCTGGAGAATTCTGGGAGTTGAAGTCCACAAGTCTTAAAGTTGCCAAGTTTGGGAACCTCTGATTTAGAGTCATCGGGGCCTGAAGAAGAACTCAAACTTGGCATGTTGGGTGGTGCAGCACCGCAATTGAGGTCCTGTCCATTGTGAACCTATCTGGGATGTCACCCCACTTCCAAAAGGGACTGAACTTTAATCATATGCAGGACCTATCATCTTGCAGATTTACCACCACTATCAACCTTGTATGCTGCTGGGTAAGTCATACCTTGGATTTGGGCCCTAAAGCAGGGGTAGTCAACCTTGTTATACCTACCGCCCACTTTCGTATCTCTGTTAGTAGTAAAATTTTCTAAGCGCCCACCGGTTCCATAGTAATGGTGATTTATAAAGTAGGGAAGTCAATTAATTTTTTTTAAAAAGGAAAGTGCTTCAGTATCGGACAAAACCCCTACCGCCCATCATGAAAGCTGGAACGCCCATTAGTGGGCGGTAGGGACCAGGTTGACTACCACTGCCCTAAAGTGTTGTTGACAGAAATACTATTTTTATGCAGGTGGAACGCTCCCTATGACTTAAGCTACAGTTGCCATCAATCAGTTTGGTGTAGTGGTTAAGGCACCAGGCTAGAAACCAGGAGACTGTGAGTTCTAGTGCTGCCTTAGGCATGAAGCCGACTGGTTAATTTTGGACCAGTCACACTCTCTCTCAGGATTGTTGTTGTTTACAGAATAAACTCGACATATGCCAGGATAAATGAAGTACCCAGAGAGATACATATTAAATTTGGTAGAAGGTCAACCAGAGAGGGAATTTTGAAGGCGCAGAGAGGGGCCCCGCTAATTTACCAACAAAAGGAAGTCGCCATCTTGAAGCAGATCCCAAAAAAGATTAGAGAGATGAGAAGGAGGTATTCCTTCTTATCCAAAAAATTGTTTGACCACGGGACTTGGTTTAAGTGGGCGATGCCGGAAGGGATGTTGGTGTTCTGGGAAGGAGGGAGAGTTAGGATTAAAACAGTTGTTGAGGCGTAAGCCTTTCTTAAAAAACATTCCTCTGTCCTGGGGGAAGATTCAGGGGGGGCAGGGGGGGCCACGGCTCCGCCCGCTGGGGGCCAGGAAGGAGAAAAAGAAGATACAATTGCCAAGAGACTTAGATCGAAAAAATAACTTTGCTTTTTTATTAACATTGTATAACCTTTATATCTGGATGTTTGCACACGACTGCCAGCATAGAATTGAGAATTTAGGAAGCATACACTTATTTTCACCTCGTAGTATTTTTGAAAAATGTTTTTTTCATGTTTTATTATGAAGCCCTGGAAGGGCCAATGATCCCGACGCGAAAGTTCTCAAAATGTTTCTGTATCCCTTACCCTACCCTTTTGGAAAATTGTAAAAACCAATAAAACTTTTTCAATATAAAAAAAAGGATTGTTGTTGTGGGAAAAATAGGAGGAGGAAGGGTTATTAGGTAGGTTCACGGGTGGGCTTCAAAAATTTTAGCAATGGGTTCTTTGCTCGGTTGCTGGGCGTGTGTGGCCATAGTGGGTGTAGCCTAGCCGGCCTCCTGAACTATGGGGAGGGGTTTTCACCCTTCCTGGTCTCCAGAGGCTTTCCTTGAGCCTCCAGGAGGGCAAAAATGGCCTCCCCGAGTCTCCGCATGGGCCCTGTACTTACCTGGCATCCCAAATGGGCCACGTGGGGAATCCTGGGAGGCATGGGGCGAGATAGGAAGGACTAGACAGGGGTGGTATTTGTGGGTTCTCTGAACTGGGCAGATTCTTAGCTGGAGGTTCTCTTGAACCGGTGTGAATCCCCAGCAGCCCACCCCTGGGTAGGTTTGCCATCTTGAGCTAGTTATAAAATTAATAAAGGCGGGATGAAAACATACTTTAAAAAGGCTATCAGCAGCTTAACCATTACTCATCTAGAGGTCAGCTTTCTGGTACAGAAAAGAAATAAAGAAGTCCCACCATCCTTTGCATCAATTCACCCTAACCCAGGGGTCTGCAAAGTCGGCTCTTTTAAGACTGGTGGACTTCAACTCCCAGAGTTCCCCAGCCAGCATAGCTGGCCTGGGAATTCTGGGAGTTGAAGTCCACCAGTCTTAAAAGAGCCGACTTTGCAGACCCCTGCCCTAACCCAAACATTCAACATTCAAAGGTGATTAAAACAATCAGTTCAAATTCTCCCGGGAGATTTTATTTCTATTCCCGTGTTCTATTCCCACGGCCTCTTTCCATTTTTTTAGCAATCATTCGGTCAGACTATTTTGCAAGCCAGCCCCGTCCTGCTGCTCCATCTCAGACGCTCTCTTTTCTCAGGAGGATTGTGACAGAGACAAAAACTGTGAGCTGTGGAATGTATCTCAAAACCCCATTGCTGACTTGGATTTCATCTTCTGCTTGCAAAATAATACAGTCCCTTCTGAAAATCTGGGTTAAAGACCTTGAAATGCTCAAAATTGCAAGCTTCCTAGGGTACACATGCAGGAAAATCTGCAGACAATTATTTTTGCAGAGAGACAATTGTCTTATTGAAGGAAAAGTAAAAGACCGTTCCTAGAGCAGAAAATACATTTTTCTGGTATTTGCCCTGTTGCTGTTCTAATACCTAAAGCTTGGGCACACATATCAGGGCATAGGGGAACGGCAGTAACAATCCTGGGAGCAAGAGAAGGGAGCAAGTAACCATGCAAGCACAGATGGGCAGAACTTGAATTATGAAGTTGTGATGTTTCATCCTATCAGAGTTTGTTGCAAAAATCAAATCCAGAAAGCACACGCAGATAATTGATTCAGCAGTATTGATTTAAATAAGAAACTTCTTTATATATAATAATATATATATACACACACACACACAATACCAACAGCAGAGAACAGTTTCATTTCAGTTCAGATCAGCAGACAAGTCCAGACTAGTTTCGTTCTCTTGCATAGACTCAGAGCCATAGCTACGCCCAGACTTCTTATTTAAGTTTCTGTTTCCAAATAAGTCTCATTGGCTGACCTGTTACCATGTCTCTGCCAGTTCATGAATATTCTGACATATCCTTTTAGTGCCTTTGTAGTCTGGAATGAATGCCTAGGATTGGAAGTCCTGTCCTAGGAGTTTTGTCATATTCTTGGGTGTATAATTGTATTGTGCAGAAATACCATCGATTAGAGCCATAACTGACCTAAGTTCCAGTTTCTTAAACGTTGAGTATCATCCAGACACTCTACTCACCAAACTCTACCATCCAATATCAATTATGAGCAAAGAGTTTGTTTTTTGTAGAGGTACGATGGAATGTAGAATGAATTAATTGCAATAAAAGAACACTATAAGGAATAAATACAACTAACCTCAAATTACAAATGTAATGGAGACTTCATAAGGGTGAACGACTGTTGTGGTGCTGCAGCATTTCTAATTTCAGGACTGTGTCATAAATACTTGGGTGTGTGTGTTATCGCATAACTTTGAATGGTCACTAAATGAATTGTCATAACTCAAGGATTACCTGCAGGGTTTTTTCATAGATTTATCTATGCTTATTTCTCCCTGTAATTTAAGGGGTGATGTTTTATCTTTCCATACTACAACCTGCTTTTCTCATTTTTGGGTTAGCTATTGTTTTCTTCTGCAATATGGAATCATTTTCCCAATAAGTGATTTACGACTTCTTCCAGAGCCGTAAAATCATGGTTATGCCAAAATAACAGTAATGAGGACATGCTTTGAGCCATTGGCATTCGTGGCCAATGAGATGCCAAAAAAAAAAAAAAAATAGACAGTGTCTGTCTGTCTGTCTGTCTGTCTGTCTTGAAATAATCAAGGACATTATTATCCATCATTCCTCAGTCAGCATATAACCACACAGAACAACCCAGCTGGAGAAAATGCAATAGCTGATCCTTCAGGAAAACAGCTGCAATCTAATCCGGACCAGGTAGCTAATTGGAATGAGAGGAGCAAGTTGTCCTTCAACAGTGAGAGAAGCAAGGCTTTCCTTTTGGGGAGGGAACAAAATATAAGGCAAACATACAAGGTGGGAGATTTGTGGCTAATTTGGGATGAGGCTATGGTCACTGAGGATAAGCTGAATGTGGTGCAGCTCTAGAAGAGCTAATGCAGTTCTTCACTGAATTATAAGAAGCAGCACTGTATCAAAGACACCAAAAGTCCTTATTGCTGGGTGCTGAAAAATCAGGTCCATGCATGAAGATTATAAATTGCTGATTCATTGCTAAAGCTTATGCAAAGGAATCTTCTCAGACTAACAGTTGCCATCTATCCAGAATTAGATACGGGTCAATTGCAATTGAATGAGGTGAGAGTTTATTCTTTTGTGGCTACATAAAGATTCTAAATTAATGCCCCATTTCACTCCTCCCAATGGCTCTGCCAGTCTCTCTCTATCCTACATCATTTCTCTTTATTCTGCAACAAAAGATCATCCCTAGAGTACCATACACAATTCTGGGCTCCACATTTCTACAGTGATTTCGACAGGTTTGGACATGTTCAGAGAAGAGAGACAAAATGAGGGAGGAACTAGTGGACACTGCCTCATGAAGGCAGAATGAAGGAATTTGGGGTGTCCAATTTGGAGAAAAAAAGATTGAGGGGAGGCATGCTTTTACTATTGAGGTACATAGGAAGGGCTGCAAAAGGAAAATATTTGGTCAGGAACGTTTTCCACTGCCACAGTGGAAGCATTAAGGGGAGATATTATCAGATTGAGATGGAATTGTGGTATATTCCTATGTCATTGGCAGTTATAACATTTCCAACAGAATATTTATGGTGGGTTTTTGAAAGCAACCTGGTACTTTCACATATTTTGCTCAACACCGTAATTCTACAGCCATTATAGTATATGGGAACTGAAGTCCAGTATATTTGAAAGACCTCAAGTTTCTTAAGGAACTAACACCTCATTTGCCTCTTTTAAAATAAGCAAGGAGCCAAGTTTTAAGTTCTACGTTCAAGGCATGAAAAAGGAAAACATATACATTTATTTTTTTAAAAATCTTTCACAAAGTATTGATTTGCCACCTCCTTTGCTAAGACTGAGACACCTTGCAATTATTTCAATAGGATTGTGCAATACTTTCATAATGTTGGTCAGTAAACTATGGCCAGTAAACACTTTGTGATAGAATGACAGCCCAACACTACAATGAGGTACAACGACGTGCGCCTTTGAAAGATACATTTCCCAATCGTTTATGAAAGTTTGTGTTTATATTTTGATGACATGAAAGTCGCGGTGTTTGTTTGACATGCTTTTTATTCTGAAAATCTAACTTATTCCTAAACTAAATGTTTAGTACACAAGAATACGGGCTGCTTTTGTTACAATTAAGCCCTGAAATTTGAAGCATGTGTGATGCTGAATGAAAATAACCAGAAAAGATTTTTAAGGAATGATTTAAGGAATGACAACTATAATGAACTATTTCACTTATGCTTTAATTTTTCCTGGAAAATTGCAAAATATTTTCTGAGGAAATTGGATGATAGAAACCTTGATTCCCAAATACCTTAATTCTTTGAAATCATGCCTGATTCAGAAGTACTGCAGGCCTTATGTTCGGTCATAGAGTTATAACAAAGGAAGCCAGAATCCGTTGTCAAGATGCAATAGTGGTAAGGTTTCTTTCCTATCCATATACATAAGTTTCTTCTTACTGATCAGAAGGGGATACCATCACAAAAAGTCATTAATCCAAACCTTCTCTATATGAGCCAACCTTGGGTTTGGACAAAGATCGCCTAGTTGACCTTTATTTATATATAGTCTATAAATCAAACTTTATAGGAACAAGTACTATTTATTCCAGCCTTTTGTTTCACACAGTGGCCAGCAATGTGTCCAGCTATTGAGCTTAAACTCATCAGAAGTTTGCCAAGATCCTTGGCATGACATATCTAGAAAAAAAAATGCATGCCGGAATGAAGCCACGATCACATTTTTTTCAGATATCTTCAGTCTTTAATTATGCTGCTGCTTCTGCTTATTTTTCCTGTGATGTAACTTATATTTAGCCCTGAATTTTTCAGCTGTGAAGCTCAGCAACTGATGGCTGTTGAAAGAACTCACCTTTCTGCCTTGGGAAACTCTGGATCCGAATGTAGCTCCCATCCAGATGGTTCTGAAGTGCTTATAAGGGAAGAAGGGGACATACCCCTTTTCCCATCTTATGCCTCTTTCTTCAAAAACTACTTACATGGGGCTCCCCTTGAGGTGCACTCGAAGGCTACAGTTAGTACAGAATGCGGCCGCGCGGGTGATTATGGGTGCTCCAAGGCAAGCCCACATAACACCTCTCCTGCGCGAGCTGCACTGGCTGCCTGTGGCTTTTCGAGTGCGCTTCAAGGTGTTGACGACCATCTTTAAATCGCTCCATGGCTCGGGGCCTAGCTATATACGAGACCGCCTCCTGCCCCATACATCCCTTCGTCCGATCCGCTCACACAGAGAGGGTCTTCTCCGGGTGCCGTCAGCTGGGCAATGCTGGTTGGTGACACCCAGGGGAAGGGCCTTCTCTGTGGCGGGCCCGGCCCTCTGGAACGACCTACCCCCCGACCTTCGTACTACCTCGGACCTCCGCCTCTTCCGCCAACGCCTTAAGACGTATTTATTCCAACAAGCCGGCCTAGGATAGCCCCCCGTTTCTGACTTTTTATACGTAAATTATAATTTGGTAGGGTTTTTTAAATGGGTTTTAGCACGGGTTCTAAATTATTTAATATGTTTTAATGATATATATTGTTTTGTATTGTGATTTTAGTAATGCCTGTGCGCCGCCCTGGGTCCTAACAAGGAGAAGGGCGGGGTATAAATTCGAAAAGAAAAAAAATACTTGTAGGGAAACAACAAATAAGGAGGAGCATACCTCCACCTCTTATTGTGAGTATTCCAGAACCAATTATATTGAACTAGGACAGAAAGAACTAGGATAAGAACTAAATGCAAGTAATATAATGGCTTCCTGTGTAATTTATGACACTGCTCTTATTTCACATTCAAAATAATAGTTTAGCAACTTTTATTTATTTTATTTATATATTTAAATTATATGCTGCCCCGTCACTTCGTGTGAGATTAGTAACCTTATAGATTTGACAAATAAAATAAATTTTAAATAAGGTTTTGAGGTTATTTTGAGCCTTTTCACCCTTAAGGTTGTCAGAGTCTTGGATATCCTAGGTATAGTGCTACCTTATGCAAGTTTAAACAGAAACATGTAGCCGGAGAGAGCATGATAATTGTTCAAGTGGAAATAGGGCTGCTGCCCAGGGGTGAGATTGAAAATTTTTAGCAACTGTTTCTCTGCCCATTGCTGGGTGGCCGTGGCCATGGGGGCGTGGCCTACTTGGCCTCCTTCACCATGGCGCAATGAAAGCCTCTGGAGGCTTTCATTGAGCCTCTGGGAGGGCAAAAATGGCCTCCCCTGGGCTCCAGAGGCCCTCCGGAGGCTGGAAACAGGCCAGTTTTCGGACTTCCGGAACTTCCGGGAGGCCCATTTTTTTGCCCTCTCAGAGCCTCCTTGCAGGTCCTGCACTTACCTGGCATGATGAACAGGCTGTGTGGAGACTCCTGGGAGGGTTGGGGTGGGATGGGTTGGGGCAGGTGGGGTCAGCCAGATCCTCCAACTACCGGTTCAGCAAACCAGATGTGAAATTAGTTTGGGTTTGCCCGAACTGGTGCAAACTGTCTGAATCCCAGCTCTGCTGCTACCATAACTATTAGTATTTATGCATTCTGCCTCATACATCCCTGCGGCCAATCCACTCCCACAGAGAGGGACTTCTCCGGGTGCCATCCACTAGGCAATGCCAGCGGGCGACGCCCAGGGGAAGGGCCTTCTCTGTGGTGGGCCCGACCCTCTGGAATGACCTACCCACCCCGAACTTAGAACAACCACGGACCTCCGCTCCTTCCGCCAAAAGTTAAAAACTTACTTCTTTCATCAGGCCGGCCTGGCCTAAGCTATCCTACCCTAGCCTGTAGTATAAATTGAGTTTGTTTTAATAGGGATTTTAATAAGGGTTTAAAGGTTTTAAGATTTTAAAATTTTAGCGCAGGGTAAATTATTTAATTCGATTTTAAATATTGTATTGTTGTATTTATAGATATGTTTTTTAAAGTCCTGTGCACCGCCCCGAGTCCCTATAACTAAAATAAATAAAATAAATAAATAAATTTTCTTGCGGACTCTTTATATGAATGGAGGAAGTGCATTTAATTGCAATAGATCAGAGATAAGGAAAAAGATGGCTGAGAGGATGTTATGCTTTTGAGATGCAGCAAGCACACAATATCGGGCCTTGCAGGTGTTCTTCTTTGCATGGGGGGGGGGAGGAATGTTTCTCTCCACCTTCCTACTTTATTTTCCCTGGCAGGAAGGTCTTAGGGAGACAAAACAAGAATCGTTTTGTCCTCGCGGCTCAAACGGTTTGCTTAATTCGCATCCAAAGACAAAAGTGAGAGGGAGTTGGCTGGTTCGAAACATCTTGGCAAGCACAACAACTTTGCCTATGAGGAAGCCAAAGCTCTGTAGGAACGAAACATTTGCTTTTGGGCCAAGAAATAAAACAAAACATTACCTCCCTCCTTCCATCAGCTAATTTCATCTTCACTATTGCACATGGGCAAGAAGCGGGGCAGAGCTGAAGAAGAAGGAGCCAAGGAAAGGGCTGAACTTGCTTGGTCAACAGAGGAGAGAAGCAACTAATGAAGAAAGTCTTGGTTGCCGTACTCACCTCTCACCCTTAAGGAAGAGAAAAGGCCAGTGCTCATCTGTCAATTTACATTGCGTGCTTTCCAAAAAAAGGAGGGCTGGCAAGATAATCAGATGCTCTTGGCAGGTGGTATTGGAGTTTTTAACCAGGCTGGATAAGAACAATGAGCCTAGAGTATTTCAAATCCAATGCCAGGATTTTCCTGGATGCAAGGCTTTTGCTGTGTATTGCAAATAATAATAATAATAATAAAGCAGAAAACTCCCGAGTCAAGCAGGTGAAAGACAAAGACAACTTGACCTGCCCACATAAGTGATGGATGTGTTGAGGTGAGGCTGGCCTGGGCAACAGGAAAATGAAAGGTTTCAACCAACGGGCTGTCGAAGAGAATAATAAGAGGCACTTTCCCAGATCCTGAGTAATATGGGCAACGCTCATGAAGAAACAATGGCCACACCAACACAAGGAAAGAGCTCTCACATTGCTCATGGTCCCGTATTTCTTGTGTGAGACAAGTTCTCTCCCACTTCCTGCTCGCTCTTTTGTACTGAGTTCCGGGAGCATAACGTGGTTTTTCACTTTTATCTTTTACCAAGGGTTTCAAAAGAACAACATCGTGGAGACAAAGGACTCACTTGTAATGCCACCTTTTTAAATGTTCAAGGAAAATAGAGAGGGACTGTGAGAATAGCACTGCCATTTATTACAAAGTTGATGATGATGAGCGGCTGGCAGTGGTGGGTTCCAGATTCCGTTCCAACTGGCACGGTTGGAACAGGCCCGGTGGCATCCACGTGGACGCATGCAATGTGCGCATGCATTTTAGTGCCTCCACGGGCCTCCGCGATGCTCCAGCTGCTAAGCAGAGCATCGTGCAGGTGCTGTATGTGGTGTGCGCATGTGCGGAAGCTCTGAAGACGTAAAAGACCTGTAAGGAGATCAGGCGGGGCCCTTCGGAGCACCGTACCAGAAGGGTATCCAGTGTTCCGTACTGGGGCGTATCACCTGCAACCCACCACTGGCAGCCGGTCAACATTTAAAGAACATGGATACATAAGAACTCAATATGGCTACACTGTAAACTGGGATTACCAGTTGAAAGACTGAACAGAATAAATAAATATACATATTTAGACTACACTAGACTAGACTAGAATTCTTTATTGGCCAAGGGTGATTGGACACACAACGGATTTGTCTTTGGTGCATATGCTCTCAATGTACATAAAGAAAAATAAGACCGAATACATTCCTCAGGAATCATAAGATACAACACTTAGTGATAGTCATAGGTTATTAATAAGCAATCAAATCATACTAGGAATCAAATGAAACAATATAAATTGTAAGGATACAAGCAACATGGTTATATGTTTAAATTTTATATTGTTTTGTTTCCTAGTATAATTTGATTTGTTTATTTATACTTAGGAGATTGAAATGTTCAAAACACTTCTGAAACTGCCCTTTTATATAAATCAGTTGTTTGAAATTGATACAAATACTCCCGATTAAAATCTGAATATTTTTGCCAACAACTAATTCACATCAATCCTGCATCAGTTCATAATGGCAGTGCTCTCATTGCTGTTTGTATTATGTTATATTCTCTTTTTTGTTATAATGATTGCATTCTGTTTAATTATATTGGCTTTACTGAATGCCTCAGAGTTGATTAGAGTTGGGTAGTGTCTATATTAATTTAATTAGTTTTAAATAACCTATATTTCCTCCTTAAGCTGCCACAGTACTTTGGTGTAAACACGTCATGGGAAGGTCTGCCCATGTGATGTGGCTTTGTTTGTCTTAAATCATTTGCAAGTTCAGCTGTATAATTAAAAGATATGTTGGCAAATATAAACCATTAGTTATTCCTTCATCCAATCATGATCCTCAAAACGTTCAGCTACCAGCCATGTGATTATGGCTTGGTTCTGCTAAGAAGATATTCTCTCTTTCCTCTGAAGATCAGGAGGAAAAATAGTAACTTGGTTGATGTTTCTCTCATTAGGTTTTCCTTACCTGGAAAAAAGGCTGGAAAAAAATGCAACGTGCTTGCTTTTTCGCTGGATAAAAATCCTGAAAAAAAATACTATATTTAGTTCATGACATAAGGGATGCAGTGGTTCAGTGGCTAAGACACTGAGCTTGTTGATCAGAAAGGTTGGCAGCTTGGCAGTTCGAATCCCTAGTGTCACATAACGGAGTGAGCTCCCATTACTTGTCCCAGCTTCTGCCAACCTAGCTTGAAAGCATGTAAAAATTCTAGTAGAAAAATAGGGACCACCTTTGGTGGGAAGGTAAAAGTGTTCCATGTGCCTTTGGCATTTAGTCATGCTGGCCACATGACCACAGAGATGTCTTCGGATAGCGCTGGCTCTTCGGCTTTGAAACGGAGATGAGCACCACCCCCTAGAGTTGGGAACAACTAGCACATATGTGCGAGGGGAACCTCTACCTTTGTTCATGACATGTGTATTCATACATGGACATGACAGAATCTCCACTCTTTGGAAGGACCTGAAATATTAAATCTTTCAAACAAATGCTGGTAGTTTCATGTCCAGACTAGCTAGGACAATCTCAGAGAAAGCAAAGCAATTTTTTTCCAAGGATGGCTCTTTATTACACAATAGATGCAATAGTTAATGATGTTCTCCACTATGTTTTTATCTAACAATTCCTTCCTGCAATTTAAATCCCATTACTTCATTTCCTGCCCTCCTATGGACTGGGTGGAAATATACATTTCAACAATCCCACACTGTCACAACACAAAGCAGTTGCCAGAGGAGCAAGTCTGTCACAGCAAAAGCAACAGGGAGTTTTGTAGACCTAAGAGACTAATATTAAGCCTTTATTCTGGTATTCCATCTTGTCAGACGTAGAGAAGATGATGATGGTTTGAGGCAGTTTGTACGTTCAGTGAGAAATGAAATAACAAGAGATGCCAAGAGCGATGATTACCTGCTGATAAATGTCCTTCACAAAAGAGTTGCCGAGCATGATATAGGCATTCAGACAAAATGACAGTTTGAGTTGCCCTTGAAGAGTTCATGAAGTCTGTAATCTCTCTTTCTAATTGCATGTTTTATTGTATGTTTTTAACACAGGAAACTACTCACTAAACTAGGCACAACACAATAGGCTTAGTAAATGTGCCATGGAGTCTTGTGTCTGTTTCTTAGATGGTCCCAGTTTATCCAAGGGACTCGGTGCCTATTACTTCCCCAGGTTAGAGTTGTGTATCTCTTTACTTGGGCTCACATAATTACGAGTTCAGACATATGATGATTCTGCAAATTGTGCAGGATTAAGAGATAAATAAGAGATGATGCAACCCTTCAAGTTGTACAGTGGGACCTTTGGGTACCAACCGTAATCCATTCCAAGACTTTGGTCGGCACCCGATTTGGTCATGACCAGAAGCAAGACAAACTGCGCATGAGTGCGCACAAAAGAAAATGGTGTGGAAGGGGAAATGGCCACAGCAGGGAAAATCGCTGTGGCTTGTTTATTCAGGCCCAAGGATATGTTTGTGATGTGAGTGAAGCATTTAGCAGATTTTTCAGTCAGCACCCAAATTGTTCGTTGTCTGAGCCGCTCGGGATCTGAGGTCCCACTGTATTTATCTCAATGCTCTTCGACAGTGGTGAGCTGGTAAGAAGTCCACGATCTATGATCCCTTACCTAATAAGGATCAGGCAACAAGGAGCACTGTGTTAGTCTACAGTAACTCCAAATCAGAAGGAATCTGGTGTGTTTTCCAATTACCGAATGTTATTAAAAGACATAAACTTGTATTAAATAAGTGACTTTAAGTGTGCATTATATGCATTTAATTACATGCATTTAATAAAAGTCTTTGTCTTATAATAAAATGCATTAATCAGGAAAAGTGATACTAGACTCCTCCTGATTTTGTATAAGGACTAACAGTCTCTGTTACACACACACACACACACACACAAATCTCAAACCAATTCAGCATCTCCCCAACTCCCATTATTTGCATCAGGACAAAAACCCACACTGGAGCCCAAGGCTGATTAAACTCTGCAAATATAATGCCAGGCTGTCAATCTCTTCGGGATTTTAAGAGGGTCTGGTGAATTTCTGTTCCATCTTCAGAGAAGTCTTCTGAGGTATATTTGGCTGAGCAGAGATTATTCATCCCAGCCCCCCTGATATGCCCAATACTTTCCTTTATTGTGACTGGATTTGCATAGGCAATTCCAAAGCAGGCAAAATATATGCATTCCTGGGATAAACCAAAAGGAAACATGCAAATCCTTAGAGGGAATAAGCTCCATAAATCAATCACTTTCTCTTAGTTTATAGGAAAAGTACACAGTGCATACCACATTAGTTCAAGAGGTTTGTTCTGGCACCACAACTCTTCCAGTATTTCTAAGAATTTGCATTTTTTAATTTTTTTAGTTGCTCATAATTGCAATCAGATTGCAAATAGTTTTATTTATAAGATGACCTAAATACACTCCGTTCAATGTTAGATTACATTAAACCTTGGAACCTAAATGAAGAAAATAGCCTTTGTGCAAAACTGTATCCATTCCTGAATCTTAGCTTTTCCGTTTCAAACCAACAAAACTTCAAAGTGCTTATCTTTGATAATTGTACCCAGAAAGAATACATGTATAATTTGGAGAGGGGGAGGAAGCTAGGATGGTTATTCAAAATAGATGTATTTACCACAAACAACTTCACCCGTAATGTAAAAGAATCAACCTTTCATGTTGTTGCTGAATTTCAGTATCAGAATCTTGAAAGTGTCCAGGCAGAGGTGAGCAACCAAAGCACAGGTGGGTTCTTACCGGTTTGGACCGGTTTGCCGAGTATGGAGTAACTTGGCTGGCCACGCCCCTGAACTGGTTCTATCGATGGCACCATAAGCGCTGCTGTCTTGTTTTTTGCTTCTGCGCATGTGCAAAAGCAATTTTTCATTACTGTGCATGTGCGCATATCACGCATCAAGCACCCACGTGCCCGAAGCGCATCCCTGAGCAAACTGGCAGTAAAAGAATCTGGAACCCATCCCGGAACCAGAGACGAACACTCTGTTTTCAAGGGGTTCAACAGTCACAGGTGATGAGAAGGGGAGTCACAGGTGATGAGAAGGGGAATCACAGGTGATGAGAAGGGGAATCACAGGTAATGAGAAGGGGAGTCACAGGTGATGAGAAGGGGAGTCACAGGTGATGAGAAGGGGAGGGAGAGGAAACTAAAACAAAAATGTGAGAAAAATCTTTAATGGCTGATTCAGAAAAGTTAGTATGTTTACTTTCTCTTTCTAATTCAGGAGTGTCAAACTCGATTACATTGAGGACTGCATCAGGGTTGTCCTTGACCTTGGGGGAGCAGGGGGAGGGAGTGGGGTGTGGCTGTGGGCGTGGCCAGCTCGACATCACTTGTGTCGAGGGCACCTGTGGCAGCCTTAGCGCTCTGCCAGCAAAAATGGGCTCCCAAGCTCCATTTTTGGCTGTGACAGCCTCCTGCAACCCTCTGCCAGCGAAAATGTAGCTTGGGAGGGCCGCGGGTTGGCAGAGGCACAACAGGCCAGTCCTTCGCTGTTTCCATGGCAGCCCCATGGGTCAGGTCTAAGCACTGGATCCGGCCCGTGTGCCTTGAGTTTGACACCCCTCTTCTAATTTAATAATAATAATAATATAATAATAATAATATATTTAATTTCTAGACCGCTCCCTCTCCCCAAGGGGACTCGGAGCGGTGCACAGGGAAATTAAGACAATAAATATATACAAAACAGTTAAAAAGAGATTCAACATAAGACCCTGCGCTAAAATTCCCCAAAACCAATCACTAAAACCTTAAACCCTATAATACTGTAATAAGAGGCTACCCTAGGCCGGCCAAGCAGAAAAAGTGCGTCTTCAATTTCAGACGGAAGGAACGGAGGTCCGTGGTAGTTCTAATATCGGAGGGGAGGTCGTTCCAGAGGGCAGGGCCCGCCACAGAGAGAGCCCTTCCCCTGGGCGTCGCCCGCTGACAAAGTCTAGTGGACGGCACCCGGAGAAGTCCCTCTCTGTGGGAGCGAATCGGCCGTGAGGAAATATGGGGCAGAATCCGATCCCGCAGATAGCTAGGTCCCAAGCCATGGAGCGCTTTAAAGATGATGACTAACACCTTGAAGCGCACCCGAAAAACTACAGGTAGCCAGTGCAGCTCGCGCAAGAGCGGTGTTACATGGGTGTACCTTGTGGTACCCATTATTGCTCGCGCGGCTGCATTCTGGACCAACTGCAGCCTCCGGGTGCACCTCAAGGGGAGCCCCATGTAGAGAGAGTTACAATAGTCCAGTCGGGATGTCACGAGAGCATGAGTGACTGTGCGAAGGGCATCCCGGTCCAATAGGGGGTGCAACTGGCGAACCAGGCGAACCTGGTAAAACGCCCTCCTGGCCACGCCTGTCAGCTGGGAATCCAGGAGGACACCCAAGTTGCGCGCCTCATCCACAGGGGCAAGATGTTCGCCCCCTATGGCCAGCGATAGAGACAGCTGGTTGAACCGGGCAGCCGGAAACCACAGCCACTCGGTCTTGGTCGGGTTGAGCCTGAGTCCGTTACTTCCCATCCAGACCCGCACGGCTTCCAGGCACTGGCACATCACCGCTACGGCATCGTTGGGGTGGTTTGGGGTAGATATATACAGCTGAGTATCATCAGCGTAGAGATGGTACTCTACCCCAAAACCACGGATGATCTCACCCAGCGGCTTCATATATGTGTTGAATAGGAGGGGCGAGAGGACCGACCCCTGAGGCACCCCACATGTGAGGGGTCTCGAGGTCGACCTCTGCCCCCCTGTCAACACAAATTGCGACCGACCAGAGAGGTAGGAGGAGAACCACCGCAAAACGGTGCCTCCCACCCCCAACCCCCCCAGCCGGTGCAATAGGATACCATGGTCGATGGTATCAAAAGCCGCCGAGAGGTCTAATAGGACCAGGATGGAGGAACAACCCCCATCTCTGGCCCTCCAGAGATCATCGACCAACGCGACCAATGCCGTCTCGGTGCTATGCCCGGGCCTAAAGCCGGACTGGCGCGGGTCTAGATAATCAACTTCCTCCAGGTGACGGGGAAACTGTTGTGCCACCACACTCTCGACAACCTTCGCCAAAAAGGGAAGGTTGGAGACGGGACGATAGTTGTTTAAAAGAGCTGGATCCAAAGAGGGCTTCTTCAGGAGGGGCCTCACCATGGCCTCTTTAAGGGAGGCAGGCAAGGAACCCTCCCTCAGAGAAGCGTTGACAACCTCTTGGAGCCAGCCTCGTGTCACCTCCCAGGATGCCAGTACAAGCCAGGAGGGACACGGGTCCAATAAACATGTGGTGGCTCGCAGTCGCCCATGTAACCTGTCCATATCCTCGGAAGTAACGGAGTCAAACTCCTCCCAAACAAGATCCGCCTCGTGGCAACCCACTGGGCCATGAATGGGGGCTAGCTCGTTCTGTATCTGAGCGGTTTTCTCCTGCAGATAAATCACAAATTCCTCTGCTCTACCCTGTAGCGGGGCTTCCCGCACCCTCTGTTGAAGGAGGGAGCGGGTCACCCTAAACAGGGCGGCAGGGCGGTTATCTGCGGATGCTATGAGAGTGGCACAATGATGACGTTTGGCCACTCTCAGCGCCACAATGTAAGTCCGTAAATGGGCTCTTACCTGTGTCCGGTCAGATTCAGATCGGGTAGACCTCCATCTTCTCTCTAGGCATCTCTTGTGGCGTTTCACCCCCCTCAGCTCCTCGGTGAACCAAGGGGCCAGGGTGGCTCGCCGCCGCAAGAGAGGCCGCAAGGGCGCGACCCGATCCAAGGCCCCCACGGCCGCACTATTCCATGCGGCCGTGAGGTTCTCGATCGGGGCGCGGGTCAGGGGTACAGGAAGTGGCCCAAGCGCCGCCTGGAACCCATCAGGGTCCATCAGGCGCCTGGGGCGGAACCAGATTGGTGACTCAGGTTCCGCCTCCCCGCGGAGGGGAGTAGCGGTTGGAAAGTCGAGCCGGAGAAGTGAGTGATCTGACCATGACATAGTGATGGCTATATCCCCTATAATCAGATCACTTTTCCACTGGCCAGAGACAAAGATAAGATCCGGTGTATGTCCACCCTCGTGGGTGGGGCCTTGAATTAATTGGGTCAGGTCCATGGCCGTCATGGAAGCCATGAACTCCCGAGCTACCTCGGATGATTCGCCCACCGATGGCAGATTAAAGTCCCCCATGACTAAGAGTCTGGGGGTCTCCACTGCCACCGTAGCGATCACCTCCAGGAGCTCGGGCAGGGCTGCTGCTACATAGCGGGGAGCCAGGTATATAACCAGCACGCCCAACTGCCTCCCTAGGCCCCACTTCACGTAGAGGGACTCACAACCGGTGGTCTGCGGCACAGTGGTCTCTCTCGGCTCAAGACCTTCCTTTACAATAACCGCCACCCCACCGCCCCTGCCTAGGGTCCGAGGCTGATGAAAAGCGCGGTAACCTGGTGGGCACATTTCAACGAGGGGGAGTCCACCCTCGTGACCCAACCAGGTCTCCGCGATTCCTGCCAGGTCCGGCTCCCCCTCTGACACAAGGTCGCAAATGAGGGGGGCTTTGTTGACAACGGACCTGGCATTGCAGAACATCAGCCTCAGACCCTGGCTCTGTATTCCCTGACCACCTAGCCTGCGGGGGTTGTGACACCCAACCGTATGCAACCAACGGCTGCGTGTCCCCAACCGGGAGGATGGAACTTGCCTCCCCTCGGACCTGCCTCTCCCCACGACCGTCGGGATGGAGATGCCCTCCATAGGGACGACTCGTGTTTCCCCCCCCCCCTCACGGAACCTTCCGCTACCCTCCGCCGACTGCTGGCCGCTTTGTCTGAAACCAAGTTAGTTGAGAATGAATAACGCTACCAGGTAACAAGGTATAACCCCACCTGTTCTTACCTTTCCTCAAGATCTCTCACACCCAGAATACCTTATGAAGAACAGAGTTGCAACACTTGCAATCCTACCTTAGTTTCATCACTCCTGTGGGGTAACCAGGATGCTGTGGCACTTGTCTCTCTCCACCCTCCAGAATTACTATACTACTCAGAGAGCACCAAGAACATCAGAGACTCAATTGTTTTATACTGCATCCATGCCGAACACATGCACAAAGAAGTGGTTGCTTTGATAGTGTAATAGAATCATTTTGGTCCCACCCATCCCAACATTTTTGGTGGAATTCTTATCAAAAGGTTAGGAAGCACCTACCTTTTGACATGTGACAGTGGCCAAAATCTGGGAAGTACAGGGCACTATTAAAGTTGTATGCCCCCTGAATCTCAATTGGTCTGGGCAGTTTATAACAAAACGTCAAATATTTTAACAAAAGGCTGTAACCACCCAAATGTAACAACCCCCCCTGTTCTTCCCTCCCATTTCTGTATTCTGGGGTTACAAGAGGGGATTGTGGGGCATCAGACACAGCCAACAGGTTTCAGATTGTCCAACTCTGGCATAGGCTAGCAACTAGCAAATTCATGGATCATCTGAGACAAAGCTGTTTGTTACTTATCTTTTAGTCATTAGTTAAAATTGAGCTCATCAAACCAATTTCAGTATTCTGTTCAGTTGCTTGAACAATAATTATTCAGCAGAGGAAAAAGACTAAGGTTTGGAGTGCAGAATTCAAGGGGGAATGACAGGAACAATAAACTTAAACATGTACCGGTAACTAATCAAGCAATGACACCTATCCACATGACATTGATATAGATCAGAGGTGGGTTTCTGCCAGTTTTATTCCCGGTCCAATGTAAATTTTGTGCTTGTGCATACGTGCACACTACTAAACTGGGGAACTGGGCAACCAGGGAACCAGTTCGGGCGCGTGGCCATCCTGGGTCACTGCCGGTTCTGTGACCCAGGTCTAAATGCCACTACCTGTTCGGCCAAACAGGGAGAACTCACCTCTGATATAGATTATATGTACTAAGCATACATAGGATGTATAAAGTAGTCTTAGGTATAAGTACTTTATATACATAGACATACACTCACACAAACATATATAGTTTGATCAAGTGATAAGCTAATTGCTGTTCTGTTAAATTTGACAATAAGGTTGTTTCTTGGAAAATACTAGTGGCTAAAAGTTTGTTTAAGAGACTGACTAGTGGATGTGACTGCATTAGCTATGAGATTTATGTTCTATTTGATGAGATAGGAGTATAAAGATGAGATGTTGTGTTCAAGGAGGAGGGAGGGAGGGAGGGTGTAGGGCAGAGGTGTCAACCTCCAGTCCGCGGGCCAGATGCGTCACGTGCTGGCCCCGCTCCTACCTGGTTTAGCAAAGGGGAAAAAATGATGGCGCCATGACACCGCAAGTTTGACACCTCTGATATAGGACAACTCACCGCAGGCAACTGCCACAGCCAATTCACCATGACCAACTCACCATGGGACATTGGAACAACTCACCATGGCTAACTCGCCATGGCACTATTATCAAAGAAATGGTGGAATAGAATCATTAAAGGAAGAAGGCAAAGGGAGGGACAAAATGAAACATGAATGACAACAATTAAAATGTTTTTTTTAATAATTAATTTGAATTGTTGAATTGCCCCATGGCAAGTAAGCTTTGGCAAGTTGGTTATGATGAGTTGTCCAATTTGAGGGAGGGAGGGAAGTTTATATCTGATCCAAAGGCATACTGTCAGATTAAGGATTTTGTAGATTGATATTGCTTCATTTTGAAGTGCACTAGGCTTCTATATTATTGTAATAGTCAAGCAACATGATAAAAGTTGGCAAACCATAAGTACATAGAACAGGAGAACCTCACGTACAGACTTCAGTCTAATTTAAATAATCATGCAACAGATTATTGAGCAAAAGAGCTCACCAACTAGAACCAGGATGGGCACAGAGGAATAGCCAACTGGAGAGAGAATGTGGGAAGGAAGGAAGGAAGGAAGGAAGGAAGGAAGAAAGGAAGGAAGGAGGGGTAGCTCTAGTTAATTTGGCTAAGGTAAAGGTAAAGGTAAAGGTTCCCCCTCACATGTGTGCTAGTTGTTCTTGACTCTAGTGGGCGGTGCTCATCTCTGTTTCTAAGCTGAAGAGCCAGCACTGTCTGAAGACGTCCCCATGTGGAGCACTGTTACCTTCACACCAAAGCGGGCCCTATTTTTCTACTTGCATTTTTTACAGGCTTTCGAACTGCTAGGTTGGCAGAAGCTGGGACAAGTAACGGGCGCTCACTCCGTTACGCTTCACTAGAGATTTGAACCACTGAACTTTCTGATCGACAAGCTCAGTCTCTTAGCCACTGAGCCCCCACGTCCCTTAATTTGGATACTGGACCTCAATATATTACTTTTCCTTTGATAGAAAAATAAGTTTAACTATGGCTGGATGGATGATTGCCCCCATAAATTATGAACTTCACTAGCTTTTCCCACCAGATCAACCTGATAATTAGTCAGTGGGGAAGAGATATCTGGTTACCAGTTTATAATTGCAATAGTAAACAATAAATTGCTAGGGGGGAAAAATAAGCCTCATTATCTCCTAGTAACCATTAGCAGGGAAATCAGTTATCTCAGACTGAATTGTTCAAAGGGAAAGGGAATACAGGCTTCCCACCCTCCTAGTGACCCTGTTTAAATCAGTGGGGTTTTTTGTTGCTGTTGTGGGAAGCCATCCAACTGCAAGTGTGTGATTGAGAATGTTGGTGAGGCTAAGAAAGTGATCTGGAAACTTTGTATTTTGCGATTATCACTATGCACCTTTCATCTTATATCCCTTTAAAGGTAAAAGGTAAAGATTCCTCTTGCAGATATACGCTAGTTGTTCCCAACTCTAGGGGGCGGTGCTCATCTCCGTTTCAAAGCTGAAGAGCCAACGCTGTCCAAAGACGTCTCCTTGGTCATGATGTCTCCTTGGTCATGACTGAAAGCCGAAGACACGCAGAACACTGTTACCTTCCCACCAAAGTGGTTCCTATTTGTCTACTTGCATTTTTACATGCTTTTGAACTGCTAGGTTGATAGAATCTGGGACAAGTAATGGGAGCTCACTCTGTTACACAGCACTAGGGATTCGAACCGCTGAACTGACAACCTTTCTGATCGACAAGCTAAGCATCTTAGCCACTGAGCCACCATGTCCCTTTAATCCCTACTATAGATGGTCACGAACTCTGCCCTGCACTAACATCCCAGATTTTGGGCACTATCACATGTCAAAAGGTAGACGCTTCCTAACTTTTTGATAGAATCTCACCAAAGATTTCCTGGTGGGGGTCGGGCAGGGGTCAAAAATGGCTGCATCAAAGCAACCACCTCTTTATGCATGTGTTAGGTACTTGGTGCTTTCTGAGCTTGGTAGTTTTCTTGTTTAGGTGTAGGTGTAGGTTTTATTCAATTTATATACCGCTCCTATCTCCCTTGGACTCAGGGCGGTGCACAGGAAATTAAAAATAACACAACAAACAACAATAAATACAATCGCAACATTAAAATAGCATTAAATTGAAATAACCTGTGCTAAAATATAAACTAAAATGGTAAAATCCCCATACCTAATCAATTTAAAATTATATCTAATCTAACTCTAAGATAGGCCGGCTAGCTGGAAGAAGTGCATTTTGAGTGATTGGCGAAAGAGGCGAAGGTCCGTGATAGTACGAAGTTCGAGGGGTAGGTCGTTCCAGAGGGCTGGACCTGCCACAGAGAGGGCCCTAAACCTGGGCGCCACCAGCCGGCATTGACTGGCCGACGGCACCCTGAGGAGGCCCATCCTGTGGGAGCGGATCAGTCGAAGGGAGGTATGGGGTAGGAGACGGTCCCGCAAATAACTAGGCCCCGTGCCATGGAGCGATTTAAAGATGGTTACCAACACCTTGAAGCGCACCGGAAGGCCACCGGCAGCCAGTGCAGCTCGCGCAGGAGGGGTGTTACGTGGGAGCACCGTGAGGCTCCCAAAATCCCCCGTGCGGCTGCATTCTGCACTAACTGGAGCCTCGGGGTGCACCTCAAGGGGAGCCCCATGTAGAGAGCATTACAATAGTCTAGGCGGGATGTAACGAGCGCTTGAGTGACTGTGCGAAGGGCGTCCCGGTCAAGGAAAGGGCGCAACTGGTGGACCAGGCGAACCTGGTAAAAGGCCCCCCTGGTCACGGCCGTCACCTGGTCGTCCAAGGAAAGCCGTGAATCCAGGAGGACGCTTAAGTTGCGGGCCCTTTCCACGGGGGCTAGTGTCTCGCCCTCGATGACCAGCGATGGAGTCAGCTGGCTGTACCTGGACGCTGGAAACCACAGCCACTCGGTCTTGGACGGGTTGAGTCGAAGTTTGTTATTCCCCATCCAGGCCCGCACGGCCTCCAGACACCGGGACATCACTTCAACAGCATCGCTGGGGTGGTTGGGGGTAGATATGTATAGCTGAGTATCATCAGCATACAGATGGTATTCTACCCCACAACCATGTTGTAGACGTTTCATTACCAAACTACATTATCATCATCAAGGCTAGCACTGTTGATGTGGACTGCTTTGATAATGAAACTTCTGCAAGAAAACTACCAAACTCAGAGAGCATCAAGGATGACACAGTTCAATCCTGAGCTACAGATATTTTCTTCTGCTGCTACTGGTGAGTTTTCTTGCTCCCTCCCCCCCCCCCTCCCTGCAGATGCTGGTGCCAAGTATGTTTAATAAACGAATCTGTTTTAGTCCCTGTACAAAGGGAAAGGCAATGAAAGCAATATTTAATCTATGCGTGTGTGTGAGAAAGAGAGAGGGAGAGAGAGGGAGAGAAAGAGAGAGATTTGAATGTTGAATACACTGAATGCAAGAATTTACTGCTGGATAATTCTTGTTTTAACAGGCTACTCTGAGTTCTACAATTAAGGTTCCCCTTTGAGAATATTGCAACATATCCTTGCCATCCTCATCCACTGGAAAAAGTTGTATTTTACATTATCATTAAATAAAAACAGAACCCCCTAATCTCACTTAAAGTTAGTTTGTGTTGCTAAGCAACATAACATCAGAGGAATTTTTTAAAAAAAAAACGTTTGAAAAAATACCTCAGAGGAAAGATTTCTTTCCAACACCAGTCATGCAAAACAAGGGAACTGCTTCAGGCATCAGATGCTAAAGAGGTGCCCTGAGAAGCCCGAGGCCAAACTTTCCTACTGCATCCCACAAAGTGACTCAGCCATCTTCAGCTGGAGATGTTGCCGAATTGTTGGTGTTGAAAAAAGAAAATCCCAACTGCCAGTTTAAATTAATTTTCCACATGTATAATAGGAGGGCAACATCTTGTCCTTTGCCCCAGGCAGCAAAGGTCTTGGATCGACTCTGATTAAATTCATTTCTTCCCCCAAAAGGAAAGTGTGATTGCATTCTCTTTCTGATGAAACTGTATACTTCTCATTTGGGACTGCGCAGATTGTTCTTTCTTTCTGTTTTTTTTAAAGAAAGCTTTTCAAATGGGGAGCAAAACTACTATGACTTGGGCTAGAGACTGTAGAGCGAATTGCTCATTAAAAAATTTTAGGAGCAAATTTGAACTGCCTGCATCAGAGGGAAAAAAATACTGGGAGGGATATGAAAGAGTTCTGGGGAAAAAGGGGGGAAATGTGATTTCTCAAGTGAGGAAGATGGGGGTGGGCTGGAGACTGCCTATTCCAGATTGTAGCACACAAGAGGGAACTGTTACAGAAGCAATGGGGCAAATGATGTGATGAAACAACTTCTGTGAACTTTGATCTGGCAGATCTTCCTAGGCTCTTGCACATCCCCTCCTTAAGGAATTGGGTTTACACAGAAAATTTTCCTTGGGGATTCACCTTTATATTTCTCAAGAAACAGTTACACTGATTGCAAAGCAGGACTCTAATTGCTCTTATTTTTTGTGAAGTTTAGAAACCAGTAAATTAAATATAAAATAGGAATAGTATTTTATGTCAGAGCAAGCAGATATTCTTTGCAATCCAGTACAAAATAATAAAAAATAAGTTTACTTATCGCTAGTAGGAAATTACTTTTTCCAGAGTTGGGCAGGGAGTGGATGATAACTCCTAGATCAGGGGTGTCCAGCTTTGACCACTTTAAGACTCATGGACTTCAATTCCCAGAATTCCCTAGCCAACCAGCCAGCTATGACACCTACCAACGCTGGCTGGGGAATTCTGGGAGTTGAAGTCCATGGGTCTCAAAGGGGCAGGACACTTCTGTCCTAGACTGAAGACTGTTACTGATTAGTAGATGCAAAACAAACGAACTTGTTCCCGTTCTACGAATTGGTGATTATTGTTTGAACATTAGCCCCGGAAATCAAAATAAATAAGAGCAGCACCTTATCCACCTTCAATTCGTGCCTGACGTATTCACCCGCATCATTATCCCTCCGTCACGCTGTCACCGTGGGGAATACCTTTCGTGCAGCAAGCGCCCCTGAACCCACGAAGGCAAAAGGCCAGGAAGGACGTTTCGGATACGAAACTGGAAAAAGCGATTCGGAACAGGCGGGAGCGCACTACGGGCGTCTCTTTAACGCGTTTCCGGGATTTAGCGCGGCTCCTGTGAGAACTCGGGGCAAAAAAAAACAACAAAACGCAGGTTCTTTAAAGAGGAGCGGACGAAGGCGAAGCCTGCGCCTTCCAGCTCTGCGCACGTCTTCAGCCTTAGATCCCAACCCCCGCCCCGCGCATAAACTACTAAGGGATCAAGGACATAAACGATGCCGACGGTCCGGTTCGGTTGCCCTGGCAGCTTTGTGCAACGCCGTGGTGGCTCAGTGGCTAAGACGCTGCGCTTATCGATCAGAAAGGTCGGTAGTTCGAATCCCTAGGATAGGTCACCTGCGTAAGCAGGGGTTTGGGCAAGATGACCTCCAAGGTCCCTTCCAACTCTGTTACTGTGTCGTTTATATCCACCACCGCCAGAATAGGTTGTGTGGCAAACTCGGTGGCTTTAACAAGAGAAAGGACTTTCTCGTGGAAATCCGTTCCGTGCGCAAGTTTCTGAACCACCGTTCCTGCTTGATGCGAAAGGCATCTTTGGAAGAAGAAAACGGGCGACCGCCTGTCCGTCCAGCCGGCTCGGCTCCAATGCCAGGGGCTGCAAGGGCCCCTCCCTCCTCCCTCCACAAAGAACGCGCAAGATAAGAGCCAATAGGTGGGGAGCCTCATTTGCATATTGCTCCTCACGCACTTAAGGCGCGGGGGAAGAGGAGCCGAGCGCGGAGTTAGCGTCTCCCTTGCTTTTCGCGCGGAGGGTCTCGCCCCCTTTTCTCAGCTTTCTCGTCCGTGAAAACTTCGGGAAACTTTTTCTCGCCCGTTCTTTTTCCACGAACGCTTCCCCCCCCCTCCTCACTGCCCCGCCCGCTGCATTCCCTTGTTTGGGTCCGGGGACCGGCCGCCTTTTTTCCCCCCCGAGCCATGTGTACTAGAAGACCAGCGCTCCGGGCAGTCCTGTGTATGTGGAGCTACTGCTGCCTCGTCGCGCTTTGCGGGAAGTCGGCTAGCCAGCCCATCGTGGCCTCGTCAAGTAAGTCCGCTTTCTGCTCGCCGTCCCGAGAGAGATCGCCTCGGCTCTCCCACGGAGGAGAGGCGGAAACGCCGTATAACCGGCTGCCGGGGAACGCGAGGTCCCGGCAGAAAGGAGGAAGGAGACGGAGCGAGGGGAAACGGAGCGAGGCGTACGGCAAACGGAGAGTTTAATGGGCAGACGCTGGGTAACGGGGCCGGGGATTTGGGAGGGAGCGGAGCGCCCGGCAAGCGGGGGGGTCCCGAGACCACTATTTGCGAAGCTTGCGGACTGCAAAGGGGGCTTGTTTCGGGACATTCGTTCTGGGAAGTAGGAGACTAACACGAGGCTGTGTGAAAAGGGAAAAAAAGGGGCAGAGCTAGAATTTACTACCAGCCCAGGTGTAGTGTCAGCCTCAGTGCAGCGGTGTATTAACCATTAAGCAGCCTAAGCACGTGCTTAGGGCACCAGGCGCAAAGGGGGCACCACAAAGTTGAGAAAGAAAGAAAAAAAAAGCCACCAATGAAGATTTGTACAGCATGTACAAAGGAGGGGGGCACCAAGTATTGTCAGTGCTTAGGGCACCAGTGAGCCTTAATCCGGCACTGCCTCAGCGGCAGGGACTGGAAGGACAAATTAGCTGCCTCCTGCCTCTGCCTTGAGCGGTCTGCCCTACCGAGAGTGTTAACTTGGTATATTGGGGGGGAGACGCAGGGCAGGTGCACCAAACAGGTTCAGGTGGGTTGTATCAGGTTAGTCTCAAGGGGGCGTGGCCGGGTGGGACCACCAGAAGAGGTGAGGGGGACGGCCCAACATTCAGAGGGGCGGGCGAGACAGAGAGAGAGTGAGTGAGTGAGGGGCGTGTTTTCGTCAGAGTCGCCCCAAACGTGGCGTCTCCCGGAGCTTGCGAGGAAATGTCTTTGACGGCCCACGACCCGGGCAGCAACTTTGAGCTACGATGACGCATCTTGTGTGTCCCTCCTTTCCCCCCCCCCCTCCCGTATCTTTAGATTCGTTCGTTCCGTTGCTTAAAAGAAAAAAAAATGTGACGGGCCTTGCGCGTTGCACGTGAGGAGACTCGCGGCTCGCGAAAGCCCAAGCCCGGCGGCCGCTTCGGGAAAGGGGCGGCTTCGTAACAGTTGGGAAAGCGGGAAAGCCTCGCCGAGGGGTGTTTTTTGGACCGCTTGGCGGCCGGTCCGTTTGGCGCGCGTTTAGTTTTTGAGTAGCCGCGGGAAGGTGAGGCGCAACCTATGCGGAGCCCGCGGCGTGTCCTTAGAAGGCCAACGGCGCTTCCTTCCGCCGGTACTTCCAAGCCTCTTGGCGTGTTTACTCCCGCGGCGTCAGGAGAGGCCAGCAGCGGCTCCGCCAGTACGCTCGCTGGGATGGAGGAGGGCGGGGAAGGGGCCCGCCGAAAGAAAAGCTGGGCTCATGCTTGGTGACCGCTAGTAACTCCTCCGCTGAGGAGGCAGCCGGCGCAGGAATGCCTGGAACGTGGGCCAAGGTCACCCTGGTTCAGGGGGCTGCTACAAACCAGGGGAGGGGAGGGGGCGGGCGGGCGAAAGCCAGAGCCGGTCGAGAGCGCTCCGGTTCCTCCAGGACCAGAAAAGGCTGGGCTGGGCGCGTGGCGGCCTGGCGGATGAAAGCGCCTGGCACGGAAGGAGGCTTTTCAGGAAAGATCTGCCTCCCGAGGAAAGGCGGCGGGAAGCAAGAGAGCAGCAGGAAGCGGTTTCCACCCCGAATGGGACTTTTTCTGGCGGCGAACAAAAATGGGACGTTAGGAAGCGAGACTTCCCTTTACTTAAGAACGGTTTCTCATACCTGTGCCCGCAATGGTCCTGTGAAAAACTCCTATAAAACTTTTTGCAAGGGCCAAACGTCTGTGGAGATTCTCCAGACACCCAGGTCATAGTTCTCTCAAAGGTGCTGTTTCCTCAAGCAAATATTCTCCAGGGGGTTATAAAAAAAAACCAAAAGATTTAATCAAATGGTTTTCCAGTTCTCCCTGCTTAGCAGCCAAAGCAATTTTTGTTTGGATGCATGCTGTACTAATGCTTTCCAGTCCTTTCTCCTTATATGCCCTTTTGAAAGAATGTTGTGGTTCTCCCCCCACCCTTTTCTTTTTTTAAAAAAAAGCTTAGTTTCAAGATTATCTCCTTTCTCCCACTCTTGGTAGTAAAATTGATTAGTTTTAGCAGAATAGAAACATACTGGGGAGGAGGTGCCGATGTTTTAACTTAGTTCAAGGTTGAAGTGAAGTGTATAGACTATACACAAATTCATACAATAGGACAGGATAGTTGTAGTAGAAAAAGTAATACCCATTTAATGAATCATAAGACATGACTGCAAAAGCAATTTATATAAAAACAGTATATAACAATAGGATATAGGTGACTTGTTTTCATTGGGGAGGAATTGGATGCTGAAGCACTTGTACAACCTTTCACAAATAAGAATCTACACAACTTTTACTGGCACTTTTGTTACCTGATCCCCTATGTTGCAGGTTTATTGCGATTTTTAACCTTACCTTGCAATGCCAGTGTAATCTAATATGCGTGAGCTGACTGGACTGATGTTACTTCTTCACTTCACCTGTCTCCCAAGAAATATTCTGCAGTGTTATTGGCAATTTATGTAACCTTACTCCTTCACAAAAAAGTGTGCACATTTCAACAATTTTTTTTAAAGCAGCTGATATCCTGAATGCAGCAGCCTGAGAAGTCTTATGTATTTTGTCAAGTTATCAGGATTTGGGAGCCATTTGCAATGGTGCCTTGAAAAAGTTGCTTATGAAAGAGTTTTGTGGAATATTGAGGTTTCCATCCTCTGCTCTATAGAAGTCCAAAGAAATCTGTTAAGCTTTACTAGGCTTTTCAGAAGTCATGCAGAAGCTGAGGGCTCTTATCAGTGGGGTGAGGATATACGTACACCCTTGTGTGTGGAGATGCTATCAGGGATGGATTTAACACCGTTGTATGGTGTTAGTACTAATAGAAAGTACTAATAGAAATTCTTTGCATGTACATATGACAATCAGCTGGACTTTGTGCGTGCAGCAGTGGCGGAAACTGGAAGAGATGATCTTCCGTTTTTCGGCATAAGCAGGTGCATCGGCCAGCTGATTGTCACGCGTATGCACAGCAGTAACTGGAAGACTAGCTGCCCAGCGCACATACGCGTTGTAAAAACCAGAAGTTCATTTTACGGCACGTGCATGCTCCCTGGGCAGCTCCTCTTCCGGGTTGCGTCCCAGATGAACATGCGCACACATGCTCCCTTTTCGGCACTTGGTGTCAAAAAGGTTCGCCATCACTGTTATATACTAGCCATGATCATAGGTCTCTAACATGTTCTTTTAGATTCTCCAACAGTGTAGCTATCGCCATTATAACTGAACCTATTTACTTTGCTGCAGGTCAGCCTCTTCTTTTTCCTTCCACCTTTGCCAGTTGTTAGAACTTTCTCAAGAAGACATGCAGTTCTCTCCACACCCTGGTACACTCATGTAAAACAATAGTTTTATGAGCTGCACTTACTGCCAATTGTCTTCTGGGTGGAGTGCAAGGTCACTTTTAGGACTGACTATCTCCAGTCAGTTTCTGTACCTCCCACCAGATTCAACGGGGTGGGCGTGGTTATGTTGTCGGTCTCCTCTGCTTGGACCTTGGAGATGCTTCTTTTCTGTTGCTTTTCCACAGGCATTATGTAAGTGGCACCAAGCATTTACAATTAATAGTATGCCCCTATGCTTATTATGAAGTAATGATGCATTTTGCTTACAGAATGGCACTGTATTGTAGTATGTTTAGTTTACTTTGCTCTTCTTGTTTTTATTATCAGTCATCCTAGAATGACATGAATCGGCTTATAAACTCTTTAAATCCATACAATTCAGTAAATTATGTCTATAGGATCAAGCTAGAATCAAGGCATGAATGGTTTGTATCTGCTTACTCTCCACTGGAGTTTAACATAACCAGTGTACAGTGTAGTATAACTGAAATATGAAAATATTGTGCCTACTTGATTTTGGAATTTACCTATTCAAGGTTTCACATTCATATGGATTTGAAAGACTATGTTCATATAATTTGAATGCACCAACATACATTCTTTCTAAACTGCTGAATGTTGCTTCATATCCCTGCATCGTGTTAGCTTTTATTTATTTATTTTATAAGTCCTGCCTATTTTACCAGCTGCCTGAAGCGGATAGAAAAGTATCATACCTCACTTCTAACATTCCATACTAAGCTGGGATTGTATACATTAAAACTTCAGAAAGTGGGAATAAGGGAGATGAGAGTACTTTAGTTAAGCACAGAAAATATGCAAAGGTTTTCATAATCCCTTTTGCAAATATATCAACTGCAAATAAGTTAAGCACCATTCCTCAAGGATTAGTTTTAGTTGGTTCAGCACCATACTTAGTGGACTTTTGTTTCTAATTAATAGAGCTAAGTGTTAGCAGCATTATACACTATTAATTGGAAAATTGGATTCACCAGGATCTTGTATTTTGTGAGTTACATAAATTCTGTTTAATAAATTGGGTAAGTCTAGTTAATGAGAGTACCTGCAAAAGGTTGACAGTTTATGTGATGTGTGATATACTCTCATACTATGGCAAAATGCAACATATTTTTCAGTTTTATACAAAGAGGCTATGTAGGCTCTAAAACTGACTTTAGATAGATAGATTTTATTTTTCTATACCGCGTCCTCTCCCCAGGGGGACTCGGAGCGGTGCACAGGGAAAATTAAAACAGCATAAAATATATACATAAATAAATACAATAAAAACAAATTAAATCAACTGTCCCTGTACTAAAATCCCCATTTTAAAATTAGCATTCCCTAACCCCTGAGGTAGAGACTAACCTAGGCCGGCCAAGCAGAAAAAGTGAGTTTTTAATTTCTGACGGAAGGAGCGGAGGTCCGTAGTTGTTCTAATGTCGGGGGGAAGGTCGTTCCAGAGGGCTGGGCCCGCCACAGAGAAGGCCCTTCCCCTGGGCGTCGCCCGCTGACAAAGTCTAGTGGACGGCACCCGGAGAAGTCCCTCTCTGTGGGAGCGAATGGGCCGGGAAGATGTATGAGGCAGAATCCGATCCCGCAGATAGCTAGGTCCCGAGCCATGGAGCGCTTTAAAGATGAGGACTAACACCTTGAAGCGCACCCGAAAGACGACAGGTAGCCAGTGCAGCTCGCGCAAGAGCGGTGTTACATGGGTATACCTTGCGGTACCCATTATTGCTCGCGCGGCTGCATTCTGGACCAGCTGAAGTCTTCGGGTGCACCTCAAGGGGAGCCCCATGTAGAGAGAGTTACAATAGTCCAGTCGGGATGTCACGAGAGCATGAGTGACTGTGCGAAGGGCGTCCCGATCCAATAGGGGGCGCAACTGGCGAACCAGGCGAACCTGGTAAAACGCCCTCCTGGCCACGGCTGTCACTTGATCTTCCATGGACAGCCGGGCATCCAGGAGGACACCCAAGTTGCCCACCCCATCCACAGGGGCAAGATGTTCGCCCCCTATGGCCAGCGATGAAGTCAGCTGGTTGAATCGGGCAGCCGGAAACCACAGCCACTCGGTCTTGGTCGGGTTGAGTCTGAGTCCGTTACTTCCCATCCAGATCCGTACGGCTTCCAGGCACTGGCACATCACCGCTACGGCATCGTTGGGGTGGCTTGGGGTAGATATATACAGCTGAGTATCATCAGCGTAGAGATGGTACTCTACCCCAAAGCCACGGATGATCTCACCCAGCGGCTTCATATATGTGTTGAACAGGAGAGGCGAGAGGACCGACCCCTGAGGGACCCCACATGTGAGGGGTCTCGAGGTCGACCTCTGCTCTCCTGCCAACACAAATTGCGATCGGCCAGAGAGGTAGGAGGAGAACCACCGTAAAACGGTGCCTCCCACCCCCAACCCCTCCAGCCGATGCAATAGGATACCATGGTCGATGGTATCGAAAGCCGCCGAGAGGTCTAATAGGACCAGGATGGAGGAGCAACCCCCATCTCTGGCCCTCCAGAGATCATCGACCAACGCGACCAATGCCGTCTCAGTGCTATGCCCGGGCCGAAAGCCGGACTGGCGCGGGTCTAGATAATCAACTTCCTCCAGGTGACGGGGAAACTGTTGTGCCACCACACTCTCAACAACCTTCGCCAAAAAGGGAAGGTTGGAGACTGGACGATAGTTGGTTAATAAAGCTGGATCCAAAGAGGGCTTCTTAAGGAGCGGCCTCACCATGGCCTCTTTTAGGGAAGCAGGTAAGGCACCCTCACTTAAGGATGCGTTGACAACCTCTTGGAGCCAGCCTCGTGTCACCTCCCAGGATGCCAGTACAAGCCAGGAGGGACACGGGTCCAATAAACATGTGGTGGCTCGCAGTCGCCCACGTAACCTGTCCATATCCTCGGAAGTAACGGAGTCAAACTCCTCCCAAACAAGATCTGTCTCGTGGCATCCCACTGGGCCATCAATTGAGGCTAACTCATTCTGTATCTGAGCGATTTTCTCCTGCAGAAAAATCACAAATTCCTCTGCTCTACCCTGCAGCGGGGCTTCCCGCACCCTCTGTTGAAGGAGGGAACGGGTCACCCTAAACAGGGCGGCAGGGCGGTTTTCTGCGGATGCTATGAGAGTGGCACAATGATGATGTTTGGCCACTCTCAGCGCCACAATGTAAGTCCGTAAATGGGCTCTTACCTGTGTCCGGTCAGATTCAGAACGGGTAGCCCTCCATCTTCTCTCTAGGCATCTCTTGTGGCGTTTCATCACCCTCAGCTCCTCGGTAAACCAAGGAGCCAGGGTGTTTCGGCGCCACAAGAGAGGCCGCAAGGGCGCGACCCGATCCAAGGCTCCCGTGGTCGCAATATTCCATGCGGCCACGAGGTCCTCCATCGGGGCGCGGGTCAGAGGTACAGGAAGTGGCCCAAGCGCCGTCTGGAACCCATCAGGGTCCATCAGACGCCTGGGGCGGAACCAAATAGGTGACTCAGGTTCCGCCTCCGACTTTACTGTGAATTACAGGGTTATGTAAAAACTTTGATCAAGAATTTAGTAAGCCACCTGCATAATGTCATATTTAAAACAATTATAGTTCCTTATGAAAATTCAAATTAGTAATAGCTGGACTGCTCTTATATATGTTGCTATTCCTCAAAAAGACAGCTAAGTAAAACTTTGAGATATTAACGTTTTGCAAGCTTTGTAATGTGTATTACAGTACTATCTTGTCTTTAGGACAGGAATCTTAAAACTAGTCCTTTTTCAGAAAAATCCTGTCTCTTCTTTTCCTGTTCAGTTTATTAAAAAACCCAAACAACAGTATTTTGTTTCATTATAAGTAGACTGTTGAGCATAGTAACATAATAAATGCAGATAAGAAAAACTTACTTGTGATTTAATAGCACATACAAGACTAAGCAAATGTAATGTTAGTGTTTTACTGCCACAGTTATGGAATATATTGTAAATCAGAAACAAGAAGGTTGTCTTATAGAGGCATCAATGTGCAAAACTTGCTTTAGGCTTTCTTTTTATCATGGAAGCATTATATTCAGCAAAATACCTGGGCTTTAGGTAGTCCTCTGACATCTTCATTGGACTCTGTAAACAGGTACTAGATCTGGATATTAGAAGAAACAAAGGAAACAGAAGAAAATAGAGCCAATTTCCGTTTTCTTCCTAATCAGTCATACTAGTCTTCCTAGATCAAAAGCAGATTTTAATTTGATGTCATTTCTTAGCATATTCTTGATTTTATTCCAGAGATGTGTACATAAGAAAGTCTAAGCTCCTCTACCAACATTTCTCTCCCTCCATGACTTTGGGATTTGGTAGTTAATTGTCCTTTATTGTACAATATATGTAAAGATTGCATCTTAAAAACTGCAATAACTTTTCCATTTTTATAAAATATGCATACATTCAGACTTAGTTTGCAGATAATCTAAGACAGGTGTGCTTTAATTACAGTTTGTAGAATATTCCCTAAGTGACAGGGCTTGCGTTAATCCAAGACAAGTGACTCAGAAATTCAGCCTTTATTTACAACCTGTCATGTCAGTTTCATTAAACTAACAGAGCAACATAGGAAAGCTAACTTTGATTTAAGTAAAAAAAATAAGGACAACTACAGTGACCGGTTTTCTGGGTGTGAAAGTTTTTGAATACCCAGCAATGCAATATTTAAAAGTATAGTTTGAATAAGCTACCACATATGCAGGAAGTCTAGTAAATTTTCTGGGTATGCTTATTTAATTTGAAGGGTGAATGCAGAGACTGTTTCATATGGTTAAATTTAACCATACCCAAGTTCTTTCATTCCAGTGTACCTATCTTGGTTGTGTCTAACTTCTCACTGATTTCAGTAAGTCTGTTTTTGATAAGCGCACAGATATTGCTTCCAATCTGGATGCTTACCCTGAATTCCCTATTCAGTGTAGCTATTGATGAGCGCTCCCAAAAAATTGAAGTTCTGAATCTGGGGAGCTGCCAGTTAAGACAAGGATATCATAGATCCAATTATTTCTGTGAATCTTGATTTTGGTTGAAGTTTCTGTTCTCAGCTGACACTTTTAGCCAGGTGTGGGGGATTTTTGCTGGCAGTATGTTGGGAAGAAAACTATTAGCTTTTTTTCCTCCCAAAAGCTCTCTAGTATTGGCCTATGATAAAAACAAAGCCTTCAAATAGACGTAACAGGCTTTATGTCACGCGTACTTAGATGTTTAGCAGTTGTTCATATTCTCCAAAGGAGCTTGACTGTAAGGATAGGAATTAGAAATGTGTTCCAACACAAGCTTTGCTTAGGGACCCAATTCAATATTTTGGAACAGTATACTTCAATTAGGATTTAAAATGTAGGCAGTTGTGAATTGTGGGAGTTGAATGACCAGATTGGTGTTGGGAAGGAATGGATGGAGCAATCTAAGATCTTTTAATGGCCAGTGTGTAGACCAGTGATGGCGAACCTATGGCACGTGTGCCACAGTAGGCATGTGGAGCCATTTGGCAGGGCACGCAAGGTGTTGCCCTGTCAGCTGACCAGAGCACATGGCCAGCTGATTCAGCCATTTTTAAAGCCATTTTTTGCCTTCCCTAGGCTTTATATGAGCCTAGGGAGGGCGAAAACACCCCACCCCCACCCCCTGGGAGCTCTCCGGAGGCTTCAGGAGCTTCCTTGATGCCTCCAGAGCAGGGGTCCCCAACCTTTTTTTCACCAGGGACCGGTTTCATTTTAAAGAAAATTCTGCGGACCGGCTGAGGGGCTCAGCAGTCATGTGACTGGGTGGGCGTGGCCAACTTTGAAAATGTGAAACTCACTTAACAATGATCTTGGTTAGCAACCAAACTTTTGGCCTCAACTGTGGTCATAAGTTCTTTCTTTCTCTCTCTCTCTTTCTTTCTCTGTCTCTCTTTTTTTCTCTCGCTATTTCTTTCTTTCTCTCTTTCCCTTTCTCTCTATTTCTTTCTCTTTCCCTCTTTCTGTATCTTTTCCTGTCTCTTTCTTTCCTTTCTGTCTCTTTCTCTCTGTCTGTCTTTCTCTCTCCCACTTTTTTCTTTCTTTCTCTCTTTGTGTCTCTCCTTCATCCGCCCATTTCTGTCACTCTGTGTGTGTGTGTGTGCGTGTGTCTGTCTGTCTTGCATTCATTCAATCACTCCTTCTGTGTCTCTGTCTATCTTTCTCTCCCTCCCTCCCTCTGTCTCTCTATGTGTGTCTGTCGTCGTCATCGTCGTCTCGTCCCCCCGCCCCCAGCCTCCTCATCCCGCCTGCCACGCTTGGTCGCTCGTTCAGGCTCCGTGGCTGGATAGGTGCCGGGCTGGAGAGGAGGAGGAGGGAGGGGGGCAGCCCATTGGGGAGAACGGGCGCGGGAGAACGCAGGAGGATGGTGGGGGCTCTTCCTCCACCCTCGTCAACGGAGGGACTCCTGTGCGCCGCCGGAGCAACCCGCCAGTTCCCTCCCCAGCCCGCAGAGCCTCCGCAGTCCCTGGAAGAAAATGAGTGGCCGGCATGCCAGCAGGGGAGGGAATCGGTGGCCGGTCCGGCGGCGTCCAGGAATCCTTCCGTCGACGAGGGTGGAGGAAGAGGCACACTCCAACGGCGCGAACAGCCGCGCCTGCGTTCTCCCGCGCGCTGTGCTCAGGGGGCTGCCTCCTCCTCCCTCCTCCTCCTCTCTAGCCCTGTGGCCCGGCTCCCATCCAGCCACGGACCGGCACCGGTCCGCGGCCCGGGGGTTGGGGACCCCTGCTCCAGAGGACTAAAAATGATGCTACGAGCAAACTGGAAGTGACTCTAGGGGGGCAGGGGGTGCTGTTTTTGCTCACTCCAGGCTCCTATAAAGCCTCTGGTGCCTGGGGAGGGTGAAAAAAGCATGTAAAAATGGGGGGAAGTGCCTGTCACGTGCGCATGTGCACTGGGGGGGCACGCACTGCATTATGGGTGTTGCACGCTGGTGCACAACCCCCCTGTGCTTCCCCCTTATGGCACGCGAGCCTAAAAAGGTTCACCATCTCTGGTGTAGACTGTGTTTAATTTCTTGTTTGATGAAGGAATCCAAATAAAAGCATCCCAGAGTAGATGAGTATTTAACCTCTACTTACATGCAACCAATGAAGAATGACACTCCCATCTTTCTGGTAGTTTGTTATTGGGTAACTTTTTTTTAGACTTGGATTCATAGACCTTCTTGGGATTTAAATATCTTATCACATGTTCTCTAAACTGTGACGACAGAAAGTAAGTCTTGACCTTCTATGTGACATTCTTTCAGACACAGGTAGTCCTCCACTTACAAATACAATTGAGCCCAAAATGTCTGTTACTAAGTGAAACAGTTAGGTTTTGCTCCTTTTTATGGCCTTTTGTGGCAAAATTGTTACGTGAATTATTGTAGTTGTTAAATCAGTACCATTGTTGTTAACTGAATCTGGCTTCCCCATTAACTTCGCTTATTAGAAGGTCGCAAAAGGAGATAACATGACTCCAGGACACTGCAACTGTCATAAATATGAGTAAGTTGCCAAGTGGCTGAATGTTGATTACGTAATCTTGGGGATGCTGCAATAGTCGTAAATGTGAAAAATGGTCATAAGTCACTTTTTTTAGTACTGCTGTAACTGAATGGTCACAAAATGAACTACCTATAAATCGAGGACTACCTGTATTTGAAAATGCAATTTTCAAATCAGCCTCTGGCAACTTCTTAGATGTATCCATATATTTCTTTTGACAACAGTGTGGAAATGATTTGTCAGTGTCTTTCCTAGATGCGCTTTTGAATTCAGTCTGGTCTACAACTTTGTGGTTGTCTGCAAGATCCATCCAGTCCTGCTTAGTTTCCAGTTCTACAGAAGTTCTTAGTTCTACAGAAGATCAATCCGGTGTAGCCATCTGATCAGATCCAGTGATCTTACAATTAGGACCTCTGGGGGAATCAGTGCAAAAGCTTAAATGTTGCAATGATTTGTTGTACCTCTTCAGGATGAATGAACCAGTGCATTGCATCAGTAATTTTCAATATCCTTTCTAGTATGTTTGCATTTACAGGTGAAACTCGAAAAATTAGAATATCGTGTAAAAGTTCATTTATTTCAGTAATGCAACTTAAAAGGTGAAACTAATATATGAGATAAGACTCATTATATGCAAAGCAAGATAGTTCAAGGCGTGATTTGTCGTAATTGTGATGATTATGGCTTACAGCTCATGAAAACTCCAAATCCACAATCTCAGAAAATTAGAATATTACATGAAATCAATAAAACAAGGATTGTATATAGAACAATATCGGATCTCATACGCATGCATATGTACTCAGTACTTAGTTTGGGCCCCTTTTGCAGCTATTACTGCCTCAATGCAGTGTGGCATGGAAGCTATCAGCCTGTGGCACTGCTGAGGTGTTATGGAAGACCAGGTTGCTTCAATAGCAACCTTCAGCTCTTCTGCATTGTTCGGTCTCATGTCTCTCATCTTTCTCTTGGCAATGCCCCATAGATTCTCTATGGGGTTCAGGTCAGGTGAGTTTGCTGGCCAATCAAGCACAGTAATCCCACAGTCATTGAACCAGGTTTTGGTGCTTTTGGCAGGGGGCAGGTGCCAAGTCCTGCTGGAAAATGAAGTCAGCATCCCCATAAAGCTCGTCTGCAGAAGAAAGCATGAAGTGCTCCAAAAGCTCCTGGTAGACGGCTGCATTGACCCTGGACTTAATGAAGCACAGTGGACCAACACCAGCAGATGACATGGCTCCCCAAATCAACACAGACTGTGGAAACTTCACACTGGACTTCAAGCATCTTGCAGTGTGTGCCTCTCCATTCTTCCTCCATACTCTGGGTCCTTGGTTTCCAAATGAGATGCAAAAGTTGCTGTCATCAGAAAAGAGGGCTTTGGACGACTGAGCAACAGACCAGGTCTATTTTTCTTTAGCCCCGGTAAGATGCTTCTGATGTTTGTTGTTCAGGAGTGGCTTGACGAGGAATATGGCATTTGAAGCCCATGTCTAGGATCCGTCAGCCTCAGTCCATTCCTTGTGAAAGTCCCCAACGCTTTTGAATGGCCTTTTCCTGACAATCCTCTCCAGTCTGCGGCCATCCCTGCTGCTTGTGCACCTTTTTCTTCCACATAATTTTTCCCTTCCACATAATTTTCTATTAATGTGCTTTGATACAGCACTTTGGGAACATCCAACTTCTTTTCAATTACCTTTTGAGGCTTTCCCGCCTTATGGAGGGTGTCAATGATGGTTTTCTGCACAGTTGTCAGTTTAGCAGTCTTTCCCATGATTGAGATTCCTGCTGAACCAGACTGAGAGACCATTTAAAGGCTCAGGAACCCTTTGCAGGTGTTATGGCTTAATCAGTTAATTGGAGTGGGATACTTTGAGCCTAGAATATTGCACCTTTTCACAATATTCTAATTTTCTGAGATTGTGGATTTGGGGTTTTCAGGAGCTGTAAGCCATAATCATCACAATTATGACAAATCATGTCTTGAACATACACACTTTGCATGTAATGAGTCTATCTCATATATTAGTTTCACCTTTTAAGTTGCATTACTGATAAATGAACTTGCACGATATTCTGATTTTTCGAGTTTCACCTGTATAAGAGGCAGAAGATTGCTTTATGGTACAGCAATCAGACAGCCTTTGACAAGTGTGGGTGTCTTTTAATCCAGGAAAGACAATCTCAGGAAGATAGCAGTATCTTCTTATATACTGCTTCATCATGCTTTACAGCCCTCTCTAAGTGGTTTACAGAGTCAGCATATTGCCCCCAACAATCTGTGTCCTCATTTTACCCACCTGGGAAGGATGGAAGGCTGAGTCAACAACCTTGAACCTGATAAGATTCGAACTGCCAAATTGCAGTCAGCAGTCAGCAGAAGTAGCCTGCAGTACAGCGTTCTAACCATTGTGCCACCTCAGCTCTTATAGTGCAAAGGAAGATAGATTCCAATGTTTGAAAACCATTTTCCTGTAAATGGATAACTTTACTTACCTCCCACTGGACATACATTTTTAGTTTGGTGAAGCAAAACTCAACTTGCAATCCTTTCCAAATGCCACTGTTGAAATGTCAAAAAATTAAAAGCTAAAGTTTAGACCTATAGTCCATTGGGTCAGAAATTTCAAAGAGAAAGCTGCAAGCTCAGAAAGCCAAACTGACATTGGATTTTCATCCTTCTGTAGAACAGTCTGTCACTTGAGCAGAAAGATGAGATTGATTGTTTTATTTCATGCACGAATTCCTAAATTATAGGATTGACATATGACATATTGTTAGAGGAGGTACTGTATTGAGAATTTCTCCCTTGCCTTCCACTGTGTTCTCAACTGAGGAAAAAAGTAAGTTGATTAAAGAAGTCTAAAATTTTACTTGCAAGAAGAGGAAGCAAATGTTGCTTCTTAATTTTTGCCCCACAGTCTATTTTAATTATCAAACCTATATTGTGCATCATCTCACAAACATGACTCTGTAAGCATGCAATGAAACAAACAGTTAAAAAGTCTAAAGCATCCATTAAAAACACTTAAGCATATAAATATAAATAAGACCATGGTAGAATGGATCAAACCCTACTCAAGCTGCAACCATTCATTGTTTAGCGTTATAAAGGCACTGAAAGAAATGACTTACGATTGGTCTTCATGCTTTACAACTGATGCTTTTCACAGCATCCCTATGGTCATGTGATCAAAATTAAGGAAATTGGCAAATAGCATTTAGTTATGATGGCTGCAGCATCCTGGGGTTATATGATCACCATTTGCAGTCTTTCCAACTGGCTTCTGACCTGCACAGTCAGTGGGAGATGCCAGGTTCATTTAATGGCCACACAATGCACTTAACAACTGTAGCAATTTGCTTGACCATGGCAAAACAAAAAAACTATACAAATGAGTGTGGATTCACTTAGCAATCATCTGCCTAGCAAGAGAAATTCTGGTTTCAGTTGCAGTGGTATATAACAATCTATCATGCTCTCTATTTCCATGGGATCCTCAAGCCTTCTGGAAAAATCATGTTTTAAAGCGATTTCCAGAAGGTCAGTAGATTTGGGACTAACCTCATTTCAGGGAATGAGGTTCCAGGGTGCCACAGCAGAAAAGGCTTATCTCCAGCATCCCATCAGATGGAACCCTTCAGCAGACACAATCTGTAATCCTCCTGTCCTGCCAGACCTATTGCTGTGATAAAGTTGCTTATGTTCTGATGTCTGGATTGCTTTGCTTGTATATTAAATGAATACCCTTCAACACTGCTACCGGTAATACAAGAGATAAGTTGATATGTCAGCCTGCTTTAATACTGGCTCAATGTTAGGAATTCTAATGAATTTGCAGTAGAAAGATATTTAAAATTAAGAGTATGCATATCTTATCCCTAGAACCTTTTACAAGCAATTCGTCTTTTTATTATTAAGCAAAATCTCAAACAAACCGAGAGTAGTACTACTATTCTTGTATGCAAATATAGTATTTCCTTATTTTTAATTTTGTTTTTGCTCTCTTTGAAGTTCACAAATGCATTTCAGGAGTGTTGTAATAGCGCCATGGAAATTATACATCAAATGCAAAATTGAGTAATCAGCCGTGCAGGATTGTTGACATTTGTGTTACAAAAAGATGAATAAATATTTGAGAGATGGAGATAGACCAAGTAGGACATATGTTACCTAGAAAAGGGATGAGTTTGTGGTTTGCCTGTTCAGAAAACAATTCAGACTGTGGCCATGAGGGCTATGTTAAAATGCTTTCTAACCTTTGTAAAAGAACAACATTTTGCACAGTCTTTCCCAACTTAGTGCTTTCCAGGAGTGTTATGACCTATCATTATCAAACAGCCTAGAAATTGTAATCCAACACTTTTGTAAGGTATTCAGTGTGGGCAGCCTGGTGAATAATAGTTTGTGTATTGACATATCCATTTGAGGGCTGCAAAGATTTACTTTGTTGATGGTTTCAAAAATCAACTTATGGGACTCTTTAGTATATTAAGAAATAGAACTTAGGGTGTGATACATAAACAAAAAGGCAAAATAGGGCTGATTCATTGTACCAACAAAGGAGAATATTTGTAGCTCAGGGTTGACATGAGGGGTCCTTGATATTCTCTAAGCTTGTTTTCTTGCAGATGTTTCATTACCCAAACTAGATAACATTATTATTGCTCCACTAATGATGTTACCTAGTTTGGGTAATGAAACATCTTCAAGAAAACAACAAAGCTTAGAGAGTAGCAAGGACCCCTGATTCATTGTACCTCTCTTACTTTATCCTTTGCTGAAAAATTCCCCCGACAGCTTTTCATCAATATGGGATAGACTCGAGCAAAAGCTTCAGTGTTGTCACAGGATACTTGCCTTTATTGAACAGAGACCTGATGAGAGGTACAATAAATGTTTGGCTTTCAACAATTTTGGAAGTGCATTAAACCAACTTCTTCCCTTCTTCTCTTCATGCAATTAATAGAAAAGCAGTCATTTCACTGATTTTTATTCTGAGTAAGTCATAACACAAGAGCCACTGTTCTCGTTTATGGCTGCCCTGTGTAAAATATAACTACTGCAAGCAAAGCTGCTTCTTTGTCATGGTTGCTTGTGCCCAATTACTAAAATTGTAAAAATAATTGTATCTATGGAGACCATAAAGCTGCCTTTCATCAAAGCAAGCAATAGCTCTTAACTAATAGTAGTTTTCAAAGTATTGGGTTTTCCCTTATCCTGCTTCTTTAACTCATTTTTAAGTGGACATTTTGTAGATTAATTTACCCAAATGTTGCATTTACCTGGTGTCTAATGATATTATTATTATCCGAGTGATATACAAGTAGTCCTTGACTTACGACCACAATTGAACCCAAAATTTCTGCTGTTAAGCGAGACATTTGTTAACTGAGTTTTCCCCCATTTTACAAACTTTCTTGCCACACTTGTTAAGTGAGTCACTACAGTTGATAAGTTAGTAATCTGGTTGTTAAGTGAAACTGGCTTCCCCATTGACTTTGATTATCAGAAGGTCACAAAAGGTGATCACATGAACCTGGGACACAGCAACGGTCACAAATATGAGCCAGTGGCAGAGCATCCGAATTTTGATCACATGATCACGAGGATGCTACAAAGGTAGTAACTCTGAAAAACAGTCATAAGTCACATTTTTCAGTACCATTGTAACTTTGAACAGTCACAAAAAATACTGTTGTAAGTCAAGGACAAGCCATGTCAAATGTAAATGCAAGTTTTTAAAGCATGTCTTAAAAGGGTGCCAGCACAATTTATAGACCATTTTTTGACTGAAATGTAGAATTAGTTTAATAAACTATTGCATAATCTTGCAAGCAAATTTGCTTCTGATGACATTCATCATCCATACCATAATCAAAATGCACTCCAATAGGAAATATATTTGTTATATACAATATATTTACAGGAGACAATTAATAATGGGGTATTGCAAACCCACAATATTTTATTAAAATCTTTCAAAATTGGATTAAATTTGTTTAAAAAACCATTTTGTGCCACTTCTTCAATATGGTAGGTTAATATTTTCTCCTGAAATTATTACAGCATTTTTTTTTGCCTCCATTTAACTCTTTAATAACAGCTGAGGCAAAAAATGCTCTGTATAAAATTTAGAAATGTATTAGAAAATGTCCATTTAACAGCATAAACTGGAAGTGTTTATAAACTGACCATAAGCAATATAATGAGATGTGTGAATTTCTGCAGATAGACAGAACTTACTGAAATATAAGTTTATAGATAAATACTATATTGTCATTTTTCCTGTTCTCTATCACCTGAATATAATAATCTAATCTAGCTTCATTATGGAAACTTGAATCAATAAAATGGATGGGTTCTTTGTCTTTTTAGCTATCACTGCAGAAATCTGTATCAAAGAAGTACTACGATAAATAGTTATCCTGGACCATCTATGCCAGGGATGGCGAACCTTTTAAGCCTGGGGTGCCAAAAGCACACACACTCGCGCTATTGTGCGTGCTCATGTGCCCACACCCATAATTTAAGGCCTCCCATGCCGTGTCCTCTGAACATGCACGCGTGACACCCTCTGCTGCCCCGCGCATGTGCACACGGCTTTTTTGGAGCCCGGGGAGGGCAAAAAAAGGCCCGACACACACACCGGAAGTTCAGGAATGGACTTCCGGGTTGCCCATTGAGCCATTTTTCTCCCTCTGGAGGCTTCAGGAGGGCAAAACCTGGCCGAAAATCAAGGCCAAAAATTAGCTGGCCAGCATGCTTATGTGCGCTGGAGCTGAGAGGGCAACGCCTCGCGTGCCCTCAGAAATGGCTTTGCGTGCCACCTGTGGCACTCATGCCATAGGTTCGCCATCACTGATCTATGCCCCGTTTGATGCTACTGTGGATGCTAATAAATCACTATTAGTTCTGAGTCACTTAGCTTCTTACTTATTTTATTGATTTCTATAACAGAAAGAATTTAAAATAGACTATTAATGTTGTCTGCTGATAGTTTCTTTCTTCCAAACCACTTAAAAATTCCCTCTCTTTTTAACTTCAGGAAACATTATAGAAAACGAGAAAGACTTCAGTGGTATTGAGAGTAAATTTTCTTTAAGGAAACCTGAAAGGCCTGATGAAGACATTTGCCTCCTACTTCCTGGACATGAAACAAGTGTAGCAGATTGCAACTTCAATCATACCAGTAAAACTTTTGTGGTTATCCACGGATGGACGGTAAGAGGACCCAAACATTTGCATAGCTATTCACTGAAGACTCTTAGTCAGTCTGATAGGAGCAGAGACCCAAATAGTGATTTAAAGAAAAACAACCCAACAAATTAATTGCCATACATTTTTACTTATAGCCGGCTCATTTCTGGTTGGGATGGGTAGCCTTTTAAGCTCTATAGGTAATCCTTGACTAATGATTGCAATCGAGCCCACTATTTTGGTCATAAGTCGTGATGATCATAAAGTGGCTCACCACAGGACCAGAACCAATTTTACAAAAAAAAAATTGTAGCAGTCATCAAGTGATCCCTGTGACTCAAAGTTCACTATGGGAAGTTTTTCCAAAAGCTGAAAGTAAGTGCCTTTTCCAGAAAAAAATACCATAAATCGTGATCATATGAACACAAGTTACAAATGGCTGTAAATGTAGGTTTGTTGCTGAGCACCCAAAATGCCTTCATGTGACTGTGGGTCCCCTGATGTCAGAAGTTCAAATCCTTGTTATAAGTCCCATTTTAGGGGGGATCATCATAATTTATAATCAGCCATAAATTAAGTACTACCTGCATTGTTTTCTGGATCATGTTTGGAAATTATAATACGTGGTTTTTTAAAGGAACTCCAACCTTAGTTTAAACGTCACAATTTGATCATAACTCTCACTAAAAACAACAACCGTTTTCCTTCATCAGGCCATCTGTTCTAGCATTCTTTTTTTCAATAGTGCTGTAATCTAATAAGCTGTCCTGCTAAGTGGGACATAGCTGTAAAGGTGATCCAGGCAATTGTTTACTGTTTATTGGACTTATATGCCGCCCTTCTCCCGAAGGACTCAGGGCGGCACACAACATAAAAATACATAATGCAAAAGTTTAAAAAAAAGATTAAATAGAGAATCCAATAAAAATAAATTAACAATTTACAGTTAAATTTAAAATAAATTAAATTTAACAATTAAAATTAATAATTTATTCTATTCATGAAGAGAACTAGAAGCCATTGCTTGGGGAACAATGAAATAAATTGGAGCTGCAAAGACCTTGTGGCTTAAGCGAGACATGAATCTGTAATAGGGAACTGTTTGTAGCCTTTCCTGTCTGGGAAGAACTCAATGGCCAGGACCACCTAGAGTTTGCCTAAGTTCCAAATGGCAGACTAGACATAGGGCTGTGATAGCGACCCTAGGCACATGTGCCCGAAGGGGCACATGGAGCCATTTTGCCTGGCACACACAGCATTGCCCATTCCTCTTCTGGGTTCTGGCACGCATGTGCATGCGACGATCAGCTGGCCTTTGTGCATGCGGCAGTGCCGGAAACCGGAATAGCTGGTCTTCTGTTTTTGGTGTGACCATGTGCCCAGCCAGCTGAATGGCGTGAGCGCATGCACAACAGAACACTTTTCATACAATGTGCGTACGGGCGCCAGAAACCGGAAGTTCATTTTCCGGCTCGCGTATGACTTGTTTCCACCTTCATTTCCTGGTCATGGCCCAGACAAGCATGCACAAAGTGCTCCCTTTTCAGCATTCAGTGCCGAAAAGGTTTGCCATCACTGACATAGGGAAATAGAAATGGAAACTGGATCTTTTCTAGACTTATCTAGTAAAGCCAGAGATTAAAACCAGGAAGCAAAACCTCTGCTCTTGCCCTATAGCCACTCACTGCAGCCTGGGAACATTTTCTTGAGGCTAGCATTAGTGTATTAGGAAGTCTTTTGCAGTAAGACTGTTAAAGAAACCTGGAGCTCGTTTGACATCCATGTTGTTCGTTGGTCTTATTTTTTTCACCTGCTAACATAACACACATTTTTGTATTTCTTAAACTTTATGTTGTCCAAAGATTATTTATTTTATTTATTTTTATTTATTTCTTGGATTTATATAATCGCACCCTCTCCCCAAAGATTAGATGCAAGAGACTTAAGCATTATCCCAGCAGGGTTCTTGGATATAATATGGCTTGCAACAGGAGAACTAGGAGACATTGGTATTAGCTATGTTTACCACTTTTTAATTATATATTTAAAAGATGAGATAAAAACCTAATAATTGTAATTATTATAATTAAATAAATGTCAGATGCAAGAAATCAGAAACCAAGGTTGTTCAAATAAGTACAGTTTTAATCCATGCTAGTTCACTACAAGAATCTGAACCTCTAATGGTCAGGGCAAATTGGGGGTAGAAAGAGTCAATGGAATTCAAGGAAAGATGGACTTAGATTTCTTGTGGGCACAAAAGGACTCAAAACTGATGATGCACTTGACCCCTCAGCCTGACCATCTCCTACAATCAGCAGCCATATAACTTACTTCTTCACCACCAAGGTCTGCACGAGATAGAAGAAAACTAACATTGGTGCTTTGCTCAACTTACATACATTCAGTGCAAATCCTCTCAGTTCTTTCTAAAGTCATCTTCATTTTCACCTCTCTTATATTTTCCTAAAACTGCTAGAAATCCTCTATTAAAAAAAACCACAGTATTTTTCTTGTTGCACAGTTGTTTTTCTAATGCCCCTCAGATAGCCACAACGGCATGGGGGTTACCATACTTGAAAAGGCAGGCATAATTCACATTCTCCATTTTGCAATAAATACATAATGATACTATCCATTGCACAACTTGTGGCAGAGAATTTCCTATCAAAGTATTAATTTTTATGATTAAAATATAATACGCCCCGGCAACTTTCCCAGCTGGATGTTTTCTACATGTTTTGAACAATCCCCGTAAATTCTTAACATGGAAATGTATTGTGGCCCAGCCGGCTCTGGATGAGCTGCTGATGGACTCCTCTAGTGAGGAGTCCTATGAGTCTGCTCTGGAGGAGGAGGATGACCTTGAGAGAGCAGAGAGCCCGGCTGGTCATCAGGAGTAGTGGGGAGGATCAAGGCCAGTTTGTCCCTGATGCTAGAGTGAGAAGGGTTGAAAAAAGGAGGCTTCAATTGCATCAGAAGCGAACTTGAAGGAGTTGAATTAGTCCCAGCTGCCTAATGACTGGCCTCTCCCAAGAGGTTTAAAAGGAAGTCTTTGCTAAGAAAGTCCTTGCAGAGAACAACGTTGGATTTCTAGGTTCGTGTTTATTTGTGTTGATTTTCAGGTTCGTGTTTAGTCAAGTTAGGAAGCTTTGTATCTGTTCAGAGTCATTCAGGCAAGCAGCCAAGAGAGTCAGTGGCAGGCAGCCAGTCTTGTGCTAGTCGGAGAAAGGGGGGGTCAGAACAGAAATGTATGTAAGTTTTAGTCTGCTACATCTGTAGAGCACCAGATTGGACAAGCTTGCTTATCAGTGCACTCCTAAACTAATCCATGAACTTGTTTATGGTTACTTTGAAAAATATTTGATGATTATATTTCTTGTCCCTGTAAGTGTAGTTAATACCTGTCCTTTGAGGTTAATATTATACATTGACATAGAGTTTATTGTATTCTAGGTGACTGGCATGTATGAGAGCTGGGTTCCTAAGCTGGTGAAGGCACTGTATAACAGGGAGCCTGATTCTAATGTCATCGTGGTTAACTGGTTAGCTCGAGCCAGTTTGCATTATACAACATCTGCATTCTTTACAAAGAAGGTGGGAGAAGATGTTGCTGCATTCGTTGATTGGATGGAGGTAAGCATCTATTTGCAAGGTCTGTACTGCACAATATCTTGTGAGTTAAAGGTGTTGAATACCTAGAATCCAAAAGGACATTTCCAAATGAGGAATTTTTGTCCCCTAAAAAAACAGGCCTCGGGGTTTTGATTCCATAATGTTAGCTATATTTATTTCTGGCTGAACTATATTTGAAGCCGTAGTTATCAATTTTTAAAAGTTAACATTAAATGGAGCTTATAGGTGGTCAATTTTCTGCTTCATCACACTTCTTGCTCTTATGCTTTTAAGGGGAAAAGTGGCTCAATGACTTTTCGGCACTCCCATCATGTGGCCAGCAAATGCATGGAGTGAAAACAATTTATTTCGTTCCTCATTTCTGTGGAGTGATGGAGAAAGGGGTTTTGTGGCAGGACCTGTAATAACTCGGAGTGGAGCAGTTATTTTTTACTGTCAGTACATCTCCAATTCGTGAGGTTTATCAAACTAGAATTTGTGGGTTCTCAGGGTGGAGCTATTGCTACACTGTACTGCTTAGTGAGAATTACATGTTGGAATGCTCCCTCATTGGGAAAAAAATGCCTGATGTATGTAACATATGCTAACATATATAGCATAGCTATCTCCATTGTATTGTTATTCTCTGTTAATTCTTACGTCTAATATGTGGAAACTTCCAAACATTCATATTCTAGCTCTTGCCTGAAAAGTTATCTTAGCAATATTTGTACTGATACTATTTCTTATGTGAGTGAGAATCTATATGATGATAGGAAAGTCCTCAACGTATGACCAGAACTGAGCCAAACATTTCTTGCTAGGTGAGACAGTTAAGTAAGTTTTGTCCCATTTTACAATCTTCCTTGCCACAGTTGTTAAGTGAATCACTGCAGTTGTTTAGTATCATAGTTGTTAAGTGAATTTGGCTTCCCCATTGACTTTGCTTGTCAGAAGGTTACCAAAGACATGCTAAGCATCTGAATTTTGATCACATGATCATGGGGATGCTGCAAGTCGTAAGTATGAAAAATGGTCATAATTCACTTTTTTTGGTTTTTCTTGGAGAAACTTTGAACAGTAACTAACCCCCCCCCCCTGTTTTAAGTCGAGAACTACCTGTATCAAAATGCAAGTGATATAAAGCCTTTTAAGTATCAGTTTTGTAAATAAGGGATGAAGATATCTTAATATTTGCTTATATACTCGCACCAAATATGCCCTCTGCTGGGTGATGATGTATTGCTGTTCAAAGCCTCTAAAAGAAGGCCTTGAAACCCACAGTAATATATGAAAGCTTGCTATATGGATTGTTAAAGCTGCTGTGTCTTTTCTAAGCTATTATGGCTTTGCTGGAAACTATCCCAGGTATATATCCTATAAGTGGTTCAGTGGCTAAGACACTGATCTTGTCAACCAGAAGGTTGGCAGTTCGGTGGTTCAAATTCCTAACACCGTGTAACAGAGTGAGCTCCCGTTACTTGTCCCAGCTTCTGCAAACCCAGCAGTTCAAAAGCAAGGAAAAAATGCAAGTAGAAAAATAGGTGCCACCTTTGGTGGGAAGAAGGTAACAGTGTTCCAGATGTCTTCAGCGTTTAGGCATGCCGTCCACATGACCACAGAGACATCTTCGGACAGCGTTGGCTCTTCAGCTTAGAAATGGAGATGAGCACCGCCCCCTAGAGCCAGAAACGACTAGCACGCATGTGTGTGGGAACCTTTACTTTTACTTTTATCCCTGCAAGTATTCTCAATACAGTGCTGCTTAACTACATGCATTCCTTTGCAGTCTCCTTAATTCCAGCATTATAACATACAGTAGTCCCCTCAAACTGCCTTCTGAATGCATGAGGCTGTTCTCAGGAAATCTTGGATGTAACAAACATCCAGAATCAGTTCTTGTAAATGGGCAGCCATAAAAAATTGATAAACTAATGACTTCAAATGATCTGGAGTGGAGAACTATCTCTCTGTTTAGATCTTCATCTGAAATTCAGTTCTTAGCAGTAATGAGGTGGTGCTGATTGTTGGAAAGCAGACACTGATATTTTTTTAATGGCTGTTGAGAATGCTCACAAAGGATTAGAGGCATTGGGAAGTTCACTTAAAATGTTAAAATGATTGCAGGTGGCCACCTTTCCCCCTTTCCTCATCTAGACAGATGGTAAAGTTAAAGGTTCCCTTTGCACATATATGCTAGTCGTTCCTGTCTCTAGGTGGTGGTGCTCCTCTCCATTTCAAAACCAAAGAGCCAGCGCTGTCTGAAGATGTCTCCGTGGTCATGTGACAGGCACGATTAAATGCCGAAGACACATGGAGCACTGTTACCTTCCCATCAAAGCTGATTCCTATTTTTCTACTTGCACTTTTACATGCTTTCAAACTGCTAGGTTGGCAGAAGTTGGGACAAGTAACTGGAGCTCATTCCATTACGCAGCGCCAGGGATTCGAGCTGCCGAACTGCTGACCTTTCTAATTGACAAGCTCAGTGTCTTAGCCACTAAGCCACATAGACACAAATTGAGTAGCTCTTTCAATGGAGCGTAAACATGAGCATAAACTAGTTCTGATATTTTACATTTTGTAGATAACAGGCTGTAAATGGAGCTTACTTCCCCTCGAACCAGATCCCATAAATGTACACATTTGCTAGCATGCAGTATCTCTAGGAAAATATTTTTCACTGTATCTCCAGATCCATCCATTCATCTTTCTAAAACGTAAATTATTATTTTCCCATCAAAAATGATTATCTTCTTTTAATACCTGTGGCATAAATGCTCTTCTTATAAATAAAGCCCTTGGGTAGGATGTTGAGCACTGGTGGATTATATTTTCTTTTCTGGCTGCTGTTCTATTTTTTTTTTTTTTGTGACAACATTTATTATTTGTAAATGATGTATTTATACTTAAACTTTTTTTTTTTTAAATCTGCTTTGGGCATCGTGTTGATGGAGGACGGAGTTATCAATAATTTAGAAAAATGTATGTCTGGCTTTAAAAAGTTTTTAGGAATGCTTTAATAAAAAAAACCTCTTTTTAAAAAAAAATCCACTTTTCTTTTGCTGCTCTCAAGTTTTGTCCGCTAGTTGTCTTACATAGATTTTTATATATTTACATTTTATATAAAACAGTGCAGATTTCCTGCTGTTACTATAATATTTTTGCCCATGAAGTGAAACTGATCATTTGATTTTTGAATATCAAGCAAGTTAAAATTTGAATTTGAAGCTTAATCTTTTAAAAAATGATTGTTCTCAGGAGCAGTTCGGTTATTTTCTCAACAACGTCCATTTGCTGGGATACAGCCTTGGTGCCCACGTTGCTGGCATTGCTGGAAGCCTGACCAGTAGAAAGATTAATAGAATTACAGGTACGCAAATCATTATTGCTATCAGAATAATAACTAGAAGGGGAATTACAGTGAATTTTTCAAAGCACTAAATATTTTAACATACAATTCTGGCATATGTTGATAGTGACTATTATAAAATGAGGAGCTAATGAAAACTGTGTGTTTTCCAGCATACATACCTTTGCTTTTCCCTCAAGATTGTTATTAAAAATCCTCCTCCTCCTCCTCAAAAATCACAAACGAAACAAAAAAAGTAAGTGCCTTAGTGGCAGTCGTTGCCCTGGGAAGTCATTGGCTTCAGTAGGATTTATGAACTGAGGATTTCTGCTTTTATAAAAGCAACACATGACCTGTAAAATAAGCTATTTGGATGGCAATCTTAAGCTTTTGGTTTAAATGGGTACTTATTTGAGGCCTTAATTATAACTTTGGAATTAACTGCCTTTGCAGACAATCATGCAATTCATTTATAAATGCTGGAAATTGAATTTTTTTAGAAGAGGTACTTGACATTTCAGAAATATTTAAAGCATTTATATAACATTTGCAAAATCCTTTCATGGTTTTGTTTTGTATCGGCGAAAGGTTTTTCATACTTTTTTCTTTATATTTGAATTTTTTGAAGTAACATTGAAATGTTAAAGCATTTATAGTACAGCAAATAAATAAATAAACCATTACGGGTGGCCATCGACTTATAACCACAATTGAGCCCAAAATTTCCATTGCTAAGCAAGACAGTTAAGTGAATTGTGTCCCATTTTACAACCTTTCTTGCCACGTTAAGTGAATCACTGCAGTTGTTAAGTTAGTTACAGAGTTGTTAAGGTAATCTGGATTCCCCATTGACTTTGCTTGTCAGAAGGTTGCAAAAGGTGATGGTGTCACCTCAGGATACTGCAAATGCTATGAATACCCGCCAGTTGCCAAAAGTCTAAAATTTGATCACATGGCTGTGGGGATGCTGTAACAGTTCCAAGCATGAAAAATGCTGTTGGTAATTTTGAGTGGTCACAAAATAAATATTGTAAATCAAGGATTATCTATATTTTTATGAAAGTTTGTTTTGGACAGAGTACCTTAGGCTTCACATTGACTGATTATTGTAGTGTTGCATGCTGTTTTGGGCACTGTCCAATTATAGCTGAGTTCTTGTTGTTTATTCTAAAACCTACAGCCTGCTTCCTTCCTTCCTTGTTTCTTCAGGACAGCAGTTTGGTGTAGTGGCTAAAGCACCAGACTAGAAACTAGGTGATTAAGTCTTCTAGTCCCACCTTAAACATGAAAGCCAGCTGGGTGACTTTAAGACCAGTCACACATTTTCAGCCCAACTTACCTCTCATGGTTGTTATGGGGAAAATAGAAGAGGAAGAAGTATTAGACAGGTTTATTAACTCAAGTTATTCATAAAAAGAATAAAGGCAAAATGTAGATAAATTTCTCATTGGCCAGAGAGCATTGTAAAACTCAATAAATCGTAAAACCCAAAATAATATTGATAGGAAATTTTGGCACCAATAATGAATAAAAATATGGACCATGTCTGCAAATTTTATCATGATGCTACCAATGGTATCCAAAGGTTAAGAGGACCAATAACATGCCTCTTTCTTTTACTCTATCATCACATTAAGGTTTAGATCCTGCTGGGCCTCTCTTTGAATACGCTGAGGCATCTAGGCGCCTTTCTCCAGACGATGCTGTCTTTGTGGATGTCTTGCACACTTACATCAGAGGCTCCCCAGATCGCAGCATTGGTATACAGCAGCCGGTGGGCCACATTGATATCTATCCCAATGGAGGTAGCTTCCAGCCAGGTTGCAATTTAGCTGAAGCCCTGCGCCTGATTGCTGAGAAAGGCTTTCAAGGTAAGTCTTCAAATCTGAATGGCCCCCATTCCAAAGATATTGGCATCATGAAGATTCTGTGGCTGCTGCTATTCACGATGAATGTTACTTCGGTTTGGAATTGTTCCCCTTTCTTAGAATCATTAGAGAAACATCTAGGAAGGAAGGAGTTTGTCTTTATTTTTGTTTCTCATGTGGCTCAGAACTTTGCTCACACTGGGTCTGAGGTGGGATTCAGAAGGTTCTGACCAGTTCTGGAGAACCGGTAGCGGAAATTTTGAGTAGTTTGGAGAACCAGTAAATACCACCTCTGACTGGCCTCACCTCCATCTATTCTTTGCCTCCCGAGTCCCAGCTGATCGGGAGGAAATGGGGATTTTGCAGTAACCTTCCATTGCCATACCTACCAAGTCACGCCCACAGAACCAGTAGTAAAAACTTTTGAATCCCACCACTGCACTGGGTCCAAATTAAGCAGGAGCTGGGAATTACAGTTATAAATCATACTGATTATTAGTGGATCATCATATGACTGACCCAATTTTATGACACTCTTTGTTGTTAAGGGGATCCGTCGTTAAACAACCCATTGTCCACAATAGGTGATTTTTTTTTCTTTTGCCAGAAACAGGAACTAAACACCAGTTTCCAGCAAAAAAAAAATGTCATAAATTGCATTCATGTGACTATGAGATGCTGCAAACAGCCTTAAATAGCAACCATGGACTGGTTGCTGAGTGCTCAAAATGTGATCATGTGACTATGTGAGAGGAGGTTGAAAGGAGATTTTTTGGGGGGGTGGTCTGTTATAACAGTCACTAAGTTACTGGTCATAAATTGATCTACGTCTTGACTAACTTCCCTTCTCAAGTTACAGAAGATAAAAAGTAAAAGAGTGCTCCAGAGATATTCAAGAGGTGTTATGTGTTAGTGTTCTGCTCACTTTTCATTGCATGCATGTGATACTTCAGCTGTCATGATCGCTGGTCCAATGTAGCATGTAAAAGGCAAAACTATATTATTGGTTGTGCTTATCTATGTGTAAGTCAGTTATAGATGCCCACTGTTACGCTCAGATATTCAGTCTAGACAAGGGATGGGGAACGCTCTTTTACGATCTGTGAATGTCAACAGAATGGCTCAGGAATTCTGGGGTTTGAAGTCCATAGATCGTAAAAAAGCCATAGTTCCCCATCCCTGCTCTGGACTGTCCTTAATATCTTCCCTGTCTTCTTTATTGTAGCAAATACAACTAGCTATACATCATTGTGGTTATTATCACTAGTATTGTATAATTCCTAATTGGAGGACACTATTGATAAGATTAAAGGGATGTGGTGGCTCAGTGACTAAGACACTGAGCTTGTCAATCAGAAAGGTTGGCGGTTTGAATCACTAGCACTGCGTAACGGAGTGAGCTCCTGTTAGTGTCCCAGCTTCTGCCAACCTAGCAGTTCAAAAGCACATAAAAAGGCAAGAAGAAAAATAGGAACCACTTTTGGTGGTAACAGTGTTCCGTGCACCTTCGGTGTTTAGTCATACCAGCCACATGACCACAGAGACGTTTTTGGACAGTGCTAACTCTTTGGCTTTGAAAGGGAGATAAGGTGAAATAGTACCAAGGAAGAAGCAGTGAAGAAAAACAGTGGCATTCATTGTGACTCAAAATGAATATTATCTTCACAATTGAAATATTTTTCCGAGGGTGAGAGAATTCTCACCAAATTTGTTACACTGGAGAACGTCTGGTCACAATTTGCTTATCGTAATTGCTGAACAATAGAAATGCGTCTCTTTGCAGTACAGCTTGTGTTATTTTTCCCCCCTAAGAATCTGATCAGCTGGTGAAATGCTCTCATGAACGCTCCATCCACCTCTTCATTGATTCCCTCTTGTATGAAGAAAAGCCAATCATGGCGTACCGATGCAATTCAAAAGAAACATTTGAAAGAGGGCTTTGCTTGAGCTGCCGAAAGAACCGTTGCAACAATTTAGGGTATGAAGTCAAAAGAGTGGGAAGCAAGAAGAGCAGCAAAATGTATCTAAAGACCCGCGCACATGCGCCTTATAAAGGTATTTGTGATCTGCTGCAAACCTTTTATTTAAGTCATGAGTTTGCCACTGGTGGAATATAACATGTGAAAACAAACTAATTTCAGAACAAATTGAACAGAAAGGACTCTTTCGCAGACCTCATTGAAATAATAACATTCTTTTTCGATAGTCTGATTTCATTACAAATTTAAGAACGATAGACTTATTAGATTCAAATGAGGCACTTGTTTTAATTAATCCTACTATTGAAATTGAAAATTAAGCAGTGCGTATCAAATGTGATAGCGTTTGTATTTCTCAGGTGCATAGTAAGTTCTAATATCAATCCAGTGGCCTGATTTTTTTTGTAAGCCAATACAAATATTCTGAGGCAGAATCCCCCAAAGTAGCCAATGTCAATTCCTAATGCTCGATAAGACCATCCATTATTGATATTAGGTTATTGTTGTTATGTGTGAGTAATCTACAGTTAGATTCACAATCTAAGACTGGTAGAAACTTAAGTCCTAACCAAGGACGAAAGAATTATTAGTCTACAAATATATGTATTCATATGGTTGTTGAACAATCAGCCAGCTGTTTAGACTAGATTTGGCATTTTTATCTATCCAAGTCCTTCCCAAGGACCTGCAATAGGAAGATGTTATTTGATGCTGCTGTTATTTGCAGTGCTATAAATTAAAGTAGCAATGGTTCAATTATTTTCATATAATAAATGGTTTTGGGGGGGTGTCAAGCATTTACTTCAAAATCTCATAATAAGAGACCCTTCATTCGGATTTATAACTGAATGCTTTTTACATTATAGCAGTATACAATTTATACTTAGATAATTTATAGTTAGAATTAATCCATTGTAGTAATAGGAAGAAATTCCTTTATCTCATATAACCATACTTAGTATTGCAGTACAGAATTCCCAAATAATGCTTTGATCTGATCTTCTGACTTTGTGGGAAATTAGATGGGAGAATAGCAGCATTTTATACCACCCCACTTTGCAGATTATCTGAGATTTTTGGAGGAGGGCAACTTTTAAAAAACTTAAGAAACGTTGTCTATAAAATCAATTTCCATTCTTAAGCACAAAAGTATAATCTTTCAAACCAAAAACAGCATAATCTATTAATAATATTTTGCATCTTTTGCTTTCAGTCTTTCATTTCCAGGTCAAGATACATTTTTTTGGAAAATTGAACATTACCAAGAGAAATGAACCATTTCTTATTTCTTTTTATGGCACCAAGAAGGAAAGTGAGAACATACCGTTTGTAATGTGAGTATCAGCTGAAACAGCTGCCTACACATTTATCAATATACTGTTGCATTTTAAAACGTCTTCCTATTGGCTGCAGAAATTGCTTGCAGAGTCATTTGAGAATGGTTCCTGCATGGGCACATTGAGGATTTTTACTGAAGGATGTGGTACATTTTGTTCCATTTAATTGTTCCTAATTGTTTCGTCTTTTAGAATCTCAGATAACTGTTTATATTTTATACAAAAGTACAGCATGGGAGAAGTGAGTGAGTGTCACTTTTGACCTACCCACCGCCTTTCAAGGAAGTGTACAAAAGAGATAATATTTAGGCTTTTGACACGCCCTGTAAGCACAGAGAAGGAAAAGTTGATTGTGTTCAGTTGCTCTATTTGGGAAATGTACATTTGTATGTAGAAAGCTATACAAATGGTGGCTTCCCATGATGCATTTCTACTTGGGTGAAATAAAATATGTATCTGATGACCCTAGGATTAAACCTTTTGCATACAAAGGCAAGGAGCTAAGTGGCAGTAATGGTAGTCCTTTAAAAAACCACTATGAAAGATGCTAATAATTTAATGATCAAGTGCCACAAACAAGTCATTTGTTAAAAGCTAATCTGGTAAAATGCTCTCTGGTTGAAAATCTGCTATTTTCTAAGAAAGCCAATTGGCGCATTCTAGCTCCCCAATAAATGTTTGAAATTAAAAGTATATAAGGGATCAGTCTGTGTACATAACTGGTGCTTACCACTCATGTTGGATATAGTGTGGGATCTAGCAGGAGTAATAAAGAATAGGATTTCGGGTTGCATGCTTTAATCTGAATTGTCTCAATTTGCAGTCACTCATAGTTCTATTGCCAGCTACTTACTTGGCATCTAATGGGCATGTACTTGTCTGTGAATGAAAGGGATCTGAAAAGAAGAGGGCTGCTACTGGCAAAAATAAATTGTGTAAGCTGCCCAAAGTCACGTGATTGTGAAATGGGCATCTACATAAATTGGACAAATAAGTAAAATTGATGCTCCTTGAGATACTTCTCTTTGAATTTTATATGATTGCTTCCATGAAGCTTATACCAACTTCCCCAACCTCTAGTGCCCTCCAAATAGATTGAGAGTTCAGCTCTTCCATTTTCAGCAGTTTCTCGCGTTGGTGTGGTGTCATATCTGGAGAATACTAAGTAAGGAAATGAACATTTATAATAGCAGCCCAACTTTGCTTGAGTAACAGGCTATTCCAGCTTTTAACTGGCATGCCAAGGCGCTCTGAAAAGGAATGCATCGAAAAGATTCAAAAGTCGGGTCAAAACAGCCTTTAAATTTATTAAAATAATTCATGTCATTATGCTAGGAACTTCTTGAGGTAGAAGGAGAACATGAAATAATGAGGAAAAGAGAAGCCTTGGAGGGCTTTTCAGCTGGTCAGGGAAGAAAGTTGGAAGGATATAGTAGCTTCTAACCAGGATTAGAGAAGCCAGGAGAGACAATGGTGGTGGAATGGAGGACAAGATTTTAGATTTTTAGATTTTATTCAATTTGTATCCCGCCCTTCTCCAGAAGGACCCAGTGCGGCGCACAGGAATTTAAAATAACATACAAAAGTAATACAAAATACACAAATTTAAAACCTGTTAAATAACAAAAACCTGCGCTAAAACCAATTAAAACCCCCCATTTTAAAACTATCTAATACTAGTCACAGCGGAGGCTATGTTAGGCCGGCTTGAAGAAACAGGTGTGTTTTTAAACACTGGCGGAAGAGGCGGAGGTTGGTGATGGTACGTAGTTCAGGGGGTAGGTCGTTCCACAGGGCAGGCCCGTCACAGAGAAGGCCCTTCCCCTGGGTGTCGCCAGTCGGTATTGTCCGGCCGACGGCACCCTGAGAAGGCCCTCTCTGTGGGAGCGTATCGGTCTAAGGGATGTATGGGGCAGGAGACGGTCTCGCATGTAACTAGGTCCCGAGCCATGGAGCGCTTTGAAGATGGTCGTCAAAATCTTGAAGCGCACTTAGCAGGTAAGAACCAAGAAATGAAAGTTGTTGGAAATGGCATCCTGGTCATTAACAGGCCATCAGGATTCCCTGGATTTACAAGAAGGGCATCATTTTTAATCCACTTTTGCTGCTTCTGATTAAAAGGTTTTGTTATATCCTATGAATGAAAACCTTTTTTCACATTCTCTGATAAAGGAATAGGCTCCTGAGGTGAGTTGAAAACAAGCACTGACTGAACTTGTATGTGGTTTCTTTTTTAAAAAACAGGCCTGAGGTCTCCACTAACAAAACAAGCTCCTTCCTGGTGTGCACGGAAGTTGACATTGGAGAACTGCTTATAGTAAAACTTCAGTGGGAAAAAGAATCTTTTTTCAGTTTGAGATGGTGGGATACCCCTGAATTTAGCATACGAGTAGTCAGAATCAAGGCTGGAGAAACCCAGAAAAAGTAAGTTTACTTTCTTTCTTTTTCTTTCTTTTTTTTGTGGTCAATCATTTCGTCACCATCCAAGTTTACTGATTATCTGTTCTCTCTTGGGTTCAGTTTTGTTCTTCTAAGGCAGGGGTCTCCAACCTTTGCAACTTTAAGTCTGAAGGACTTCAGCTCCCAGAATTCTCCAGCCAGCTTTGCTGGCTGGAGAATTCTGGGAGCTGAAGTCCTTCAGACTTACAATAATACAATAATACAATAGCAGAGTTGGAAGGGACCTTGTAGGTCTTCTAGTCCAACCCCCTGCATGGGCAGGAATCTTATACCATTTCAGACAAATGGCTGTCTAACATCTTTTTAAAGACTTCCAGGGTTGGGGCATTCACAACTGCTGGAGGCAAGCTGTTCCAGAGGTTAATTGTTCTTACTGTTAGGAAATTTCTCCTTAGTTCTAAGTTGCTTCTCTCCTTGGTTAGTTTCCACCCATTGCTCCTTGTCCTGCCCCCAGGTGTCTTGGAGAAAAGTTTGACTCCCTCTTCTTTGTGGCACCCTCTGAGATATCGGAACACTGCTATCATGTCTCCCCTGGTCCTTCTCTTCATCAAACTAGACATACCCAGTTCCTGCAGCCGTTCTTCATATGTCTTAGTCTCCAGTCCTCTAATCATCTTGGTTGCTCTTCTTTGCACTCTTTCCAGAGTCTCCACGTCTTTTCTACATCGTGGCGACCAAAACTGTATGCAGTATTCCAAGTGTGGCCTTACCAAGGCACTATACAGTGGCATTAACACTTCACGCGATCTAGATTCTATCCCTCTGTTGATGCAGCCTAGAACTGTGTTGGCTTTTTTGGCAGCTGCTGCACACTGCTGGCTCATATTTAAATGGTTGTCCACTAGGATTCCGAGATCCCTCTCACAGTTGCTACTATTGAGCAAGGTACCACCTATACTGTACTTGTGCATTTGGTTTTTCTTGCCTATATGTAGGACCTTACTTTTTTCACAATTGAATTTCATTTTATTAGACAGTGCCCAATGTTCAAGTTTGTCTAGATCCTTCTGTATCTTAAGCCTATCTTCTGGAGTGTTGGCTATTCCTGCCAGCTTGGTGTCGTCTGCGAATTTGATGAGTTCCCCATTTATCCCCTCATCCAAAGTTGCAAAGGTTGGAGACCCCTGTTCTAAGGCACTTACTTCATGGAGGAGAATGTTTTCCATTGTCTCCTCTCCATTAACATCTTACTGTTAATGCAAATAGGGGGAGATACATGACTAGAGGAAGAGGGCATGACTATTCCCTATTTTGCAACCAGAATGCTCTAGTTTCAACTCACACAGCATCTTCAAATCACTATAAATAACACTGACCTTTAATTTATTGTTGCTAATAATAATAATAATTCACTCTCCCTTTCAATACTATGAAGCAGCATGACAATTTTCCAATTCTCATCTGTATCTTAGAAGTTAATGATATGTTCTCTAGAGTACTAGGTGCATAGTAAACAAGAAACAAAAATGATGTTGGAAATATCTTTTTGCACAGGATACCCTTATTAATGTCATGGTACAGAGAGATTATGGTAACACAAATGACCTTGTAATTGCCTTGGTCTACATGGGAGGATGGGAAATTTTCTTGAGTAGTAAAATTGATCCAGAATTACAAAAACCGATGGAGGAGCTGTAGAGCAAATGCCTTGAAATATGCCTAGTTTTTTCAGATATGTGGTACATTATGCATTTTGTGGCATTTTTTGTATTTAATATATGGAAGTAGATCGAGTTATTGATTCTGCACGTATTTATAGATCTTATTTTGCTTGTAGGCTACAATTGATTTGATAGTAATGATTTCCTATTTGCAAATGTTTCACCTTCACAGTTCAATTCCGATAGGCATATCTGATAAATACTCATCTAACTGCAAATGAATATTATAAAAACATGTAGTAGATAATTGTTCTTTTAAAGTTTTGGACTAACCCAGGGGTCTGCAAAGTCGGCTCTTTTAAGACTGGTGGACTTCAACTCCCAGAGTTCCCCAGCCAGCATAGCTGGCTGGGGAATTCTGGGAGTTGAAGTCCACCAGTCTTAAAAGAGCCGACTTTGCAGACCCCTGGACTAACCAATCAGTTAAACAATTCCTTGTCGGAACTTCTATTTTAGATTTAAAATATAGTTGAGATAATGAGATATGGCTTTTTAGATCAGGGGTCTCCAACCTTTGCAACTTTAAGTCTGAAGGACTTCAGCTCCCAGCAAAGCTGGCTGGAGAATTCTGGGAGCTGAGGTCCTTCAGACTTAAAGTTGCAAAGGTTGGAGACCCCTGTTTTAGATGATAAGTTTATAGCTACTTCAACAGTTCTCTTTATTGTGCAGGGTGATGTTCTGCTCACAGAATGGATCCTCTTTTCTCCAAAAAGGGGGTGAAGCTGCAGAATTTATGAGATGCAATAAGAAAAAACATAATGACACAGATTCATGGTAAGAATTATTTCATTGTTCTCAAATAGTAAGAAGCAGGCTCTTTGGACAGGAAATTGTGTGACATACTTGCTTTTTTCTGATCTCTTTCTGCTGCAGGTTGGGTTGCAGTGATAAAGGCAATTCTATATATAAACCATGTGAACATTAGACACTTATGGTGGAAATTAACAATTTCCTCTAACGTGTTTTGGACAGTTTTCTGTGTTCAGGATATTCTCTCAACTTTAGGGAGAGATAGAATAGAATAGAATAGAATAGAATTGAGTTCTTTATTGGCCAAATGTGATTGACACACAAAGAATTTGTCTTTGGTGTGTATGCTCTAAATATACATAAAAGAAAAGATACATTCATCAAGAATCATAAGGTACCACACTTAATGATAGTCATAGGGTACAAATAAGCAATCAAACCATATTAGGAAACAATCAATATAAATCGTAAGGATACAAGCAGCAAAGTTACAGTCATACAATCATACATGAGAGGAGATGGGTGATAGGAACGATGAGAAGATTAATAGTAGTGCAGACTTAGTGAATGGTTTGACAGTGCTGAGGGAATTATTTGTTTAGCAGAGTGATGGCGTTTGGGGAAAAAACTGTTCTTGTGTCTAGTTGTTCTGGTTTTCAGTGCTCTATAGCGTCGTTTTGAGGGTAGGAGTTGAAACAGTTTATATCCAGGATGTGAGGGGTCTAGATTTATTTATTTATTTATTTATTTTATTAAATTTATACCCCGCCCTTCTCCTAAAAAAGGACCCAGGGCGGCGCACAGGCATCATTAAAAAACATACACAGTACAAAATCCAAAGTTTTAAAAACCAATTAAATAATATTTTCACAGCCCTCTTTTTGACTCGTGCAGTGTACAGGTCCTCAATGGAAGGCAGATTGGTAATAATTGTTTTTTCTGCAGTTCTAATTAACCTGTGAAGTCTGTGTCTTGTTTTGTTGGGTTGCAGAATCAAACCAGACAGTTATAGAGGTGCAGATGACAGACTTTTCAGATCCTATTCAAACTACAGTCTTCCAGTTGAATTTGGGAAGAAGAAACTGAACTGATGAATGGTTCTGCTAGATGTATTGCTTAGTTCTAAAACTAGGTACCGTATTTTTCAGAGTATAAGACCCACCTTTTTTCCTCTAAAAAGAGGCTGAAAATCTGGGTGCGTCTTATACATCGAATGCAGCATTTTTTGGCCTTCTGGAACCCCACCCCCTTCACCAAACTGGCTGTGCCTAGTCTTGTGGAGGCTTCCAGAGAGCCCTTGGGGCTGGGGAGGGCAGAAATTAGCCTCAAACCGGCTGTTTCCCCCTCCCCCAGCCCCCAGCAGCACTCTATAAGCCTCCATAGGACTATGCATGCAATTTATTTGACCCAAAAATGGCCCGTTTTCACGATAAATGGGGTGGTTTTTTGCCCCCCCAGGAGCATTCTGCAAGCCCCCCCCCCCCAAGACTAGTCATGCTTTTTATTTGAAGAAAATCGGCCCCGTTTTCGCAGAGAAAGAGCATTTGGAAGAAGTATGCAAAGCGCAAAAAAACCCTTTTTGCCTCCTGGAACCCCGCCCCCTTCACCAAACTGGCTGTGCCGAGCCTTATGGAGGCAGCTCCTGGGTAAACGGGGCGGGTTTTTTGCTCATTTTTCACCCTCCCCCCCAGAAGCACTCTGCAAGGCCCCCTCCCCAAGGCTACTTATGCTTTTTATTTAAAAAAAAAACAGCCTCATTTTCACAGAGAAATGGGCTGTTTTGGAAGTTTGCCAAGTGCGAAGGCTCCCCCCCCCCCCACCTTTCGGAAGGCTCTTTAACTTTTTCTGAGCAAGCAGAAACGAAGTTTTAAGGTTTGTCTGCGATTTCCTTCTGCAGGACATAAATAAATACACCTGAGAACATCAACCTACCTACCTAATCTCTCTCTCTACCTACCTACTGTATTTCTCCCTTTCTCTCTCTCTCTCTATCCTTCTACCTTCCTAACTACACACACACACACACACTCCCTCCCTATTTACTGTATTTCTCTCTCTCTCTCTATATATATATATTTCTCTCTCTCTATACTTCTACCTACACACACACACTCTCTTCCATCCTACCTACTGTAGGGTGGAGGAAGAGTTTCTCTCTCTATTTCTCTCTCATCCTTCTACCTACCTACCTACCTACAGTACACACACACATTCTCTCTCTCTCCCTACATACCTATTGTATTTCTCTCTCTCTTTCTATTTCTCTCTCTATCCTTCTACCTACCTACCTGCACACACATTCTCTCTCCCTACCTACCTACTGTATTTCTTTATCTTTCTATTTCTCTCTCTATCTTTCTACCTACCTACCTACACACACATACATTCTCCCTTTCCCCCTACATACCTACTGTATTTCTCTCTCTCCCCTTTTATCTACCTACCTACCTACCTAGCCACTCTCCCTCCCTCCCTCCCTCCCTACTGTATTTCTCTCTATTTCTCTCTCTCTCTATCCCTTTATCTACCTACCTTACGTATTTCTCTTTCTTTCTCTCCCTCTCTCTCCCTCTATCTACCTACCTACCTACCTACTTTTTTTTGTAATTTGCCTCTTCAAAACCTTGGTGCGTCTTATACTCCGGTGCGTCTTATACTCCGAAAAATACGGTAGTTATAAGTGTCTTGAACAGAATCCATTGTCAATCATAAAATGTAGAAGATACAAGGCAAGCATTAATTTCACAGACTATATGGCGCTTAGCAAAGCCTGAATAATTTCCTAAGAAACAGAGAGGCAGGTAAATTGGCATGTTGAAGCTAGATCTGAACTTCAGCAGAACGTCACTAAAGCTTCTGTCCTCGGGAAAATATTGCTTGCCCTAGATTTTAGGGAGGTAACAAAGGACTTGGATGTTTTCTGCAAATTCCAGGAGAAATGAGAAAATCGATTTCACTAAATCTCTGTATCTTGCATTTAACCCACTGTTAAAGCCATAAAGAGTCTTCTTATGAAGATGATGTAGATGAAGCCCTTCTGCTTCTGAGAGCAGAATTCTGCACATGTGAGAACTAGCCAAAGGTTTTTCTCATAATGCTAATACAGAGATGTGATAGATATATTTGTGGTTGAGAATAAGTAGAAAGGGTAGGGCTTTAAGTACATTTAACCCACTGTTAAAGCCATAAAGAGTCTTCTTATGAAGATGATGTAGATGAAGCCCTTCTGCTTCTGAGAGCAGAATTCTGCACATGTGAGAACTAGCCAAAGGTTTTTCTCATAATGCTAATACAGAGATGTGATAGATATATTTGTGGTTGAGAATAAGTAGAAAGGGTAGGGCTTTAAGTACATCATTTACCCTGTGATGTTTAAAAATAATATATTCTGTACTTTGTGTCTCCACACTGTTCTGATAGCTTTGTGATTTGAAGGAATTTAGATAGAGTTTGCAATTTTTATTATTATTATTATTATTATTATTATTATTATTATTATTATTATTATTATTATTATTATTATTATTATTATCATTATCATTATCATTATCATTATCATTATCATTATCATTATCATTATCATTATCATTATCATTATTATTATTATAGTCAGTCAGTCAGTCAGTCAGTCAGTCAGTCAGTCAGTCAGTCATGTTATTAATATTTATCCCCACAAGGGCTTTATAGCTATCAGATTTGGGTAGCAAAAATCCAAAGGACCTCTAGATCAGGGGTCCCCAACCTTTTTTTCACCAGGGACCGGTTTCATTTTAAAGAAAATTCTGCGGACCGGCTGAGGGGCTCAGCAGTCATGTGACTGGGTGGGCGTGGCCAACTTTGAAAATGTGAAACTCACTTAACAATGATCTTGGTTAGCAACCAAACTTTTGGCCTCAACTGTGGTCATAAGTTCTTTCTTTCTTTCTCTCTCTCTCTTTCTTTCTCTTTCTTTGTCTCTGTCTCTCTTTTTCTCTCTCGCTATTTCTTTCTTTCTCTCTTTCCCTTTCTCTCTATTTCTTTCTCTTTCCCTCTTTCTGTATCTTTTCCTGTCTCTTTCTTTCCTTTCTGTCTCTTTCTCTCTGTCTTTCTCTCTCCCACTTTTTTCTTTCTTTCTCTCTTTCTCTGTGTCTCTCCTTCATCCGCCCATTTCTGTCACTCTGTGTGTGTGTGTGTGTCTGTCTGTCTGTCTTGCATTCATTCATTCAATCACTCCTTCTGTGTCTCTGTCTATCTTTCTCTCCCTCCCTCCCTCCCTCCCTCTGTCTCTCTATGTGTGTCTGTCGTCGTCCCGCCCCCCCGCCCCCAGCCTCCTCATCCCGCCTGCCAGGCTTGGTCGCTCGTTCGCTCGGTCAGGCTCCGTGGCTGGATAGGAGCCGGGCTGGAGAGGAGGAGGAGGGAGGGGGGGCAGCCCATTGGGAAGAGCCCGCGGGAGAACGCAGGAGGATGGTGGGGGCTCTTCCTCCACCCTCGTCGACGGAGGGACTCCTGTGCGCCGCCGGAGCAACCCGCCAGTTCCCTCCCCAGCCCGCAGAGCCTCCGCAGTCCCTGGATGAAAACGAGTGGAGCAGGGGAGGGAATCGGTGGCCGGTCCGGCGGCGTCCAGGAGTCCCTCCGTCGACGAGGGTGGAGGAAGAGTCACACTCCAACGGTGCGAACAGCCGCGCCTGCGTTCTCCTGCGCGCTCTCCTCAGGGGGCAGCTCCCTCCTCCCTCCCTCCTCCTCTCTAGCCTTGCGGCCCGGCTCCCATCCAGCCACGGACCGGCACCGGTCCGCGGCCCGGGGGTTGGGGACCCCTGCTCTAGATCACAGCAAAGAGTTGGAAGTTTTCTGCACCTTTTTGCTGCCATCTAGTGGCTCAATGGGGTAGTTCCATCTCACATCTGATAACCATATTTATTTGAGAATGCATACCGTATTTAGGAATATAAAATTATGTTCTGCTAATCTACTGTTTTTGTATATTGTACCTATATAGCCATTAGATTTGTGGAAAGGGGTTATAAAATCTTGGTAGAAAGCCTCTTTGTATTAGTATTCATTACACTTCATATCTCGGAGCAGTTAAGAATTGATTTCACTGTTCCTATATGCTTTGCTTTGCTTTACTTATTGAACTCCTGCAGGGTTTGCAAATGTAAAATGCATTAGAAACCTTTAATCTCACATCTTGGTCAAGGAAAGGTGTTTTGTGTTCCTTGGAATGGAACATATGGATGATCCATTAAAGTGCATCCTAAACATAGAAACTCAAGGGTTTTTTTTTTTTCAAAAGAAAACTGGGAAATGTAGTTTAGTTAGGAAATTGAATACTGATAGAATTACACTTCTTGAAGACATTACCTGTTGCATAAGATTACTGAAATAGATGTCTGAAGTCACCAACACAGTTAATTTAGAAAATAGTGTTAACTGCTGAGATTTTAAAAAATATTTTTCTTTTTAGAAACCAGGCCAAGATAATGAATGAGTGAAGACATTCTACTTTGGGAAGGAAATTCCCCCAGAGTACTGACCAAACAGGAATGATTGTACTGACATAATTATCTGTCCTCTATAAAACTGACAGCTGACACTGCCCTAGGAATTATTTACCCAGACTGAAATCTTGACTTGGTTTCGCCTGAATGTGACTAGCAATATACATTTAATTCACATCCGACTGGAAACACGGAAGTGCAGATGGACGGTATTTTCATCAAGATCAACATCTGAATGCACACTTGATTCCTTATTCAGTGAGCAGCATGCATGTAAAACCTATTTCTACTGGGTAGATCTCCTTATCTGGATCAGCTCGGCATATACCAAAAACTACATAAACCAACTTTATTTTTATAATTAAGAAGAAATCTCTCACAGATGGTGATTTTTGTATTATTCAGAACAAACGTCAATAATTCTTATACCAACTCTCTTGTTTTAGAATGCACTTGTGTAAAAAAAAAACCTATTTATTGAAGAATTGCTTATTTTTACATGCATTTGGGTTAAGGTGTTTGGTTGTTTTTTTTATTAAGTTCCGCAAGTGGTCGTTTTGCTGTGCAATGTCCATTTAGCTGATATGTGCAGTTTTGGAGCTTTGGCTGGCTATAAATTACTTTTGTAAGCAATTAAGAACAATATTTAGACTTTTTATTCAATAAATGCTTACAAGCCACAATATATATGAATAATGATGTCTTGTAGGTCTGAAAAATCTCAGAGAAAGCTGTTTCACAGTAGGTAAATCATTAAATTTAGGAAACACTTAGCAATCCATATTCTCTTTATATGACAATAAATGCACCACAGAAGAAAATAGCTAACGTAGTGCCTCATGCTTTTCCTTTAAAAAGGAATCCAATGCATTTATAGTAAACATACTCATCTTTATCTATGACCATCCCTAAAAAAGGAGCAGCAGTATCATAAACATTGTAGGAATATTGCTTCTTACAACAATATTGTTACCAGACACAACATTTCTGTATTGATTGTGGACAGTGATGACAGCTAAACCTATGATTTTCACAAATCCATATCCCAAACAAATAACAATCCTGTTTTTTTGACCCTGTTTCTAACTTGGAAAATAATATTTTTTTTCTTCAGGTAATGTTAGCATATGAAGATGTAGTATTACACTTTCACTTTTGGAGAATACATAAATATATATATATTTTGTTGAATCAGGAAGTAAGGACGCACAGAAAGAGGTATTTGATGCAGATATTTATTGGCATGTTCAAAATAATTCATCAATTTTATTTTTTTAATCAAAGTTGCAGACTTTCAAAGTTAGAACCAATTATATTCACAGTGGTTTAGTAAGTTGTACACTAAAAAAAAGAGATAATTTTCACTTCTCTGAAGATACATAAAAATATTGATGTGCCTGAGCTTAGATTCTTCCACTTTAGCATCTGATTGTTCAATACATTAGCTCTTACTACAGGAAAAAAGTTAACAAATGTGTGGCAAAAATTAAAAACAATGCTTTTAAGACTTTTTTTTTTTATTGAGATGGTTACCCTGCACATCGGTCTTTCATTCAGGCAGGAAAAACAAGCAAACGCTGAAGAATACCTTTAAAGATGTACATCATTTCTTCTGGATGAAGCCAATTTCTCAGGAAGGAGATTTAAAAGACTATTTCTTAACAAGTTGAAGATTTTTAACGCAAAGTAAAAAAACAACGCCAACAGCACTTGATCACCAAAAGGAGTTTTATATATGAGAAGATATATCTTGACTTTAATTGTTTCTATTTATTATTTGTAAAATATATTTGTGTACATAATGTAAAAGTTAGTTTGTATATATTGCTGAAGTAATTAAAGCTATATTCATTTATAGACTGGTTTCTCAAAACGAATGTTACATGAAAAAAATATGCTGCAATGATCATTTGTTCTTTCAAGGCATCCCTACTTTGTATATACTGACATTTGCAAACATTAAAAGAAAGAAGCCATTGTTAGTAAAATTTTGGAATGGTTTGCTGTATTTGCTGAACCAGAAGGGAGCATGTTGGTGGGGAGAAAAAAAAATAAACCAAGGGTTGTCTATTTGGAATTAGCATCTCCATAAATCCCAATTCTGCAGACATATTGAGCTTTATCTTTTTGGCATCTGACAATGCAACAAATGCAATAACTTTTTTTGCCATGTTCCTTTTTATCTCATTCCCAGGTAAAAAATGAGATAGATTTGAGTCATCCTGGATGGTAGAGAAATGTTTCCCTGTTAAACTGGCATCATCCAATTATAGCTGTAGTGGATGTCGAATAAGCTAGGATTGCTGTGCAGAATTTCAGTATATTCTGTAGTGGGATGAATTCTCAGAGATGCATACTGACCATTTCAAGCCCATGTGGGCAGACTCCTCTGGTCCCAGTCAGCCTTATTTGCTATTTATGTTGCTGACATTTTGAAGAGCTGATCTCAGCAGTGTTGTAATAATAATCCTTTGGATTTGCAGAAAAGCAGTTCAGCAACCTTTTTAAGTACAAAGTACAGCCTTTTTGTGTTCTAATGATTGTGCCTTAGCTGCAGGTAAATTATTTCCTCCCAACAATATGCTCCTATAATATTTAGTACAGCATGATAGTTGGCTATTGCTCTTTTACAGCCTTTCAGTGGTGGGTTGAAGGTAGTATGCCCTGGTACGGGTATACCAGAGCCTGCCTGGATCACCGGATACGTTCCAGTATGGTGCTCCGGAGGGCCCACCCAGCCACCCTCCTTATCTGTCTTTTAAGGCTTCTGTGCTTCTGTGCACACGCATGGCGTGTACAATGCCTGCGTGCAACGCTCCGCCGAGCAGCTGGAGTGTCGTGGAGGATTGTGGAAGTGTTGCTGGCAACTACAATGCATGCGCGCATCACACGCGTGCACCACGCATTCATGTAGGCGACGCCGGGCCTGCTCCAACCTTACTGGTTGGAATGGGATCCGGAACCCACCACTGCACCCTCTATAGTAGCCATTCTCAAAGTATGTGGGCTATGGACTGCTAGTGATCTGCCAGGGGGTCTGCCGTAGCCACCCCATTTCCAGGGGCCAGAGCACATTCTTTTTCTCACCCCTGCCTCTCCATGGTGGCCAAAAAATAATGAAAAGCCTTATCATTATCTTAGACACTACCTCTCCATAACCCCTAGCAAGTAGTTCAAGAGAAAATGTCAATGGCTGAAAACTATCTGTTAAATCATGCAAGTGATAATGTGTGATTATAATGAATAAGTCTCAAGGGCAGCTTTTGACTGGGAATCTGCATGTATTGCATTAAGTGAAACTGTCTTGCAAAAGGAACAACGAATCTACAAATGAGATTTCATTAAGCTGGAGATCTTCCATCCAGATCTTCCTTAGTAATCGAGAGATCTCTACTGAAGAATGTTAATGACCAGTCAGTTAAGAATAGAAGTATATAAAGTCATTCAGGTGATAAATAGAGGCTTCTGATTAATTGGGGGGGGTTGATATTTTGTTTGAAGAGGCCTTGGTGAGTTGTGAGTATGCTATGTAATATGAAAACACGAGTGGGCTGGTTGCTAAATAGGGTGTTTTCTGCATTTTCTAAATCTCATGATAAATGTAATGGTCCACAACTAGAAAAGTTGAGAAGTGTTGCAGTTGACTGCTTGGTTGGCAGCATTATAAATGCTTTAACTCTTCTCCCTCTATTTCAAATTATCTCCTGAATGGAACATTGAATCTGGAAGCTTGCCTTTCTGACCTGTATAAATAAAGGACATAGATCAGGGGCATTGATTTCATTGAGGGTCGCATCAGGGTTGTGTTTGACCATGGAGGGGGGCGACGTCACTTATGTCAGGGGCGTCTGTGGTGGCCTGAGCACTCTGTCAGTGAAAACTGGCTCTAGGGCTCTGTTTTCAGCTGCCACTGCCTGCTGCAACCACCTGCCAGTGAAAATGGAGCTTGGGAGGGCTACCTCCCAAGCTCCATTTTTATTGACAAAAGGTGCTGCAGGATAGTTCTTTGCTGTTTCCAGAGCAGCCCCATGGACTAGCACCCCACGGGCTGGATTCAGACCCCGGGCCTTGAATTTGACACCCCTGACATAGATGTTTTAAAACAAAAGCATTGCTTGTGATTCAGCTTCCTTTGGAACTGGTCTGTTAAAAATAAAAAGAATAGGTTACAAGAGGAAGCAACACAGAAAAAGCCAAATTCTGCAGCCAGTCCATTTCTGCTACGGTGCCATTGATTGTCAGATATCTTTCCCTCTGGGATGATGTTTGTTTATGTTTATTCGGATTTATATACCGCCCTTTCTCCCTTACGGGACTCAGGGCAGTGAACAGGCGATAGTAAAAACAACAATAAAACATCTGATACAATAACTATACTAAAAATAAATTAAACACAGGCCTGTTCTAAAATACCCTCTAAAACCCCTAATAAAAGCCAATTAAAACTATGCCAGGCCAGCCGCACGAAATAGATGAGTTTTCAAGGCTTGGCGGAAAAGGCGCAGGCCCATGGCTGTGCACAGGTCAGGGGGTAGGTCATTTCAGAGGGCCGGAGCTACCACAGAGAATGCCCTCCCCCTAGGGGCCGCCAGCCGACATTGACTGGCTGATGGCACCCTGAGGAGGCCCTCTCTGTGGGAGCGGACTGGTCAGAGGGAGGTGTTTGGTAGGAGGCGGTCTTGGAAGTACCCAGGTCCCTTGCCATGGAGGGCTTTAAAAGTTGTTACTAGCACCTTGAAGCACACCCGGAAGGCCACAGGCAGCCAGTGCAGCTCACGCAGGAGAGGTGTTACATGGGAGCATCTAGAGGCCCCCAAAATCCCCCACGCGGCCACATTCTGAACTAGCTGGAGCCTCCGGGTGCACCTCAAGAGAAGCCCCATGTAGAGGGTGTTGCAATAGTCCAGGCGGGACATGATGAGGGCTTGAGTGACTGTACGTAGAGCGTCGCGATCCAGAAACAGGCGCAACTGGCGTATCAGGCGAACCTGATAAAAAGCAGATGCAGAAGAGATGGCAGCAAAGTTGGAAGAATCAACCAATTTATCCAATTCTGCACACGAATAAGCAAGGCAGCTCCATTTGACAGTGACTTAGAATAGAGACAACAGAGATAGAATCTATAAATTCAGCATTCTTTTCTGCTGACCCATGAATCAATGAATAGTACTTCAATTTAGCAGTGAGGACAGGCTCTTAGTTTTTGTAAGTATGATTATATTGAGGTGGTATAGACTGACAGTCCATACAAAGAACATACATAAAATTCTAACATGTAGTCATGTAATTCTGAACATGTTGAACACCCATTCAGGCTCTGGGATTTAATTTTAGTAGTTTGGTTTTCATTTTTCAGGCATGTCTTTGGGACATGCCTGAACCACCGCCTTGTTGGTGGTTCTCAGCCTTTCTATGGATGCACATCTAAGACTAATAAATTATCAGTATACCATGGAAAACCTCAAGGAATAACTAGAACAGATCACCACAACAAAGTACATAGTCACCGTCAACATGTCCAGTCACTCACTACTGCATAACACAATAGTCTACAGAAAAGCCTTGACTATTACACAGATTATGCTAATCGACTAGAATCCTTTGCAGCCTTAGAAGGAGCATTTAAAACCACAGAACCTCCCACATGGATCCAAGAAAGCATAAGACAAACTATCATACCACAGACCAGAAGATGACGAGAACAAAGCAGAGGACAGAGCAGATCTCAAAAACCTAAAGAAAAACCAAATTATCATCATCCTATATATACAGTATATTCCAAAATTACTAGATGACAAAGAAACATGCATCCTGGTGAAAAACCAATACAAGAAACTAGATCAAAAAGAATTTTCAGGGACCTTAGTGAAAAATGTCAACAGGAACAATCAAAAGCTAAAAATGAAAAAAGCAAACAAAATATCTTCTCATCAGCAATGAACACCCACATGAGTAGAGATTAACACCAAGGGTAATACTAGAGCAACAATCAGGGAGCAAATAATACCCCACTCAAGAAATCTCCAACTCAGACAAACAAGCTCACGGTAAACAACAGCTTAATGAAGGCATCAACAAATCCATTCCAACGCTGAAAGGGCAATATAAAATGAGACAAAACCCCATTCTCTTCTGGCACTGATTATGTTACCTAGTTTGATAATGAGACATCTGCAAGAAAACCAGCAAGCTCAGAGCGCAAAGATATAATTTGTTATCTAGTTTTCCAAAAAGCTGACTACCAGGCATATAACTTCTTCAAATGTATTGAACTTCAAATGTTATCAGCTAAGCTGAAAACAACTAAGAACAACTTTCCTACAGATGATTATCGTAATTACCATCATCATTTACCCTCCTAGTTTGTAATATACATGATGATTATTTGGTGACCAAAAAGAAGGATGTTTGCCTATGGCAGACCATCTTTGTAGATGCAGTCTGAAATTGATACTATTTATTACCAATTTGCCATTTCTGCAAAGCAAAAATTAGGGGCAAATTACACTCCATGTCAGTATTCATAGCCTAATTATAAAATCAGGCAGAGGTGTCTGCAGAAAAATAGCTCTTCTGGTCAGAAAGACATTGTGTTATGACACAATGTGTGCCTCTTTGGCTCACAGATGCAACATCACAATGCCTGTAGGAAAGGGCCAGGATTTCCATTGTGATATTACAGCACTGCATTCAGCCATCTATCCCTCCTTGCATATGTCTCTAAAAGCAGATGCTGTTTTGTGCATAACATGCAAATTTTCATGGTTCCCTTTGGTGACTAAACACCAATGAGTAAATCATGTCTGCAACATAAAATAACAGGATTTCAAAACATTTCCATTTCCCCTCTGCATTTTCAAAAGGAAAAGAGAATTGTGCTGAGAGTTGCATCTTGAATAATTTAAGATATAGTGACATGAAGTAAGGAAGAAGGGACAAATTTAAAAATCATTAGACTGCTCGAGTAAGCTTCTGCAGAGTCTGTAGGAAAGATAGACTAAATAAAAAAAAAAAGCCAACTTTCTCCAGCCTAAGGTGGAGTGGGGTGGACAAACCAGGGAGATGGAGATGATAAGAGGATCTCAATTTTATAAGGGGATTTACGGTATTTAGACTTTGGGCAATTCCATAGTGGAACCCCAAAAGTCTGGTTCTTGTTCTACTCCTATTGTAAATCAACTTCTGAGATTCCTTGGTAAGGCCACACTTGGAATACTGCATACAGTTTTGGTCGCCACGATGTAGAAAAGACGTGGAGACTCTGGAAAGGGTGCAGAGAAGAGCAACCAAGATGATTAGGGGACTGGAGGCTAAAACATATGAAGAACGGTTGCAGGAGCTGGGTATGTCTAGTTTGATGAAGAGAAGGACCAGGGGAGACATGATAGCAGTGTTCCGATATCTCAGAGGGTGCCACAAAGAAGAGGGAGTCAAACTATTCTCCAAGGCACCTGGGGGCAGGACAAGAAGCAACGGGTGGAAACTAATCAAGGAGAGGAGCAACTTAGAACTAAGGAGAAATTTCCTGACAGTTAGAACAATTAACCTCTGGAACAGCTTGCCTGCAGAAGTTGTGAATGCCCCAACCCTGGAAGTCTTTAAGAAGATGTTAGATAGCCATTTGTCTGAAATGGTATAAGGTTCCTGCCCACGCAGGGAGTTGGACTAGAAGACCTACAAGGTCCCTTCCAACTCTGCTATTGTATTGTATTGTATTCCACTCTGGATTGTAAGGAATTGGCAAAGGGGCCGAGTTAGGGCCAGTACAGGGGCTCATTGGTCATTTCCCTGTTTCTTGCCTCCCACATCCGTGCGAAAGAGAGAAGCCTCATTGGCTGGCCTGTGTGTCAGTAGATGTTTCCTAGACACATCCCTCCTTTATTATCTCTTTTGACACTCCAGTGTTGCAGGTCTTCCCTGTTTTATGGCGATGTAATAAAGCAACAGGGAGCAGCATCTTCCGTTTCTAAGTTTTCCTATAAGCCTGGGGAAATGTAGGAAGGAGGCTGTTCTTGCTGACAGCTCAATTTCTTAGAAACAAAGTATAATGGGAACTTAAACTAGGTTTTTTAAAAAAAATAAAAGGGTTGGATGGGAGGAAGGGACATTTTGCAGAATTGTGCATAGGGAGAAGGAAAGGAAGAGGAGCTTGCTTCATCTACCTGAGCAGAAGTCAAAAGGTTATCGACTGGAAGATGAAAGTGTTGAATAGAGCATGAGCTTCTAGGGTGAAGTTGTAGGAAGTTAGCACCCACCTCTCTCCTAGAAAAACAAAATGTTCTAGGAAATATTAAAAAGGCAGAATATCATATTTCCCTGGGTGAGAAATGGAGAAACATGTTTTTTTTAGGCAGGAAGCAGACTCACTCTTAATAGCCCCCACCCTCCTCAATAGCCCACAGCAGATGTCCGCACTTAAGAGATAAAGAGATAGCTAGGTCTATTCATAAGCAAATGCCCTCACCCAAGATCCAACAATGGTAGGATTGACCCTCTACCCATCGAGGAACAGAATTCATCGCATAGCACCTGGGAAGATTACATCACCCAGCAAGGATCAACGAAGCATGGGACTCAAAACACAATCTACAAAGTTGCCCCTGCATGGCCCCATGGGAGTCTGACAACCAATCAGAATACAAGCTCAAATTCAAAAGCCCAGAGACGGCATAAAACCCAGGCACTCTCAGCATCTCTTCCCTTTTTTCTTTGCCAGCATGTGATCCTGTCCACCATTAAAACCATATTCCCAAGCAACTTCCATGAATCTAGTGTCTTTTTCCCACATGGAGCCAGAACCAGAAGGACATTTCTTCCAACAAAGGAAAGTTAACTGACTTAATGGTCCATTGTTGGATCAACCACAATATGATATTTAAAAATGGCAAATGCCAACTAGCAGAGAGCAGATAGCGCTGGCAGCTGAGGACAAAATGGCAGCCCAGGGCAGTAACTATCCATTGAGGAAGGCTGCATGCCAACCATTGCAGCCAGTTGGCGCTGGAGCTGCTACTGAAACAAAATGGGGTTTTAGTGTATAGTGGGAATTTTAGTTTAGATTGGGTATTTTAGCACAGGTACTATTTAATTTGTTTTTAAGATGTTCTTGATTGTATATTTATGGTTTTTAGTTTCCCTGTGCACCGCTCCGAGTCCCTACGGGGAGAGGAGCGGTCAAGAAATTAAACTATTATTATTATTATTATTATTATTATTATTATTATTATTATTATTATTATTATTATTATTATTATTATTATTATTATTATTAAAATAAAGGTCTTGATATTATCTTGAATAGTTTAAGATAGGTAGAATAAAGGTCATAAGACCATTGTGAACAGCTTGAGACAAATCAGATCAGAAAGAGAGGGCTTGAATCAAAGGTTGGAAAATATGTTCTTGCATTCAGATGGGCAGCCTATACTTGTGGTAGGCTAAGCAGAATGTGCAGCAAATGATCCTTTAATCATTTGGGGAATCAATCAGATAGTTTGTTTAGATACAAACTTGCAACATTTGCTGATTAAATGATGTATCTATCAGGGTTCCAAATATCAACCCCAACAAAAGAAGACTTGAGTTTCCTCAAAGTTCCATTTCATTAGAGATATCATAGTGGCACATCTGGGAAAACCCGAATCTGAACATTTCCATGTTTTCCCCACCCAAAGGAAAGTTCAGTTCCTTGCCCAGCACCCACATGTCCATCACATGTTCCAAACAAGCACCGTCCCAACTGGAGATGCCTCCCAGTCACTCCACTCCAGGTACAGGGCAAGATGTCCTTGACTCTGAGAAAAGAATGTTATTTTGACTATATCTACCTCACTCCATACATTTCCCCCTCCCAGTTTCCCACAGCAACAAATGTGGCAGATCTGAAGGCCCAACACAAAAGATGGCTTCCAGGCCTGACAGAATCACTTTGTCCAAGGTAACACATTCACTCATTTTTGTTTCTGTTGACATTTTCACCGTGAGTTGGAGGAAGGCAGTTTGCTGCCATACAAATCACCTTGTGGTTTATTTTCAAGCTTTCACTCTTCATCTGATTATGGTTTTGCGAAACACTCATTCACTACCCTTCACATTGGTTAGGTTCATGTGTTGCAAATCCATTCATTTGGAGAGACTGCTTTCCCCCAGAATATTCTTCCTGCCCAACCAAATGGTATTTCTTAAGGACTCCACATATTGGGAATTCACTGGGGATTTTCTGTGGGAGCTTCAGAAACAGTCTTTCCCCTTCTGGAATGGCCTTTTGGAATCTGGTAAAACTATTTTTTTCAAGAAGAAATCTGTGATAAATTATTGGCTTTGTTGTCATTGTTGATAATATTTTTTCTCCCTATGCTTGGAATGGGTCCATATGCCACTATGTCTGTGCTCAATAAAATCCTCCTTTAATGGGTTCCCTCTCACTCCTAGGAATGCCCCCCAAGTCCTTGTAAAACAGCATACTGTATTTTTCGCACTATAAGATGCACCAGACCATAAGACACACATTAGCTTTCAAGGAGGAAAACAGGAAAAAAAAATCTGTCTCTGCCTCCCAGCATCCATCCGGTATTCATCTGGCTAGTGTCCTTGCAGTAAACAGCAAACAGCCTGGTCAGCTTCAGCACATTATTGCAGCCCCAGCATGTGGTTTGTCAGGGCTCCATTCTGTTGTGCCCACCATCGGTCAATTGAGTTGAACTGCTGCTGCCGGTGGGAAACACTAGAGCTGTAATGGCAAACCTATGGCACGTCAGCCATAGGTGGCACACAGAACCCTTTATGCTGGCACATGCACTGTTGATCAGCTGTTCGGCAGCAAAGGCTCCAGCATTCCCTGGCAGTGACAAACGGCAGCAGCAGTGACAGGTGGGGGGGGTGGCAGTGACAGCTGGTGGCGGCGAATGCCACCACTGCACCCCCCCCTCCCCTGCTACAATATTCGCTCTATAAGATGTACAAACATTTCTACCCAATGTCCTTCTGAGGATTCTGGGATTGAGCCTGGTAGTCTGAATGATGTGAAATGTAGCTCTTATCTACCGTGTTTTCCCGAAAATAAGAGAGGGTCTTTTTTTCTTTTGACCCACCCCCCAAAAATAAGCACAGCCTTATTTTCAGCCTTATTATTTTTGAGGTGCAGGAGGGGGCAAGCGGTGTCACCTCATGGCTCCTGCTGTGTTGCAATATTTTTTTTTGAGAGGGCTTATTTTCAGGGGAGGGCTTATTTAGCGCATGAGCTCAAAAGTCCGATTGGGCTTATTATCCAGGGAGGTCTTATTTTCAGGGAAATTTGTTTTGTTACTTGCTTTGGGACAGAAATAAGAGTGAATAATATTTTTTTTAAACTAGGCATATTCTTTAAAACTGTAGCATAAATAACTATATTATTTGACAATTTGCTGCAAAATTCCTATTGGTGTTGAAAAGAAATGCAGATGAGGTGAAACACTTCAAATACAGGAAGCTCCTTCTGTTCGTCATTACCACTTGCAGTTGCCCTGGTAATAAATTGAGATAAATGTCTGCTTTGGAGTTCACCATTTACTCTGGTTGGATGCCGTTATGTCTAGGGCAAGTGCGAAGAAAAAGCTCACTGAGGATTAGGATTTGTTAAATAGGAAAGTTAAAAAGAACAGACTATGACCCCGGGCACAATGCAATATCTGATTATATGACTCCTGGGAATGAACTAGCATTAAAAAGAATCGCCGATTCCAAATATTTATGCACTCTATACACATATTTGGAAGAAAGATGCAGAAGAGAATGCGAGATACAGTGCAGTGGGCTGAATTGTCAGACTCGAATGCCAAAAATATCAAGTGAACTCAAGTCTCATTTCTTATATTAAAATAAATCCCAATTCTTTTCAATGGAGTCAATGAATATGAAGATTCTTCATTGGATTAGTCGTGCAATGCACTCTGTGTAACAGTGCCTTTGAACCAAAATTGCACAGGATCCAGAAAGTTGCAGTTTGGTTGATGTTGTACTTGCCAAGCAGAGCAGCTAATATATCTACTATCTATTATCAGTGAATTGCACTAATGACTAGCTTGTTGTCACTCGGTTCAGTTCAAACGACCATCTTTAAAGCGCTCCATGGCTCGGGGCCTAGTTATATGCGAGACCATCTCCTGCCCCATACATCCCTTCAGCCGATCCGCTCCCACAGAGTTGGCCTTCTCAGGGTGCCGTCAGCCGGGCAATGCCGCCTGGCGACACCCAGGGGAAGAGCCTTCTCTGTGGCGGGCCCTGCCCTTTGGAACGACCTACCCCCTGAATTGCGTACCATCACGGACCTCTGTCTCTTCCGCCAGTGTCTAAAGACACATCTTTTTCAGCAAGCTGGCCTAGCCTAACCCTCCCGTCGAGACTATTTAGATAGTTTTAAATTGGGGATTTTAATTTGATTTTAGCATAGGATTATAATTTTATTTAATATATTTTTAAATTTTGTATTTATTGTATTGTTTTGTATGCTTTTAAATTCCTGTGCGCCGCCCTGGGTCCTTGTGGAGAAGGGCGGGATATAAATGTGAAAAATAAATAAATAAAATAAATAAATAAATTATGTTTTTTTTCCTTACAGGTTGATAAACAAGAAATTTGTCCTGTTTTGTTTTCTATTTTAATAGGCAATAGCAATTATTTTGTGGGCTGGGCCTTGAGAAGAAGGAATAAAGGACAATTTTCAGTTAAGGCACATTTATCTTTTCCCCTCCTTCTCCTGATGTCCCTATCTTCATTCCCTGAGCGTTTCCAGTGAGTTGTAACAATGCATACCTGAATCTGTAGAAAGGTCAGATTCCTATAGCTGTTCTTGCATAGAGTATTGAAATTTGGAAAAGCTATTCCAAGGAGACGGCTTCAGTTTTAGTTACTTCTGCTTCTGATCTTTCATTGGTTTGCGTTATTAACAGTGAAATTTCTAGTGCCATTTTGAAACATTGGATGGGTGGATTTCAGTGGGATTAATAATAATAATAATAAATTTAATTTGTAGACCGCTCCCTCTCCCCGAAGGGACTCGGAGCGGCGCACAGGGAAATTAAAAACATATAAACATAAATACATCATAAATATATATAAAATCAGATTAAACAATTTATCCCTGCGCTAAAAACCCAAAATACTAAAAACTAAACCCCTTAAAAACCCAATTAAAACAATTTAAATGTTCAGACTGAGAGGCAGGAAGGTAGGTTAGGCCAGGCCGGCCAGTTGGGGTCGTTTCCATGGAGGGCCTACCCATTGAGAGGGTGGCAGGGAGAGGCAGATCCGGTGGGAGACAAGTTCTATCCTCCCGGTTGGGGGCACGAGGCCGATGGTTACAAACGGTCAAGTGCCACAACCCCCGCAGGCTAGGTGGTCAGGGAGTACAGAGCCAGGGTCTACGGCTGATGTTCTGCAATGCCAGGTCCGTGGTCAACAAAGCCCCCCTCATCCATGACCTTGTGTCAGAGGGGGAGCCGGACCTGGTAGGAATTGCGGAGACCTGGTTGGGCCACGAGGGAGGACTCCCCCTCGTTGAAATGTGCCCACCAGGTTACCGCGCTTTTCATCAGCCTCGGGCCCTAGGCAGGGGTGGTGGGGTAGCGGTTATCATTAGGGAAGGTCTGGAGCTGAGAGAGACCATTGTGCCACAGACCACCGGTTGTGAGTCCCTCTGCGTGAAGTGGGGCCTAGGGAGGCAGTTGGGCTTGCTGGTTGTATACCTGGCTCCCCGCTATGTAACAGCAGCCCTGCCCGAGCTCCTCGAGATGATCGCTACGATGGCAGTTGAGACCCCCAGACTTTTAGTCATGGGGGACTTTAATCTGCCATCGGTGGGCGAATCATCCGGGGTAGCTCGGGAGTTCATGGCTTCCATGACGGCCATGGACCTGACCCAAGTAATTCAAGGCCCCACTCACGAGGGTGGACATACACCGGATCTCATCTTTGTCTCAGGCCAATGGAAGAGTGATCTGGGTATAGGGGACATAGTCATCACGCCCTTGTCATGGACAGACCACTCACTTCTCCGGCTCGACTTTCCAACCGCTGCCCCTCACCGCGGGGAGGCGGAACCTGAGTCACCAATTTGGTTCCGCCCCAGGCACCTGATGGACCCTGATGGGTTCCAGACGGCGCTTGGGCCACTTCCTGTACCCCTGACCCGCGCCCCGATGGAGGACCTCGTGGCCGCATGGAATACTGCGACCACGGGAGCCTTGGATCGGGTCGCGCCCTTGCGGCCTCTCTTGTGGCGGCGAGCCACCCTGGCTCCTTGGTTCACCGAGGAGCTAAGGGTGATGAAACGCCACAAGAGATGCCTAGAGAGAAGATGGAGGTCTTCCCGTTCTGAATCCGACCGGACACAGGTAAGAGCCCATTTACGGACTTACATTGTGGCGCTGAGAGTGGCCAAACGTCATCATTGTGCCACTCTCATAGCATCCGCAGAAAACTGCCCTGCCGCCCTGTTTAGGGTGACCCGCTCCCTCCTCCAACAGAGGGTACGGGAAGCCCCGCTACAGGGTAGAGCAGAGGAATTTGTGACTTTTCTGCAGGAGAAAATCGCTCAGATACAGAACGAGTTAGCCCCCATTGATGGCCCAGTGGGATGCCACGAGACAGATCTTGTTTGGGAGGAGTTTGACTCCGTTACTTCTGAGGATATGGACAGGTTACGTGGGCGACTGCGAGCCACCACATGTTTATTGGACCCGTGTCCCTTCTGGCTTGTACTGGCATCCTGGGAGGTGACACGAGGCTGGCTCCAAGAGGTTGTCAACGCATCCTTAAGTGAGGGTTCCTTGCCTGCTTCCCTAAAAGAGGCTATGGTGAGGCCCCTCCTTAAGAAGCCCTCTTTGGATCCAGCTCTTTTAACCAACTATCGTCCAGTCTCCAACCTTCCCATCTTGGCGAAGGTTGTTGAGAGTGTGGTGGCACAACAGTTTCCCCGTCACCTGGAGGAAGTTGATTATCTAGACCCACGCCAGTCCGGCTTTCGGCCCGGGCATAGCACCGAGACGGCACTGGTCGCGTTGGTCGATGATCTCTGGAGGGCCAGAGATGGGGGTTGTTCCTCCATCCTGGTCCTATTAGACCTCTCGGCGGCTTTTGATACCATCGACCATGGTATCCTATTGCATCGGCTGGGGGGGTTGGGGGTGGGAGGCACCGTTTTACGGTGGTTCTCCTCCTACCTCTCTGGCCGATCGCAATTTGTGTTGACAGGGGAGCAGAGGTCGACCCCGAGACCCCTCACATGTGGGGTGCCTCAGGGGTCGGTCCTCTCGCCTCTCCTGTTTAACACATATATGAAGCCGCTGGGTGAGATCATCCGTGGTTTTGGGGTAGAGTACCATCTTTACGCTGATGATACTCAGCTGTATATATCTACCCCAGACCACCCCAACGATGCCGTAGCGGTGATGTGCTAGTGCCTGGAAGCCGTACGGATCTGGATGGGAAGAAACGGACTCAAGCTCAACCCGACCAAGACCGAGTGGCTGTGGTTTCCGGCTGCCCGATTCAACCAGTTGACTCCATCGCTGGCCATTGGGGGCGAACATCTTGCCCCAGTGGATGGGGCGCGCAACTTGGGTGTCCTCCTGGATGCCCGGCTGTCCATGGAAGATCAAGTGACAGCCGTGGCCAGGAGGGCGTTTTACCAGCTTCGCCTGGTTCGCCAGTTGCGCCCCCTATTGGATCGGGACGCCCTTCGCACAGTCACCCATGCTCTCGTGACATCCCGACTGGACTATTGTAACTCTCTCTACATGGGGCTCCCCTTGAGGTGCACCCGAAGACTTCAGCTGGTCCAGAATGCAGCCGCGCGAGCAATAATGGGTACCGCAAGGTATACCCATGTAACACCGCTCTTGCGCGAGCTGCACTGGCTACCTGTCGTCTTTCGGGTGCGCTTCAAGGTGTTAGTTCTCATCTTTAAAGCGCTCCATGGCTCGGGACCTAGCTATCTGCGGGATCGGATTCTGCCTCATACATCCTCCCGGCCGATTCGCTCCCACAGAGAGGGACTGCTCCGGGTGCCGTCCACTAGACTTTGTCAGCGGGCGACGCCCAGGGGAAGGGCCTTCTCTGTGGCGGGCCCAGCCCTCTGGAACGACCTTCCCCCCGACATTAGAACAACTATGGACCTCCGCTCCTTCCGTCAGAAATTAAAAACTCACTTTTTCTGCTTGGCCGGCCTAGGTTAGTCTCTGCCCGGGGATTAGGGATTGTTAATTTTAAATGGGAATTTTAGTGCAGGGATAGTCAAATTTAATCTATTTTTATTGTATTTATTGTTCATGTATATATTTTATGCTGTTTTATTCTTCCCTGTACACCGCTCCGAGTCCCCTAGGGGAGAGGACGCGGTTATACAAATAAATATTCGATATTCGATATTCGAATAGATAAGTCTTGAGCTTTTGTCGGAAGGCGCGTAGGTCCGTGGTTGTCCTGAGTCGGGGGGTAGGTCGTTCCATAGAGCTGGGCCCGCCACTGAGAAGGCCCTTCCCCTGGGCGTCGCCCACTGGCATTGCCTAGTGGACGGCACCCGGAGAAGTCCCTCTCTGTGGGAGCGAATCGGTCGGAGGGATGTATGGGGTAGGATGCGATCTCGCAGATAGCTAGGTCCTGTGCCATGGAGCGCTTTAAAGATGGTAGATTGGGATTCAGATTCAATTTTTTTTACTATTGGTTCTGTGGGAATGAAAATATGGACAGCAGGAGAAGGAGGGGAAAAGATAAATGTGCCTTAACTGAAAATTGTACTTTATTCCTTCTTCTCAAGGCCCAGCCCACAAAATAATTGCTATTGCCTATTAAAATACAAAACAAAACAGGACAAATTTCTTGTTTATCAACTTGTAAGAAAAAAATAATAATTTGAACTGAGCGGACTGACAACAAGCTAGTCATTAGTGCAATTCACTGATAATAGATATTAGATATATGAGCTGCTCTGCTTGGCAAGTACAACATCAACCAAACTGCAACTTTCTGGATCCTGTGCAATTGCCTTGGTGCAGGGGTCTGCAAAGTCGGCTCTTTTAAGACTGGTGGACTTCAACTCCCAGAGTTCCCCAGCCAGCATAGAGTTGAAGTCCACCAGTCTTAAAAGAGCCGACTTTGCAGATCCCTGGCTTGGTGGGCATGGCTTGATGGGCGTGGCAAGGGAAGGATACTGCAAAATCCCCATTCCAGTGGTGGGATTCAAATAATTTAACAATCGATTCTCTGCCCTAATGACCAGCTGGGTAAGCATGTGACTGGGTTGGCCATGCCCACTCTCAAATAGATGCGAACTGGCTGAATCTCACCACTGCATACATCCCCCAGAAAAACCTAAGGGAAAAAGACACCAGAAAGCTGATCAAGATTCTTATCTGTATTTCTCTTTGTAGTAAAACTTTATTGCAGTCTTACTAGAGAGAGAGAGAGAGAGAGAGAGAGAAGAGAGAGAGAGAGAGAGAGAGAGAGAGAGAGAGAGAGAGAGAGAGAGAGAGAGAGAGAGAGAGAGAGAGAGAGATTCTTCTGCAATCAGGAATTGTTTACATTCAGAAGTAGGGAAATTGAATTGTATTTTTAAAATAAGCTTCCATATATTGTTTGAGTTTGAATCTTTTTTATTAGGATGTGCATTTTGTACAGTTTTTCTCGATTTTGCTCTTGAGTTTTCCTTTGTAAAGAAAAATTACAAACATAAAAAAATAGTTTTATTCTAATGACCCTCTTCTAGATTTGCCCCTTTTTCAGGTTGTTCCTTTACTTTTTCAAGAAGATATGGTCACCTTAGCCATAGAGCAATGTTAGTAGTCCTCAAGTTATATCTGTAATGGAGCCTGCCCATCCTGGTCAAAATTTGTGACAGTCCTAAAGGTCAGTGAGTTATTTTATTATGTTTCTTTTTTTAATTATTTTTCTTTTTATTTCTTTTATATTGTGTTTTTATGGCCTTACAAGCTGCCTTGAGTCGCCATGTGCAAGCAGGCAGCAATATAATTTTTCTAAATTAAGCAAACAAACAATCAAACATGGTGGCGCAGTGGTTAAAATGCAGTACTGCAGGTTATTTCTGCTGACTGCTTGCTGCCAGTAATTTGATTCTGATCAAGCTTAAGGTTGACTCAGCCTTCCATCCTTTTGAGGTGGGTAAAATGAAGACCCAGATTGTTGGGGGCAATAGGCTGAGTCTGTAATCCACTTAGAAAGGGTTGTGAAGCACTATGCAGCAGTATAGAAGTCTACGTGCTATTGCTAAATGTGACCTGTTAAGTTTGAACACAGAGGGAGTCCGACACAGGTAGGCTCAAAAGAACTAGCCGTTTATTGGCAACAACAGTAGTAGAAAATACAAAACTCAAAAAGTGCGGTAGACAGGGTCCTCCCTGCTTGACAGCTATTTATACGGGAGCTGTCAAACAGGGAGCCAATCAGGCAGCCTAGTAATCCAGGTCTAGCCAGTCACGTCTCAGCCAATCAGACACGACTGGCTGTTGCCTGGCTGTCAAGGCTGAGGTCGAAGACTTGCGGCCGGTCGTAAGTCGAGGACCTCAACACTCCTTCCCCCCCTAGTGAGCACGCATCTTATTTTATGATCTTTTTGTGATGGTCATTAAACAAATTGCCGTGATCACTATAGCTCATTGTGATTGTGGTTTTGCCAAAAACTGTAAATAAATGCTCAATGATTGGCAAAAGGTGGTCATGTGACTGTGGCATACAGCATACACTGGTAAATGGGGCCTGTTTATTGAGTGCCTGAAGTACAGTCACCTGACCATGGGGGGGGGGGAACTGACTGTTGGAACTTCAAACAAAGTTGCAAGGACTCCCCAGGAAGATCCATTGGATCCATTTCAATGTTTGCTAAGCAACTGATTGTAAGTCCAGTCTGTATCTATTTGTAAAGTGAGAGAGTCCTACTCCCTTCAGCTCATCAATTGTTACTGAATTTTAAACTAAAGCAAAACTTTTCCTTCATTATCCCAAATCGCTGAACAAAAAATCCCTTTTACCCAAAGTAAACAAACCACTTTAAGCCAATTTAAATGTCCCTGTTGTGATGGCATAACGGGTTTGTGTGTCATTACTCAAAAAACAAAAACAAAAACAAAAACCCACATTTACCCAATTTGAGGGAATCTACCCAGATTTGGGAAGTTGCACTTGCAATGTTAAGGGAAATGGATGTATTTCTGTCAGGGAATAAATAATTCAAGGAATAACAAATCTGAGCAGCCTGAGAATTTTCTTATTAAAGAGGAGAATTGTGCATTTGGCACAAAGCCTAATAATTTGGTGTTTAACAAGGCTCCTACAGGCTCTTAAATGCAAAGGGAAAAATGGATTGAAGACAGAATCCACTCCCTTTTATCTTACTCTTGCAGACTTCATAAAAGAATTGCCAGCAGCTGTTTTAGTATCAGTTTTAAACACCAGCCGGGTTCATTAGATAGGGTTATTGAACTAGTAGAGAAATTTTGAAGAGATACTGGCCTGAAATACTTTGCTTCATCATCATCAAAATGGTTAAGTCCCCTCAGCTCCAGAAGCCAACAGTCAAAGATTTGTGCCTAGTGTTTTCTCCCCTCTGTTGTGAAACAAAATAAAAATTAAGAGTTCAGTTCAAAGGTGAGCAATCCCTTAAACTCTTTATTAAACAAAAATCAGAAGTATCCATCCAAATGACACACAATTCACTTCAGAAACAATGCTCTGCATCACACTTCAATGGTAAAGATAAAGGTAAAAGTTTCCGTCACACATATGTGCTAGTCATTCCCGACTCTAGGGGGTGGTGCTCATCTCCGTTTCAAAGCTGAAGAGCCAGTGCTGTCCGAAGACATCTCCGTGGTCATGTGGCCAGCATGACTAAACGCCGAAGATACATGGAATGCTGTTACCTTCCCACCAAAGGCGGTTCCTATTTTTTCTACTTGCATTTTTACTGGGACAAGTAACGGGAGCTCACTTCGTTACACAGTGCTAGGGATTCAAACCACCAAACTGCCGACTTTTCTGAGGTCAGCGTTTTAGCCACTGAACCACTGGCTGCCTATAAAAAGAGATAAAGATAGCCAAAGATAAAACTGGCTTTGGCTAAAACCAGTTTGAAACATCATATTTCAAACGTTTGGAAATAATTGAGAATGAGTTAACCTGCTTTCATAATATATAGAATAACCTTGGAGGTCTCCTAGTCCAACTCCTGCTTGAGCAAAAGACTCTAGTCTATGCCATTCTTAAGTTACTTTGGAGGGATAGGGGATTTTTCTGGAAAATCTTGTTGAGATTAGAGTAAGGTGACCAGATATTCAAAGTCGCAAAGAGAGACACCATCGACAGGTGTGGGGAGCGCTCTGGTGCGTCACGCGCCTGCGCAGAGGGCGTTGGGGTCATGGCGCATTCCCACCCGTCCCTGCGGGGCCCTCTTTAAAGGCAGCGGCAGCGGCCCGGCCTGGCAGCGCTGAGAGCCACAGGCACGGGCCACCGCCGCTGCCTTTAAAGAGGGCACTGTGGGGGAGGGTGGGAGTGCGCCCCCCCGCCCCGACGCCCTCTGTGCAGGCGCATGACGCGCCAGAGCGTGCACGCCCCCCCGGCCCCGATGCCCTCCCTGCCCGAGCCGGCGCTCAGAGGCGTGCGCCTCTGAGTGCGAACAGAATGCCCGCCGCCTGCCCGCAAAAAGCGGGCCATTTTGAAGAGGCGGTGGGGTGCGGGACATCTGAAGGTGAACCGGGACTGTTCCGCCAAAAGCGGGACGTCTGGTCACCTTAGATTAGAGGCTACACATCCATGCTTTAGCTAATGTGGGTTGAAAAATAAGCCTTCATATGGCTGCTGTATTTGATCTGTACAATTAATCTGGGGCTCTGCCCAATGTTTATATCTGAAGTCGGAAGGTCGGGGAGGGGGGAGTAGGGGGTACAAGTTAACATCTATATTTAAAAGCACCTCAGAATCAGAGACTGAATGCTAGCACTAGAAGCTGATGTGAGCAAGGCCTTTGTCTCCTTCAGGAATTGTTAGTAGCTGCTCCTTCAAGGTTGTTCATCGAATAGAGAGACACAAAACATTCTGATTGTGAAAGCAAATGTTCATGTTCTGAATTTTGACTAGCTAGATAGCCTTCTTATTTGAGATTGGGACAAAACATAGATTGCATTGTTCCAAGTGTTTCAGTTATTGTGACTGGCTTGTTGTCTTCCAGATTATACCGCTGTTTTGAAATTCCTCCATAGCTGGATGTATTCACTAATAAAATAGCAAGCCCCATTTCCATCTGTGCGGCTATTGGTCAGGATAGATGGGGTGAGTCAGAAACCACAAGGCAAAGAGGAAAAGGGAAGAATAAAAAACCTCACGTATTCAGATTGCAATGAAAATGAAATGTTCCTGTCTTATTCCATATCTGTGTTGGGCTACAGTAGGCCCTGCAGGCAGACGAATGTGTACAGTGCGTGCACTTACAAGTGTTGTTAATGGTGCTAGTTCAGGTTTTTGATTGGTAATTTCTGTACTTGCTTTTCTGCGTTGGGTCTTGGCAAAATGAACATTTTGAAATGCAAAAACGTGTTGTTCCTGCTATTCAGTTTTCCTTTGGACAGAAGCGGTACATTGCCAGACTGGGGTTTCATTGTTTGCTGAGTCCTGTTGCAGACAGGTTCACAATGCAAAGTGTTGGATGTATGCATTAGGAAGAAGTCTCTGTAGCCAGAAAAATCTCTCTCTCTCTCTCTCTCTCTCTCTCTCTCTCTCTCTCTCTCTCTCTCTCTCTCTCTCTCTCTCTCTCTCTCTCTCTCTCTCTCTCTCTCTCTCTCTCTCGTGTGATTGTGTGTGCATCTAAACACACATACACACACACCCTCACATTACCGTGAAGTGATTTGAATTAATCATTCCTTTTTTGCTGGATTCAGACCAAGTACATAAGTGTCTTGTACTTATATACATTAAAAATAATCTTTTGCAAATCTATAGTATTTTATGCTGTTGCTGTTCTCAGGCAGCTTTGATGTGAATCCAATTGCTGTTGGCTATCTCTTTATAGAGGCACTGAGGTTTTTCTGCTGCAAATCCCCACATCTTTAAATTCATATACGTTGCTTTCTGTTTGAATTATTAAAGTTTCCATAATATGCATAAAAGTCATAACACTGAACAATCTTTTTATAAATGTCTTGGTAAGCTGCACCAAATGTATTTATTTCCCGACAAGCAAAGGAACAGGATTATTTTGAGTCCTCATTGTCATCTATGATGGAATATGCAAAATGGTACATGAAAATTGAAGCAATCTGAGTTTTGCTCTTTCATAATGCATGGCACTTAAAATGTTATGATGTCACTGAATGGGACTGGGTTGTGTTAAGCAAAGACCAGAGTATATCTTTCGTTTTATGTATACTCCTAGTGGTAAATAATTTGAGCCTTCAGGAGTTTTAGATCAATGGTATATTTAAAGCACTAATTCTCCTTCATTCTCATCAACTAAATGGGGAAAAAGAGGGGTTGCATTATTATTTTAACCTTCATGACTAGAGAAGATGTGCCCTAAGATGTGGTTTTGAGTTGGTGCTTTCTCACTTCTGATATACAAAGTAGACAACATTAATCATTTTTAGAAGTAAACAAAGGATTGTGTTATTAAAACCTGATTAAGGTTCAATCTCTTGTGTTTCTTTTCCATTGTTATCCCCCCCTCCCCCCCACCAAGCTGGGTTCCTTCTGTGAAAAGTTGCAAGGTAGGAAGAAAAGGTTAGGGCAAGTTAAATTGATAGCCAGCAACAGAAATATTGCTTATGGCTTTGTCTTCATCCTGCCCCCTTCAGTTAAAAGAGATCTCATCCTTCTTTCCTTGCTAATTTCACTCATTCTCCATACGTGATTATAAGCTCCTTGATCAAGGTAAAATTTTTAAGAGCCAAACAGATTGATGCCATTTTATTAAGCATAGGAATAGGTGTGTTTTTTATGTTGGTATTTCATAATATTGCCATGCATTATAGAATGCTACTTTTTATTTTGCGTCTGCTCCTCTCCAGTTATCTTCTCCCTTGGTTTTGAGATAGCGTATCATAAATATTTATAGTACGTTATTCCAACATTTTAGTTCCTGCATGTCTGACTATTCTGAACTTTGCTTTTGTAATGATATATGCCATAACCAGACATTCTAGCGAGGAAGGTTGTAAAACTGCCTAGACAGAATTTTGAATGCTGTTTAAAACCAAACATCTAAATCAGTTTTCTAGACCTTCAACTTTTTCTCTCTCTCTCTCTCTCACTCAGAGACACAACGGCAGCTTTAGATGCTTTTATGGTTTGGGTTTCCCCCAAGAATCTGTCTTTCTCTGGCTTGTTTATCTAACGGCCAGCATTTCTCGTTGTGTTTCAGAGAGAGACAAACCTCAGAGTTCCAAAGCGCTCTGCTACTCCTTCAGTACTCCTTCAATGTCAGAGCTCCTATTTGGATCAATACCAGCAGTGTACAGCTTTCGCTGGCAGAAAAACAAGAGGCACGTAGCTGTCAAAATGTCTGTCTTGCCTAGAACAGATGAGAAGTGTTCAGCATTCGTTAACATCAGACATAGGAAGGTGAAGAAAAAGATGAGCATTGTGGGAAGAGTATCTGGTTTCATTCACGGTCTCTGTTAGTACGTGACAATGAGCTTATGATTTTCTTGCAAAATTATCAATGGAGTTCTCAGCATGAAAACTGTAGTTCCTCTTTAATTGATTTTACTATGTAACAGGGAATCTAAAATCATTTGTCTGAGGGAAGAGGGATTTCAGGAAGAGCTCGGGCTTTTATTTGTTCCTTTATCCTGGTAACCTTGGTAGAATGATAGCTAATGGAATGCAAAATGCAACTCAATGTCTAATAGGCTTAATTTGAATGTCTAGATTGTTGAGACAGCAAGGCACAGAAGCCTTAGCCAGCATGACCTCTATAATGTTGCAGGATTGAGAAGGCTTTGAAGGGTTTCAGTATCATCATCCTATTGTTTTTTTTGTCCTTTCTGTCAGCTATAAAAAAGGGAACTCAATATCTCATCCCTGAGCTGCCAAGCTCTTGCACTGACAATGCTCCCCTGCGTTCCTCCACACAAAGGAAAATAAATTGCCAGCACTGTATCAATCCATATTTTAATTCAGGTTGTATGTACAGTAGCTGTCTGGTTATTGGCAGAAGTAAGGTAGGTATGAAGGAAGGAAAAAAGGAAGGAAGGAAGGAAGGAAGGAAGGAAGGAAGGAAGGAAGGAAGGAAGGAAGGATCCACCCTGCTGTGAAGGAGTCTTTGTATTTATGTCTTAAAAATGAATCTTATGGCTGGGATACTAGAAAAAATAGTATGCACATGTGTGCATCATAATGTTTCATAATAGCTTAATTATGGTTGTAATTTGAAATTTATGTGTTTCTGAGTACTATAGAGCAGGGGTCTCCAACCTTTGCAACTTTAAGTCTGAAGGACTTCAGCAAAGCTAGCTGGAGAAGTCTGGGAACTGAAGTCCTTCAGACTTAAAGTTGCCGAGGTTGGAGACCCCTGCCGTGGAGAATAGGGAGGAAGTGAATAAAACTAGTTTGCCAGTTTCTGACAGAGATTATGAAATTGACCAGAACCTGTCTACAAATATTGAGACTGGATTCAAGTGTCTTTATTCCTTCCCTAGCATAACTAGGTTGCAAAACAAATTGAGCAAGAGCTTGCTTGCATGCTGCAAATGGAAGATGAGGTAACTCAGAGGCAAAGACAACCAGCGATATGCCTCAATATTGCAAAATAAGAATAGCAATGGGCATTGACAAAATCACCACCAATCAATTGCAAAAGGCAGCCTTTACTTGGAACAATTTGTGGCAATAGCTTTAACACCATCAAAGGATATCTGCTTACTCCAGGTCCTTGGGTGAGACTCAATAGGCTGATTAAAATGTCAAATCCAGAATGAATATCTGGCAGTGACGGTTTGACAAACCACACAGTCATTGTTATTATTTTAAAATCAGCTTTACACTGGTGTCACATAAACAGGCACGGAGCTAGTAAAACTTCATGGGACGGAGGCTTGGAATAGGGCTGGACAGGACTGGAGCTCCATCTGAGTCCTGCAAAAGTTGGATACGGAAAGGCTGTATATCACAGTGCTTTCCAAGGGGAAAAATTCCAGGAAACTGGGACTGTAGCTAGCAAATGGGGAGTTAAACCACTTGGATCATCTGTCTTTTAATAGAAAGCTCTTTAATGACAAGCAGTGTGCTTCTTCCCTGTACATCCCCCAGTTTTTCCTTTATGACATTTATCTTGCCCATAGTTTGGCTGCAGCTTCTCTCCAAAGGGAGCTTTATTCCATATGGCTCCATATTCCCAAGAGAGATGGAGGGTCAGGTCGTGCTTCAGCAATCTGCCACTAATTAGGAACAGTGGGTAGCAAGGGCATAGAATGACAGGCAACCTAGAATCAGGGTTTATTTCTTTTTTTAAAATATTTTTTAAAGAAATAACGTAGCAATTTCCTTGCCAAATGAAAAGCCGCCTAGGAAAGATGAGCGGTGTGTTCAGACAGGAAATGTGCCACACATGTGCACAATTCCCGCTGATGTGAACGTCAGCCCGTTGTGCTGAAGGTTTGATCAAGGCCCAAAGGTCAAGGCTCTGATTCAGGGAGAGTGACAGGGCTGAAATGATACTGAAAGGCCATGAAATGTGAATGCTGTATGGACTGACATTTCTGGATAAAGCTTAAGGATATACAAGATGCGATCAGCTTACTGTCTGTGGCTTGTGTACCTTTGAGCTGCGAGCGATTAAAGTGTCATTTCATGGCCTTTTGATCAGCGCTCTCTGGCTCAGCGGAAGGGAATGTCAATCCACGAATCTCTGGGACTTTGTGAATTTTCATCCTCATGAGGGTACACCATTTTCCTTGGAGGACATTTTTGCTTATGATTACTGTGTCTTAAGATGGTTGTCACTTGGTTTGTATAAGTGGGTCCAATTAGGCTAAAAAAAGAAAAGTAAATATTGCTGAATTGGAACTGGGCAGGTGGGGGGATGGGTTGATAGTGTTGAAGCAGTGGTGGGTTTCTGCAGGCTTGCACCTACTCGAGAGAGCCGGTTGGTGAAATTTAGAGAACCGGTGAGAGGGGGTTCCACCGGCGTACCTGGAAGTAAATCTGGCCCGCCGCTGCCAGTGACCCAATGGAAAGGAAAGGAAAGGAAAGGAAGGAAGAAAGGAAGGAAAGAAAGAAAGAAAGAATTTATCATCACAATTGAGTCCAAAATTTTGGTTGCTAAGCAAGAGCGTTGTTAAATGAGTTTCACCACATTTTAAAAGGTGGCCACTCCCACCCTGTCACATGACTGCCAAGCCACGCCCACAAAATAGGCCACACCTACAGAGTAGGTTCTAAAAATTTTGAAACCCACCACTGTGTTGGAGCCTTTAGCTCAATTGATGACTGACTCAAAGGACAAGTGTGAAAAATCTAACCTCTTTTCCCTTTTGATAAGAAGTGACTTACGACTGTTTTTTCACCCTTATGACCCTTGTAGCATCTCCATGGTCATGTGATCAAAATTCAGATGCTTGGCATATTTATGACAGTTGCAGTGCCCTGGGGTCATGTGGTTACCTTTGGCAACCTTCTGACAAGCCAAGTCAATGGGGAAACCTAATTCACTTAACAGCCATGTTGCTAACTGAACAGCCGTGGTGAGTCACTTAACAACTGAAAGAAAGAAGAAAGAAAGTTGGTAAAACTCACTTAACAAATGTTTCACTTAACAAAAGAAATGTTGGGCTCAATTGTGGTCGTAGGTCGAGGACTACCTGTATTAAGTGGGACATTTCAACCCCTGTCTACACACACCCAACTCTTCTCCATGCCAATTAAGGAGAGTAATTGGAAGTTGTTTTCTCACTTTCATGTGCTCTTTTTTAATGGAAGGCAAAAAGAAAAAAATGGTGGAGAGATCCATCTATTTCATATTTTTAACTTGACCCTAAGAGGAGTGGGTAAAGGTAATGTAAGTTGCCAGCCTCAGAGTTTCAAAATCAAAGACAGTGTAAATTACCCTCTGCTAGTGGCAGAAGAAACCCCAACAATGATAGCAACAATTTTTTTATACCACCATGCTTTTTCTGCTTGTTTGGGGACTTTAATATAAAACGTCTCTGAGCGCCCCCCCCCCCCATCCCCATGAAAAAGAAGGTTATATATTTCCATGTCTTGGCAAGACTACATTTATTTTGTACCACTCACATTTTTGTTCTAGAAATCCAGACAAACATGACTTTTGGGAAGGCTGCTGAGACTGACACTCCATGACTTCTCTTAGCCTTATCATCCCTAGCTTTGCCTTGTCGAATGGTTTCGTGATTTAGTATATTCGTGAAAGTGAGAATGAACATGTAAAAGATTGTTTGTGTAAAGAACGAATAAATATTATTTGAGAGTGGATGCAATCTGTACATCCCTTAAAAAAAAAGAAAAGAACCCCCAGTCAAATGCTTGCTAAGACGAAGAGTGATTTTTTGAACAAGGAGTCCATCCCCGATGGATATAAATATCAAATTATATTCCACAGCCAATCAGTTTAACAGAGAGGAATGAAAAGAGGAATCTCCAGAATTCTGATCTTAAACTAGTCTAATCAGCTTGTTGGAAATGAGTGTATTTTGTAAGAACTGATTCGCCTCTCTCTTGCCCTACTTTCACTGACGGTGGGACCACCAGTTAGTACAAATTATAGTCTTTCTTGTGAAACAGTCTTTTTATTCAGATGAAACATTTCCCTTTGTATCAATCCAGAGGTGGGCTTCAAAAATTTCAGCAACTGATCTGCTGTGTGGGCATGGCTGGATGAAAATTACCTCCCCCATGGGCCCGTTTCTGGCTTTCCGGAACTTCTGGGAGGCCTACTTTCCCCTCTCCCTGAGCCTTCATCTGGGCCCTGCACTTATCTTGCATCCTAAACGGGCTGCCTGGAGACTCTTAGGAAGGGAGGGGTAGGGCGAGGTGGGAGGGGTGAGGTGGGCGAGGCCAGCCAGGGATGGGATTTGGAGATTCTCAAACCGGCCATGATGTTAGCTACGGGTTCTCTTGAACTCAGGCGAACCTGTAGCAGTCCAGTCTTGTATTAGTCAGATGAAAGACAGGTTAAGCAGGATAGTTGTTGTGAAATGACAGCTAATTATTATTTTTCCCCTCTAAGTGACTTTTAGCAGTTGTGCTTAAAATGCAGCACAGGCTACAAGAGTCTTCTGTCCTCCAAATGCAGGAGGACATTCTGGGGAAAATACGGGTGCAGTAGTCCACCTTGTCTGCAAAGAAGCATGTTGGAAACACTCCATCTGAAAGAGTGTCAGGTGACAGTGATAAATTGAGAGAAGGGCTAGCACAACTAGTGCCCAACCACGCTGCATGCAAATCCCATGCAGCTGCTCACCAGGGGCTTGTCAGAAGAGAATCGTTGCAGCACATGATGGATGAGATCTGAGATGGACCAATAAGTCAATCTAAGAGCTCACTTTCCTACTCACTTCAATAGGCAATGCATTTTTCAACTGCCCCATCTCTAAACAGGATCCACCAGGAAAAGAGAAAATAAGGAAAACCAAAGTATCCATTGTGAAAGACAGAATCAGGGATGGGCTGCTGGGGGTTTGCAAGTGCTGGGGTCCTCGGCTTGCACTGGTCCTCGACTTACGACCGGCCGCAGGTCTTCGACCCCAACCTTTGAAAAGCCAGGCAACAGCCAGTCACGTCTGATTGGCCAAGACGTGACTGGCTGAGCCTGGGTTACTAGGCTGCCTGATTGGCTCCCTGCTTGACAGCTCCCGTATAAATAGCTGTCAAGCAGGGAGTACCCTGTCTACCGCACTTCTTTTTTTTTTATATTGAAAAAGTTTTATTGAGTTTACATTTTTTGTGGGGTAGGATAAGGGATACATAGAAATTTTGAGAGTGGTCACGTCAAAGTCGTCGCCTCCTCCGGTACCTCAAGTTACATTATTAAAAAGAAAGAAAAGAAACATTTCACATAACACTACAAGCTGGGAGCAAGTACATATTCCTAAATTTTTCAGTTATATACTGTCAGTCAATTACAAAAATCCAGATTACAAATATCATACAATATTACTCAAAAAAAAAACCCAGGACAAAGTTATTTTTTAGATCTAAGTCTCTTGGCAATTGTATCTTCCACCTTCTCCCCCGGGCCCCCAGCGGGCGGGGCCATGGCTCCCCCTGCCCCACCTGGATCTTCTCCCAGGACAGAGGAATGTTTTTTAAGAAAGGCTTCCGCCTCAACAACTGTTTTAATCTTCACTCTACCTCCTTCCCAGAACACCAGCATCCCTTCGGGTATCACCCACTTGAACCAGATCCCATGATCAAACAATGTTTTAGACAAGAAGGAAAATTTCCTTCTGGCTTCTCTAATCTTTCTTGGAATCTGCTTCAAGATGGTAACCTCCTTTTGTTGGTAAATCATAGGACTCCCTCTTTGCGCCTTCAAGATTTCCTCTCTGGTTGACCTTCTAACAAATTTTACATGTATCTCTCTGGGTACTTCATTCATCCTGGCATATGCAGAATTTATTCTGTAGACTAGGTCAATGTCCCCTCTGATCTCATCTTTTGGTTTATGTAAATAGTCTGCAATAATTGTACTCATAAGATCATTCACCATCCATCTCAGAAACATTCTGAAATCTCAAAAAGTATGTCATCCTTTCCATATCTATCCTAGTCACATGCCCATTTATTTCCACAACCTCATTAGAAACATTTTAAATCTCTCCCTTAGCCCCCTCCAGCCCCCCTTTCAATTCTTCATTCTTCTGTATATTCTCAAGCACTTGTTTTCGAGTGTCCAGTAATTCCTTTTTAAAATTGACATTTTCTGCCCTCTGGGCCTTAATTTCTAATACCAAATTTTGTATAACAGATTCAAGGGCAGTCATTCTTTGTTCAAGGCTTGCCAGCGTTGCTTCTTGTGCCATGTTTAGCTATTAAAATCCGTGCCAGTAAAATGGCGTTTTTAGGGTGGGGCTGGTGAGGCAGATCAGGAGTCCAAAGTTCTCAAAGTTGTAGAACTGCCGAATTCAGAAACCAGTAGAGAAACACTTTTCCAACTCCATAGGTATAATAACGAAGGTAATCCAGAAAGGAAAACACAAATCCAAAAGAGAAAAATTCTTCATCAATAATTAGAGGAAGTCCAAATCACAAAGAGACACTGGTAATTTTCCATAGGTCATAGTCAGTCGGGGACAAAGAGAAGCCACCCCCCGCCCAAACTCAGAGCCCGAGGGAGAAAGCGGTTAAAAAGCAAAAAAGAAACTGTTTCAGCCAGACCTAGAAACATAATTGCAAACAAGCCGCAAAATACTTTCCCTTGTTAGAGACCATCCGGATTAAAAGTTTCCGATTCCTCGCAACGAGGCATTTCCAAGTGCCGCTTTTAGTCCAAGGGGGGGTTTTGGGAACAAACACCCCCCTCCTGTCCCTTTCAGCCCGGCTGACAGTACAAAAAAAAAAGTTTTAATAGCTCACTCTCCGCTCGCAGCTGAGGTCCCGAAAAGCCTCTTCCGATCGTCTCTCTGCATAGAATTAAATGGTGCCGCCAACCTTTGGCGAAGGAAAAGCCCCCCGCAGCATGTCCTCTTCCGCCTAAGCCAAGGATCGGGGTCGCTTTCTCCACTGCCGTGGGGGGGGCTTCCCCGTCGAGCCGGCTTTACGGGAGAAACCCCAAACAAGGGGCTTCTCGCCCCCGTGGGGGGGCAGGAAAAGAAACAAAGCGGCGAGCGAACCCTAAGTTCGCCCGTCGCCGCCGGAGCCGGAACCGGAAGCCCTCTACCGCACTTCTTCAGTTTTGTCTTTTTTACTGTCGTTCGTTGCCACTAAACGGCTAGTTGTTTGAGCCTACCTGTGTTGGACTCCCTCTGTGCGGGCAACGAACGACAGTAAAAAAGACCAAACTAAGTCGAGGACCGGTCGCAAGTCGAGGACCCCAACAGCAGGGGTTTGGGAGAACCTCTAGTTAAGATTTTGTGCCATTCAGAGAACCTCCAAATCCCCACCCCTCCACCCCCTCCCCTCCCACGAGTCCCCACACAGTCTGTTTGGATGCAGGTAAGTTCAGGGTGTATGTGGAGGTTCAGGGAGGGTGAAAAACAGGCCTATGGGAAATTCGGGAAGGCCGGAAACAGGCTTGTTTCTGACCTCCAGAGGGTCTCCGGAACCTGGGGAGGCTGTTTTCGCCCTCCCGGAGGCTGAAGGAAAACTTTCCGAACCCGGGGAGGGCAAAAACACTCCCCACCATGGTGCAGGAGGCTGATTAGGTCACACCCACCATGGCCACGCCTACCCAGCAACCAGGCAGAGAACCCTTTGCTAAAATTTTTGAAGCCCACCCCTGGAGAGAATGCCGTGTTCATTTGCAAGAACACCAAACTGCACTTTAGCTCTTTCTAATGTATTTGACAATACATTTTGCATCTTTCAAATGTCACATAGATCCCAGATGAGGCCATTGGCTTTGCTCATCTCCAATGTCTCCAATTCCTTCATGGAATGCTTGCATCACCATGCCCTTAGCATCTTCCCCCTCCTTTTCCCAAACAGGAATGTCAATCAGGGGGGTTGGTTTTAAAATTTGAAACAGTGTTCCCTTAAAGATCCACATCATTTTTCATTCCAACATTTCTCTCTTGAGGGAAGGCCTGAACGGTCTAAGAATCTATTTCTTCATCTGAAACCTTTGTCCTTAGTGTAAGCAATGTCCTTGATAACATAATACACAGTTAAGTTGGGTCATGCCAAATAACGCAACTGTCATTTCAGTTGCGTATTTCAGTTATGATTAGGCCATAATTAACCCACAGGTTCCCCCATCCTTTTCACATAGCTCCAGGTTTTGTTTTTTTACCCCCCCCCCCCCATATTAGAGTGTCCTTATGAGAATGATTAGGGACACAGTGGTTCAGTGGCTAAGATGGTGAACGTGTCAATCAGAAAGGTCAGCAGTTTGGCAATTCGAATCCCTAGTGCCGCGTAACAGAGTGAGCTCCCGTTACTTGTCCCAGCTTCTGCCAACCTAGCGGTTCTAAAGCATGTAAAAATGCAAGTAGAAAAATAGGAACCACCTTTGGTGGGAAGATAACAGTGTTCCAAGCACCTTTGGCATTTAGTCATGCTGGCCAGATGACCATGGAGACATTCAGATGACCATGGATCACATCCAGATGACCAGGCCATACTTGGAATACTGCATTCAGTTTTGGTCACCACGATGTAGAAAAGATGTGGAGACTCTAGAAAGAGTGCAGAGAAGAGCAACAAAGATGATTAGGGGACTGGAGACTAAAACATATGAAGACCGGTTGCAAGAACTGGGTATGTCTAGTTTAATGAAAAGAAGGATTAGGGGAGACATGATAGCAGTGTTCCAATATCTCAGGGGTTGCCACAAAAAAGAGGGAGTCAAACTATTCTCCAAAGCACCTGAGGGCAGAACAAGAAGGAATGGGTGGAAACTAATCAAGGAGAGAAGCAACTTAGAACTGAGGAGAAATTTCCTGACAGTTAGAACAATCAATCAGTGGAACACAAGTTGCCTCCAGAAGTTGTGAATGCCCCATCACTGCAAGTCTTCAAGAAGATGTTGGATAGCCATTTGTCTGAAATGGTATAGGGTTTCCTGCCTAGGCAGGGAGTTGGACTAGATGACCTCCAAGGTCCCTTCCAATTCTGCTATTGTATTGTATCTTCGGACAGCACTGGCTCTTCGACTTTGAAATAGAGATGAGCACTGCCCCCTAGAGTCGGGAACAACTACCACGTACGTATGTGCGAAGGGAACATTTCCCTTTTAATGAGAATGATTCAAGTCTGCATTGATTGGCAGATAGGAGTAGGGACACAACTAGGCCATGCAAAATCATGACATAACTAAAGTTAATCCAAGGTTATTCAGCTACCTTCTAAATCTCTCCTCCCCGCCCCCCAACAGGATCTTTCTCATTCATCTCTTTGTTGAAGCAAAATCTAGCACCATGAATTTCTTGAGCTTGACGTTTTGCTAATAATTGAAAAAAACCCTGTTTAAATAATTAATACCCTATCTGGCCCTGGAAAATGGCTAATAATTGCCCCTTTATTGTTGCATCTTGAATTGCATTTTACCTATGAATAAAATTATTGCACAGCCTCTGAGGAGCTAGTTTTACACAAGGAATGAAATAATACTGGTCAAAATCAGCTCTAGTAATATGGGGACTCCAACTCCCAGTATTTCCAGTTAGTGGTAGGGCTTCTAGGTGCCATGATTCGTTCACATTCAAAATGTACGGACTTGGGAGTGTCGTATGATATTTATTGTGACCAAATAATAATTCTCAGATCATTTAAAATTCATAATGCATCTGTATTTACATAATGTATTTGGCATCTGTGTTTACATAATGTATTTGGCCAAGCAAATATGCAAAGAGAATGGTTGGGTTCCAAGATGGCTCTTCCATGGCCCATGGTTGCACATAGATAGGATGTATTGTTGCAGCAGTGGTGGGTTCCTACTGGTTAGGACTGGTTCAGCTGAACCGGTGGTGGTTTGGCAGCCTGGGTTGCTGGAATCGGCAGTGGCCCAGGCTTGTCACGCCCCCGAACCGGTTCTGCAGGCAGCACCATAGGTGCTGCCATCTTGTTTTTTGCTTCTGCGCATGCGCAGAACAAATTTTATTACATGTGCCCATGAGCGAACCAGCAGTAGTGATTGCCAGAACCCACCCCTGTGTTGCAGGCTAACTCTGCTCAGATTGCCAGGAGTTCGATTCCTTTGATCCTGACTGGCTCAAGATTGACTCAGCCTTCCATCCTTCTGAGGTCAGTAAAATGAGGACCCAGATTGTTGGACACAATATGCTGATGTCGTAAAGCACTTCACAATGTGAAGCGGTATATAAGTCTAAGTGCTATTGCTATCAGCGTGACCAAATCACAAAATACCCAACTTATTATGAATCTAGGCAATTGTGCTGTGTCATCTAAAATTACCCATTGATAGTGACCAATCATTCTAGATTATAGAAATGACATTGCAAGATAGGATAAGGGTAGAAGTATATTCAAATTAGAAAAGTAAAGCTATATTCAATGTAAGAGATGAGTTGTAGCATTTGCCTGGATTAATCTACTCACAGGAGACATATCTTTCTTTAATTGATAGTTGTTTGGCCTAAATAAGTACATAGTAAGTAACTTTTCCCCCTCCCGAGTCTGTTATTTCATGTTCATTATTTTCTACACAGGCAGAAAGCAGAAATTTGGAAATAGAGAGGTTGATTATGTTTGTAGCTGGGGCCCGAACCTAGGTTCTATTACGCTTAAATTGTTCCCAAATGCTTTCCAAAAATATACTTCTTCCTTTGTGTACAGTCTGCATCATCCCTAAACAGCTCCTCTATGGTGAGCGGGCTCAAGGAAAGCGATTGCACGGGGGGGGGGGGACGGGACAAAGGAAGCAATACAAAGACACGTTGAAGGCCTCCTTCAAGTCCCTGGAAATTGACACCACCTCCTGGGAAACCCTGGCATAAAATCGATCAACATGGTGAATGTTGATCCACCAAGGCTGCCAGACATCTGAGGACAGAAGAACAACTATAGCACAAGAGAAGCGAGCACTCCAGAAAGCCAGAGTTGCAAATGCTACAACAATGATTCCCACACAGGTCTGCCTGACATTTTGTGCCTGTATAGGCCTTAATACCCACTTGCGGACACATCGTGGCCAGCCCACAACCTGTTAGATGTCAAGGTCCTCTTTGAAAACGATGGATGAACATCATAGTCTATATGTACATATATAGTATATTAGCCGTTCCCGACCACGCGTTGCTGTGGCCCAGTCTGGTTAAATGGCCAACCAGTCTGTGTGTAGATCTACACCTGCACACAGTAACACGTACACACACCCACTGTATAACCCCCAACCTACCTACCTACTGTATTTCTCCCTCTCTCCCTCTACCTACCTACCTACCTACCTACCTACCTACCTACCTAACTACCTACTGCATTTCTGCCTCACTCTCTCTATCCACCTACCTACCTACCTACCTACCTACCTACCTACCTACCTACCTACCTACCTACCGTATTTCTCCCTCTATCCCACCTACCTACCTACCTACTTACCTATGTACTGTATTTCTCCCTCTCTCTATCTCTACCTACCTACCTACCTACCGCATTTCTCCTTGAATCTTATGGACAGAGTATTTTATGTCATAAAGGATGACATAATACCTGTGGCCCACTGCTCTCTCTGTATCCATCTACCTACCTTTTTTACAATTTTTTACATTTCCGTTGCATGTACCTGGCACAGGTGTGACATCTACACAATCTATATATATCATTGGTGCTGTATTTCAAAGGAACGTTGTGTGAAAATTTAGAAGTGATCGGTGCAGTACTTTCGGAGATTAGCAGTTTTGAACAAACTTTTGTTACATTTTTATTTATATACAGTAGATGATGTACACAGACTATTATTTTCACAGGTCTTAAAAGCACTAGACTTGAAGAGGGTTACCAGAAGCTGTTGATAACTTGTAATACTTGTGGTGAGGCTGGCATATGAACAAGGTATGGTAAAAAAAATCAAGATGGGGCAATTGAAGTTCCACCTATTTTTTCTTAATAAGCAACATGCTACTGTATTTTGATAACCATTGGTCAAACTCATTATGTGAGTTTAGATATACAAAACATTATTTCTTAGCATCTAGTGTTTGCTGCTCAGTCCCGGTAACTCTAATCAGTTAATTTATGTGTCAGCTGAAATATCTAGGTCAGATTACATCCTCATTGAAGTTCTTTAATAATTAGGAATCAAAACTGAGGAACAATTTAGCTGAAAATCTGTAAGCAATTCAGTCGATTTCTTCATAGGTTGAACAGGGAACAAAAGTTCTCACTGTACATTTGTTAATCAGTTCATTAAAGAGTTGCGGTGACAAAGTGGTTAGAGTACAGTACTGCAGGTTACTTCTGCTGATCACCGGCTGCCAACAGTTTTGCAGTTTGAGTCTCACCGGCTCAAGGCTGACTCAGCCTTCCATCCTTCCGAGGTGGGTAAAATGAGGAGTCAGATTGTTGTGGAGAATATACTGACTCTGTAAATCACTTAGGGAGGGCTGTAAAGCACTAAGAAGTGATGTAAGTCTAAGTGCTATTGCTATTGCTTTTACTATAAAGATTCTACTGTCATACTAAACTTCTTTTAAATTCCCACTTCTTACATATTTCTATCACCATCACTACTGCATTTAATTTCTTTCAATGTCACTGTTTATTATATTCCCTTCAGCCAGACCATGAAAGTTTATATTTCTCACTTAAGGTGATGCTCCATCATCTGATGAAAATCAGATTTACGGCATCTTATCGTGTAATAATTTATTGATCCAATGCTGCAAGTCTTTTTTTTTTTTTTGAGCTGGGAGAAATCTTTGGGGGGAATCATAGTTAGTCTTCCAGTTTAAAGCAACCTATTCTGGGGCAAGAATATTGAAAAAGAGCAAGCTGTTAATGTTTTTCCGAGTTTTATTGAACACACAACTACAACTATACTTTGATTTCCAAGATATTCAGGCATCAACATAAAAAAATAAAAGGGAGGGATAAATAATGTAAGTCAACTGCATCCCAAATACGGATGCCGAAACAGCAGCACTGATTGGCTATTGATTTGCATATGATTAGAGTGTCTTTCAGGCTTTCTTTCTCCACGAATTTCTAGGTTGATCAATGGTACTGGTGCCAACAGGAGCTTTTATGCTAATAGTGCCTTGATATTATTTGTTTGTTTGTTTAATTAAATGTATTGGCTGCCCACCTTCAGTAGGCTCTGGAGTTAATCATGAAGTTGTATGTTCAAAACAACTTTGTAGATCATCAGGGCTTGGCTTAGAACAGGTCTGTGACAATTGGCTGGGGCTAACTCACCATGGCCAACTTGGTACAGCCAACTTGTCGTGGGACAACTTGCTGCGGAACAAGAGTTACACTAATATCAAAGGTAGTGGAATAGAATCATTAAAGAAAAGATACAAAAGGAGGGACAAACTCAAACTCAACCCGTCCAAGACCGAGTGGCTGTGGTTTCCGGCACCCCGGTTCAGCCAGTTAAGTCCAACACTGGACTCCAATTGGGGGCGAACAACTGGCCCCCGTGGAGAGGGCGCGCAACTTGGGTGTCCTCCTGGATTCCCGGCTGTCCATGGAGGACCATGTGGCGGCCGTGGCCAGGGGGGCGTTCTATCAGGTACGCCTGATACGCCAGTTGCGCCCCTTACTGGACCGGGGAGCCCTTCGCACAGTCACTCAAGCGCTTGTGACATCCCGGCTGGATTACTGCAACGCTCTCTACATGGGGCTCCCCTTGAGGTGCACTCGAAAGCTACAGTTAGTACAGAATGCGGCCGCGCGGGTGATTATGGGTGCCTCAAGGCAAACCCACGTAACATCTCTCCTGCGCGAGCTGCACTGGCTGCCTGTGGCCTTTCGAGTGCGCTTCAAGGTGTTGACAACCATCTTTAAATCGCTCCATGGCTCGGGGCCTAGCTATATACGAGACCGCCTCCTGCCCCATACATCCCTTCGTCCGATCCGCTCCCACAGAGAGGGCCTTCTCCGGGTGCCGTCGGCGGGGCAATGCCGGTTGGCGACACCCAGGGGAAGGGCCTTCTCTGTGGCGGGCCCGGCCCTCTGGAACGACCTACCCCCCGACCTTCGCACTATCTCGGACCTCCGCCTCTTCCGCCAACGTCTTAAGACGTATTTATTTCAACAAGCCGGCCTAGGATAGCCCCCCGTTTCTGACTTTTTAAAAATAAATTATAATTTGGGAAGGTTTTTAACATGGGTTTTAGCACGGGTTTACTAATTTAATATATTTTAAATTGATATTTATTGTATTTTTGTGGTTTTAATAATGCCTGTGCACCGCCCTGGGTCCTAACAAGGAGAAGGGCGGGGTATAAATTTAATAATAAAATAAATAAAAAATGAAATGTGAATGACAAAAATTTAAAAAAGTTTTAATTATTTTAAATACTTAAATTGAATTGCTGAGATGTCCCTACAGTTGTTCTACAGTGAATTGGCCACAGCGAGTTGGCCACTGTGAGTTGGTTGGTAGCAAGTTGGCTATAGCGAGTTGGCTGGGGCAAGTTGCCCTATACCAGGGGTCTGCAAAGTTGGCTCTTTTAAGACTGGTGGACTTCAACTCCCGAAGTTCCCCAGCCAGCATAGCTAGGGAGTTCCCCAGCCAGCATAACTCTGGGAGTTGAAGTCCACCAGTCTTAAAAGAGCCAACTTTGCAGACCCCTGCCCTATACTGTCTTAGAATATATCCCTTGTAGTTAACTTTCCACTTCTCCTAAAAAGGAAAATTAAACTCCTGATCTCTGAAAAAGATGCAGATGTTGGTAATATTTTAAAGGGAGAAAAGAGTAACCTGTTTCACTAGGTTGTTTTGGGGGTAAAACAAGACACACCTTTAACTGTACTTCTATATGCTGTGATTTCTATTACAGCCTATTAATTCCATGAGAAAGGCCAGTTATAAGGCCCAGCTAATAAATCAATAAACAGGTGGGACTACAACCACATTTTTTGTTGCTGGACTCATGTACAGTATATGTTCTCCTGAAGATTACTGTAGGGAATGGAAGTGAAGGCAATGCAGATGCATTCAGGATGGGGAATAAGAAACTAGGTAAGGTAAAGCTAAGGTTACCTTCGCATATATGTGCTAGTCGTTCCCAACTCTAAGGGATGGTGCTCATCTCCGTTTCAAAGCCGAAGAGCCAGCACTGTCCGAAGATGTCTCTGTGGTCATGTGACCAGCATGACTAAACACTGAAGGTGCACGGAGCACTATTACCTTTCCAACAAAGTGGTCCCTATTTTTCTACTTGCATTTTTTACATGCTAACAAACTGCTAGGTTGGCAGAAGCTGGGACAAGTAACGGGAGCTCACTCTGGCACTAGGGATTCGAGCCACTGAACTGCCGACCTTTCTGATTTACAAGCTCAGCATCTTAGCCACTGAGCCATCACGTCCCTTTTCATAAGCAACTAGTGATCAAATTAATTAATACCTGACATTGTTTAGGACATACATTTGGATTTTACCCTCAGCAGATTTTTACACACTCCCAAATTCTTCAGGGTAGAAGAGCTTCATGTTGCTTAAAACATATAGACTTGATATGATCATTATTGAATTTATTTACAAATACAGACTTGACTTAATCACAATCACAATAGCAGAGCTGGAAGGGACCTTGGAGGTCTTCTAGTCCTGGGGTCTGCAAAGTCGGCTCTTTTAAGACTGGTGGACTTCAACTCCCAGAGTTCCCCAGCCAGCATAGCTGGCTGGGGAATTCTGGGAGTTGAAGTCCACCAGTCTTAAAAGAGCCGACTTTGCAGACCCTTGTTCTAGTCCAACCCCCTGCCTAGGCAGGAAGCCCTATACCATTTCAGACAAATGACTATCCAACAACTTCTTTTTTTTTTTATTGCAAAAGTTTTATTCAGACAAGTTTTCCCCCCTTTTACCCCCCCGACATATAATATAAAATCACATACAAAAAGTATACCCCTCACCTCCCCCTGTCTTAAAATAAAATTCTCATTCAAATATTGAGTATTATACCCCCGACCAACATGATATAAATTTAGTGTAAGATACATCAATCTCTCCCTGACACCCTCTTCCAGGTTAATTCAGCATATATACATCATAACATAACCATATCCCATTATACCCATCTCTATATTGCTTATCCACTTATATTTCCCCACCCTCCACCCTAACCCACCCCCACCTCCCAGTCAATCCCACCCCCCCTGAGTTCCGCTGTACACCACTGTAAACATTCCAAACATCCCATATATTGTTTAATCTATTCACCTATCAATCCAAACATTCCTACCTAAAAGCTACATTGTATTTCCCAGTCTGATATTTATTCTGTATATAATTAATCCATTTTGCCCATTCCTGCGTGTAGCTCTCCTGCTTCTGGTCTTTTAGGAAAGCTGAAAGTTTTGCCATTTCCGCAAACCCCGCCACTTTTTGAATCCATTGAGCAATTGTCGGTACAAAATCTTTCTTCTTAAAGACTTGCAGTGTTGGGGCATTCACAACTTCTGGAGGCAAGCTGTTCCACTGATTAACTGTTTTCACTGTCAGGAAATTTCTCCTCAATTCTAAGATGCTTCTGTCCTTGATTAGTTTCCCCCCATTGCTTCTTGTTCTACCCTCAGGTGCCTTGGATAATAGTTTGACTCCCTCTTCTTTGTGGTAACCCCTGAGATATTGGAACACTGCTATCATGTCACCCTTGATCTTCTTTTCACTAGACTAGACATATCCAAAGTCTGCAACTGTTCCTCATATGTTTTAGCCTCCAGTCCCCTAATCATCTTTGTTGCTCTTCTCTGCACTCTTTCTAGAGTCTCCATTGAGTCATAACTCTTATTGCTTCTTCTATTAGATGTCTGTTGAAGCATATTCTTGCGAAGAACGATAGAGCTTCCTGTGTCTTCTCTACTCCAACTCAAAGTGGCAGACTGATCCTTTTGCTTCCTAACTTTCATGTAGACTAGCTTCCTCAGTACGTGCAGGTAATGATAAGTCTTGTTTGGTACATTATTTACCCTTCCTCGAGCTATTTTCCCTTCATTCAAACCCACCTGACTAATTGAGGCTGACAGCAGTTGCTTTGCTAGGCAGCAAAAAGCATTAGAATGTATCCTGAGAGACTTTGGAGACCTTACTGCTTCTATAATCCCATTTGACAACTGTATCGTGTTATCGTCTGTGTCAAATTTTTGGGGCCAGGCAGGTAGTGAGTGAACCCTGTTTTCCTTTATTGGATTTCACATTTTGAAAACTGACATTTGCATTGGCTTCAGGGCAAGTTAATCTGATGGCGTCTGGACAAAGTGGTCTGATTTGATATCAGCCAGCAGTTCTTCGCTATCTTTGTTTTGGATTCTTCAGCTTCCCCCCCCCCCCCAAGCTCTCTGTTGCTCTTTGCAATCTGTTGACTGCATCTTTAAGTTAAGCTACTTGCCTAAATAGTATCCAAGGAATTCATTTTCCGCAGGCAAACCTTAGTGGAATTTCTCCCCCCACCCCATGCTGGGCTAGGCGCGGTTGCACCAAGATAAAAAATTCAGGAGCTGCAACTGCATGCAAAAAATGTTCGCCCAAGGTGGAATACACCCAGACAATACACTCTGCATGGATTTGGATTCTCTTATGCAGCACGCAGTAAAAAAAAAAGAACGTGAAACATGTCTTAAGGGGAATATACACAAAAGCGACCACATTAGCAGGCATCGAAATAGGTATAATAGAAGAAGATGTCAAATCATGAAATTGGAAGAGGCTTGTGCATGAAATACATTGAGGGAAATGGACAAAATTAGGACAGGGTTGAACTATGAGGATTTTACAATTTTGGGAGAACTGAGGACTCAGAAGAGGGTGGAAGGAATGACTGTATTGTTGCCCTATAGAGAGTGAGGATGATAATGCTGGCACATTTTTCTTTTTGTTTGTTTTTAGTAATACACTAGGTCAGGGGTGGGCAAACTTTGCAACTTTAAGTCTGAAGGACTTCAGCTTAGCTGGCTGGAGAATTCTGGGAGCTGAAGTCCTTCAGACTTAAAGTTGCAAAGTTTGCCCACCCCTGCACTAGGTCAGCGATGGCGAACCTTTTTTGGCTCATGTGCCATAAGTGGGGGGAGTTCAGGGGGGTTGTGCGCGGGCGTACCGCACCCATAATGCAATGTGTGACACTACAGGCGCGACCCCCATTTTTTGCATGCTCTTTTCGCTCTTCCCAGGCTCCAGAGGCTTTATAGGAACCTAGGGAGGGCAAAAACAGCCTCTCCCGCCCCCCGGGGGCCCTCTGGAGGCTTCAGCCAACTTCAGGAGGCTTCCCTGAAGCCTCCGGAGCACTCAAAATGACGTGCTGCCGAAACCGGAAGTGATGTCCGATTTGCTTGGAACGTCATTTTGAGTGGTCCAGAGGCTTCAGTGACCTTCAGGAGGCTTCCCTTAAGCCTCCGGACCACTCAAAATGACGCTCCAAGCAAATCGGACCTCACTTCCGGTTTCGGCGACGCATCATTTTGAGTGCTCAGAAGGATTCAGGAAGCATCCTGAAGGTTAATGATGCCTCCAGAGGGCCTGGGAAGCCTCTGGAACACTCAAAATGATGTGCCGCTGAAACTGGAAGGGACATCCGATTTGCTTGGAGTGTCATTTTGAGTGGTCCGGAGGCTTAAGGGAAGCCTCCTGAAGGTCACTGAAGCCTCCGGACCACTCAAAATGACGCTCCAAGCAAATCGGATGTCCCTTCCGGTTTCGGCGGCGTGTCATTTTGTGTGCTCGGAGGCTTCAGGGAAGTTCATGAAGCCTCCGGAGGGCATTCGGGGGGGGGGGGCTGGGGCGGCTCTTTTCGCCCTCCCCAGGCTCCTATAGAGCCTCTGGAGCCTGGGGAGGGTGAAAAGAGCATGCAAAGAAGGGAGAAATCAGCTGGCCAGCGTGTGCATGCTGACAGGACATCGCCTCTCGTGCCCTGACAAATGGCTCCGCGTGCCGCCTGTGGCACGCGTGCCATAGGTTCGCCATCACGGCACTAGGTGTTTATGTGTTCCATCTCAAAATACACATATGTAATTTTAGGGTTGTCACTTAAGAACTCGGGGACCATAAGCTGCCTATCCTTGAATTAGGACACGTGTGTATCTGCATATTGATATCAGAAGAATTAACAGATTAGCAGAGTTGGAAGGGACCTTGCAGGTCATCTAGTCCAACCCCCTCCCTGCCCAAGCAGGAGACCCTACTTCTGCCTCTACCTAGGATCAAACTTCCTAATTGTGAGGTGACAGCTCTACCTCTAGGCCACAGTAGCATACATACCATATTTTTTGGAGTATAAAACGGAGTATAAGATTTTGGGGAGGAAAACAAGGGAAAAATATCTGCCTCTGCCTCCCAGCAATTTGCCTCCTTGCAACAAACAGTACAGACAATATACACTGTTTGTGGTGTTATATTTCTGACTATACTTGTACAGATGCTGTTAAAATTCATGTGCTTTCTGGAAGTATAGTTATTCCCTGCTATTTAAAAGTATCGCACTTTTTAAAACAATAGCACTGGGCCTCATGCCTCTCAAGCATTTATTTTAAAAAGCTTCTTCATTTTGTTAAGTTGTCTAAAATAATAATAAAGCAGTCTTAAAAAAATAAGTCTAATAATTTAAACATTCTAGAGGCATTTATAGTTGTTGACTTACCTCCTTTCAGCAAACAGCCTGATTAGCACAAGAAAAAAAAATCTGCCTCCCAGCAATTTGCAATTCATTTCTAAGAATGGACAAGGTATCTCTGGGCGCTTCCATCTATTTCCCGGTCTCTGGAGGAGACGTCAATGGCTGGGAAAACACCAGTCTGTTCAAAGGCAAAAGGAGCAAAGACCCCGACAGTGGGCCCAGTGCGGAGCATCGACACCGACCAGGAGTCAGGAACCTCTTTCCAGCCAGGATCAGAGGTGCTTCTCCGAGATGGTCTGGATCTCCATCTTCACGGGACACTTGTAGAAGTAGGAGAGCAGCACCTCCGTGTAGCCCACCAGGAAGTAAATCTTATGGGGAGGGAGATTCTGGATGAGGAGGGCGCAGATGATCACCGTGTTGGCCCGGCGCTTCAGCACCACCTCCTCCGCCAAGCAGCCGTGGAAGGTGCCAAAGAGGAACTTGCGGATGAAGACGTCCTCCAGTGTGCGGTCGGCCGCATCTGTCTCCCCGTCCAGGTTACCGGTGTGCAGGGAGAGCCAGCCCTTGCGGTGGGCGATGTAGTGGGGCGGGTGGGCCTCTTCGTAGGTCACCGGGTGGTTCCCCTTCCGAGGGCGGATGCGGCCCGCTTGGCACTTCTCCACAAGAAAAAAAAAATCTGCCTCCCAGCAATTTGCCACTTGGAGCAAACAGCAAGTTTCACTTTCAGTTTATCCCAATCATCAGCTGTTACAGGATGCAGAGATTGCTATAGTTTATTGAAGCCTCTGCAAACCCCCGTTTCCTGCAAAGAGGTAAATTGCTGGGAGGCAGAGGCCAAAGGGTCGGTGCTGGTGGGTGGGTGGGGTTAAATTCAGTGTATAAGACGCACCCAAATTTTCACCCTCTTTTAGGGGGGGGGAAGGTGTATCTTATACTCTGAAAAATATGGTATATTTCTGTAGTCTCTTCATTGTTACGGAACATCTTGAATTCATTCTAATAGTCCTTTTTGAAGCTTATTAAGCCTCCCAGTTTATCCTTGCAAAATCTTAGCGCAAAATTCTTTCTCCCACCAATCTCAAATCTTCTCAATATTTGCATGAAGGCACTGAAACTGAAAATATTCTGAAGTCATCATGACAGTGCTTTCAAGCAAAAATGGCTTAAAAAACCCCCCTCCTTCACCTGTACATTAATAGGAATTGGGGGTGGGGTGTCACTCGGAGGCTCCAGTTGGTGCAGAATGCGGCCGCGCGGGGGATTTTGGGAGTTTCAAAATACTCCCATGTAACACCTCTCCTGCGCGAGCTGCACTGGCTGCTGGTAGCCTTCCGGGTGCGTTTCAAGGTCTTAGTGACCATCTTTAAAGCGCTCCATGGCAGTGGGCCTGGTTACTTGCAGGACCGCCTTCTACCGCATACCTCCACTCGACCTGTCCGCTCCCACAGGGAGGGCCTCCTTAGGGTGCCATGCACTGGACAATGCCGGCTGGCGACGCCCAGGGGAAGAGCCTTCTCTGTGGCAGGTCCCGTCCTTTGGAATGACCTCCCCCCAGACCTCCGGACTATCACCGATCTTCTCCTCTTCCGCCAGACTTTAAAAACCTATTTTTTTCGTATGGCCGGCCTGGCATAACTGCTAACCATGTTTTATTAGATTTGGGTTTTAAATTAAATGTCTCTTTTTAGCACGGGTTAAATTGTTTAATAATAGTTTTAAATTTTGTAGAATTTGTACTGTTTGTACTGTGGGTTTTTAAGTCCCTGTGTGCCGCCCTGAGTCCCTCTTTTGGGAGATAGGGCGGGATAGAAATTTAATAAATAAATAAATAAAATAAATAAATCATTGAGTGCAAAATTAATATATAATCTACCCAATGGGAGGCCTGGTGGTAGGGAAGGGGGAGAGCTTATATCACAGAGAAATGATATTGTACAATATTGACCTTTGCTCATCCTTATAGAATAAATAATAAATGGGACGACAGAAAGTGAGGTGGCTGGATGGAGTCACTGAAGCAGTCGGCGTGAGCTTAAATGGACTCCAGAGGATGGTAGAGGACAGGAAGACCTGGAGGAACGTTGTCCATGGGGTCGCGATGGGTTGGACACGACTTCGCAACTAGCAACCACAAAACAGAATAAAGAAGACGAGGAAAGTTCCATTTCTAAATAATCTGGATTGTAACCAGTTAACCTTCATGCTACCGAAACATGCCACATCTTTTATTTATAGTGTGAAACAAATATAACCCATCACGGCTTTGTAACAATGCTTGGATTGAGGTGAATATATTTCAGGCTCATCCAACTGATCAATAAAAATCTTAGGGTTTTGTTTTCCTTTCCTCTTCCCTATGCATCTTATTTTCCATTTATGTCCAAATCATTTAGTTTCTACACCTATGCTTAGGGAAAGCATTGTTTTTTTTTAGTGATGATACTTTAGAAACAGGTTAAAATTCTATCCAAATATGCCATAACAAAACATTTGCAGGAGAATCTCTTGGTGACACATTATATTTGCTAATTAAGAGTATAATGTAATCAGTTGAGGCAGGGATTTTCAAGGAGAATAGGGGTGTCTGCCCTTGGATGGAAATATATCTGTTGTCAAGAATCGTATCCTGTTTATTGCTAGTGGAATTCCCAGTGTACCCTATAATTTTGCTAAAAGAACTAATAAATCACAGCGCTGGTAATTTTACAAAGAATGAAGGCCTTTTATAGTTTCACCTTATTGATCAGAAAATAAATTTCTCACCATTGGTTTTGCCCTCTGAGACTATTCGATTTTCACACTTAGGCAGGAGTGTCCAAACTTGGGCACTTTAAGACTTGTGGACTTCAACTCCCAGAATTCCCCAGCCAGCTATGCTGGCTGGGGAATTCTGGGAGTTGAAGTCCACAGGTCTTAAAGTGCCCAAGTTTGGACACCCCTGCGCTTAGGCAAAATTCTTCAGGCCATTGGAGGCTTGTGACTCTGAGAGTCCAGCTACAAAATGTTGGGGTGGGAAGTCAGGTTATGCATGACATCCACACTTACACGAGAGGCCAAAGTGAATTTGAGCATCGGTGCCAAAGCAAACAGCAATCAGCTGTAAAAATGCAGAGATTTCCCCTACAGAGGATCTGGCTTGAAAATGGGCAACCATGTCATATTTGAGTTAAGGAATAGAAAGCAAACGTTGATGAGCCTCTCATGCATTCAATTCCCAAAATAGCTTGGCTGAAATGTGTAGGCTTTCTTGGCTTATCCAAAACTAGCTGGATACCCATGTTCTGCTATGACACTTAAAGCTTGAAAATTAATGAGTAGATACGATCGACTGGCCTCTCTTCTCCCCTTCTCTCTCTCAGGCTTGCCCCAAAGAAGCCTTTCCTCTCCTCTCCCTCAGGCTTGGCTCATTGATCTCTCCTATCTTATCCTCTTCTCTTCCTCTGTCTAACTCCTTAGCATCAGAGTGTTTTTCAGGTGGGGAGGGGGAGTAGAATGTCTAAACTCCCAGCCCACAGGTCGGATGAGTCACATACTGGCCATGCCCAAGTGGCAGTTGGAACAGAGTTCTTTTCAGGTGGGAAGAGGGAGTAGAACATCTAACTCCTTAGCATCAGAGCATGTTAATAATAATATAAGAAATACTAATGATCTGATGGTCATTTTGAAAAATCCTTTCTTAGCGATTACCTAGAAGCCAAGAGGAACAAATTTCAAGTTCGTAGGCTTTATGGTTTTGGAGATTTCGTGATGATGCATGAGTGGTATTTCACTTATATATATATATAGATTCAACTTTGGAGAAGAAAGAACCAGGAAACAGGTGGGCAATGTGTTAGATTGAGCTGAGGTTACAGGGGCTTTGCTTGCAAATTCACCTATTCAGTGCCATGTGGGCAGAATACACAGATTCTTCTTGGCTCCTTTCTCTACCTTTGCTAGTGAATAGCAGTAGATCCTTTGGAACAGCTTCTCACTCAAATACATCTCAATCACTCAATCAGAATACTGATTCTTAGGCAACAGTAAATAATTTTGCCTTAGTCTTAATTCCAGACTTAGTTCTGGAAGCACCTACATTTCTATATGGTCCAAAATTAGAACTAAGGCAAAGCTATTTACTATTCCCCAAGAATATGCTTGACAGGTCTGGAAAAAACAGTCCTTTTAATTCATTTTTGGCAGTGCCTTAAAAAATGCCTTTTTTTCTCAGCTTTACTTGATCTCAGTAATACACAGCCAAAACCAATTGCACTGGCAGATCAGATTTTTGTTGAGATAAATTAATGTTCCCATTTTTCAATTGAAAACCCTTATGAAAACTTGTGAGATTGAGCCTGGGGATCAGTAGATGTTGAATTATTAATTTCCAAATTTAACAAGATCGCTCAAAATCTCTCCCTCCCCTCCTCCCCCTCTCCCTCCATCTCTCTCTCTCTCTCTCTCTCTCTCTCTCTCTCTCTCTCTCTCTCTCTCTCTCTCTCTCTCTCTCTCTCTCTCCCTCCATCTCTCTCTCTCTCTCTCTCTCTCTCTCTCTCTATCTCTCTCTCTCCATTTTCTTGGGGCTATTATGGAACGGCCATGAAAAGTTGTTTGATCACATCCTAGAAGAAACAGCAAGAAGCCTTTTCTCTTCTGCTCCTGATTTTTCTTTTATTAAAACTGTTTTTTTTAAAGAGGCTATCATCCTCAAAGTGACTTCCTCTATCACAGAGTCCATCCAGGATAGAATGAATACGATCTGATTTTGATTCTGGCCAGCAGGCATCCCACTACGAAGCTGTTATAAATTTTCTTCAGCAAAACTTCTAAAGTTGTTCTCCACAGGATCTGTGGTGGGATATTTTTTTAAGCCCTTCTAAAAGAATGGGAAAGAAAAGCCAAAAGGTTTCCCCCACGCCTCTTAAAGAAATGATTTCTCCTTCCAGAACACACTTTCCTTTCCCAACACGATTTTTATTCTCTAAATCCAAGGAAGAGAATATGTTCTGTAGTTTTATTGGCACTACATTTTGAGTTGTTAACCGATATGCACTTGTGTATATTAGAAGGTGAATGATGTAACACGCACACACATGCACACACTAGATACATGCTAATAAAGTTCCCAGCTGTCCTACAACTTGCTGATTTGTGAATATTCAGAGGTTGTTATGCAGGTTAAAGGCGGTGTCTATGATGCTGCGTTTCATTGTAACATTAGTTTTTATAATACGAATACTTTAAAATTCTGTATAACCTGCTGTTCTGAGAGTGACTGAGGCTTTTGAACTTGCAGTCCCTCCCTTTATGTACCTCAGCTACTCAGTACCATTTATCTGCTGGATCATATACAGATAAGGCAGTGAAGGCATGCAGGAAAGAAGGGTGGTACCCACTCGCTTTGCCAGTGGTGTGATCTCCCTCATTGAGACATGCTTCTGAACGGACATGCCTAGAACTGAACTGTCCGGCTGAACTATATGACAGAAGACATGTCATTGACATCAAATAGTTTGTCTATGGCAGGGGTAGTCAACCTTTTTATACCTACCGCCCACTTTTGTATCTCTGTTAGTAGTAAAATTCTCTAACTGCCCACCATTTCCACAGTAATGGGGATTTATAAAATAGGGAAGTCAATTAAATTTAAAAAAAAGAAAGTGCTTCAGTATTGGACAAACCCTCTACCGCCCACCATGAAAGCTGGAACGCCCACTAGTGGGCGGTAGGGACCAGGTTGACTATCACTGGTCTATGGCAGGGGTCCCCAACCTGGCACCAGGGACCGGTTTCATTTTAAAAAACATTCTGCGGACCGGCTGGCGTAGAGGGGGGGGGGAACAGGTGGTGCATGCGCATGCGGGGAGCAGGGGGAACAGGCGCCGCATGCGCACGGGGGGGGAATCGGCTCACTCGGCCCTCTAGGGCCTCCAACGGCACGAACGGCCGTGCTTGCGCTCTCCCGCATCCGGTGCATGCTCTGCTGAGGGGGCTGCCCCCTACTCCCTCCTCTTCCTCTCCGGCCCTGCGGCCCGGTTCCTATCAAGCCACAGACCGGCACCGGTCCACAGCCCCGGGGTTGGGGACCCCTGGTCTATGGGATCATTTGGTAGGATCTCTTGCTCTATTTCAGAGTGAAGGGAAGAGAAACATTTGGCTGCACTTTCTATGTAAGAATTGTGGTTGCATTGAGATAAAAAAAACCAGGTCTTGATGATGTCAAAGTCATTGGTGGGAGGGAGTTGTACAAGGTAGGGGGCACACTTTGGGAGTCCCACTAGATCAGTGATGGCTAACCTTTTCTGGATAGAGTGCCCAAGGCACACACACCTAAACTCCCAAAACTGCAAAGCGCACACACTCCCTGTGCATGTGCCCTGTCCCCATGCATGCACCCTGCCCCCATGCATGCACCCCAACCCCTGTTCATGCACCCCACCCCATGGGTGTGTGCAGGGCCCCCCAACACCCTGCCCCTGTGCATGCACATGCACCCCCGCATATGCCCCATCCCCAGTGCATCCATGGCAGAGACCCAAAGACCAGCTGCCTGGCGGGAGGCGTGCGCGCATGCCTGGTATAGATAAACCGAGGTGACGGCTCGCATGCCATCAGAGAGGGTGCTGCGTGCCATAAGTTTGCCATCACAGCACTAGATGGTCAGATTTCAAGAAAGGAATCTGGAGTGTTCCTACTCTGTCTGATCTTAATACCGGTAGCTGAATAGGAACTCCGACAAGGACATACGAATCATATGGAAACGAGAAGTAGTTAAGCACATAATAGAGCTGTGCTATTCTACTATACCTTGAATGATACTTTTTTTTAAATGTGTGATCTCCACAAAACAAATTGTTGCTTGAGGCAAAGGTTGAACCTTATCCCTTCCTCAAAATGGGTTTGCAGAAGAATATGGATAATCCTGGATTTATGAATCGTTTGTGATTCATGACTGCTCAAAGTTGCAATTCCACTGAGGAAAAAAAAAAGTAGTTTACAACCGGTCCTCCCACTCATCACAGCATCCCCGGGGTCACGTAATTGAAATTTGGGCATTTGCAACTGGCATGTATTCCGATGGATACAGTGTCGCAGGGTCATGTGATTGATATTGGTGACTTTGCCAGTCGGTTTCGGATAAGGAAAATCAACGGAGGAAGCCAGATTCTCTTAACAATTGTAGCAAACAAGGTTAAAATTGAGCTCCGTCATGTGATAACTCACTTAACAACCACATCGCTGAGTGATGGACATTTTGGTCCCAAATCAAGGATTACCTGTATTTTTAATTCTAACAATGACAGAATGTCTACTAATGTCTTGGAGGAGAACATGCTAGTTAGGAAAGCCTGGGGACAAACCATGCACAGCATATAGATCTATCCTTAAAGAGAAATTCCTGGGGTGCTCAGGAAGAATGGCTAGAATGTGCCACAACAGCTGCTGTTCTTTTCCAACACCTGCTATTTGAGCAATTGTCTCACTAGGTAGCCCTGTCTCCAGGACTGGTAAGTATTTACACATGAATCTGATATGTAGTTACATGGATTTTACAACTGATTCGCATATAGTGTCCCTTCCTTCCTTCCTTCCTTCCTTCCTTCCTTCCTTCCTTCCTTCCTTCCTTCCTTCCTTCCTTCCTTCCTTCCTTCCTTCCTTCCTTCCTTCCTTCCTTCCTTCCTTCCTTCCTTCCTGGCGTTATCCACGAGAAAAGAATACTGTCTTAATTAGACTTCTTTCTATTTAATTTGAGCACTTCCCCAAATACTTCCCGCCTGGACTATTGCAACGCTCTCTACATGTGGCTGCCCTTGAGGTGCACCCGGAGGCTCCAGTTGGTGCAAAATGCGGCCGCGCGGGGGATTCTGGGAGCCTCAAGATGCCCCCACGTGACACCTCTCCTGCACGAGCTGCACTGGCTGCCTGTGGCTTTCCGGGTGCGCTTCAAGGTGTTGGTAACCACCTTTAAAGCGCTCCATGGCATGGGGCCTGGTTACTTGCAGGACCGCATCCTGCTACCGAATACCTCCCACCGACCAGTCCGCTCCCACAGAGTGGGCCTCCTCAGGGTACTGTCGGCCAAACAATGTTGGCTGGCAACCCCCAGGGGGAGAGCCTTCTCTGTGGCAGCTCCTGCCCTCTGGAACGATCTGCCCCCCCGACCTTCATACGATCACCGACCTGCGCCTGTTCCGTCGGGCCCTGAAAACACACCTATTTCGTGCAGCCGGCCTGGTGTAGTTTTCTTTTAAGCAATTATAAATTTTTAAATTGATTTTAGTTGATTTTATTAATTGTTTTTATATGGTTATCTGGTTTTTAGAACGGGCCCTTAAATTTAATTAGTTTTTGATGTATTTTAATGTATTTTTGTATCGGATGTTTTACTGTTTTATTATGCCTGTTCACCGCCTTGAGTCCCGCAAGGGAGAAGGGCGGTATACAAATTTAATAAAAGCAAAGTAAAGTAAAGTAAATAAACCTTATTAAATGCAAGAGTTTTCTATACAGTTAAAGATCTGTAGGTAAAATGCATGTTCATAGTAAAGACTTACACTTGGACTTCATATATAACTAACAAGATGATCACATGTTTAAAAAAAAGGATTTTACAAATTGTTCTTGTATATTAATCAAACTCTGTCCTGGCACCTGCTGTACAGTTGGGATTGATTTCATTTCTGAGCCATTTCTATACGCTATTCCCATTTCTTCCTTACCCATTTCTCATGTTCCTTCCTAGTATTACACAGAAAGTGGAGCCAAATATCAGGGAGAACAATCCAAACATAAGTCATTTTGCGTGGGTGGATGATAGTAGTGGTGGGAACTCTAGAGTTGGAATCGGTAATTGGTGAACAGCAATGAGAAATAGTGTAATAAAGTATGTATGCTGAACATGAATTGGGATAAAAAAAATTTGGGGTGGGGTGTTGCATATTTTGAGAAATTGGTTTTTAGGTAAGTGTTCAAAAATCTGCTTTTGAGGGCAGATATTGATAAAGTTTAGAGCTAGTTGGCTTATTTTTAAAGTAATTTGGGACAGATTGGCCTAACCTTCCCTGTTTCTGATTCCAAGCTATCCACAAAGTTTTGCCTTGGATATGTAGTTTTGGAGCATAGTTTGAAGAATGAAAATAAAGGGGTTGGCCACTAAAAATCATGAATTCCTTCTGCATTTCTTAGCATTTAAAACTGCTTTGTTTGGAAGAAAAGAGAAGTGTTTGATTTAAAGATCAGTCTCCTTCAAACGTTGTAATCAAAGTATGATTTGATTGGCTACCGTATCGTCTACTGTTGCAATCAAAGCGTCTTGGGAATGGTGATGAACTCATTTCATTACTTCCATTCTATGGAGCATGGTGGCTCACATGATTGGGATGCTGGGTTAGAGATTAGCAAGCCATGTTCAAAACCTGAGTGCTTCTGTGGGGTGGAGTGAGCTCCAGTGGTGGGATTCAATTTTTTTTACTACTGATTCTGTGGGTGTGGCTTGGTGGGCATGGCTTTGTGGGCGTGGCTTTGTGGGCATGGCAGGGGAAGGTTACTGCAAAATCTCCATTTCTTCCCAATCAGCTGAGACTCAGGAGGCAGAGTATAAATGGGGGCGGGGCCAGTCAGATGTGGTATTTACCAATTCTCCAAACTATGCATAATTTCTGCTACAGGTTCTCCAGAACTGGTCAGAACCTGCTGAATACCACCTCTGGTGATCTCCCATTCTTTGCTCCACTCCTGCCAGGGATATGAAATGAGCCCCCAACTGGGTGTCCCACAGTGATGTCACCGGCTAATCCTTTCAACCTGGAAGCAACTTGGGGCTTCTGACATGAGTGCGATGTGACTTCCATTCTCTCATTATTAGGATGTTCCAATCTATCTGACTGTTATGTTCTCAACCCACGGCCAGACATTCAGTCTGGGGAACTGAGATTGACCCACGCCCAGACATTCAGTCTGGGGAACTGAGATCAACCCACGGCCAGACATTCAGTCTGGGGAACTGAGATTGACCCGGAGGTCTGTTAAACACTGTAACAACCAGTCGCGTCTGATTGGCCGAGACGCGATTGGCCGGGCCAGACTTTCTGTCTGGCTAAGGTTTTTTCTGCCTTGTGCTAAAGTATAAATAGCTATCGAAGTCTGTGTTAGCTGGCTCTCTTGTTACCTGTATATAGCTCTTGCTAGTTGTAAATAAACCTGTTCCAATGACTAGCCTGACTCGGACTGAATTCCTGCAAACTTAACACTGGCGACGAAGGTTTTGGGAGCAGGCCTAGTCTCATTCTCAGGCCACAAGGAGGGAGCCTTCCGCTGTTCCAGCTAGACGGTGAGGGACGACCGGCAAGATGATGACAATGCTGCTCTTCACACCGTTCGACGCTACGAAAGAGCAATGGGCTTCATTCCTGGCCCGGTTTGAATGTTTTTTGATCGCTAACGATTTGGGCGAGCTGTCCCCCGCACGGAAACTCAGCATTTTCCTAGGATGCGGCGGCCCCGAACTCTTTGCGACTGCAAGAACCATCGCCGCACCGACTGCGGTGCACGAGGTGCCATGGGACGATCTCCTCGGACGTCTCCGTGCACACTACGCCCCGGTGCCGTCTAGAATTGCACACCGATACGCCTTCCGGCAGTGCGTGCAGCAGTCAACCCAATCGATTGCACAATTTCTCCAGGTGCTGAGAGCGACGGCGATCCCCTGCGAATTCCCTGCTGCGTTCCTCGAAGAGTCCTTGCTAGAACAATTCCTCTGCGGCATCAGGGACGTCCGCCTGAAACGTCGGCTCCTCGCCAAAATGACTATTACTCTAGAGCAGGCAGTAGAAGAGGCTCGCGCCGCCGAGTTGTCAGAGCTCTCCACGTCTGACATGGGTCGCGCTCGTCCCTCTCTCTTTCCGTCTCCAAAAGCTTGCATGGTAGACGAACTCGCACCGCTGGACGACTCCGACAACGATGACCAGAGCGCCTGCATGCGCATTTCCGGACGAAAGGCACGCCGGCCTTCTGCAAATCGCCCCAGTCCCTGTTTAGGGTGCGGAGGGGATCATCAGAGGCCAGACTGCCCCTTCAAATCATCCATGTGTCGCCGCTGCGGCCGCAAGGGTCACCTGGCTGCCGTCTGCAGAGCCGTGAATCCAGCCACACCATCTGCTGCGTCCCCAGCCGCCAGACCTCCGCCCAAACAACACGCCACTCCGCCGAAGCGCCCAACTCGCCGAGCAAACCTGCCTACCGACTGCTTCGCCCTCTCCGAGAATTCCCCGGCCGTCTGCTATTAATCCACAGATAGTACGCGCCTAAAGACAGTGGTTTGTCTGGAGGGGGTGGGAGTGTCCATGGAGGTGGATTCCGGATCTTCCCGTTCAATTCTGTCCTGGGCGCAGCTCTCAAAGTTGCGTCCTACTTTAAGGAAGAAGGATCTTTCTCCCTCCCTGACCGTCCTTAAAGACTACCAGGGTTCCGCGATTCCCACTCTGGGAAAGTGGGTTGTGTGGGTGGACTAGGGGTTGTTTTACGGGTCCCTACCCGTTCTGGTGGTGGCGAATCCCCTCTCCGCTATCATCGTATTGGACTGGTTCAAAGCTCTGGGCCTGTCAGTCCAGGGAGTGCGTAGCGTGTGGGCCAAATCCCCCGTTAAGGAAGTGCTGGATGAGTTCAGCGATGTTTTCAATGGGCGTTTGGGTGCCTACAAAGGCACCCCAGTATCGCTCAACATAGACCCTCAGGTTGCTCCGATCCGTCTGAAGGCCCGCAGGTTGCCGTTTGCGCTGAAGCCCAAGGTGGAGGCGGAGTTGGACCGTTTGGTGGCGCAGGGCATGCTTGAACCTGTTGACCAGGCGAAATGGGAGACTCCAATAGTGGTCCCCATTAAGCCCGACGGGTCCGTCCGTATATGTGCCGATTACAAATCCACCATAAACCGAGGACTTCAGGCGAACCCGTATCCAGTTCCGGTTGTGCAGGACCTACTCCACTCATTAGCAAGGGGCTGCATATTCACGAAACTGGATATGGTGCAGGCCTATCAACAGCTCCCGGTGGACGACGAGACTGCGGAAGCACAGACCATCGTCACCCACCGAGGGGCTTTTTGCTGTCGCCGCTTACAATTCGGCGTTTCCGTGGCCCCGGGGATCTTCCAGAGCCTCATGGAGCGTTTGCTCCATGGGCTCCCTGGCATTGTTCCTTATTTTGACGACGTTCTGATAGCTTCATCTAGCGTATCAGAACTCGCCAAAGTATTACGGAAGGTCCTCTCGATTTTCAGGGGCGCAGGCTTAAAATTGAAGCGCAGCAAGTGCACATTTGCTGCGCCGCGGGTCGAATTCCTGGGCTTCATGATTGACGCCCAAGGAATTCACCCCACCCCCTCTAAGGTCGAGGCAATCCAAAATGCCCCCACTCCTGCCTCTAAAACGGAGCTGCAGGCATTCCTCGGCCTTTTGAATTTTTACGCGCCTTTCATCCCCCACAAGGCATCGTTAGCCGAGCCGCTGCATTGGTTGCTCGACCGATCTACGGCCTGGCGCTGGGGCAGCTGCGAAGCCCAGGCGTTCGCGGCTGTTAAAGCTATGCTAACATCAGAGGCTGTTCTAGTCCAGTATGATGACAGGCTTCCTCTGATTCTGGCATGCGATGCCTCCCCATTTGGCCTGGGGGCTGTCCTGAGCCATGTCCTGCCCGATGGCTCAGAGGCCCCCATTGCTTTTTATTCCCGGACGATGTCTCCCACAGAGAGAAACTACAGTCAGATAGACAAGGAGGCTCTGGCTGTAGTGTCCGGGATTAAAAAGTTCCACACCTATCTCTATGGTCGGACTTTTTCCGTCGTTACCGACCACAAGCCTCTCCTTGGGCTGTTGGCCGGTGACCGTCCGACCCCCCCCATCCTCTCTCCCAGGATGACCCGGTGGACGGAGTTCCTAGCAGCGTATGATTATACGCTGCTATACCGTCCAGGTAAGCAGATAGGACATGCCGATGCCCTTAGCTGCTGCCCCCTCCCTGAGGTGGACCCCACGCCAGTTCCATCTCTCTCCGTCCTGGCAGTTGCTGAGTCCGACATTCCCTTGTCCTCTTCGGACGTCGCTGCCCACACCCGGTCTGACCCCGTTCTTTCCCAGGTGTCCAGATGGGTGCTGCGTGGGTGGCCTTCGGGCAGCCTGGCCGATGAATTTCGGCCGTACAAGACACGCCAGATGGAGCTTTCGCTCCATTGTGACTGCTTGTGCTGGGGGGACCGGGTCATCATTCCTCCTCCCTTGCGACTCCCGGTCCTACAGTCCCTCCATGCTACCCATCCAGGCATAGCTCAAATGAAGGCATTAGCCAGGAGCTATGTCTGGTGGCCTGGCATGGACGCGGAGGTAGCCACCTGGGTCACTGCGTGCCCAACCTGCCAGTCATCACGTCCTGCCCCGCCGGTGTCTCCCCCCAGGGAATGGGACATCCCCAAGAGCCCTTGGTCCCGAGTCCACATCGACTTCGCGGGTCCCTTCCACGGCCAGTCCTTCCTGGTGGTGGTGGACGCCTACTTCCGCTGGGTGGAGGTGGTCTTCATGGCCTCTACTACGGCGGAGAGCACGGTCCGGGCTTTGCGTCGCCTGTTCGCGACGCACGGATTGCCGGACATCCTCGTGTCCGACAACGGCCCGCAGTTCCATTCCACCACTTTCCAGGAATACCTGGCCGCACAAGGGATCCGCCACGCGCCAGTAGCTCCCTATCACCCGGCGTCCAACGGCCGTGCGGAACGAGCCGTGCGCTCGGCCAAGGAGGCCTTGGCCCGGCTGGATAAGGGAGACTGGCCTGCAAGGGTGGCTGCTTACCTCATGGGTCAGCATTCCACTCCTTTCCCGGCCACAGGGATGAGCCCTGCTGAGCTCTTGATGGGTCGACGCCTGCGGACCACTTTGGACAGACTGCACCCCGACTACGACGGGGTACAGCAGAGCAACCTGGGGGAACCCCCTTCCCGCCTCTGTGCCAAGGGTGACCTGGTCTGGGCTAGGAATTATTCGGGGGATCCGCGCTGGGTGCCAGCATCCATCATTGACCTAACCGGCCCCTGTTCCTATAGGGTCGGGCTGTCCGATGGAACTGAGTGGCGGCGCCACCTGGATCAGCTGAGGCACCGCCTACAATCACCGGCTGTTTCCGCTCCAGGCCAGTCCGGCCCGTTGGCCGCATTTTGGCCACATCGGGTGGATCAAGCCGGGGCGCAAGAGGGTTTGCAAGTTCCAAAGTTTTTTGTTCCAGACTATTCGTACAACCAACAGTTCGAGGTGCCACCATTCTGCAGGGAATCTTCACACATTGCCCCGCAAGGAGAATCAACAGAACACTTTGACAATTACCAACAGCCGCACCCCTCTACAGGGCCGATCTCCACCCCCCCTCGCTTTAACTTATCGGGGTTGTCATCCTCGCCTCAGCTGACTCCACCTGACGCATCCTGGGACTCCACTCCCCGGGGGGAAGAGCCCCAACAGGAGCCTCACAACCCCACGAGTTCTCCAGCGCAACCGAGGCGTTCTGGACGGATCAGACATTGCCCCGCCTATTTAAAAGACTATGCGTGCGCAGCCATTCGGACTAACAGTTATCAGTAATGCATGCGCACTGACTGGGGAGAAAGGGGTGTTATGTTCTCAACCCACGGCCAGACATTCAGTCTGGGGAACTGAGATTGACCCATGCCCAGACATTCAGTCTGGGGAACTGAGATCAACCCACGGCCAGACATTCAGTCTGGGGAACTGAGATTGACCCGGAGGTCTGTTAAACACTGTAACAACCAGTCGCGTCTGATTGGCCGAGACGCGATTGGCCGGGCCAGACTTTCTGTCTGGCTACGTTTTTTTCTGCCTTGTGCTAAAGTATAAATAGCTATCGAAGTCTGTGTTAGCTGGCTCTCTTGTTACCTGTATATAGCTCTTGCTAGTTGTAAATAAACCTGTTCCAATGACTAGCCTGACTCGGACTGAATTCCTGCAAACTTAACACTGACTGTCTTAAGTATTACATTTTCCTGCATGGCAATGGTGAGGGGTGAATTCCTTATACTTCTCCAGCTCCTTGCAATCAGCTCCAGTTCATATCTGCATAGATGTATTGTAGTCCTTTTCCTTGGCATATTTGTTTCTCAATTTTGCTCGGGTGGAGAATGACGGTGTAGGTTCATCCTCCAACTTGTGGGTTGGTCTTCAACGGAGTTTAGGGAATCTCCTAAAGATGTTAATCTTTAGATAGGTAAATCTAATGCTGAAGATGTTACCTAGCCTGGTAATGAAACGTTCAGAAACCAGCCTACAAACAAGCTCAGAGAACGTACCTCCACCCCTTTTTCTCAATTTGCCTGAAATTGGACACAAATCAGATTTGGGTTTGTGCCTAATGTTACCGCCTCGTGTCTCAACAAATAATAAAGCAAAATGTAAGGTACAAACAAACAAAATACTTTAAAAAAGTATTTTGAAGAAAGATAAGACTAAGGCCTGTGTTTCTAGATTTTCTACAAATTTCAGCCTGTTCTGTTCAAACTTAAATGTGTCTCTCTCCGTGAGTATATATACAAGCACACATTTTATGATCTTACGGTGCTAAATATTGTGGAGTCCTGTCTTTTTTCTAGTTCACACTCTGGAATGAGCCAGAATAAGGCTGCACTACTTTCCTAATTTTGTAGCTTCATAATCCAACTTCATAGCAAGTCAGATTGTCCTTGCATTGTTCTAATACAAGGTAACTGCAGAGTTCCAGCTCTTTTACATGCATCTGAACAGTTTCTTTTCATGCTTATATTTTCAGAAGATGACAACAACTCAATAATTGCAAGCCCCATACACCGATCATGAGTTATGATAACTAATTAGGCAAATGACTTCCTTAGGTAGACATAACACTTCTCATATTAGAAAGACAAGGTTTTTAATTTATCAGTAATTTTCCAAGACGATCATTCAGCACATGTCAGATAAGCAAGCTACTGCTTGTTTCCATTTCTTCTGAGCCCTTTCTAGCCTTAATTCTGAATTATCTGTCTTTTGTTGTTCGATAAAAACACACAGGAATGACAAGCACATGATGTAGTTATCTATGCCCATTGCAGATACCTATGGCTTACAAAAAAATAAAACAATGACTAATAAAGTCCCGTCAGTGGCTAAGATGCTGAGTTTGTCAATCAGAAAGGTCAGTGGTTTGAATCCCTAGTGCCGCGTAATGGAGTGAGCTCCTGTTACTTGTCCCAGCTTCTGCCAACCTAGCAGTTTGAAAGCACGTAAAAAATGCAAGTAGAAAAATAGGAACCATCTTTGGTGGGAAGGTAACAGCATTCCATGCACCTTCAGCATTTAGTCATGCTGGCCACATGACCATGGAGATGTCTTCGGACAGTGCTGGCTCTTTGGCATTACAGTATGTTTATGTTTATTATTAAATTTGTATACCGCCCTTTTCCCTTGCGGGACTCAGGGCAGTAAACAGGCATCAATAAAAACATACAAAAGACATCGATACATAAAATACTATAAAATAATATTAAATTGGGGCCCGTTCTAAAATCCAGAATAAAAACTCTTAAATAAAACCAATTAAACCAATTAAAAGCTACTATGCCAGGCCGGCCACACAGAATAAATGCGTTTTCAAGGCCCGACGGAAGAGGCGCAGGTCAGTGGTCGTACGTAGGTCGGGGGGTAGGTCGGCATTGAAATGGAGATGAGCACCGCCCCCTAGAGCCAGTAACGACTAGCACATATGTGTGGGGAACCTTTACCTTTACCTTTAATTATTATTTTGCTGACAATAGCTATCTGCGGGATCGGATCCTGCCTCATACATCCTCACGGCCGATTCGCTCCCACAGAGAGGGACTTTTCCGGGTGCCGTCCACTAGGCTTTGTCAGCGGGCGACACCCAGGGGAAGGGCTCTCTCTGTGGCAGGCCCGGCCCTCTGGAACGACCTTCCCCCCGACATTAGAACGACCACGGACCTCCGCTCCTTCCGTCTAAAATTAAAAACACACTTTTTCTGTCTGTCTGGCCTAGGGTAGTCTCTCTGTCTATGGGGTTTTATTATATTTATTATTGGGAATGTCATTTTAGTTTAGTTTAGTTTTAATGGATTTTTAGCACAGGTACTAAGTTTAATTTTGTTTTAAATATGTTTGTATATTTGTGGTTTTTATTCTTCCTGTGCACCGCCCCGAATCCCTGTGGGGAGAGGGAGCGGTCTACAAATTAAAATTGATTGATTGATTGATTGACAAGATTATATTTATTGGGCAAGACTGAACTTCAACACAAAAAATAGACTGCGGATTTTTGACAGGAATAGAACTGGACTTTATACATAATTAATGTCTTGTATTGCACCTGAGAAAAGAATCTTCTCTTTCTTCTCTCTCTTTTCTATATTTAAGGTGATTTCTAGGTGTCATAAACACAAAAAAAGTAGAGAGTGTCTTTTCCGGAATGGGTCAAAAGCAAGATGTTCCTCTACAGGAAGTCTTTGTGCCAACTATAAAGCCATTACCATCCATACATGGCTACTGTATTCTCCATTCCTAATTCTAGTAACTTTCTAGATTTAGGCTCCATGTATTAGGCTTTGCTTGATTCCTGATTGTCCTTGGTAAGACCAGACTTGGAATACTGCATTCAGTTTTGGTCACCACGATGTAGAAAAGATGTGGAGACTCTAGAAAGAGTGCAGAGAAGAGCAACAAAGATGATTAGGGGACTGGAGACTAAAACATATGAAGAACGGTTGCAGGAACTGGGTGTGTCTAGATTAATGAAAGAAGGACTAGGGGAGACATGATATCAGTCATGTTCCGATATCTTAGTGGTTGCCACAAAGAAAAGAGGGTCAAGCTATTCTCCAAAGCACTTGAGAGCAGAACAAGAAGCAATGGGTTTCAAGGAGAAAAGCAACCTAGAACTGAGGAGAAATTTCCTGACAGTTAGGACAGTTAATCAGTGGAACAGCTTGCCTCCAGAAGTTGTGAATGCTTCAACACTGGAAGTCTTTAAGAAGATGTTGGATACCCATTTGTCTGAAATGGTATAGGGTTTCCTGCCTAGGCAGGGAGTTGGACTAGATGACCTCCAAGGTCCCTTCCAACTCTGCTATTGTGTTGTGTTGTGTTGTGTTGTATTGTATTGTATTGTCCCCCATCATTTCTATGAAAGACTGCAGGCCCTGGCAGATCACATGCTTTGCCTTCTAGTTCTTGGCATCTCCAGGTAAATCTGAGAAAACATTTTGTAAGGCTGAAGAGGGATTTGTGGTTAACCAATATAAAGCTGCTCTCTCTATTACTTTGAAATCTGAAAAATGGAAATTACTTATCCTTCTAACCAGGATTGTCTCCTCTGATTAATTCTTAAGGCTTTAGGCAGAAAAGGGTCTTTCTCATCATATGCTGTCTTATCTATCACTTCGGCTGAAGGAATGATTCTCTGTGAAAGGGCAACTTCTCCTCTGAGTTCTTCCTTTCTGGGCACAACCTCATAGTTTCCTTGGCAGAAAAAGTCGTTTGCTATTGCTTCCTTCCAAGATGTTTTTCCACCCACCCCAGTCTACCTTAAAGTTCTGGGTTCCTCCAGAAATCTCCCACCCAATTATTCACCAGACCAGGCTGTCCAATTGCTGGGGATATATAATATATTGAATCTCTCCTCCAAGTGCAGGAAATAAAATGGGTGTCCCTTCCCAACAGTTGTGGAAATTCCACCAGTCTTCCACCAGAAATATCAGTTCCGATGGTAAATTCAAGAAAGAAAATCAAGGCATAGTGGAGATTTATCAAGGCATGCCACAAAAAGCAGTATGTCTATTTCTTGCTTTTCGAGATATCTGTGGGGACCATATCACCTGCAGCACTCCCAGGGTGCCTCTACCTACCTACCTACCTACCTACCTACCTACCTACCTACCTACCTATAAATGGCTGTGTGTGTGTGTGTGTGTGTGTTCTAGCATAACACTGAAATGTCTAGAGTAATTTCAATTAAACTTGGTGCAAAGATGACTTACTCTCTGGAAAAAAATATTGCGGGCATAAGATACCCCTAACACCCCCTCAGGTTGTGTGTTCTGTTATGATACAGGCTGTTGTGTCTTAAAATGGCTTCTACTGTATAGCACAGTGGAGATGCCATGGTAACAGCTTCATGGTACTCCCTCTGGTAAGGGGGATCTCCAACATTAGAAATTACATTTGGTCCAGACATTTCCCCTCTATTAAATAAATACCCAGGCAATGCTGGATTATCAGCAGTAGTTGATTATAAAAGTTTATGGAGATGCTTTTTCAGGTGCCAACTGGACTTTTTTGTTTTTTCTTTGAAGACGTTTTGCTCCTTATCCAAGAAGCTTTTTCAGCTCTGATTGGATGGTGGGGAATCGAAGGATTTATATTCCTTGCAGACCGCTAGTCATTTGCATTCTTTTAGAGAACAGAAGAAGCTTCTTGGATGAGAAGCGAAATGTCTTTAAAGAAAAAAAAAAGAAAGCCCAGTTGCCTCCTAATAAAGCACCTTTGGGCCAATTGATTATACAACATTGTTTTTAAGAAAGCGCTGAAATGTTGGCGGGATTGGCTCAGAACAGCAACAAAATACGTATTTTGAGATTTCAGCGGAGATTATCAAATTCTCACGAGACTTGGTAATTGTGTAAGATTTGGGCCACTTTGTAAATGGGTTCTTTTCATTCGTCTTTAATGTTTGATTCCTGCTATCACCCCAGATTGCATGGGACGTTCCAGCACTCAAAAAGATTGCCCAACTATACCATCTGCACTCCAGCTGATTTCCCAATACAGATAAGGCCTAAGAGAATTTATTCTTGGAACTTCGTCTTACACAAGATAGAGTTCTGCTTTTAAAACTTGTTTTAAGCCTCCGCTGCTTATTTCAAAGAAGGGAAATGATGCAAGTATTTTGGCTCTGGATTATGGGTGGTCGGCAGGAGGAGCTTGGAGCAGGAGGTTTTGCAGCAATTGCCCTCTCTAGATTGCAAACATGCAAAAAGGAGAAAGAGTTTCCAGGTTTTTTAAAACAGGGTTGAACGAAATGCTGGAATGGTACTTCATACGAGAGCTGCAAAACGAAGGTCCATTTCATCCATTTTCAAGGGTAGACCCCAGCACCCAAATCCACCAAATTAGGTGAAACGTGCTTTTTAAAAAGCAAGGGCTAATTAAAATCTTTTTTTTTTATTTCAACGCTGCAATCAATTCAGCTTTTGAATCTTTCTTTGGCATTATGAGGGGAAAAGCAAGCTTTAGCGGTTGTAATGTTTCCATCAGCTACTGTACGGCTCTATGAACAAAATACGAACTACAGTACATCCCTTTGACCGATCCGCTCCCACAGAGAGGGCCTTCTCCGGGTACTGTCAGCCAAGCAATGCTGGTTGGCGACGCCTAGGGGAAGGGCCTTCTCTGTGGCGGGCCTTCTCTGTGGCGGGCCCAGCCCTCTGGAACGACCTACCCCCCGAACTACGCACCACCTCGGACCTCCGCCTCTTCCGCCAACGTCTCAAGACTTATTTATTCCAACAAGCCGGCCTAGCATAACCCCCGTTTTCTGACTTTTAAATGTGGATAAATTTTAAATTCTTAGGGTTTATAATGGGTTTTAGCACGGGATAGAATTTAATAGTTTTTTAATAATATTTTTGTATTTTGTATGATTTTTTAATATTGCCTGTGCGCCGCCCTGGGTCCTTGCAAGGAGAAGGGCGGGGTATAAATTTAATAAAATAAATAAAGTACTATATTATGCCTGTGTGAGGCTGGACCTCAAGCCCTCAGCTGCTGCTTCCAGTACCTGGAGCAATGGAGATGAAAACATTTGATGGATGCGTACGGACATTCCTGCTCAAAGAAATCTCACCAGGATGATGTTGAGTGAAGCAGGTTTCTACAAGAGAAAGCAGATTTATTTAATGAAATACACATGGAGGGAGGACAAGCCTGGCACCTAACCGAGTGATGGCTAATCTTTACCGGACTGAGTGCCCAAAGCAAGCATGCATGTGTGCGAGTGGGCATGCCTGAATTCCAGAATGCAATGCGTACCGTGCATACACCCTGCCCTCGTGCATGTGTGCTGACCCCCTGCATTCACTCCCACATAGCCTCCACACATACACCCCACCCAGTGCATATGCACACAACCCCCGTGCATGCCCCGCCCCCACACATGCATGCCCCACCCTGCGTATGCGCCACACCCCCATGCATATGCACACAGAGACCCAAAGACCAGCGGGCTGGCGGGAGGTGTGCGCATGTGCAGCAGAGCAGAGCTGGGACAATGGCTCGTGTGCTGACAGAGAGGGTGCTGCGTGCCACCTCTGGCACGCATGCCATAGGTTAGCTATCATGGACCGAACCAATCAAAGCCTACCAGAAGGAGACTAAGGTAGCCCACTTATACTGAGAGAAAGGCAGAAGGGGTATGACCTAATGTACAGTTTCTTGGACCAAGAGCAGTCAGAGTGATAGGCAAATGGGACAATCCTGCCCTGTATGTCTACACCCTGCTACCCCAAGAGATCTGAAGAGTCAGCACCACCTTTCCAACAGATGGAAAGAGTTTCGAAAAATGTTTCCAATGATGCGTGGAAGTCTTTTTCATCTACAGTCACATGAAAGCCTTGTGTTGTTAGGGAACAAAGCAAAGTGACACCACAAACGACCCTGCTTCAGTTTCAAAGCTTGGGAGTGGGTTGAAGAGGAGAGAACGTGGCTTCATAAAGCAACTTTGATGCTATGCAGAGCCTCGGGATACACATGGATAGTGCCAAAATCTTCCTTGTTCTTAAAATGTCTCACTTTTACCCATGAGGCTGTTTAGCCAATTCATTCTCCACTTAGAATATCATGGAGGGTCTTGAGCATGTCTCCAACCTTTGCAACTTTAAGTCTGGGAGCTGAAGTCCTTCAGACTTAAAGTTGCAAAGGTTGGAGACCCCTGGTCTTGAGCATGTCTTATTATTGGGCTGTGGGTGAATGGTTGTTTTTATGCTATATGTTTCTTCACCCCTTAGCACCACTTCAGTGGCTCTTCTACTTCTCATTCTGAAAAAGGCCCTGATGTTTTCTCCTATGGTTGAATTCATCTCTGACTACAGAGATGGCTGAGTGGTGAAAGACAGGACACTCCACACGACCTCTGGAAATAAAAGGGCAAGGATCCCAGTGGTGCCCATCAAGTGGTTTAAAAAAAAAAACCTCAAGATGTGGGTGCCACAGCCTCATTACATTACACATTTCAGTGGAAGGGTTGGAAATGTTGGTTTCCTCAATTTGAATGAGAATCAAATCCAGAGATCCATGTGTGTGTGTGTCTATGTCTTTGTTCACATTTAACTTCACTTTTCA